>OZ007595.1:222742117-223942117 GCA_963931845.1 Maratus michaelseni
TTGTACATAAACATCGTTTTAAATCTAATTTTTTCGCTAATAGATCAGTACTTTACAATGCTTCAAATAAAAAATAAACAAGAAAAAAAATTTAATAATGAATATGCAGTTCGGGAGAAATGTAACTGCTTTCATAATAACTAATTGTAAAGAAATCAAACAGTTACAAAATTTTTCATAGGACGTTTTCTTCCCACAATATTTAGTTATTTCTAAAACAATATATTGGATAAATACATCATACTACGATATATTGTTGTAAAAACATGTCCTTTTTTATACAGTTAAATTATTTTACCCCTATTTTGACAACTTTTTAATCGGTATTTATTATTACATAACTTGTAAAGAATTGTTTACATCCACTTAACAAACTAAGAGTAAATTGAGTTGTTAAAAATTTCTGTTGTTTCAGAGCTTAGTTTTGGGTAAAATAATTTACGGTATACCAGCAAAACATCAAATCAGAAATCTATGATTCTTTCAAATCTAGAAAAAAAAATTATTCCCCGGAAAATATTACAAGAATGCATTTTCTTTAAATTGGGGTAGATGTGCTAATCATCCTTTAAAAAAATTCTTTTAATTAATAGTTTTTATTATATTTTAGTTTTTTTTTTTTTTAAATATATTAATCTATCAACAATATTTAACCCTTCTCATACTCACATTTCCCAATGTGAATCAAAATTTTAATAAAAGAAATAAGTCAAACAATTTTAATTCCAGTAATAGACACCTTACAAAAAGTAAGAAATTGATTTTGTGAATGTATTAAAACCATAATTCAATGAAAGCATACTAATGAAACAAAATAGTCATGTTAAAATAAATTTAAAAGTTAGGATATTAATAATTAATAAAATATTTATGATAATAATTCATTGTTTAAACTATTTATTGTCATTATCACAAAATCAATATTTTGATTATTTTAGATAGAAAAGTTAAAATACTAAATTTAAAATAATTGAATAACACAGCTATGTAAATTCAAGCTCAAAACATTTCAAGCTATGATAAATTTAATTAATAATGATTAGTTGTTAAAAATTTCTGTTGTTTCAGAGCGTAGTTTTGGGTTTAATAATTTAAGGTATAAAAGCAAAACATCAAATGAGAAATCTATGATTCTTTCAAATCTAGAAAAAATATATATATATATTCCCCTGAAAGTATTACAAGAGTGCATTTTCTTTAAATTGGGGTAGATGTGCTAATCATCCTTTAAAAAAATTCTTTTAATTAATAGTTTTTATTATATTTTAGTTTTTTTTTTTTAAATATCACATTAATCTATCAACAATATTTAACCATTCTCATACTCATATTTCCCAATGTGAATCAAAATTTTAATAAAAAAAAAATCAAACAATTTTAATTCCAGTAATAGACACCTTACAAAAAGTAAGAAATTGATTTTGTGAATGTATTAAAACCATAATTCAATGAAAGCATACTAATGAAACAAAATAGTCATGTTAAAATAAATTTAAAAGTTAGGATATCAATAATTAATAAAATATTTATGATAATAATTCATTGTTTAAACTATTTATTGTCATTATCACAAAATCAATATTTTGATTATTTTAGATAGAAAAGTTAAAATACTAAATTTAAAATAATTGAATAACACAGCTATGTAAATTCAAGCTCAAAACATTTCAAGCTATGATAAATTTAATTAATAATGATTAGTTGTTAAAAATTTCTGTTGTTAACATCAAATAAGAAATCTATGATTCTTTCAAATCTAGAAAAAAAAAAATTCTCCTGAAAGTATTACAAGAGTGCATTTTCTTTAAATTGGGGTAGATGTGCTAATCATCCTTTAAAAAAATTCTTTTAATTAATAGTTTTTATTATATTTTAGTTTTTTTTTTTTTTTTTTTTTTTTTAAGCATCACATTAATCTATCAACAATATTTAACCATTCTCATACTCACATTTCCCAATGTGAATCAAAATTTTAATAAAAGAAATAAATCAAACAATTTTAATTCCAGTAATAGACACCTTACAAAAAGTAAGAAATTGATTTTGTGAATGTATTAAAACCATAATTCAATGAAAGCATACTAATGAAACAAAATAGTCATGTTAAAATAAATTTAAAAGTTAGGATATCAATAATTAATAAATCGTGTATTTGTAACTCCTCTCAATAAATCGCTCATCAAAATGCGATTCACACACAACTGAATATTAGTTCAAGTCTTTATCGGCTCGAGGAATGACTTTTAACCATTTTTCAAATTGGTTTTTGTCTTTAGGGGTGGAAAATAGTTATTTTAGTTTTGTTTCTTTTATATACAATTCAACATCCAGAAACGAAGCATGTTCGATCAGCTTTTCTTTTCGTAGTATTTGTGGAATTATCCATATTAATTTATCATTAAAGAAGCATAGTATATGTTATAATATATGTTTACTTTAAAATATTAGAGAAATAGAAAAATTCGTATAGTTTGTTTGAAAATATAGCGGTAATTATATCGAAACTCACATTAGGATCAAGCCTTTTAAATGAAACTTCAAATGTAAATAACCACGGTGGGAACTCGACGCCCTCTGGCGGAGAATTTGGTTTTCCTCCTTTCTGACACATTTTTTTTCTTATGGTTGTATTGGCGATAAGCACACTAGTTAATTCTAGGCACTGTACCGATAGCAATTGTAATATCTCCTTTCAGAATGCTTCAACATTTCTTATTGGCAGAATGTTTCAATCTTTTATTAAAGATTACAAGTCGCTCAAGAAATCGCAGACCGATGATTTACTTCTCGAAGTTTTATCTGACAAACTATCACTGCTTCTTTCAAATTGTTCAACTAAGGCTACATTGACTGTCTCTGTTCAAATGCATCCTAAACTGAATACAACCCGACGTTTTATTTGTGAACCTGACCTCTTGTACTTTATCAAAGAAGAAATCCTAGAAAAGCTACGTAATCCAAATTTCATTTATGCACGCCGAATTACTATTCGTCATAATAAACAGTTACTTCCTACAAAGAACGTCATTCATACTTTCAAAATCCCTATTTTCCAGTAACAATCAAGCATATTTAAACTGTAAATTTAGGCCAATACGTACATAACTTTCAATGCTTTCAGTGCCAACGCTACGTCCAGAGTAAGAAAACATAAGGTGCATCCGTTACTTGTGTTCGTTTGCCAAAAGTTAGCATAACATCAGAAATTATTAAAATGCTGAACAGTGTGCCAACTGTAAAGGTATTTCCGTTCTTGTCCACACTGAATCCGAAAAAATAATATCCTAACTCTTCAAATTCCCAAGCTTTTTCTTACCCTGAAACCCGCACGTAAATCCCTTCTATGGGTGTATCATACTCTAGTCATGTGAAACAACCCTTAAATTCTGTTAGCCATGTCAATACTCCTGCTCCTCCATTAACTTTTAATGCCTCTGTATCTTTGCCATAAAGGCCTGCTAAGAAATATCTGTCCATACTATTGCCTGTTATTGCAAACCTGATGGTATACTCAAATTGATACTTTTCCCGCCGTGTTCCTAACCCGTTCAAAAAAATAATATTCGTTATCTTGCTTAAAGAAATAGAACAAGGACAGACTATCTAAAACACTGAAGCTTGCCAATATCTCCGTCGTTTTTAAATTTACAACAAAATCACTTGTTGAAGATGCTTCAGATTCTTTCAGTAATACATTGGTCCCACGCAGTGTTTTTCGAAAACTAAAGAGCAGTAGCTGCTCTTTGACTGAGGCGATGGATTGTGCTTCTCATGATTCAGATGTGATTGATAAAGAGAATACCACCACCCTCTGAATACTAGGCCTGAAAGCTGGCACAAAAATGGCGGCTGTCGTAGACGGGTTTTTTTAAGTGTTTGTACAGACCCCTGAATTTATACACCAATAATTTCTAAAAGTTTTTTTACAAAAATGGCGGCTGTCGTAGACAGAGTTTTTTTTCAGCGTTTGTACGATCCCTCGAAAATGAGCACCAATAACTTCTAAAAGTTTTCTTCGCCTTATTTTTCCGAGATCAACTAAATCAAAGAAAACTTTTAGAAATGACTGGTTTGTAAATTCAGGGTACTGTACAAACGCTTAAACAATCCGCCTACGACAGTCGCCATTTTTGTGTCAGCGCTCAGGCCTGGTATTCAGGGGAAGGTGAGAATACTTCTTATGACGATTAAACACCAAACTTATCAGTGATTTCCATTGAATACTGCTGCTCAGTTTCCTTGTTTTAGAACCAGTTTGGCTTTTTTAGTGTTGCCAGTGATCTACTCTTTTTTTTATTATATTTCAGATTGCTTGATTGGCACTA
The DNA here is from genome assembly GCA_963931845.1 of Maratus michaelseni. Taxonomy (NCBI): domain Eukaryota; kingdom Metazoa; phylum Arthropoda; class Arachnida; order Araneae; family Salticidae; genus Maratus; species Maratus michaelseni. Next base: position 222,746,443 of record OZ007595.1, read on the forward strand.
ATTTTTTTAAATGGTATAAATCGCTTTGTTTTTGCCTTATCTAATCTGTCATCAATTAAGTAAAATTTGACTTTCTCAAAAATTGGTGGCAATCAAGAAAACTGAATTTTAAAAAAAGTAGCCCACTGGCAACAATGCTTTGTCTTTGTTTTGAAATTGTGTTCTTGTTTTAATTTATTTAGACATTTATTTATTGTTTCTGTTTTGTTTTTTTTTTCATTTTTATTATACTAACATAAATTAAAAACACTTTTTGTAACAATTGGCGCTTTTGTCCAATAAGTGTTCTCGTGCCAATAATTCCAAAACCTACCAACCAACCTAATACGTAGATGACCCGGGTTGGATAATTTATATGCATAATATTAAATGTTAGACATCATACGGAGATCGATTGGTATTTATGTTTTTTTTTTCATACGATTATATGCAGCAAAATTAATAACTAGTGATAATTTTTTTTTCTAGGATTTTACATTTATGTGTGTCTACTTCATATCTGAAAGGCGAAAAATCATGAATAAAATAATATTATTGCTTTTTATTTGAGTAAAGCTTAGAAACATCACGATTATAAATTAAGTTCAAAGAACTTAATATTTGATTTATAAATATAGAACGTATAGAAGAGTAATTATACGTAAATAAGGATAAAAAAACATTTAATTTGTAAATGGTGATAAATCATGAATAAATAAATATTGCTTTCTATAGAGCAAAGCTCATAACAATATTCTTAATAAAATGCCAAGAGATTACATCTGTTAAATATCATGAAACACTAGAAAATACTCTTTATAAATTCTCTCTCCTTTAAAAAATGAATGAAAACATACACTTCTCAAAATTTTCAGTAGGCGAAAAGATTTTTCGAGCTTAAACTAATTAAATTACACTTAATTTTAAAGCTACACTTGAAACTATAATGTAATGATCGATAAAATCTAAAAATAACTCTACAGGTGTGTGAAAAATCAATGCGAGACAACTCTGAAAGGTGGCACTTACAACTAAGTGCCATCTTTCTCTGTTTTGTCAGGAATCATTTATTTCGCTTTTGATTTATTTTTATGCAGCGCGCGGATGCAGCTCCAACAACCACATGCAGAATAATTTAAAAATAATTTTTTTTTATCTTCAAGCTTTCGTAGGGGTGTTTGTGTGTCGGGGGGCTTCTATGCGTTTTTTAATAATAGAGGAGAATATTATATCATAAAATATTTAAGATGGAAAATCAAGAATAGAATTTTTTTCCCACTTCAATAAAGCTTAGAATGTTAGGATTTTGAATTCCGTTAAGGAAAACGAAACATTATATCTGCTTTGTAAATATAGTGCTTACCTAAAACAGTAATTTTAATGTACAAATAAATGTGGATTTAATGTTTGAATGGCGTAAAATCTTTATTACAGAAATTTTATTGCTTTCGATTTGAGTAAGACTTAATTTACTCTAAATTAAAAACGTATCTGTTTTGTAAATATAGTGGGTATGGAATCTAAAGCATACATTAATAAACGTAATATATGTAAGTAAAGTACTTCCTCGATTTTCGAACGCTCTTAGTCTTCGAAAAAGACGATCTCCAAACAATAAATTCGAGCGAAATTCGATTCCATTCAGTGAGAATGTTGTTGCCAAGTCGATCGAAAAATAGCTTAGCAAAAACGACCGAATTAATTGTTTCCTGTTGGATGCAAAGCGCACATACATAAAGAATAGTGATAACAGCTGTAATAAAATTTGTGCATTTTTCTATTCCTGTACAGCGAGGTTACTTAATAAACATATTTTTATTTCTCTTTCCCGTTTTCGTTTTCTTTCTTTCTTTCTTTCTTTTTTTATGGGCACAAAGCATGTATACATATAATACAGCGATCCCGGTGCAATAAATTTCATGTATTTCGAAATTCAAAAACAGCGCGTTAACAATTACGCGGATTATTTCTGTTCGTAAAATGGAGAAATGATTCATTGACACCAGAATTTACAAACGAATTTCTTAGAAACTAAATACTTGCTTTTCTTCAAGTTCATTATAAAAGCAAAATTTTATTAAAATATTCTGGGTGCCGTTTAAGAGCCTACGCTAGTCACGCGAAGAAACGCTCAAGTTAATGTTACGTCTATGGGAAGGTTCTTCTCAGATTTCTCGCTCGCATTTCAATATTTTTAAATGATTTTTTTTACATTGGATAGCTGAGGTCGATCTCTAACGTTGTTAGTTTTTACTTTTTCGAGTTTGGTTAGTTTTTTTTATAAACGGACATTTTCAATTTTGGAACCGGTTGGAACTGGTTCTCAAAGTAAAAGTACCCTTATATAAAAAAACTGGAACCAAAATTGAAAAAGTAAAAACTAACAACGTTAAAGATCGACCTCAGATATCCTATGCAAAAAACATTATTTAAAAATATTAAAATGCGAGCGAGAAATCTGACAAGAACCTTCCCATAGATTTATCATTAGCTTGCGCGTTTTTTCGCATGACTGATGTAGGCCCTTAACAGTTTGTAATTAAAACTAAGTAGTCACATTTGTGAACACCGCCAGAAAGGGTGTGACCAGAAAAGGTTTTAACGTAGTCTACTTCTTCTCAACTTCAAGTCATTGAAAATTTCGCCACTAAAAGCATGGGTACGGTTTTTGTTAAACTTTCATTAAAATTTGATCAAATTATAATGTCTCCTGTAATTTACAGTAATGTAATTTTTTTTTAAAGATTTTACTTCATTATATTATACTATGCAGTATATTGTTTGAAACTAGTACATACAGGGAGTAACTTAAGAGAAGGAAACCAATTAATCATATTTTCGTTATTTCTTATAGCTAAAATTTGATTAGGCTGTTAAACAATTTTTGGAACAAATTGTGTTCGCCAACTGGTGTAGCACTGTGCATGGGCGCCGATATCACGGGGACGACGGAGGCAAATTAACAAATTTCCACCACTAGCTATTAAATTTTGCTTTTGTCTTTATCAATCACAGTGATTAAATAGGACAAAAAACTACGATTAATGGTGAAAGTATGTCTGATTGCTTATTTCGCGCCCGTGAAGTCATCGACTATGCTACTGAATAGTTAATTTTTGAGTGGCGCAAATTAACTAATGAAGAGATATCTCTTTCGATTTTAAATATGTATGAATACTGCTTAAGGATCATGCTTTGTATGAGGACGTGAGTTTCAAAACTCGCCTTATCTAAAATTTACAAAATCGTCTTTTCTGTATCAATTTATTCAGTTGGTAAATCTACACCGATAAAACACCTCAATCAGCAACAAAACTATTTTTAGCATACATTTCTGGCATTGTAAAATCTTGGTTTACAATGAAAACCAATGGAAGCAGTTGGAGGTTTTTCTCGATTTCCCAGAATTTAATTTTCTGGATAAGACGAGTATTGAAACTCACGTCCTCATATATTTTTTCTTTGGATGAGCATGATACGAAGACATTTTTTGTTCAAGCTTTATAGCTCTTTACCATTTTTTATGAACTGAAATTAAAACATATTATTTTCTCGAAATAAGATTATAATGCAACATAATGTCAAATCAAGTGACAGTTTATTAGGCAGTTAATCATGACCATACTTTAATATGACCATACATAAATAATATTAAAGCCATATATTAGTGGACCAACCTCGCCAGCTCGCTCCTTCGCGACGAGCGTCCTTTACAGAATTTTTAATCTTTTGCCACCGGTTTTTCAAAACAGAAATTTTCGCCTAATTGAATCTCAGAAATGCTGTCATTAAATAAGGCAAAGTTTACAATAAAAAGTTACTGGTGGGAATAATCGAGGATTCTGAGCACCTTATGCGCCACGTATGCGTGTCGCTCGTCCCCAACGGGTTAAGAAAAATGCTTTCCAATGTTTGAACAAATTTTTGTCAAACTCTTTTAGGTCAGTTCTGCCAGTAAGCTTCTTCCGCAAGCATATGGTAATTACGTTGGCAGTGCCAGAGTAAACCAAGCCACTTGATCCACTCTTATGCTGGCAACTTGATATCCAAGTTACCGTATATACTCGCGTATAAGCCGACCTCCAAATTCGGGATGAAAAGAGGTTTTATACCAGTAATTCAGAATGGGTTTCTATGCCTTATTTAATCTCATTTAATTCTAAATTATTTAAGACGAAAAAAATTATTGTAAAATATTGGTATTAAACCTGTTTTTATCTCGAAAATGTTGGTCAGCTTATACTCGAGTCTATACGGTACCTAAGAAACGTTGGAACTTGCTTATAATTTTTAGGAGGCGGAGTATGTACCAACCAGGGCCCGATTTTCCACCAGTGTATTTAAATAAAATTTTTGGCTTATTTAGATGCCTTATTCATACGCAATGACCGTCAAAAATAGGACAAAAATCCGTTTTCGTTTTTAACGGTGGAAGTTTGCCCCATCGGTAATCACACCCTGGTTGGATCATCTGTTAAACAGACTCTACCACTTGAATAGTTTCGAAAGTAATAAAATTCATTATACAGCCAATAGATGGATGACATGAAATGCAATGCTTTCAAACTAATTTTTCACAAAATTTGGTATAGGCCACTCCGGTTCTCAACGCCAAAATTTATGTTACTCTCAAAGTCTCTTCAGGACGTCGCATATATCCAAATAAGGTGCGTATGTTTTTACTTTTTGTACCAGAATATGCTAGCCGTAATTTTTACTTTGCCTAGTCGCAAAATTCTTGAGTTAAAAAATGCGAAAAATACTATATCCAATTACCGGTAGTAAAATTAAAATGTATTTAAATGACGCCCGTCCTGAAAGGGTAAAGGCGGTGGAAAACTTCCAACAGTATTTTATAGCAGAATATATCGCCAAATCTAAAACAAAAATATACGCTTAAACAAAGCTATTTTTTCTATACCTAAATACTAGTGGAAACTCTATTTAACGAGGTCGCTAAATCTTCGTTAAATAGAGAAGGACTTCGTACAATAGATGTTAGTTATTAAAAATGCATATTTGCTCATATAATTTGTTCCAACTTGATTTATTGCATTAAAATCAACAGACGCATTTAACGTACTACTATATACTGATTAATCTTCCAAGGTGTATTAAACATTATTAAAATTATTAAAATAAACAATAAAACTGGCATAATGATGAGGATAAAGAAAACATTAGGAATAGTGTTCATGTACAAACAGAGAATTAAGTGTTTTTCTGCTGAAAAATAGCCTTTTATTCTCTGCTGGACTTTAGAAACAGTTTCGTATTTTTCAAAAAATAACTCACATCTCTGTTACGGAATTGAATAATCATCTGGTGAATTTTTAAGTGCGTTCGTAATTTTATCAGGGTTCGTACGGGTCCTGGAATTTTAAAACCAGAAAATTATTCGGTACCAGTATTTTCTTATAGATAATCTCTTCTTAAATAAAGTGAAATTTCGCACGTTTGAACTTGATGTATTTTTTTAGAAAAATATACTGGTATGTCACCTGGAAAAGTAACGGTACCCGTACGAACCCTGTTTATAAATACGTAGCACCTATAGCCGTTGTCTGGTCCGTCTGTCCGCATATCACATCTCAAAAACTACCTAGCCGAATGGTTTTTAATTTAATATATAGACTCTTTGCAGAATTTTGTCGTGTCATTTCAAATTTTATGAAAATCGAATCTAAACTTCAAAAGATATTAATAAAAGTTTTCTTCATTCTATTGAATCCTATCGTACGTAATTAATTCAATGATATCCCATGATAGGTAATGATTCTAGGTTGCCATGGTGATTACGTCATATTTAAGATTGAGTCATATTATTTCCGTATTACTGAATTTAAAAACCGAATTTGTATACTAAAATTGTTTAATTACAGCAATCCTATAATCTACCGACAGTCTTTTGGGTAGATGTTTCCGGAGAAATATATATTAAATAGAAAAGAGTCTAAATATGGATTTCAAGTTCTGAAATTTTCAAAGCTAGGCTTAAGTTTCCCATTGAAATTTTCAGTAAATGTCAACAAAATATAAAATGTTTCCAACTTAAAATGTACTTATTTTATTACGGAAATTAATCATATCATAATAACAGACGAAATGATTAATTTCATTGAAATAATAACAATGATTTTTTTTATATTGTCTTACATTGAGTATTTTTGCGTAGTATAATTCTAATGTAACAGAATTGTAATTAAATGTTTGTAAAAGTGTATTGAAACTTTATTTCATAAAATAAAATTAATATCTATAATATGAAAATCTGCACATAAAATAAACTTTGTATGCATGCATTTTTCCATAAGAATGCAACAGCTGTTGCACCAAGATCTAAATATTTATAAAACAACTCTAAGTACGAACTCACGTCATTTGTCACGTTTGACGTATGATTTATAACTTGTCTTGAAATTGAAATCAATGTCTAATTGTTTCAAACGCTTTGATCATGTCATCATGTGCAGGTTTAAGAAGACATTCAGAAGAATAGTCGTCGTGCGGCGTCGTTAAATAGAAATTTTGCTTCGCTGTATGGAAGTTATTTTACGTGTATTTTTTTCCAAAGCTCAAAGTTCTGAAAATAAATTCGTTAAATAGAGAAAATCGCTAAATAGAAGTTCGTTAAATAGTGGACTGTACAAGTAGAAGTTTGCCCCTCGGGCTTTGGTAACTCCTAGCTAAATTCTGATTTAAAATAACTAATACATAGTTACTAATAAAGGAAATGAAAATTTCATCTTTATCGATAATGTATTGTATTACGAAGATCCATTATCTTAAAATAATTACATCTAGACTTGCTAAATAGAAGTTCATTAAATAGATGTTCTACTGTACTACTTTAAGTTTGCCCCTCGGATAATCAGACTCTGGTAACACCTAGCTAACTTCTGATTTTATATAACTAATACATAGTTATTACATAAAAGGAAATGAAGATTTCATCTTTATCGATAATGAATTGTATTACAAAGATCCATTATCTTAAAATAATTACGTCTGGACTCGCTAAATAGAAGTTCATTAAATAGAGGTTCTACTGTACTAGTGGAAGTTTGCCTCTCGGATAATGGGGCTCTGGTAACTCCGATCGAAATTTGATTTAAAATAACTAATACATTAAAACATTATTACATAAAAGGAAATGAAAATTGCATCGTTATCGATAATGAATTTTATTACAAACAAATATTATCTTAAAATAATTACGTCTACACTCGCTAAATAGAAGTTCATTACATCGATGTTCAACTGTACTAGTGGAAGTCTGCCTCTCGGATAATAAGGCTCTGGTAACTCCTAGCTAACTTCTGATTTAAAATAACTAATACATAGTTATTACATAAAAGGAAATAAAGATTTCATCTGTATCGACAATGAATTGTATTACAAAGATCCATTATCTTAAAATAATTACGTCTGAACTCTCTAAATAGAAGTTCATTAAATAGAGGTTCTACTGTACTAGTGGAAGTTTGCCTCTCGGATAATCGGGCTCTGGTAACTCCGATCGAAATTTTATTTAAAATAACTAATACACTAAAACATTATTACATAAAAGGAAATGAAAATTGCATCGTTATCGATAATGAATTTTATTACAAACAAATATTATCTTAAAATAATTACGTCTACACTCGCTAAATAGAAGTTCATTACATCGATGTTCAACTGTACTAGTGGAAGTCTGCCTCTCGGATAATAAGGCTCTGGTAACTCCTAGCTAACTTCTGATTTAAAATAACTAATACATAGTTATTACATAAAAGGAAATGAAGATTTCATCTTTATCGACAATGAATTGTATTACAAAGATCCATTATCTTAAAATAATTACGTCTGAACTCTCTAAATAGAAGTTCGTTAAATAGAGGTTCTATTGTACTAGTGGAAGTTTACCCCTCGAATAATCGGGCTCTGGCAACTCCTAGCTAAATTCTGATTTAAAATAATTAATACATAGTTATTACATAAAAGGAAACGAAAATTTCATCTTTATCGATAATGAATTGTATTACAAAGATCCATTATCTTAAAATGATTACGTCTGGACTCGATGAACGAAGATCATTTGAAAGACATGCATCCGATTTCTATTTCAAAAGAGAAAATAATTTGAAGTAAATCAATACGCGATAAATTAAGAAATGAATAGGTACCGTAAATGATGGGAAAATAATTATTGTATTCGACTCTATTTGACTGTGAGTGATAATGCGAAATGAATGTAATTTTTGGTAGTTAAATGTTAATTGCATCTTGCATCCATTTTGCATAGTTCGCTATTTTTACTTTCTTCTATTTATACAAAAAGAGAGTATTGGATTCGTGTAAAATTTCGACATTCGGTTTTCGAATTATTTATACATTTTAGAAGGTCGTGAACATGATTTGGCTGTTTTTAGAAAATGTCTGCGTGTCTGCTTGTGACACAAATTTTGTGGGCGCTCTAACCCACGAACTAATGCGTAGAATAGAATGAAATTTCATATGAAGATCTATCCTTATGTGAACTGGTACCGATTAGTTTTGGGGTGATCAAATCGATGATTTGCTCGGTTTATGTAATGTTTATATCTGCAATATATGTGCGCAGAATTCAACAAAACATTAAATTTAGAATCAGCATGATAGTAGTAGATTGTCAATCAGTTTTGTTTTGACTTTTCAACGTCCGATTTTTGACAGATTTATACATTTTAGATGGTCGTGAACACGATTTGACTGTTTTTAGAAAATGTCTGTGTGTCTGTTTGTGACACAAATTTAGTGAGCGCTCTAACCCACGAACTAATGCGAAGAATAGAATGAAATTTCATATGAAGTTCTATCTTTATGTGAACTAGTACCGATTAGTTTTGGAGCGAAATTCGCCCAAGAGGTGGTGCCGCAAATCGACGATCTGTTCGATTTATGTAATATTTATATCTCCAATATATGTGCGCCGAATTCAACAAAATATGAAATTTAGAATAAGTATGATAATAATAGATTGTCAATCAGTTTTGTTTGCGGTCATCAAAGAGCGGATGCCGAAATTAGATGATTTGTTCGAAATATACATGAAAGTTTGGAATGGCCACAACATACTAGTTTTGATTAGAAATGCAATACATTTCCGATATGACCATACTAAGCACGTGAAGCTAAAATTAAAAACTGAACTGAATAAAAAGTGTAAGCCAAAAGTCCTTAATTCATTTCTTTTTCAATAAAACACTAGTATATTGTGGCCATCACAAAACAGGGTTAATACGCTTTTACCACAACTTTTAATAGAATTTTTCGTCTTATTTAAATACAGAAAATTATGACAAATCCTGAAATTAACCATATAAGCACCAGATTCAATTTAGTGATAGTACCGTAATTTCCGGCGTATAATCCGCAGCTCAAAGAGTCGTTTTTCGACCCAGAAATATTATTTTATAAAATGTAACTTAAAAGATCGCTGTAAACATTTAACTACAATTATTGAATAAAATTTCTGGGTCGAAAAACGACTCTTTGAGCTGCGGATTATACGCCGGAAATTACGGTATGCTGAGTGCCAGCTATGTTAAATTTCGTCAAAAATACAAAAATATTCAAAAATACAAAATTCACACCGGAAATTCTAAAAGAATAATTTTAATTTATGCAATCACGAAAAGTCTGTCATCGTATAAAATACAAATTACTACTATAAATTTCTGGTATGAATTCAAAATTTGAATTTAAAAAAGGCCAAACCGGCAACCTGGCCGTACGCACGTACGTCCTGGTATTTCAGATAGAGGTATTCATGACGTACGCAGGTACGTCGTAGTGCTTAAGGGGTTAAACGAGGCATCTGCAATTTCTGCTATTTAAATATTAAATAGAAAAATTCCATTAAAAAAATGTGGTAAAAGCGTACGAACCCGGCAAAACTTTTTTCGATATAAACCAAATCGTCTGCAACCAAATTTAAATGAATATTCGCTCTTGATTAATCTAAAAACTATTCGTTCTTGAGTTGTAGCTATCGCAGAAATCGTGCAAAATGCAGTATAGCAACGCCACCTGTTGGGCTATTTTCACAAAAACCTAATCAGCACTAAATTATGTCCAGGTCTAACAGAATGTGAAATGTTGATGTATTTCCGTGCATTAGTTCTGGACATGTAACTATCACGGAAAACGCGAAAAATGCAGCATAGCAGCGCCGCCTGTTGTTCGCTTTGCACCAAAACTTAATCAGCACCAACATAGATCAAGGTCTAACTGAATCTCTGAAATTTAATTAAATTCCGTGCATTAGTTCTTGAGATAGAGCGCCCATAAAATTTGTGTCACATATAGACAAACACAAAGACAGAAATACAGACTCGCAGACAGACAATTTCTAAACGAGTCAAATCGTGTTCAGAACCTTCCAAAGCGTATAATAAATCCGTCGACGACTGGAAGTCGAAAATTGTCACGGATCTAATTCTTTCTTCTTGTAAAGATAGAAGAAAGTAATAAAGTAATTTTCGTACGAAAGCGTTATTTAGACGAAAATGCTTCTGGTGGCAGAATTTTCTTTACCTTTTTTTTTTTTTTTTTTTACTTTTTTTAATTTTTTATTGTTAAACTTCTATTTCTTTATTATATTTTTAAATATTTTTAAATATTTTTTTTTTTACTTTTTAAATTTCTCACGGTTCCGTATTTACCTCGCAAGTCGCTTACCTATAACCTTTAAGTTCAGTTGGTACGCAACTAGGTATTACTTTCTGCTAACTACATTGTTCCATTGTTCCAAGGAAACTTTTCGTTAATAATTTTTTCCGTAAAATTTATGTTTATTTGGCTGGAGAAGACAAACAAAAGTTTTCAAGCTATGTTATATGAAATGAATTAAGTTCATTTGACGCCCATAGCATAAAAAACTAGCCTTTTTCAGGATTTTGGCCATTCAGACATTTGATCATTATCGCATGAACTACATCAGTGTGGACCAACTGCGACCTGCATGGAACCAATATTCTTATACCGAAAATTTCGCCTTGTTTAATCTCAGATATTACGTGGTTAAATAATGCGAAAGTATCTATAAAAAAATATTGGTTCTACGCGAGCCGCAGTTGGACCACACTGAACTACACCATGTCAAAATTTTAAGCAATTCCATCGGAGTCACATTTCCTTATAATTTATACGTGGTCCTTTCAAACGTGTCTATACTTGTTTGGCACAGGTAAATGAAGTGTAAGAATTAAAGGCAGATGCAATATATTCTGGGAGAATATTGCCATGTAACTAAACATAATATGTTGAAATTTGTTATCTTATTGAAATTTCATTTCATTTGAACATCATTTTTCACAAAATGCTATTTTCTGATTTATTTCAAGTTAAAATTTACACACTAAACTCTCTTTTCATCCCGGAAATTTTAACTAAAAACTCAAGTATATAATAAAAATTATTTTTGTAAGTTGTATCTCAATCGTCAGTCCCTCGATCTGTCAAGAAATTCATGTAGAATGTACGCTGCATGAGGAAAAGTAAAAGGCGCGATCTGTAGGTGGATTACATCTCTCCACCGAGCCAGACCAATGTTGCCAGTGGTGTACTTTTTTTTTAATTCAGTTTTCTTGATTGTCATCAGTTTTTTGAGAGAACAGAATCGCCTTATTTAATGACAAATTAAATGAGTCGAAAACAAGGGGAATTACCGTAATTTCCGGCGTATAATCCGCAGCTCAAAGAGTCGTTTTTCGACCCAGAAATTTTATTCAATAATTGTAGTTAAATATTTACAGCCATCTTTTAATTTACATTTTATAAAATAATATTTCTGGGTCGGAAAACGACTCTTTGAGCTGCGGATTATAAGCCGGAAATTACGGTATATCATTTCAAAAAAGTCGTGTCAAACATGAAAGCTGAATTTTTAAAAAGTAGCCCACTAGCAACGCTGAGTCAGACATAAACGGCCTCTGGCAGAAATTCAGACGATGTCCTAAGAAGAAGAAATCCTCGAATGTCACCTTTTCTTACTTGCGAATGGTAACAACTTTAGCTTATAGTTGATTAAATTTGTAATATCGACGATTATTTCGATTTATGTGATGCTTATTATTTCCAGTGTATGTGCGCAGAATTCAACGAAATGTCAAATTTAGATTCATCACGATAGGAATCGATTATCATTCAGTTTTAGTTGCGGTCATCTAAGGAGGGATGCCAAAATTCGATTATTTGTTCGAAATATAGAATAAAGTTAGGGATGGCCACAATATACAAGTTTTGATTATCATTGAAATAGATTTCTGATTTGACCATACAAAACACTTGAAGATAAAATTAATAACTGAACTGAATACACAGTGTGCCAAAATTCGATTATTTGTTCGAAATATAGAATAAAGTTAGGGATGGCCACAATATACAAGTTTTGATTATCATTGAAATAGATTTCTGATTTGACCATACAAAACACGTGAAGATAAAATTCATAACTGAACTGAATACACAGTGTACGCCAAAAATCCTTGACGATTTTTTAATTCAATAAAATATTAGTATGTTGTGGCAATCACAAAACTTTTTTCTATATAAACCAAATCGTAATCTATTCGTTCTTGAGTTATAGCTATCGCGGCAATTGTTGGGCTATTTATACAGAAATTTAATCAGCATCAATTTATGTCAAAATCTAAAAGAATATGAAGTTGATGTTTTTTCCGTGCATAGCTCTTGACATGTAGCTATCGCGGGAATCCAGAAAAATGCAGCATAGCAGCGCCATCTGTTGGGCGATTTGCACCAAAACTAGGTCACGGCCTAAGTGAATCTGAAGTTTGATTAAATTCCGTGCATTACTTCTTGGGTTACAGCACTCATAAAATTTACGTTCATATAGATAAATACAAATATAGACATACAGACATGCGGACAGACATTTTTTAAAAAGAGTTAAATACGTGTTCAAAACCTTCTAAAACGTATAAATCCGTCGAAAACTGGAAGTTGATATTTTTCAGGAATCCAATGCTTTCTTCTTGTAAAGATAGGAGAAAGTAATAAAGTAATTGGACGAAAATACTCCTGCAGGTAGAATTTTTTTTTAACCATTCTAAAACACCCTTAGTTGCAAAATTTATCCAATCATGGCGCATACAGTGTTGCCAGTAGGCTACTTTTTTTAAATTCAGTTTTCGTGACTGCCACCAGTTATTTGAGAAAATATAATTCGCTTTATGTAATTGCAGGTTAAATCGGGCGAAAACAAGGCGAATTATACTATTTCAAAAAAAGTGGTGCCAATCAGGCAATCTGAATTAAAAAAAAGTAGCCCACTGGCAACACTGGGTGCATATACTTTTAAATATACAAAAAGCATCAAAAACTCAAAAAAAAAAAAAAAAAAAAAAAAAATAGAGGCCATTTTTTTTTTCTAATCTACTCCGATATTTCAATGTGTGAACATTTTGTAGTTCGAACCACATGAAAACGGTTCTCAATTCCAGTCCATACGTTCAAATATGGTAGTAGATGTAAAATAGAAATTGTCTGCACTCTTGCTTATCTTGAGATTTTGAGTACTTTTTCAGCTTTAAACGTACAGTGCACGAAATAATTATGGTCTCTCACAATTTTAGCTGATATGAATATAATGATGAAAAAAAATCATGTGCTATTTCTCCCGTTGTAACAGACAAACTAAGAAGGCTTTCATTGGTGGTTGTAGAAGTACGTGCACATGCGCTGTGAAAGCTTATCAGTGAAATTTGGATTTCAGAAGCGAAGAAATTATGGCCTTATGCAATCGAAAATCCATCTGTATGCGCCTAGTTTAGAAGAAACATTTTTGTTTTCATTTGTAACAACAGTTTAAATGGAAAATTAACTAAATAATTTGTTCAAAGTATTAGATTAAAAAAACAATTAATGTACCATCTGGCTTACGACTTTCTGATATCGTCGCTACTATGTCAAACTATCGAATATGAAAAAAAAAATGCATTTTTCATTACTTTTAAAAATGGGCCGATTGTCACCAATAAATTTTATTAGAATTCTTCGTCTAGTAAGAATACTGCCAGCTAAGCCTTTTTATTTATTAAGAGATGCCGATTTCATACCGGAAATTTTGAGAGAAAATTTTGTACTTTAAGTAATCACGAAATATCTATCATTAAATAAACAAGACATTCTGTTTGAAATTTCTGGTGTGATTTCGCAATTTCTGAATGAAAAACGACGCCAAACTGGCAATACTGGTAACGAATTCTAATAAAATAGTGGTGGCAATCGGTCTATTTTTAAAAGTAATGAAAAATGCATTTTTTCACATTCGATAGTTTGACATGGTAGCGACGATATCGAACGACAAAAATCGATGTTTTAAGAACATAAATGAATATTAGTTCTAGAGATATTGCCCGAGCTATTGACAGAAGTCCGAAAGGCGTCCGAAATTACCTTAAAGATACATCAGGGTATGGAAAGAAGAAGAGCACGAGCAGACCACCGTCAGGTACAAATAAGGAAATCCGTCTTCTGAGGCGCAAAACATTAAATAAAATTGTAACAGCTCAACAATTACGAGAGTAATTAAATTTATCAGTTCCCACTCGTCAAACACAGCAGTTGCTGAATTAATTTAGACTTAGCTCAAAGAAACTCCAAAAAAAGAAAGCTATCTTCAATTAATAAAGCTAATCGGAAAGTATGCGCTCGCAGCCATATAAGTTGGAACACTGAATGGCGAAATGTTATTTTCTCTGATGATAAAATGTTTAATATGAATGGTCCAGTTGGTATGCACACCTACTGGAAAAATAATATAAAAGAACTTTTAGTGTTTTCCACTAGACAATAAGGAGTAGGTTCGATAATGATATGGGGTGCAATCAGCGATAAGATTTCTCCGCCTTTTTTGCATACCAGTATAATCTTAGAGAAAGCGTTGTTCTGTTAAATCGCAGAATGTACCGATTAAATAAAAAAGCATTTTCTGTAAGATTATACTGGAATGCAAAAAACCGGAGAAATCTCATCCCTGGCCGCAATACGATGGAAAATGAAAAGCAATATTTACTGATGTATAATTCCTACATGGAAAACTGAACTGTTCTGATTAACTGAATATGCTAAGTAAGCAATTTCCTTAAAATAGACTTCAAATGGCCGGAAGAGATTGGTTGTTTCAGCAGAACAACTACAAAATTCATTCATCAAAGACG
The DNA here is from genome assembly GCA_963931845.1 of Maratus michaelseni. Taxonomy (NCBI): domain Eukaryota; kingdom Metazoa; phylum Arthropoda; class Arachnida; order Araneae; family Salticidae; genus Maratus; species Maratus michaelseni. The sequence goes on from OZ007595.1 coordinate 222,761,631, forward strand.
TCCAAGTTTGGTACAAGTCGGAAAAATGAAACTGCTAAAACCTTGGTCAACCAAACCCCCTGATTTGAATATAATAGAGAAAGTTTAGTTTATAATGGCAAGAAAAGTTTATGCAAATGGCCGACATTTTACTTGACAGGATAATTTGAAAACAGCTATTCTTGAAGCATGGATCTCAATTGATATGAAATATATTCAAGATTTATATGAAAGTTTCCCACGTCGAATGGAAGCTTGCTACAATGCTAAAGGCGAGTGGAATAAATGTTAAAGATTTCTTGATTCAACAATTATATAGGAGATATTAAGCTAAAAGAGGCCATAAATATTTCGCAATTTATGTATCATTTAAAAATTTACAAAACCTGTATATGTCTATTTTTTGAACGAACGAGATTTGAATGTTCATTGTATATACTCTAGAGTAAAATCTTTTATATTCCCTATCTCTTTATTAAATTGTAACTATATGTTTTATATTTGCTTAAAATTAACAAAAGGGCCATAATTATTTCACGCACTGTACTAGGTGATCCAACCCGGACTTTCCGGGTTACAGTTTATAGGTGAAAACCATTTTTCAATTGAAAACTCTAATAGGTTTTTTACATTTAATAGATTTTTTGATTAACCACTAACAATAAATACCAAACATCATTTTTATATTAAAAATAGTAATTATGTATTCAAATAAAGTTTTGAAGCTTATCAAAAGCGATACTTTGGTATTGGCCTCCTGAAAGGAATTAACAACCGAAGAAATCCTCAAAGATCGCTATTTACAGCAGCTTTTCTGATTCTGAATATTTCAGTAGTTTAAGCGCGTAGATCGATTACATGTCTGTTAAATTTGTGATTTATTTATATTTTATAATTTTATGTATTTAATGATACAGTTTTAACCCTTTCCGGCACAGACAAATTCTGTTCGTAAAATGAGAAATGGCTTGACACCGGAATTTACAAACGACTTTTTAGACAAAAAGAATTTCCTATTTTAGGCTTTCATTGTAGAAACAAAATATTATTAAAATATTCTTGGTGCCGTGTGCAAGTTTGGAATTAAAATTAGGTGTGCCCGGAATGGGACCACTGTGCCGGAAAGTGTTTAATTTCGTTATGGAATATAAGCAGAAAACAAAGGCTGAACTATTTATATTAATTTAAATGAAAGGAGATTTATTTTTCGTAATCGTCTGCTCGCCATAGAGATAGATTAAAAAAATCATGTTTGAAAATTATTTTTAAAAAAATTTTAAAGGAGAAAATTGCGATCAAGTTTTCAAACAAATTACATTTGAAAGCACATTGTTTTCTCTTTTCGACGGTTTAAAAAGGAAAATTGTGCGCTGTTTAGAATATTAAAAATTATAGTAAAAGCTAAATTTATTTTTCTGGTGTTGTCACCGTCAAAATGACGTCAGCGTTAAGCACGGACACGTTTGTCCTTTATTATATAGACAGCTAGCGCCAAGCGTGTGCAACTTTTGCAATTAAATTCTTCTTAGTTGAATAGAAATAATTATATTATGAGAAGTATTTTTGTTCAAACAGTACTCTCGTCCTCCAATTAATGAATTTATTATTTATTTATAAAATGTGTAAAGGATGTTTGGCCCAGCCTGTGTTATCGGTTACAAAAATACAGATAGGTAGAGCCATGCGTGTACAATATTTGCAATTAAATTCTTCTTAATTGAATAGAAGAAATTATATTAAGAGAAGTATTCTTGTTCAAACCGTACTCTCGTCTGCCAATTAATGAATTTATTATTTATTTATAAAATGTGTAAAGGAAGTTTGGCTCTTGTGTTATCGGTAATAAACTTTGTAAAAATTAGCATTCTAAAAATACGAATAGCTGGAGTGAACATTTAAAGTGTTATCTAAACTAACATTAAAAATCCGTATCAATGAAGCTTTCCTATCGAATCTCATAATCTTCGCGATCGAATGGGCTTGGAGAGTAAAAGTTTATTGGAAGATTTAAATATGCAATTATAGTTAGGTATTGTTAAAAGAATGATATCTGTAGAAAAGTTTTCACGGTTATGAGTGATCTTTACGCCCAGCTGAGAGTGGAGTGATTTAGTAGACATTTTATGCACAGGTCCCCGATTACAGCTGGGGCATACTTCAACCTGTATTTTATTACAGCAAATTTCACATTAATTAAACGCATAATTTTTGTTTTAACGTATTGAAGGGTGCTGATACATTATGTATGTTACTGTCAATATGATAAATCCGGTAAGTATTTATAATAACCGATTAGTATTAATAATTACCCAGATTTATCACATTGACCGTGGCATACATACGACTTAATTTTAATCCCCAAATGCCACAATGGCACCAGAATTTTGGAATAAAATATTTTATTAAAATTTTGCTGTTGTGATGTAAGTAAAGAAAATCTTTTACTTATTTTTACATAAATTTAAATAAACTCTGATGTCATTCAATCATTTCAACATTTTAGCATCATAAGTGCTTGGACCCTGAAGGAGTTAAATAAAGCAAAAGTTTTGTTGTAAAATACTGGTGGCAGCATGACCCGGCGTTATTCAATCGTAATTCTAAGGTCTGAGTTTACATCATTCTGCAGTTAGCGGGTGTCCCAAATATGACTGATGGATTTTAAAATTCAATAACTTGCAAACGGTGACAGATATTTAAAACATTCTTCCAGGAGGGCTATGTATGATGTCAAGAGTTTTTTTCTTACTGTGATTCTTGATTTTAGTTCGAATTTCAAACAATAGATGGCGCTGACAGCGATTGGCGTTCAGTCGAGTCTGAAACTGACGCCACTCAGCATTGATGCACCGAACCCTGAATACTAGATGGCGGCTGTTGCAGACCGATTTTTTTTTCAGCGTTTAAACAGCGTTCGTTCAAACACTGAAAAAAAAACCCGCGTACGACAGCCGCCATCTAGTATACAGGGGAGCGATGCATCAATGCTGAGTGGCGTCAGTTTCGGCCTCGACTGAACGCCAATCGCTGTCAGCGCCATCTATTGTTTGAAATTCGAATTAAAATCAAGAATCACAGTAAAAAAACTCCTGACATCATACATAACCTTCCTGCAATAATTTTTTTAATATCTGTCACCGTTTGCAAGTTACCGTAATTTCCGGCGTATAATCCGCAGCTCAAAGAGTCGTTTTTCGACCCAGAAATTTTATTCAATAATTGTAGTTAAATATTTACAGCGATCTTTTAAGTTACATTTTATAAAATAATATTTCTGGGTCGAAAAACGACTCTTTGAGCTGCGGATTATACGCCGGAAATTACGGTATTGTATTTTAAAATTCATCAGCCATTTTTGGGACACCCAGTATATTTAAGCAATACAAACTGAAGGAGTATTGTTACAATACAGGGCAAATAATGTTTTAAATACGTGAATTAAAGAAGCATTAGATTATAGTAAATTAACTCTAAGTGAGGAATTTAAGTTAGGTCTTGAACTACTATACGCCTCCTGTTTTCCAAAGACAAACATGATTATTTGTAACATAGTTTTCTCTAATAAAATCATTTGTTAACTTTAAATTTAAGTACAATTTAATACCTGAGGAAGACCACTCGGCTGAGGGCGAACCCAGCCGTTGAGCGTTTAATGTCTTCATCGGAAAAACAATTATTACTTAAAGTGATAAAAACATAACACAAAAGTCTAAAAATACCTTTTAATAAAGATTACATATGTTTCCTTCGCTCTAACGCCGACATCTTCAAATCAAAACGAGAAATAAAATGTTCTCGCAAAATTTTTTTAAATGGTAAACATAAATCACGAGACCACGTGTCTAATGTAAGCAGGTGCTTAAATTGTTCAAATTGGAAAACGTGAACATTATTATTTATTTTTATTTTTATTGCTTTCTCAATCTGTAAAGTATCATGAGCCAAATTTTAGGTAATTCAAAAGAAGCCGATTCGTTGCAAATGTTATCGTTTAGCATAATTTAAAAATAAACATAAATCATGAGATCACATGTCCAATGCAAGCAGGTGCTTTTAAATTGGTCAAATTGGAAAACGTGAAAATTATTATTTATTACTTACCCATCATACGTAGTATAGGGTAAGTCTAGTAATCGTTTTGAAAATCGAAAAAAAAAAATTTGACGGATTTACACGTTTCAAACACTGGAGATTCCGAAAAACATAATTTTAGAACTAAAAATTTTGCCGTCCGTCTGTGTGTCTGTGTGTCTGTATGTCTGTGTGTCTGTGTGTCTGTGTGTCTGTAAACGCTCTATCTCCCGAAAGCCGAAAAATTTGAGATAGAGACATGCAATTTGGTATGTACTTAGTATGTAATAATGGGAAGAAGCCTATTTAATTTCAATAACCTCGATTAACCGGAACTATTTTTTTCGGACTCTCGAAGTATTCGTTCTGATAAAAGTTATATAAAAATTTTCGAAATTGTTTATTTTAAGAAATGAATATAAAAGACAATAAAAAAACATAAATTTTGCATAAAGCATGAAGTCGATCGGATCTTTAGTTGCCGAGATATTTGTAATCCTATTTCCACACTCTTCGATTTTTCATGACCCTGTATTTCATCCAAATTTCAATTCAAAGATATATTTTAATTGGAAATTTGACGCTTAATCAGATGCAATAAACCGCTAGTTAATAGGATTATTATTTTTGGAGTTATAAGGATGTTTCTCTCAAGCAACTCAGTAATCGAGCCTTTAAAGTTTGTGACGTCATCAAGCCACGATTTTATTCGAATTGCAATGCATTTTATAAGTAGTTTACACATTTTTATTTTAATATTTTACATTATGCATATCCATGATGGGTAAGTATTACGGTGGCCCCCAACGACTAGTTTTTATTTTTATTGCTTTTTCAATCTGTAAAGGACATGCGAAACGATAGCATTTGCAACGAATCGACTTCTTTTGAATTACCTAAAATTTGGCACGCGATACTTTACAGATTAAAAAAGCAATAAATACAAAAATAAATTATAATTTTCACGTTTTCCAATTTGACCAGTTTAAGCACCTGCTTGCATTGGACATGTAATCTCGTGATTTTTTATGTTTACCATTTTCAAAAACTTTGCGAGAATATTGTATTTAACATTTTGATCTGAAGATGTCGCCGTTAGAGTGAAGGAAACATGTGTAATCTATATTAAAAGGTATTCTTAAACGTTTTGTGTTATGTTTTTATCACTTTAAGCAATAATTACAATTTAATTTATAGGTTTCTCTGTTATCACTGCATTCATTACTCAGAGGTTGGCACAGCCGATCAGAAGATGTCACATTCCATTGGACAAGCAATGTCATTATATCAAGAAATATGAAGCACTAGCTAAAGTAATCGGTGTTTCCCGGTATTTTAAGAATGTTTGTTCAGAAAAATCGATTTCAAAATGAAACATACAGTATAAAACAAACAATAAAAGAAAGCAGCCGAAATGTATTATACACATGTATCAAATGAAAATCCATTATAAAAACTAAGGACATCCAACCCGGCTCCCCGGGATAGAGAATATATATAAAAACCATTTATTTATTTTTAATTATTGAAAACTAATAGATTTTTTTACATTTAATATTTTTTATAGCCCCCTAACAACACCAAAGAGCACTTTTATGTGAAGTAACTCAATTATATATTCAAGTAAAATTTTGAAATTTATTTAAAAGAGTAATTTTATATTAATTAGAAAGAAGTCAATAGCCGAAGAAATCGTTAAAAATTTCGTTATCTACAGCAGTTTTTTTTATTCTGATAATTTCAGCGGATTTAAGCGCTTATTTCAATTACATGTCTATTATATTTGTGTTTTATTTATACTATTTTATTTATTGATTAATGAAGTTTTAATTTCGTTATTGAATATTAGATGGAAACAAATGCTGAACTTTTTATATTTTTTAAAGTGCAAACGGAATAATCTTTTGTAATCGTCTGCAAGCAATAGAGATAGATTTAAAAATAAAAATCATTGAAATTAATCTTGAAATTTAATTTAAATGCTATAATAAATCATTAAATTAAGACAGTTTTCAAACAAATTGCATTTGAAAGTAGATTCCCCCCCCCCTATATAACGGTGAAAAAATTAAAAATGTGCGATTCTTAGAAATAAAAAAATTGCAGTAGCAAAAGTCGCAAAGCCGAAATTTCACTCTCAACTGTTGCCATTCGCTAAATGACGTCAGCGTTACGCACGGACATGTTTGTCCTTTATAATATAGATATATAAATTTATATAATACAAGCATCAGAATTCTATTGTAAATGAGCTTTTTTCCATTCATCATTGGAGTAATAAAAGCTAAAAAAGAAAAAATGCCAAACTGTCTTTGAACTGTACATGATGGAGCGAAATTAAAAACAATTACTTCAAAGCAGCTTCATAAACTATATTTCTTGTTTCTTATTTCTTGATTCGAGGCGAATACATACAAATTTTTTGAAGAGCCAACTCTTGAGCACGCAACTTAAAACTGCCCATAAGAAAAGCAAGGCGATTGCAAGTCGACTCCAACTGAATGTAAAGATTGACCCTGTGCCTTATTATAATAGAATGTGACATCAATTAATAGTTTATTTGTGATTTAATACGATTTAAAAGGAAATATATTTTAATACGAGCAAGATTCATTATTTTATCCTTAAGTTACACATATCTGGGTCTGAATTCGATTTGAAGCTTTCCTCATCCCAAATTATACACTGAATCTAGATGCTTATGCTCGTTCATTTTCATTTTTCACGAGATAAAAATACAACCGCACTTCTACAAATAATCTTTAAATATGTTATTCGTTTAAATTAAATGAAAATTTTAAATTCGACACCTTTAAGGGTTTTACTATCGATCTCCCATAATCAATACCGATAAAGAATTGAAATACTTAAAGCCTGAAAGCATTCTAACCCATTTGAAAAATGTTGAGACACTGCTGATAACATCATAATTGATGTTACTTATAAGTTAAAGTTCAGAGAAAGAAAACTGATATTCAGAGACTGTTATTGAATGAAGAAAATGAAATAAAAATTTATCTTAAATCAATATTGAGTTGAATTAGAATTAGAGAAAAGTAATTATCTTCCGATACGTACGTCTTATCTTAATAAAAAAATTCATTCCAAAGATTAAATATTAATTAAAAATAAGCTGAATTAAAAGGATTCGCTGACGGAGAAACCTTTTTTATGCAGTGAATAATCTCCACATGCAGCGAATGATCGAAATAAGAACATGTTAAAAACCAGACCCCAATTACCAATAAGTACTTCAAGTGCCGCAGCTGAAAAACATAGTGAACAAAACCAGAAACTGTCGAAACCAATTAAGCGAAAAACTCTGCAGACCTCCCTACTTCAAAAACTACAGCTGTTATCACGCGCGTGTGAACTGAACTTAAAGACATTCCCTTCAGAATCTAAAATGAATCCGAGCAGTTAAAACGCTCTTGTACATATGTGTTGTAAATATATCTCTCAAATATAATGTAAAATTGGAGCATCTAAAAGCAGTCTCCAAAAACGCGATTTAAATGTAAATATCTAGCCAAGAATTATAATATTATACTCAAAATGGATCTACTTCTTATTTCGTGCATCTCTACTTACTAATAATAATAGTTCTTATTACTTCCATATAGCGAATACTTCAATCAGTCGATAAGATAAATATCAGTGCAAACACTTTGGATTACTGTGGGTATATTCAGCGCATAAGGAAAATCTCAGGTAAGCTGAACTATCCTTCTTTACCATTATTAAAAGACGAAAACGTATACTAAAATATAGAAGACCAATTTAACAATTCGAAAAAGGAGAAAATTTATTACGCTACCGACGGTTCCCCTAACAAAGATTATGAAAGACTGAAAAAAAAAGAATATCCCAGTATTAAAAAAAAAAAAAAAAAAAAACGATAATTTAACAAATTTCTAAAAATATAATAATAAATAAAAGAACACTAAAAAAGTAATAATGAATGCGATAAAAGAAAATACTCAATTTATTGAAAAACTCAATTCTACAAATTATAGTACATGGAAGTTCAAGATGCAGATGTTCCTGATTAAAGAGGAACTCGACGATATTATAGTACAAGATCCACCAGCTCCACCCGACCCCGCATGGCACAAAAGAGACCGCAAGACTAGAGCTTTAATTAACTTAAGCATTGATGATTCTCAAATCGTAAATGTAAAAAACTTAGAAACTGCCAAATTAACATGGGAAGCTCTGAAAAATATACATGAGAGAAGCAATTTATCTAGTAAGCTTTACCTGTTACGAAAATTATACAGTACTAAATTAGCGGAGGGCGGAAACATGATCTCACATATCACTAATATCTTGCAAATTATAGATAAACTTAATGCCATTGGAGAAAATATTAGCGATTCACCTATTTCCGCGCTATTTCTGTGTTCTCTTCCCCCCAGTTACAATACTTTGATAACTGCGTTGGAGGCGAGACCGGAAAATGAGCTCACCCCTGATTTTATCAAAAACAAATTAACGGATGAATATAATCGTAGACATGAAATGTCAGAACAATCACATAGCGGATATAACAACAGTGAGAGAGCATTTAAAACAAATAGGAGATATACACACACTGAAAATAGAAGAGAACAAAAATATTGCAACAACTGCAAAATGAAAAATCATTCGACTTACGAATGCTGGCACTACAAGAGCAGAAACACGGTACAATCCGGAAATCCTTCTAACAATCAATTCAAAAATAAAAAGAATTTCTCATCTTCATTATGTTATGAAAAAAACGAAACTCATAGGGAAAACAAAGTTCCAAACGAAAGAAAATACGCAAATGATCAGACGCAAAATAAAGCATTAATCACTCAAAAAGTAGGCAAAAATAACTGGATTCTCGATTCAGGATCTACCTCGCACATTTGTAACGATAAAAGCCTATTTAGTAAATTTATTGATTATAATAAAACTTCAGTAACGATCGCGAATGGTAATAAACTGACAGCGTTAGGTTCAGGAGAAGTTTTTATAAAAACATTAACCCCCGAAGGAAAAGAAAAACTAACGAAATTACGCGAAGTGCTTCATGTCCCAGACTTAGAGTCGAACCTAATTTCGGTTAGTAAAGCCGCTAAAAACGGGTGTAAACTAATCTTCGACGATAATAAATGCGATTTGATCTTTGATGAAGAAATATATATTAGGGCGAAAAATGAGAAAAACTTATACATTATTGAGGAAATAGACGATGTGGAAGAACCACAAAATTATATAAACATAACGTATAACTGTGACAGCAAACAATGCATAGATCTCTGCCATCGCAGACTAGGTCACAGAGATTATGACGCGATTAAATCAATGATAACAAATCAACTTGCGGACGGAATAAAGATAGGAAAATGTAAACATCCAAATAAAACATGCGTAACTTGTATCGAAACTAAATTAACTAACATGCCGTATCCTAAATCAGCAACAAATCGAGCTACTAATATTGCGGATTTGATCCACAGTGACGTGTGTGGACCTCTAGATACACCGACCTTAGGCGGAAAAATATATTTTATGACTCTTATTGATGATTATTCCCGATATACTACGATATATTTATTATCTAAAAAGAGCGAAGTTGCTGAAAAGATAAAAGAGTACGTAACGATGATATACAATCAGTTCGGTAAAAAACCTAAGGAAATTAGATCGGATAACGGTCGTGAGTATGTAAATCAAGAGATCGATGAATACTTAAAACAGAACGGAATTTTACACCAATTGACTGTCCCGCATAATCCGAGCCAGAATGGAGTTGCGGAGAGAAAAAATAAAAGTTTATTAGATATGACTAGAAGTATGCTATCACAAGCAAAATTAAGCAAACATTTTTGGGGTGAAGCCATAAACACTGCAACATACTTACAAAACCGACTCCCAACCAAAGCAAACAACAACAGAACACCTTACGAATTATGGAAAGGAATTAAACCGAATTTAAAACACTCGGTTGTAGAACATTCGGTTGTAAAGCGCTATTTTACGTCGATAAAGTAAATAGAGGAAAACTCGATAACAGGGCTCAAACCGGAACGTTTGTAGGTTATGATACACGATCAACTGGTTATAGAATTCACACACAAGGAAAACAAGTTATAATAGCGATAACGGTAAAATTTCTTGAAAATGAAAATGTACACTCAGATAACATTGAGGAGATACAAAACACCACAAAAACATCCGATGACAATACACAATTACCGGTTAGACATGAAAATCACTTAGAAATAAAACTTGACAGTGAAGAGACACCATCCGAGCCCAAACAGCAACCAGTTGAACCAAGAAGGTCTAATAGGACAAATAGAGGCGTTCCTCCTGACAGATATGTTTGTCTCATAAATAGTTCATCTGAAAACATTCCCGAAAATTGGGAAGATATCGAAATAATGAAAAATACTTATGATAAACAAAATTGGATAAAAGCAACACAAAATGAAATCCAATGCCTAAGAAAAAATAACACTTGGACTTTAACAGATCCACCACCCGGAACAAAAATTATCGGTTCAAAATGGACCTTTAAACTAAAAAAGGACAATTTAGGAAATATTCAAAGCTATAAAGCGCGTCTAGTAGCACAAGGATATAGTCAAAGATTCGGTATTGACTATGATCAAACTTTCGCACCTGTAGTTTCGCACGCTACAATACGAGCATTTCTCATCTCCGCATTGCACAAAAATTTGAACGTGAAACATGTTGACATAACCACAGCATTTTTGCACGGTGAATTAACTGAAACTGTTTATATGAGTCAACCAGACGGGTATATTAAACCCGGCGATGAAAGAAAAGTTTGTAAACTTCAAAAGGCTATCTACGGTCTTAAGCAAGCCGCAAAGGCCTGGTACACCAAAATATCGGAAACACTCAAAAACAATAATTTCTTACAGAGCAAAAATGATCCATGTCTGTACTTTAAATCAAATCAAGAAAATCCGATATACATCATCATTTATGTAGATGATATCCTGATAGCAGGAAAGGACAGTGACATCGAAGAAACAATAAACCAACTTGAGAAAGAATATGAACTAAAAAACTTAGGAGAAGTGAATAATTACCTAGGAATAAACATTAATAAAATCAATGATACATATTACCTAAATCAAAACAATAAAATACAGGAACTAGTGAAAAAACTGAATTTAAACGACATGAAACCTCATTACACACCCATGATTGCTGGATTCAACAGACTTGAAGACGACGATAATCTTTTACCTAATAACACGAAATATCGACAAGCGACAGGCACATTACTTTACATATCAACAATCACGCGTCCTGACATATCTGCAGCAGTCAACATATTATGTCGTAGAAATGAAACACCACGCCAAAAGGACTGGACAGCAGTGAAAAGAATCATTTCATACCTTAAAACTACAGAAAATTTGAATTTAACTCTTAACGCAAACAGCAAGCCCATCCTAACAGCATACGCCGATGCAGACTGGGCAGGTGACTTGAAAACACGTAAATCAACATCAGGAAATCTATTCATGCTAGGAAAATCACCGATTTACTGGATTACAAAAAGGCAAAATTGTATTGCACTTTCGTCAGCCGAAGCTGAATACGTTTCAGCTAGCAACGCAGCACAAGAATTAAGTTAGATAACAAACTTGCTTAGCGATCTCAACATTCCACAAAAATTATCCATCACGATTTTTGAGGATAATATGTCCTGTATAAAAATGACTGAAAACGATAAAGATACTAAGCGATCCAAACACATCGACATACGTTTCCACAACATCAAACTGATGAAAGAAGAAGGAAAAATCGATTTACAATACTGCCCCAGTGAAGAAATGATAGCCGACACTCTCACGAAACCCACTCCCAAACCTGTGTACGAGAAACACCGTAAGAAACTGAACCTTCAACCATTCCCCACACAGGAGATTACGGGGGAGTGACGGAGAAACCTTTTTTATGCAGTGAATAATCTCCACATGCAGCGAATGATCGAAATAAGAACATGTTAAAAACCAGACCCCAATTACCAATAAGTACTTCAAGTGCCGCAGCTGAAAAACATAGTGAACAAAACCAGAAACTGTCGAAACCAATTAAGCGAAAAACTCTGCAGACCTCCCTACTTCAAAAACTACAGCTGTTATCACGCGCGTGTGAACTGAACTTAAAGACATTCCCTTCAGAATCTAAAATGAATCCGAGCAGTTAAAACGCTCTTGTACATATGTGTTGTAAATATATCTCTCAAATATAATGTAAAATTGGAGCATCTAAAAGCAGTCTCCAAAAACGCGATTTAAATGTAAATATCTAGCCAAGAATTATAATATTATACTCAAAATGGATCTACTTCTTATTTCGTGCATCTCTACTTACTAATAATAATAGTTCTTATTACTTCCATATAGCGAATACTTCAATCAGTCGATAAGATAAATATCAGTGCAAACACTTTGGATTACTGTGGGTATATTCAGCGCATAAGGAAAATCTCATGTAAGCTGAACTATCCTTCTTTACCATTATTAAAAGACGAAAACGTATACTAAAATATAGAAGACCAATTTAACAATTCGAAAAAGGAGAAAATTTATTACGCTACCGACGGTTCCCCTAACATTCGCAACTGAAGCGCAACAGGTTAGCTTGTTGGTATGAAATTAAGGAAAATTATCGTACCACAACTGAAAGTAGCTCTTAAGGAGGTATTCAAAAAAAAAATATTTTTCCACGCTCAACAACTCAAAATTTTCTGACACAGTTTCAGACTCATTTTTAAAAGTAAAAACATGAAACTTGGCAACGTGGTTTTTGAAGAGATTTATAAGTGACATGTGTTTTTATTTTTCGTTCAATTAATTATAAATTGATTTACAAACAATTATTTTCACAGTACGATAATTTTCTTTTGTTTCCAGCGCTATCGCTTCCGTAAATTCGGTTCAAAATGTCCACTTTGACAGCATTTTTTGAAATATATTCTGCTTTATCAAAAAATCGACCAATACAGACATTATAAAGTTTCTGAATAAGAGAACCTACCAATTAGATACATTTTAGAGCAAAAATGAATTTAAAAATAAGTCACAAAATAAGCAGTTTGGATTGGAGAACCCCCTTAACCCCTTGGGGACGAGCGACACGTATACGTGACGCATAAGATGCTCAGAATCCTCGATTATTCCCACCAGTTATTTTTTATTGTAAGCTTTGCCTTTTTAAATCTTAGCATATCTGCGATTCAATTAGGCGAAAATTTCTGTTTTGAAAAACCGGTGGTAGAAGATTAAAAATTCTGTAAAAGACGCTCGTCGCGAAGGGGTTAAGAGAATACAGAATTCTAAAGAAATACTGTATAAACAAGAAAGAAAAATCATGCTTCATGCATAGACTAAGAAACACTTTCCAACACTAACAGTAGTATTAATAAATTTCATTTTTCCATACAATGAAATGATATATTTAAATAGGTAACTCAGTAAAAATCCGTTTCCAGCAATTGCTGTTCACATCCGCTAAAGTGTACGAATTCTTTCGTGTAGCCCCTGTATGCGATATACAGAATTTTTTCACTCCACCCAATACGCCCAAAACTAAATACGTTTAAAAATGTATACCACAGCGGAAAGCGCACTTCCCGTTATTATCAATCATAGTAAGTTTTGTAATCTCTGGCAATGCACTCTATAATCTATAGAAAACATGTTGTAGTGCACTTCAGTGATTTTATTATGTGTGACGTACCATAACATCAATAAAATGCACGGCAATCGTTTCTCCCTATGCATTATAATGTAATGGAATTATTTTGTGCATCCTTGTAAACGGACTATGAATGCTACCTTCTATACTCCTGAAAAAGCTTATTGTAGTCCATCTCAGTGGTGCATATCAATCTCAATATATTTGGAATATCGTAACATCTATAAAATGCTACGCAAACGATTTTTCCCCATAGGCCATAATGGAATGGAATTATTTTATGTTAACCTGTAAACGAACTACCAATGCTATACACTTCATTTTCAATACCGAACATTTTACAGTATGTCTCAATAACATTTAAAAATTTATGGCAATCCGAGTATATATATGAGGGTTAGAGCACGGACAAGCATACGGCACACAGACAGGCAAACCGAATTCGTAAATATTTTTAACTATGTTGGAAAGTGTTAAAAAGTAAAAAAGATGAAATACCACTCACATTTCCGACAGATTGTGCGCGTGACCGAAATTCGCGAAGTTTTATTTCAAAAAAGCTGTACATAATTCGTTTTTAATCTCAAAGACACTGTAACTCTAAATGTTTGGAATCAATGTTTTTGAGTTATTTTTCTGAAACGATCAATGTTGATGAACGGGTCAAATAACACTTAACTTCGGTTTTGTGACACATGAGAAGCCAACATATGTTAGTCCAAGTGAGAATTTGTTTTAGAAATGCCTACATCTCTTTATCAAGTGTAAGTGCCAGCGTTCACCTTTAATTATTCAAAGCACAGATAAAATTTCAAAAATTTCAAAAGTGAGAGGAAAAAAATTTATTACCGGAAAAAATAATTGATATTAAAACTAATCATTTGTACGTTTATTATAGATAAATTGTGGTCGTTAAATATGAATTGTTTTAATATTATTTTCTTTAATTTAAGATACATGTATGGTAAAACACACTAAATAGTTTAAAAGACAATTCACACCGCGTAAACAATTCTTTATCAGCTTAACACTTATCCAAATGTACATTGTGCTGACTTCTAAAAAAAACCCATTTTTTGAAATTTTCTCTACATAAAGTCTAATAAAGAATTTATAAAAATTAAGCACGGCAAAATTTTTACAGCTTGTTCTGACTAAGATTTTAACGTTGATCATTTTTTATTTTATCACTTATTACAAAATGGCAGTCAATTATGCTAGAATTTGAAAAAAAAAACACTTTTCTAAAAATTATCCCATGTTACCTGAAAAAAAAAACATACCTGACATAATCAGCTGAAAATGAAGTAATTAATTATATATTAATGATTTAAGATTTAAAAAAATATAAATTTATGTAGATCATTCTAAAATTCTATTATGAAAAGAAAATCTGTAAAAATGAAGCTCATGTTTTGCGAGAATTCTGCAATTGTTAACCCTTTCAGTTGCAAGCAAATGTGTTCTTGTAACGGTGAATTCGCACCGGAATTTACTAAAGAATTTAGTTCAAAATATGGAAAAGCAAACTTTCAACTTTTTCCCATCAAAGCTAAAAAAGTAAAATTTAAATAAAAGTTTCTGGTTTGAATCGGATTAAAATTAGGTGGTATATAATATATACCACCGCCCCTCCAGGGGTTAACTTAAATTATTTTAAAACTAAATAAGCACTCCTTAGGTATTTTTAACTATTTTTGTTATTATAAATGGTGCAGAAAAACAGAACAAAACAAAAAAATTGACTTTAGTAAAATATTTGATGTAGTACTAGTGTGGGATTTTGTTAGGAAACATTTCAATGTAGAGGGCAGCACAATACATTATAGCTGAATTTATCTTTAACAACATACACATAAAATTTCGAAAATCGGCCCGAGTTCCATGAGATATTTCTTAAAAAATAACTTTACAACTCCGATATTTTATAAATTTATATTTAAGCATAACCTTATCTCAAATTAGGATTACAATACAGCAGAATTTGAAATCAATGCACAGTTTATTAACCCCTTGAGGACGAGCGACACGTATACATGACGCATAAGATGCTCAGAATCCTCGATTATTCCCACCAGTTATTTTTTAGTGTAAGCTTTGCCTTGTTTAATGGTAGCATTTCTGCGATTAAATTAGGCGAAAATTTCTGTTTTAAAAAACCGGTAATAAAAGATTAAACATTCCGTATAGGACGCTCGTCGCGAGGGGGTTAAGAGGGTTGTTAACATTTAAAAGAAAGGCGTACTTTCGTACGAAACTATATAAGCAGGGTGAAATTTTTGATTGAAGGATCGGGACATCGTACGTCCCAGCGACTATTTTTTAATGCTATTCGTACCACTTTCTAAAAACAATTTCTATCAAACATTTATATTAGGATATTTTCAACAGATATCTACAGCAAAGAATTTTTTATGTGGTAGGGTTGAATATAAAAATAGTCACAAGTACTAGTCCGTACTCAAAATGATTGCAGATTTTGATCCGTAAAGTATACAAGTTGGGTCTGGATTTGATTTCGAAATTTTCTCCATTCCAAACAATGTTGCCAGGAGGTTACTTTTTAAAAAATTCATATTGTTTGGTTCCCGCTACTTTTTTAACCCTTTCCGGCACAGTGGTCCCACTCCGGCCACACCTAATTTTAATTCCAAACTTGCATACGGCTCCAAGAATATTTTAATAAAATTTTATTTCTATAATGAAAGCTTAAAATAAGGAGTTCGGGTTTTCCAAAAAAGTCGTTTGTAAATTCCGGTGTCAGTCAGAAATTTCTCATTTTACGAACAGACTTTGTCTGTGCCGGAAAGGGTTAAAATAGTATAATTGGCCTTATTCTCGCATTACTTAATATGTCATTAAATAAGGCGAATATTTCTCCTTCAAAAAAGTGGTGAAAATTAAACAATCTGAATTTTAAAATGACTTGGAAATTGTACGGTAAACGTGACAAATGAGGTGCGTTATTATTATAACTAGCTTTACAATGTAAAAAAAAAATCTTCTTTATTATTTCAGTGAAATAAATTATATCGTTTGTTACGAGCGAAATGACCCTGCCTTTTTTTTCTCTTATTACATATGCCACGTTTACAGATGCGACTTTTTTTGCGAATGATTACCTCCATGGTTTAATATTTCTATGATTCACGATGAACGAATCTCTTGTGTTTATTTACTTTAATGGATATTTGGATATTAGGATAAATATTGGGCTGTTAACCTAATTTTAACTGAAGTTATCTCAGAATCTATACATTTTTTAATGTAACTCATATCTCAAACAAACAATTTTTTTGAACGATCTTTCAAAAAATGTAACTTTTCTGCAATTTTATTAGAAAAAATAATTTTTAATAAAACTGGATTATTGGCATATGATAAAAGAAATGGTCAGCCCGTATTTGTTTTCCTCAGTCACATGACTTGCGCTTTTATTATATAGATTATGTATGACAGGAGTTAATAGAATAAAGAAAACTTTTATTAATATTTTTTAAAGTTTTGATTGGATTTTCAAAAAATTTGAAATGACTCAAAAATATTCTGCAACGATTCTATAAATTATATTTCAAACCATTCGGTTGGGTAGTTTCTGCGCTGTTATATGCGGACAGATGGACGGACGGACCAGACGACGACTGTAGATGCTACGTGTTTATATAATTACGAATGAACCTAAAAAGTAGCCTACGGGCAACACTAATCCCAGACTAAATATTTAATCTTAATATTTACACTAAATTAGCATTTTAACTAAATAAAATGCTTTAAAAAGTGCTTTAAATATACTTATGAAATAAAATTTAATAAAAAATATAAGGTTCGTTTAAAATCTATAAAATTTGTAAAACCGATATCCTTAAAGCCTTAAAGCATTATAACCCCTCTGAAAAATCATGAGACGCTGTATTTGCCATCATAATTGATGCTACTTATAAGTTAAATTTCAAATTTAAAAAAAAATCAAATTCTCCGAGGCAATTATTACATGAAGGAAATGAAACAAAAATTTCTCTTCAATCAGTATTGAACTGGATTGACAAAGGGCGATTATCTTACGGTAAAAACATCTGGTCTGAATAAAAATAATTCATTTGAAAGACTTAACATTAAATTTCTACTTCAAATAAGAAAGCTTTAAAGTAAATCAATGAATGATAAATTGGGATAAAAAAAATGAATGCTGGGGAAAAAGATAATTAATTTCGAGTCTATTCATCTGAACATAAAATAAATTTAATTTGCGGCAGTTAAATATCAATTAATTACGTTTGACATTTAGGAATTAGATTTGTCTATGCTCTAACTTGCGTAAATATTACTCGGATATATTTGACATATGTTATTGTGGTTTACCATGGCATGTTCGGTATTGAAAATGAAGCACCTAACATTTAGGGTTAATTTACAGGGAGACTCAAAAGTATTTCGTGTTTACCGTGGTATGTTCGTTATTGAAAATGAAGCACCTAACATTTAGGGTTAATTTACAGGGACACTCAAAAGTATTTCGTTTCATTACGGTCAATAGGTAAAAAATCGATTTCATTGCATTTTAATAATGTTAAACTATTTCAAACATATTGAACTTGATATACATCACGGAGGTGGATGACAACATTTTTATCATAGTGTATAAAATAAGTAGCATTTATAGTTCCTTTACAGGAGCAATCAAAAGTATTCCCTTACATTACGTGCAAATAGTTTTTAATGAATTTTATGATGTTAGACATTTTCAAACATAATGAAATTGATATGCGTCACTGAGGTGGATGACAACATGCTATCTCTAGAGTATAGAGTAAGTAATAATTACAGTTCCTTTACAGGTACGCGCAAAAGAGTTCCATTACATTATGATCTATGGGGGAAATTATTTTCCAGTTTATTTTAATGACGATACACTATTTCAAACATAACAAAATTGATATACATTATTGGGGGTGCCCTACAACATGTTTTTTTACAGATTATTGACTACATAGAAATTAACGTTTATTTATAGAGACACTCAGAAAAATTCGGTTACAGGACTGACTATGAGTCATAACTTCTGGATGTGCGTTTTCAGCTTTGGTATACATGTTGATACACTATTTCAAACATCATGAAATTGATATACATTACTGGGGGGTCCTACAATATATTTTCTACAGATATATTGTATCGTGTATATATTGTATATATACACGATATTGTATATATTGTACAGATATATTGTATAGTGTACAGATATATGTTGTAGATATATAACGTTTATTTATAGAGACACTCAAAAAAATTCGGTTACAGGACTGACTATGAGTCATAACTTCTGGATGTCCGTTTATAGCTTTGATATACATGTTGATACACTTTTTCAAACATGATGAAATAGATATACATTACTGAGGTGCCCTACAACATGTTTTCTACAGATTATTGACTACATGGAATTTAACGTTTACTTATAGAGACACTCAAGAGAATTCGATAATTCGGTTACAGGACTGACTATGAGTCATAACTTCTGGATGTGCGTTTTCAGCTTTGGTATACATGTATATGTCGTAGGCTAATAGGGAAATCCGGCTCTTTGCAAAGAGCCGGTCTAATTGGAGAATCATCTCCCTTTTCCCAATCAGTCTGATGTTTTTCAGGCTTATTGCAAAGAGCCTAGAAAGCGTTAGGCTAATTGGAATATGGTCATTTATTTTTCAATCAGACAGACATTTTTTAGACCATCGTTACAAAGAGCCTAGATAGCGTTAGGCTAATTGAAAAATGACCATGCCTATTTAGAAAATGACCAGTTCTTTGTAAAAAATATGGTGTTGTTTCCAACTCGAACCTGGAATTTCCATTCGAAGTCGACCCGAACGCGACAGAAAAATTCGATCGGACCGTAATCCGATCCTAAAAAGACAAAATAAATTCCTTCGAGTCGCAACCCGACCCGAACCAAAAAACTCAAGTTAACCCGAAATCCGACACGAACCCGACAAAAAAAACCCCATCGAACCGTAACGCGATCCGAACCCGACAAAATAAATTCCTTCATATCGCATCGCAACCCGAACCTAAAAATTCGATGTTAACCATTAACCCAACGAGAACAAGACATAAAAGTTCCATCGAACCGTAACCAGAACCGAACCTGAAAATAATAAACCCGAAACCCATCCCGAACCAGGAAAAAAATTCAATCAAACCGTAACTAGATCCGAACCCGACAAAATAATTTTCGTCGTCACGCAACCCGATCTGAACCAGAAAATTGAAGTTAACCCGAAACCCGACCCGAAACCGAAAAAAAATCCATCGCACCGTAACCCGATCTGAACCTGACAAAATAAATTCCTTCGTGTCACAACCCGATCAAACCAGAAAATTCAAGTTAACTCGAAACCCGACCCGAACCCAATAAAAAAATCTATCGAACCGTAACCCGATCCGAACCCTACACATTAAGTTTCCTAGTTACGCAACCCGATCCGAAACTGGAATTTTAAGTTAACCCAAAAACCGATTTGAATCTGAAAATTTAACTTAACCCGAAACATAACCCAAACCTGAAAATTAAAGTTAACTTGAAACACAAAGTTGAAACGCAAACCCACCCGAAACTGAAAATTGAAGTTAACCCGAAATCCGAACCCGTCAAAAATTTCATAGAACCGTAACCCGATCCGAACCCGACAAAATAAATTCCTTCATGTCACAACCCGACCCAAGCCAGAAAATTCAAGTTAACCCGAAACCCGACCCGAAACTGATAAAAAAATCCATCGAACCGTAACCCGATCCGAACCCAACCAAATAAATTCCTTCGTTTCTGGTTTGGATCGGGTTGACACGAACGAATTTATTTTGTCGGGTTCGGATCGGGTTATGGTTCGATGGATTTTTTGACGGGTTCGGGTTTCGGGTTAACTTCAATTTTCAGTTCGGGTTAGGTTTCGGGTTAAATTAAATTTTCAGGTTCGGGTCGGTTTTGGGTTAACTTAAATTTTCAGTTTCGGTTCGGGTTGCGTGACGACGAAATTTATTTTTCGGGTTCAGATCGGGTTGCGGTTCGATGGATTTTTTTATTGGGTTCGGGTCGGGTTTTGGATCAACTTGAATTTTCTGGCTTGGATCGGGTTGTGACACGAAGGAATTTATTGAACCTGGTTCGGATCGGATTACAGTTCGATGGATTTTTTGACGGGTTCGGGTTTCGGGTTAACTTAAATTTTCAGCTTTGGTTCGGGTTGCATAACGACGAAATTTATTTTTTGGGTTCGGATCGGGTTACGGTTCGATGGAATTTTTGTCCTGTTTCGGGTTAACTATTATTTTCGGGTTCGGGTCGGTTTACGACACGACGGAATTTATTTTATCGGGTTCGGATCTGGTTACGGTTAGATGGAATTTTTATGTCTTGTTCGGGTTGGGTTACTGGTTAACATCGAATTTTTAGGTTCGGGTCGCGTTGTGACATGAAGGAATTTATTTTGTCGGGTTCGGATCGGGTTTCGGGTTAACTTGAGTTTTCTGGTTCGGGTCGGGTTGCGACTCGAAAGAATTTATTTAATTTACTTTCGGATCGATGTTTTTTTGTCGGGTTTTGTCGGATTTCGGGTTAACTTGAGTTTTTTGGTTCGGGTCGGGTTGCGACTCGAAGGAATTTATTTAATTTATTTTGTCCTTTTAGGATCGGGTTACGGTCAAATGGAATTTTTCTGTCTGGTTCGGGTCGACTTCGAATGGAATTTTCAGTTTCGAGTTGGATACAACACCATATTTTGACAAAGAGCTGGTCATTTTCTAAATAAGTATGGTCATTTTTCAATTAGCCTAACGCTGTCTAGGCTCTTTGCAATAAGCCTGAAAAACATCAGGCTGATTGGGAAAAGGGAAATGATTCTCCAATTAGACCGGCTCTTTGAAAAGAGCCTAGGCTGTTTGCAATGAGCCGGGTTTCACAATTAGCCTACGACATATATACTCTATTTCAAACATAATGAAATAGATATACATTACTGGTTTCTAGAGATTGCTGACTATATAGAATTTTACGTTTATTTAGAAAGATCAGGCATACAACCACCACTAATTAAAAAAGGTTTTTGTTTTATTTAATAACTGTGATTACTTAAGAGAAAAATAACATTTTAAAATTAGTGGTGGATGTTTATTCGGCACTTTGAAAATACGTAATGTCATAATTTCCGGCTTATAATCCGCTGATCAAACAATCATGCTTAGACCCAGAAATTTTATTTAATAATTTAAGTCAAATATTTACAGCAATCTAGAAAATTACATTTTATGAAACAGATTTTCTGGGTCGTAACATGATTGTTTGTTCCGTGGATTATAAAGCCGGAAGTTATTGTGCTAACAAACCAATCATTTGACCGGTACCAAATGAAAATATTTCGATTCGAACTAGAAATTTCTTCATAGAAAAAGCATAAAATAATTCATTCCAAATAAACTAAATAAAACAGTTAAATAGTTTTAAGTAAAAATTCTGGTATGAAATATTTTTATAAAACTTGAGTTAAATTCCCGATATGTTTAGTTTTAAATAAAACAAAAATGAGTAGTCGATGTTTTTGGCATAAATTCAAAATTTCTCAATAAAAAAGGAAGCCAAACTGACAATTCTTGTAAGGTATTTATACATTTTTTTCACTCAGGAAATTTCATGTCGTATGATTCCTTTATGAATCGGTATGAATGAAATATAAAAATAAATGTAAGAAATATAATAGTTTCAAAAACGTTTATTATACTTTCAGAGGCCGAAAAACAGAAAATATGATCTATTAATTTTCTTTTGCTTTGAACATCCATCCATTCAGTCTATCTACCAAGTGCCTTATTAATGCTAACCATCACACATTAGGTTACCATATATTGAAGCAGTGTCGCCAATCCGCTACATTATGTTATTCAGATTTTGCTTGATTGCTACCAGTTTTTTGAAATAGTAATATTCGAAATTATTTGATGACAGAATAGAAATTATTTTCTTCCTATTTGAATAAGTAGAAAATAAGTCGCTGACGCAGAAAAAGCGCCAGCAATCAAGCAATCTGAATTTTTAAAAAGTAGCGGACTGGTAGCACCGTTGTAAAGTCATACGAAAATTATTGTTCTCACTGAATGCTTACTTTCCAACCTCCAACTAAACTTCCGTAAAATATGTTAATTTGATCCAAGTTAAATACTTTTCTAACCAGAAAATTTATTTGATGTATTGTTATATATATAATTTCATGTCCTTTACGTGGAATCCATTTAATTTTATTTCCTAAAAAGAACTCTGGTTCGAAACGTGTTTAAACTGGGTCAAATTAACCCGTATTTCACAGAAAAGTGGTGTTAGGTTGGAAGTTATTTGAATATAGTATTCGTAACTAGCCAAATTGAGTTTACTGAAAAGCACAACTCCTTTAAAAAATGTATATAAAATCCTTACACAATGCAGAACATGAAAAATACATAAAAAACACGTGAACGAAAAATACGTAAATTAACAATCTTCAACTATGACTCTGTGGCAAAAAGCTAGAAAATATATCATGATAAGAGGATAATTTGATTTTGAATCAAACAAAAATCAATGAGAGGAGCAGTAAATATACATCCTAAATTATAATTAAACAATCAAAACAAGTAAGGGAAAAAAAAGTACATTATCAGAGGCCAAAAATCAATTCTTATCTGTCCATCTTCTTTTCCAAATACCATTTTTAAAAATTTAGTTTACTTCATGTAATATCATTACTGCTTTGACTTATCGATTTCAGTTGAAAATACAGGGTATTTATAAAAGTCCCGGACCCATTTTGATGTTTAATAACTCATAAAATAATAAAGATAGATTAAAATTAATAACAAAAATGGTTAGATAGATTCAAAAAGTTTCATGACCCTTGTCAATGAACTTCCACGTGTGCCCCCTTCGTCGCGCGGAGGGCACACGATAGTCGATAGTCAATTTCACGCCAGGTAGCGGCAAGCATGTCGGCATCCACAGAGGCTATTGCGGTTGTAATTCTGGCTTTTAAGTCATCAATGTTCGACACTCTCCTCCTGTAAACATTGTCCTTTACAAATCCCCAAAGGAAAAAGTCCAGCGGCGTTATATCAGGTGATCTGGGTGGCCAAGGAATTGGACCTCCTCGCCCAATCCATCTTCCTGGAAAATGGTCATTCAAAGAAGTACGAACGATGGTACTCCAATGAGGTGGTGCACCATCTTGTTGGAAAGAGACATGTGGCTGAAGCTCTTCTAGTTGTGGAAATACGAAGTTTTCCAACATGTCTAAGGTAATGCAATTAATAAGCAGACGATATTTAGAAAAGTACAGATATTTAGACCGGAAAATGAAATTATCTGAAATTAACCACACGCGCAGACGATATTTACAAAAGTAAAGATATTCAAACCAGAAAAGGAAAATATATGAGTTATTCCATCAATAAATGCCATAAGTTTGTTTATATCTTCATTATTTTATGAGATATTAAACATCAAAATGAGTCCGGGACTTTATAAACACCCTGTAGTTCATATTTCAAGACAAATATTATAAAAAAAAATTCTGTATAATCATATTAAATAGTGCTGAAAAGGATGATTGTCTTAATTAGGTCTAGGCCGGGTGAGCAGAGATAATTTTAAAGACTTATGTCCGATTACTATTTCAAAAGAGGAAACGATTTAGAGTAATCAATACACGATAAAACTAGAAAAAAAGAATGAAAGCTAAAACGAAAAATTACTTTAACCCTTTAACGGGTAAAGCACTTCAATTGCTAAAATGTTGAAATAAAGGATTGACACCGGTAATTATGAACAAATTTATTTTTATATAATAAAAAAAGCGATATAAAGCTGTCCTGCGCCGCCTGGCGCCCTCGGGGGTAGCCTGCGGCACGCTTCCGACCATCGCGCCCAAGCCTCTGAAGGGCTTTTAACGCACCAGGACTTTGTCTCGTCTGGCGCTGCGATCGGTCATGGGCCGCCCCTCTGCGAACCCTAGACCATTCTACGAGGTATCGACCCCATAGGTCGTTGCGGCAGTAACCCTGCTCTGGAGAAACTTCCGCGTGGAACACACACCTGATGAACCGCCAGAGAACCCCCGACGGCCTCGTTCGCGAAACCCCACAGGGGGAAACGGTCCCTCGGTCATATGTCGAGTTACTCCGACGGCTCTTGCTTTCCTACGGCTTCCGATCATAGACATGCATGGATGGGCAAGCTACTGGACTCATCGGCCGTGAGGTTCACATGTTATGCACTAATAAAAAAAGAGCAGAGCTAAAATGTTGAAATAAAGGATTGACACCGGTAATTATGAACAAATTTATTTTTATATAATAAAAAAAGCGATATTTCACATGCATGATAAATGGAAAAACATTTCTATTAAAATTCTGCTGTCGTTGTTGAATTTCGTAATTAAAATTTTGTGGTTTCATAGGTTAAACCAATGTCCGTTAAAGGGTTAAAAGAGTAATTATCGAATTTAACTATATTCATCTGTAAAAGATTATGTAGAGGAATGCAGAGTTCGCGCAGTTCTACTACAATTTTTAACAGTTATTTTTCGCCTTATTTAACTGGAGAAAAATATTTTAAATTCTGTGAATAAACGAAGTGGTTATAAATTTTCTGTTTTAATTCTTACATAGAAATTTTTTGATGATTAATAGTGATGAAAGACTCATTTTAAATTCCAAAGAGTGTGCAAACCTTGGAAATATTATACTCGTGCAAGAAAATATGGAGCACCTGGGGAAAGTTGATTAGCTTCACGTCGGCTAAAAAGGTTTTCAGAATATCGGGCCTCTATTAGGAAAATATAAACATATCCATAATGGGTAAATATTTCATGTCAAGGTATAATCAATATATCCCAATATTGTTTTGCTACAAGGAAAATTTTGGATTTTCAACACTACCTGCGCCTTAACCCCTTCGGGACCGACGGCTTTTACACAAATTTTATTCGTTTGGCACCACTTTTTTTTTTTTTTTAAAGCTACCTTTACTTAAACTATCACAAAAATGATTTAATATGAGAAAGCAGATATTACTTTTATTTTTACATGTGCCTAAAACAAATTCTGTATGCTCTTTTTGAGGTTGCATATATGATACCATGGTCCCGAATGCGTTAAAAAACAAGAATTAACATCTATTCTGGGCCAGAATTGCCACTTTGATTTATTTTTTATTCAGAAATTACGAACTGATACCGGAAATTCTGAAGGGGCAATGTTTACTTCGCGTTTTCACGAAATGTCAGGCATTCAATTAAGTAGAAATTACTACTTTTTAATTTCTGGTGTGAATTTGGAATTTCTAAATAAAAGAAGAGGTCAAAGTAGCAATCTTTATTCTGACTTGGGTTCCGATGAAAGCACTTCAATCACATTCGTACTAGAGTTGACAATTTGGCCTCTTTTGTTATTCTGAAATTCATAATTCACACCGGAAATTGTCGAAAGGGAATTTTTACTCTATACAATCACGATACGTTTTTCATTAAATAAAGCAAATATTAATTACTATTCAAAATTTCTGGTACAATTTGGAATTTCAGAATCAAACAGCAGGCCAAACTAGTAACCCTGATTCCTCGGTAGGTACTGACAGGTGCGTACACTTCTTGGAATTTCCAAGCAGTACAGCTGTATAGGAGTATTTCTGTTTAGATATTTTCTATTTAATATATAAATCGCACAATATGTAATCGTCTAGTTTAACCCTTTCAGGGGCAAGCACTTGTGTTCCTGTAACGTTGAATTCTCACCGGAATTTAGGTAAGAATTTAGTTCAAAGTAAGGAAAAGCAATCTTGCAACTTTCTCTCGTCAAAGTTAAAAAAGTAAAATTTAATTAAAAGTTTCTGGTTTGAATTAGATTAAAATTAGGTGGGATATAATATGTCCCACCGCCCCTCAAAGAGTTCATCGTAAATTTGTAACATCTTTCCGCGATTAAATAAGACAAAAAATCTAATACAAAATTGTGGTAAAATTGTACGCACCCTGCTACTTTGGAGCTCTGAAATGCTTTACATACTATTTTTAAATTTTTTATCCATTGCATTTAACAACATTATTAATTTTATTTTTAAGTCAATTTCAATTGAAAACAATTAACATCCCAATGTAGTTATTATACAAAGGAAATTAGAGAAAAAAAATCTGCTTAATCAATATTACATAGTGCTAAAAAGAGCGATTACCTTAATTGCGTCTGAGTTGAATGAACAATTATGATTTGAAAGACTTATGTCCTATTACTATTACAGAAGAGGAAACAATTTAAAGTTAATCAATACACGATTAAATGAAAATAAAAACTAGACTTGAATGCTGGAAGAGTAATTATTGAACTTGATTTTATTCGTCTGTAAAATATTAAATGAATTGTAATTTGTGGCCGAAAAATATCAATTGCATCATTTTCCAGTATTTAGTTTTTATTCTGAGACCAGCATTTATTTGCTTTGTATTCGCAGAGAAATATAAAAATTAGTTTTTCAGAAAGTGCAAGACTATTATTAATTCAAATCAGATTTATGCATTTATATTTTATTTTCCCAGTGATTCCATGAAAACCCGTTAAGCCGTACGCTAATGGCGCCTGATGCATGTAAAATGCGCCGTGGATGCAAATTCCTCCAAGTTCCCTGTGAATTATACCTCTGGGGGTGCCTAGTCAGGTGAAGGTCTCGTCACTAGATCAAGGTTCTAAATTACGAGGCCGATTCCTTTCTCTTTTTTTAACTTTTGCTTTTAATCTGCTAATTCAACACTGTTGAATAGAAACCATGAACCGGAAAACAATGAAAACTGTGGCAGAGCACTGCAGAGATGCCGACAAGGCTTTTTTAGGTGGATCACAGCCATTCTGTGATCAGGTAAATATCACCCCGCGCACAGGTACTAACTCGTCAAGCTAGGCACTCATGCCCGGCAGGTAGGGGCCTGGTTAGCGGTATAAAAAAAACCGATAAAGTGCTGTGATATATCATACTTTATTATACCTATCTAATTTTAATCAAAATTTGTACAAGAATTTTTTACTAGGATTTTCCTTTTATAATTCACGTGAAAAGAAAATAATAATTTAATTTTTTTATGTATACTCAAATTAACATGTTCGTAAATTCTAGTGAATTTTCAATATTACAGGACTAGAATTACTTGTCTCTGATAGAGTTACATGATACATTAGTAAATAAAATATTACACTTATTTTGCTTCATTTAGCTGTCTCAAATTAGACATTTTTTATAATATAGTATTTAATCGTAACAAATAAGTGTGGGGTTTTCATTTACCATTTCAGGCATTTAAATAAAAAAAATCTTTTCCACTCTCTTCCTACCACAATTTTTGAATAGAAACAAAAATTCTGTTTAGTTCGAAAATTGCGTAGATGAAAAAAGGCAAATTTTTCTGTTCATAAATAGTGGTAGGAAAAATCCGTAAAAGAAGCAGTTATGAAAAAACTATGTGAGCGGAGTCTTCGATATTTTTACTGAAATTCGTTTCCCACCAAAAATTCTGAAAGATAATATTTGGTAACTTTAATAGCAAAGTTTTTGTCATTAAATAAAGTATTTTTTAACATATTAAAACAGTGGTGGCAAGGCAGGTTTTTTTTTCATACACTTTTATTTTGAAAGTTGACAACCACGAGTATACTCGTGGTTGGCAGCGAATGGGTTAAATACCGGGTGTGCAATAAGTTCGTTAAAACTTAAAAAATAATTAAAAAGGAACAAAGGATGCTAAAAAAATTTGGTTTGCAGAAATGGAATTAGAGGTAATTCGATGTTTTGAATAACAAAAAAAGTTGCGTTTCAAAAAATTACCGATAGATGGCGTTGGCATGCGTAATATCAAGGAGTTGACAAGAAGAGCCTTTCGCTTCGGGACGGTCCTTCAAACGATCTCTTTCTTCGAAGTGTCTGATAAGCTTCAGTATCCCAGCACACGAAACGGGACCTTTTCTCGTCTTAAGTCCTTCTGTCGTGCGGAATTTTCTCAATGCGCCGGTTGCTGATTCCACGTTCTTGTAAAAGATCTTAATCAACAACGCTTGATCTGGTAACGATAGAATACTGCTGGCATTGAATCAAGAATCTGTGTGCATTGGGGTGCTTCACTGACAGCTTGATTTGCATAAATCTGCTTCGTATTGTGCGCCATCTATCGATAATTTTTTGAAACAAAATTTTTTTTGTTATTAAAAAAATCCCATTTCCCTCTAATCCAATTCCTGCAAACCGCAATTTTTTAGCATCACTTGTTACTTTTTAATGATTTTTTTTTATTTTAGCGGTGATACGTTTATGAAACCACTTAATTTTAATTCCCAAACGTCACAATGACACCAGAAATTTGCTAAAATCTTTTCCATTTAATATGTGTGGGATTTTTTTTTTCTTATTTCAAAGTAAATAGTACTGAAAGTACTTTGCTCCTGAAAGGGTTAATTGCTATATTAACAAATATTGGGTTATAATTTTTTATACAGTATGACCAAAAAGTCTGGAAACGGCCGAATAACTCGAGAAATATACACTGTATTGAAAAAAAGAAAATGCGTGTTAAATATATTAAGAAAACTATTCAGTGATGCCAAAATCAAGGCTCCCAAATGGTCCGTTTTTTAAATACTGGTATTTTCTTAGAAAAATTGTATTACATATTTTCCAGAAAACACCTTCGGAGGTAAATTTTTGCGGATATGTTGTAGTAACCTACCATGAAATTTTCTGTTTAAAATATTGGTATTCAGTTGGCGGACCATTTGGCAGCCTTGTAAAGTTGACCTCTAACCCCAACCCCACAGGTGTCAGAGGGGGTCCAACCTTGAAATCTTGAATGAGAACCCCCATTTTTTTATTGCTTAAATTCTAAATGAATTCACTACTTTAATCATTACCAAGAGCAAAGACTTGGTAGCTTTTTGTTCCCTTCGTGATGCACCTGGGTCCCCTTGCCTCCCAAGATTCCGGGTGCTGTTTAACGCCGCATTTTGCTCGATTACATCGCCATTTACGATGATCCGAAATATTTGTTAAATATGAAATATACGTATTTTTCCCGTAAAATCCTAATCTGCATTAAATAATGAATGTTCCCATTCAAAATTTCAAAGTTGGACCCCCTTTGATACCAAAGGAGTCGGTGTGGGAAGGTTAACTTTGGTATCACTGAATAGCTCTTTTTAAATATATTTAACAAGTCTTTTCCGTTTTTCAATCCGATGTGTATTTCTCGAGTTATTCGACCGATATTTTTCGGACATGCTGTATATGTAACATATTACACTTATTTTGTTTCATGCAGCGGCCCCAGAGTGGTTATTATCTACGATAAAGTAAATTAAAATTATTTGATCGAAACAAAGAAGTATGGAATTTAATTAGCATTATAAATAGTCTACAAATAATTTTCAACATATTATTAATGTTGTTAATGTGAAGTATAAAACTTGTAGACCCTAGGATAAAGTAACATGACAGCCTAGATTAAGCCTAACTTTGAAGAAACAATTTTATGCACAAAGTTTAATTGGTTGCGCAAGGTTAAGATGCATAACCATTATTATACAAAGTAAATTTAAAATAATCTGCCTAATCTATATTAAATAGGGCTAACAAAGAACAATTATCTTAACCCTACAGTACACAATTATTTCTTTTGTAAATGTATTATTTATACTCAAATTTATATTTATACACCACAAATTTTAAATAATAGTTCTTCGTGTTATTTAATCTCATAGTTTAGCGGTTACATATAGGTTGATTTTTTTCAAGTACTGTGGTACCCAGTAACTGATTAAATTTATCAAAGGTTAATTTTTAATCGGTCTACATCAAAGCCATTAAATAATAAGCCCAGTCAGATAGTGTTAAATTTGTTAGCGACACACTAGCGCCAAACCTCTGCTACGGAAGGAGGACAAAACAGAAGTGGGTCGCAGAGAAACGATACGATTTATTTATATCGATATTTTATACGATTTTTATCGATGTTTTGTTTTTGCACTTCCTTTAAAAGCTTGCTAATTATTGGGATCTTTTACATTAAAGCTAAAACTATAATGAAAAAAAATGGTGGAAATTTACTGGATTAATATTTCTATATAAATATAGTGGTGGCGAAGAAGTTGATTTATTTATTAAAAGTTAAATAAAAAGTGATGGAAATTTACATCACTATGCAATTAACCCTTTCCGCCACAGACAAATTATGTTCGTAAAATGTGAAATTACTGACTGACACCGGAATTTACAAATGACTTTCTTAGAAAATACGAACTCCTTATTTTAAGCTTTAATTTTAGAAGCAAAATTTTATTAAAATATTCTTGGTGCCGAATGCAGCACTCCCAACCGCTAGATGGCGCTATTTTCAACTTGCGAAAAGTTTCCCATTTATCTGACTGGGCTTATTATTTAATGGCTTTGGTCTACATACAGGGTTCGTCCGCTTTTACCACAATTTTTAAATAGATTTTTTCTATTTAATACTTAAATAGCAGAGACTGCAGACACCTCGTTTAATTGCAGTATTTGTAATACTTTTCTGCATTTAAATAAGGCGAAAAATTCTATTAAAAATTTGTGGTAACAGCGTACGAACCCTGACTTATGCATTTCTGCGCAGGAACTGTGAATAAGGAAAAATTGTCGTATCCTCAAAATGCCGAAGCATCCACTGTAAATGACTCCGCAGAGCCTGATTGCCGTCGGAGCAAACTTCCACCAGTAAATCTTAATAAAAATTGTCTAACCGCCGTTTACGTTATAGCCACAACCGAAGCTTTTCTTATCGTCAATCCTCTCCACTGTCTTGGTTTTCAATCAAGGATACACATTTGGTTAAGTTGATTATGTACTTTCGATTAATATTTTAGAATTTTTCTTTGAGAGTTTTCGGGTGTATAATTTTATTTTTTCTGTATGCAAAAAGTATTCCAGCCATAATAGGTCGTTATTTTCAACATGCTAAGTTTCTTCTATTCAGCTGTGCATGCTTAGTACATGACGGCTTTGCTTCTAAAGTGCACAATTTTAAGAGAAATATATCACAAAGAAAATTAAAATCTAATTTAATCTTCAGACAGAGTCAAATTAATACTGGGGTAAACTTCCAACAGTATTTCCGAATTTTGATTTTGTCTTATTTATGGCAGAAATTCTGATTTAATTCTTTCAGTAGCAAGTAATTTTATTGTTGCAATATTGAAACTAGAATTTTTGAAAAATTTTATTTGAAAGTAAAGAAACACTGTTTTGTGATTTTTTCCAAAAAATTTTAAAAGTAAAATTTCATTCAAAATTCTGGTAAGAGTTTTGATTAAAATTTAATAGTATATATAATGTAGCACCGCCTTTCAATGGGTTAAATAAGAAGACAGTTTTTATTCAAAAATAGTGGCAGAAGTTAGCCCCTGTGGTAATCAGACTATGAATTCAGATCCGATAAAAACAAGGCCTGATTACTGCTTAGGTAAACTCCTACCTCTTTTTTTTCAAAAAAAATTTTAATCACAGAATTATTCCATTAAATAATGCGAAAATTTATTTTATAAAGGAAATTTGAGAAAAAATTCTGCCGAATCAATATTAAATAGGGCTAAAGAAGGCGCTTATCTTAATCACGTCTTGTTTGAATGAACAAAGATAATTTGAAAGACGATAATTTGTCCGATTTGTCCGATGTCCAAAGATAATTTGTCCGATTATTATTTCAAAAGAGGAAACGATTTAAAGTTAATCAACGCACAATAAAAAAAAAAGGTTGCTTAAAAGTTGGAAAAGTAATTACTGAATTTGACTTTATTCATCTGTAAAAGATTATGTTAAGTAATTGTGGCTTTTAAATGTTAATTGCATCTTTTTATTTATTTTTTATTTATTTTATTTTTTTTTTTTGTATTTGAGCTTTTTAATCTAGCATTTTTGTTTCTTTAATTAGACAGGTAAATGTAAAAATTGTATTTTTTTTTTTTTAAGTACAAGAATGTTATGCATTTACATTTTTGAAATTCCGGATTCATACCAGAAACTTCCTATAATGTTCTTTTCATTACTTAATAGCAGATACTTCGTGACTTCTTAAAAGTAAAAATTCTTGTTTCAGAATTTCCTGTTTGAATTCAAACATTTTGAATTAAAAACGATAAAACCATTTTCCACACTATGTATTCTAGGCG
This sequence comes from Maratus michaelseni, assembly GCA_963931845.1. Lineage (NCBI taxonomy): Eukaryota > Metazoa > Arthropoda > Arachnida > Araneae > Salticidae > Maratus > Maratus michaelseni. The sequence continues at coordinate 222,794,640 of OZ007595.1, forward strand.
CTGTACCTGTACTATACATTAAAATCAATAAACTGTAACAAGAATAAAACTGACCAGGCCACCTAACCAGGCCACCATATGATGTTAGCTTTAAAGCTCACTTTCAGTATGGTTTTAAATACTTAACACTTAGCACATGATTGACGGTTAACGCAAATTCGAGTCTTTTGCACATTTGTAAAACCCCCAATGCTGCCGGTTGGGCGGAATTTTTAATGCGGCTTGCCTGCTTGCTACCACCACTTTATTTTAAATACTAATATTCACCCAAAGCCATTAAATAATAAGCCCAGTCAGATAGTGTTAAATTTGTTAGCGACACACTAGCGCCAAACCTCTGCTGCGGAAGGAGGACAAAACAGAAGTGGGTCGCAGAGAAACGATACGATTTATTTATATCGATAATTTATACGATTTTTATCGATGTTTTGTTTTTGCACTTCCTTTAAAAGCTTGCTAATTATTGGGATCTTTTACATTAAAGCTAAGACTATAATGAAACAAAAAATGTGGAAATTTACTGGATTAATATTTCTATATAAATATAGTGGTGGCGAAGAAGTTGATTTATTTATTAAAAGTTAAATAAAAAGTGATGGAAATTTACATCACTAAGCAATTAACCTTTCCCAGCACACACAAATTATGTTCGTAAAATGTGAAATTACTGACTGACACCGGAATTTACAAACGACTTTCTTAGAAAATATGAACTCCTTATTTTAAGCTTTAATTTTAGAAGCAAAATTTTATTAAAATATTCTTGGTGCCGAATGCAGCACTCCCAACCGCTAGATGGCGCTATTTTCAACTTGCGAAAAGTTTCCCATTTATCTGACTGGGCTTATTATTTAATGGCTTTGAATTCACCGTATAAGGTGGATATCACTAAGACTGGTAGCAATTGGAAACTGGTAGCAATAAAAAAAACTAATAGCAAGTAATAAATAGCAAGTAATCAATCTGAATTTTAAAAAAAACCTACCTGACTGACAACACTGAACTTTACCCATGGTAGGTACTTTTCCGCTTTATGTGCTACATTATTTCTCAAAAATATACACGTTATTCGCATTTATGCAATTAGTGTACCGTGAATATAAATACTTCTATCAGAAGCAGAACTATTATTATATACATTCATTTGGAATATACCGAAATTTGCGAAACATAAACGACGTTTTTTATAAATCTGTTTCCGACGAGAAATTTATTTTTAATGAAATGTAACTTATTCCTTGTTTGAAATAGATACACAGATTATACACCGTAAATTACAGTAATTACGAAAACAGAAAATCTGCTAAATAATTCAAAACATTCAAGAGTAACGCCCATAGCTGCTAAAAAGACGAAAAGTAACCGTCAGCAATGTGTTAAAATTCAAGAATGTGACATAACCCATCCTTTCAATAGCAAACTAATTATGTTGCTAAAATGTTAAAATGAGTAACACCAGAATATAGGAACACATTTATTTCCAAATGAATAAATTATTTTCTTCACGTATATTATAAACGCAGTATTTTATTAAAAAATTCTGGGTGCAACTTAGAAGTTTGGAATTAAAATTAAGTGGCATAAAAAAATATACCACTGACCTTCAATTGGTTAAACTGAAATATATAGTTTGACACAGTAGCTATAAAAAATATTTAAAAAAATTATGTAATATTGCAACTGTGTTTAGTCTTTTACAATGAATAAAAACTTACAAATGGGATTTTTTTTTTACTTTAAAGATTCTAATCTACGAAAACTTTTAATGTATTGCATATAATACAAGAATGGATATTTTTTCTATTAAATTCCAATGTATAATAATTAACCAGGAATGCTTATTTCATAAGAAAAATAAAAGAAGAATTTCTGCTGAATAAATACTGAATTGTATTTAAAAGAATGATTATTTAAGATAATGATGTTTGAGCTCGATGAACGAAGATCATTTGAAAATATTACATCCGATTCCCATTTCAAATTTCGAAGCAATTTTGAGTAAGTCAATACAAGATAAAATGGGAATAAAGAAGAATTTGAATACTGAAATTATCGATTATGACTATTTCTATACAAGGAATCACGTGAACTAAATGGAATCTATGACAGTTAGATATTAATTACATCCTTCTAAATTAATTGGTTGGGGATTTTTTTAAAATTAAACATAAGAACGCATGTCATCTTACTAAACAATCCAAACAGAAATTATGGATTTATCTAATTAATAACATTGCGTATGGTAAGGACATGCAAGATATATTTTTAATTCATTAATTACTAGCAGAATCACTCGTCTTTGTCGTGCGAACAATTGTAGCCTTTCGGATAAAATAAATAAAAATGCAATAATACGGCGATCACAATAACGGAGTTCTAGGCATTCCCGTCCATAAATCGTTCGAATGACTATTAGAAATAATGGCGTTACTTTGAAGCAATTATAGAAAACTCCTTCAGATTTATAAATGAAATTTTCTCTGTCGCATGTGACAGAAAAATATACGGGTATATTCCCTGATAATACGGAGGGAAAATGAAAAAAAAAAAAAACTAACGTAGCGTTTAGTAAAATTCTATTTTGTATCGCATTATTTTCAACTGGAAAGTTATAGTCTGGGAGTCAACATCACATTTAATCAAACAATTTTAATGTCGATGATTTTTGTATGTATGATAGATTAGAAGGTGCATATAATGAAACTGTCAGTCAGCTGACGCACCAGTGAGGAGGGGCGCGGGGGTTCTATAGCAACATCGGGCAATCTGCTGCAATGTGAAAGGTATGGCAATCCAATTACTGATGATTCTTCAGAATCAAGGTAACATCAGTGATCGGATTGTCATTCATTTTATATTGCAGAGAGCGGTGCGATGTTTCTATGGCAAAACTCCCCACTGGTGCGATATCTGACTGACAGATTCGTTATATCTAATATATCATATGTATCAAAACTACCGACAATACAATTGATTGCAAAACTGTGAATTCCTTCCGGGCTATTGCATTTTTATTCATAAATACAAAAGCTACACTGATTACTAGAAAATGCTGTCCTTTTCTATTCTCTTGCAGTCGGGACGTGAGTTATGAAGTTTTTATTGAAAGAAAAAGAACTGGCTCTAAAAAACAGTTTCTTTGTTTCATTTGTTATTCAATATAAATCGTAGAAAATGGTACCATTTCATATACGGAAGTAATAACACATTTAGCTGTAAGGTCGGCTATATAAGTTTCTACGAAATTTTGGAGAAATTTCAGCCCACATACATTTCTTATATAACATTTACGAGCATGTCTATCTGAACCTTCGCTATTGCAAAGAATACAGTCTACAATTATCAAGCTATATACATAATATATAACAAAGAAAGAAAGAAATTTTTTAAAGAATTTTATTGTTATTGCTAATTGAAAATCCCTGCATTAGAGAATTATTACATAGAAATGTAAGCTTGATCTTTAATGATATACGTTGATCAATCAACTCTCCATGAGCTGCACATCATATCTACTAAATTATCCATAATGATCTGGGAAATCAAGCACGCGAGAATGTGCGAAACATTCTCATAGCTGCCTACCTTCCTGGGTTTTTCCCTAATCAAACGAAACCTGAAAATTCATTAAATAAAAGATGATAAATAACAACATAGAAACAAAAAACATCTCAATAAATAATTTTTATTCAATTATGTTTATTTGACTTTGAAAAAAACAAACCCGCAAGATTCGCAGCTACGCATTCTTCTTAAATATAGTTCAATATTTGCATATTTTTAAATTACTCTTCCAAAAGATTTCTTCTTCTAGATCGATCGAATCAGAATATCGATAGTAAAGTCGCCATTTATCGATAACGTTAAGGTTAGTTTGGGTAAATCATTTCTTATTCACACTACGTGCTCATATTTTGCAAATATCTATCCCGATCAGGGGTTACGATCCGCGTATTAGAAGGCCATTTGCCATCACGTTTTCAGAAAAATACTCTTCGACTTATTTAATGAAAGAAATTCTGAGATTAAATAAGGCGAGGTGGCCTTCTGGTGCGTGAGTTCAATGTCACTTTTCTAGATAACCGCAGTGACAATAGTAGATGTAGTAGTAACATCTAACAGTACAAATCTATTAGTAACATCTACTTGTTCGCAGTGTAACAAATCAATAAATAATATGGTAGCTGCAATGCTAAACAACCGAATATGAAAATTTCTGCGTTTTTAGACGAATAAACAGTTTAAAAATGGAATTCAAAATTATTTTCCATATTTTTCTGAAGAGAGCTAAAATTTACCCACAATCGGTAAGAAGACAATTGCTTTCAGTAAGAAGCAAATTAGTGAAAATGGAAAACAAGTTTCTTTAGTTTCTTGTCTTTCATTTTCACTAATTTGCTACTTGCTGAAAGCAATTATATGCTTGTCAATTGTAGGTAGATTTTAGCTCTCTTAAGGAGAAAATTAGTGAAAATGGAATACGAGTTTCTTTAGTAAGTTTCTTTCGGAAGAAACTTGCAACACAAATAAATTTTGAGAGTAAAAAACAAGAAAAATGTAATAAAATCAACGTCAAGAGTTTATTTATTACTTCATTGTTCAACTTTTACGAAAGTTACAGTAAGAAACAGACAATAAATAAATAAATAAATAAATAATAAAACGGACAAATAGAAATTCATGACCATTTTTTTAATCTTAATGAAATTTATAATGGAACCACCAACAAAATGAGACATTCTCAACGAGGAAAGAATTATGAAAATTGAAGAAGTCGTTCAATAGTTATACATGGACATACATTATAAATAAAAAACATACAACCACTGGTCTGCCAAATGGTCTATTTTGATTGTCTATTTTGGTCTATTTTGAAACTTGCAACACAAATAAATTTTGAGAATAAAAAACAAGAAAAATCTAATAAAATCAACGTCAAGAGATTGTTTATTACTTCATTGCTCAACTTTTACGAAAGTTACAGTAAAAAACAGACAATAAATAAATAAATAAATAATAAGACGGACAACTAGAAATTCATGCCATTTTTTAAATCCCTATGAAATTTATAATGGGACCACCAACAAAATGAGACATTCCCAACGATGAAAGAATTATGAAAATTGAAGAAGTCGTTCAATAGTTATACATGAACATACATTATAAATAAAAAACATACAACCACTGGTCTGCCAAATGGTCTATTTTGATAATACCATTGCTTCTGAAGAAAACTTTCCATGGTCGGTTTCAGCAATATTTGTGATACAAATAACCTTTAAATTAGGTTTCTAGAAAATTTGCAAGAAATATCTAAAAGGAAAAATACAAAAAAGAGATATTCAATTACTAATGTATTTAACTGTATTTTCAATATTTATTCTTTACATTACCAACTTTACACTCAGACATTACTTAAAAACATGGTAAAATGTCCATATAGAACTAGCGAAAGCTATAAAAAGAAAGCAAGAGAAGCAATAGAGTCAAAACTATACATCAAAAGTAGAAGTTTGTAATGATATGGTACATGCAATAATAGACTGCCGCTGGAAAAAGATGTTAGAAGAAGAGGGAGAAAAGAGAGAAAGGAATGAGATTAGAGGGCATTGTTCAGTCCCCAGTCAGATAAATAGCGAAGAGAGAGGCGCCTGAAGATTACAACTGATGATGCTCCTGCTGGGGTGAAAACGTTTTTGTAATGGTGAGAGTTTTATGGAAACTTTTTAACATTTTCAGTGATGATGGACTGTTTTTAAGGAACTTTTATTATGTTTTTAAGTAATGTCTGAATGTAAAATTGATAATGTGACGAATAAATATGAAAAAATACTGTTTGAAAAAGTGGAATTATATATGCTACATCATAGGGCGGAAGACAACCACGATAATGGATTCAGGGATGCCCCCCACACACACACCCCTACAAAATTGCAAAAAGACTGTTAATTCAAAACATCAAAAATCCACCACATCTCAGGATTTTATTTACGCACTGCGGAATCTTTAGTGCTTAACCCCTTGAGGGGCACCGGTATATAATATATACCACTTTTTAATATATAACTTTGCCCCCAGTATTATTAAATAAAAATATTTAGTATTGTTTTTGCAGATTGAGAAGGTAAAAATTTATTATTTAAATTTACTGGTGTCAAAACATCGCAAAATTTAGCATTTTTAGACCACGTGCTTGCCCTCCAAGAGGTTAAGATTGGTAATTTGCTCACTTTTTCTCATAGCTGGCAACGCCCATGATTCTGATGATCACCCGAGGAGCAATCAGTCAGCAATTTTGTTATCAAAAACAGAAATAATAGCTCAGAACCGTCTTTAAACTAAACGCGAACTGCTAGATAATTCATTGTATTACTAGGAATGAAAGATGCAAATCACATTTTCACCAATAATTTTATAGCTGTTTCAATCAAGTTTGTACTAAATTTTACTTGAAACAAGAATGTAAAATCATGCACCACACATAAATTATGAAACACTTACCAACACAATCGGAATATTGTAACCGTTTAATAAGGTGAACAGTGATCTCTAAGTCAACAACTTCGAAAACGCATAACACATTTGAAAACACAATTTCAACAATTACAATCTGTAGTTAGAAAAATATCCTAATTCTTTTGTGCAGACCTCTATATGATCTGTAGATTTGTATATATACTACATAATATGCCAAAATTTAGCTCAGTTAGAAAAGGTTCAGCAAATTCCGTTAATACGCGGAAGTGTACCAAAATTCTTTTGTGCAGCCCTATATATGATCTATAGAATTTATATGCATCAAGCAATATGCAATAAAATAGTTCAATTTAAAAACGAATACCATAACTGAAAATTCAGCAAGTATTGCTCATAGATAGTACTGCAACCGAATACGTTTGAGTATTCGTAGTAATCCTGTAAATGAAGAATAAATGCCTTGCGCACCCACTTATATAGTGCGAATCTTGTAGTGCACCTCCATAATTTATATCAATATCAATATGTTTGAAATAGTTTAACGTCATTAAAATACACGGCAAACGATTCTTCTCCATAGACCACAAGTCTATGCCCCTGCTACACACTCTGCCCTGCTACACGAGTGTCCCTGCTACACACTTCATTTTCAATACTGAACATGCCATCGTAAACGTCAGTAACATGTAGCAATTACGTGGCAATCCGACTATATTTACACGAGTTAGAGCTCGGACAGACGGACAGACAAACCGAATTCATAAACTATTTTTAACTATGTTAGAAAGTGTTAAAAAGGAATGGAAATTATAAAAAGAAAAATCATTTTAAATAGAATACATAGAGAGGTTAGAAATGCTTTAACACCAGAAATATTTAATTGGAAATATTGAATATAGTAGTAAAGTGGCGTAATCGATTGTATTTTCCTCAGTTTGAAGAATGGTTATATTTAAAGATAGGCGAGGCTCTACCAAGCTTCCCTTGCGGTAAAATGTAGACGTGTATGTAGTCAGATAAGAAATATTTATTCAGCTGTGTTTTTATTTGTTTAAGATATCCTATCGGAGACGTGTTATATTTAATAAGGAAAAGAGGCATTGCATTAATACTCATACAACAAATTCATATTTTTAAAAAAGCTTTAGATTATCCACAATGTAAGCACACCGCAGAATGCATTTAAACTTCAATAATACGCATGTGATCTATTGCTTAAACCCACAAGACTAACTGATTGACAAAAATACATTCAGATAAAAGTACATGTTTATTTGAAAATTTCTCTTCTTTGAGGCTTGTTTCTGTTTAAAATATCGGAGACTTATTTTTGTAACCTTTGAATTTCGAGGTTAGAGATGACCAGATTTCTTAATAAAGCATTATTAAGCGATTCTTCATAGCAAAAGTGTTATTGGTTCGTGACTGCTTTTTTGAGGATGCTGTGTGATAGTTCCACCAGTTTTTCGGAATACTTCTCTTCACTTTATTTAATGTCCTAGCTTATTTTTTAGCGTGGAATATTCTACGACTGCATAAGTCGAAGATTTGTATTCGGAAATACTGGTCAGAATAACATGCATCATTCACAGAAACAGCCGGCCTTGAGCCACTACTGAGCAAAATCCTTGTCTTATAGAATTTTTTTCTGATTACGACCCGCCTCCCTCCCCCCTCCTGCTGGGCAAGTTCTTGATGCTTTTAGAAATTTCTGCTTCACAACTCGGCACGCACATCAAAGAATAGGCATAAATCAAAGAAATTAACAAAATAGGTAGTCACTGCTTACCATGCGCAAATACAAAATTCATATATCCCTCAGACCGCACTACCACATTTATTTCTCTCTGTAGAAATACTTTTTCCCTTAACCCGGGAGAAGTCACGCATACCCAGGGTACAGCGCCTAGAATACATAGTGTAGAAAGCGGTTTTACCGTTTTTAATTCAAAAATTTCGAATTAAAACTGGAAATTCTGAAATAAGAATTTTTACTTTAAGAAGTCACGAAATATGTGCCATTAAGTAACGAAAGAACACTATAAGGAATTTCTGGTATGAATGCGAAATTTCCGAATTTAAAAAAAGTCAAACTGGTAATGTTTTAACCCATTTTAGGCCAAACATAGAATTTTTATAAAATGTGGTATTATTTGCATTGAAATTTGCTTAAATTACATTCATTTAGACATCAAAAAATTTTCGTGCATGAAAAATAATATTTTATTTAATTTGACATTACCATTATTAATTTACCATTAATTACCTTTAAATTTAAATAAAAAAATTTAAGTTTTCTTATGGCATTTGTTTTATTTTTATTTTATTTACAGAACTTGCAAATTTACTCCGTTATAAAAACATGTGATTATTCTCAAGTGGAATAATTATGCATTTTCAAAAAGTCGAATTTGTCAATAACCGTTTCAAGTAAAAAACCAGCGTATTTTGAAAATTTCTCAACAGAAAGTGATTACTTCAATTGAATTACTAATATTTTATAGATGTCTCCGGAACCCATAAAAATAGCAGAAAAATAAAATTAGTGAAAAATATACGTCACAGTGTTAATAAATATATATTTATTAAAATGGTGCATTTAAGCGCTTTTAGCCGAAAATGGGATAAAAAGTGCTAAAAAATTGTAGCCAATAAACGTGCAACGATGCGGTACAATAATAGGGCGATCGCAGCGGCATCTGCTTTAAAAATAGATTTACCTCTAGCAAAAGCAACCGTTTCACTATTGACAACATTAACATAATTTCTGTTAATAAAATCTTCTTCTAAGTGTATATTACAGATGTAACTGATTTTGAAGTTAGTTTTTTATCATATTAGGGAATTTATCTTTTCCACTCTTCTAGCAGAGAGTCATTCTTTGGTATGCTAAATAGGGATAGTTTCTAGTTTGCTGTCTTGTATCGAGTACTGCAACCAGGCACAGAAGAATGCGTTCACGTTTTTTGGCCATGATCAATATCATTCATATTTTCAAAGGTTATGAAAATCACTACCCAAGTCAAAGAAAATATGGTATACTTTAATTATTTGAAATATTTACTACCAGCTGAAATGTTTTCTCAGTTCGATTCTTATACAATGTTTGTGTTAAAAAGAGCTAGCAGACAGTGGTGTAGCAAGAGAGCGGGGGGTCCAAATGCTCTGGAAACCAGTAATGTTATAAAGTTTTCTTCGGCTTCAATATCGCAGAAAATTCTCCAATTAAAAAAGGCAAAAATATCTTTATAAAATGAGTGATATCCAAACCATTTGGACCTCCACCCTGTCTACACCACTGCTAGAAGATGTCGCTGCGATCAACCCGTTATCTTTTCAGCATCGTTCTACATTTATCGGATTCAATTTTTTAATACTATTTTGTAGCCGTTTTCCACAGTATGTATTCTAGTCGACCCAGGGTATGAGTGGTTTTTACTTTGTAATCAATAAATACAAATAATAATGATCACCTTATTCAGTCGGATACAATTGTTACAAATTGTGCAATGAAGTAAGTTGAAGATTACTTTCCGAAAAATAGTGGTGAGAATTGTAAAAACCGTACGCACCCTCGGTATGTCATACCTGGCGCGTCTGCGCCCGGGGTCATTGGCAGCGTTTGGGCTTGGAAAAGTATCTGAATTGACTAGCAGCCAATTGGCTCTTTTTTATTCAATAACTAGCCATTTTCATTCAAATTTGATTTTTTTTAACAAAGAACATTTTTTCCTAATTTAACTAAGGTCTGTTTCCGCCGTCAATGAAATATTCTTAATTGTGATAATTTACTCACATTTCAATTAGACATTCGATCATAGATTTTATCTTAACACTTAACCTTTCAACTACCGAAACAGGTCTATTGAACTAGAAAACAATCTTTGTTCATTTGTATAGTAAGTATATAATAAATTATACATCTGCCTTAATTAACAAACCATTTATAATAAAAGCACATCAAAGGTATCATTAGATTCGGAATACTGCCTTATTTTAGAATATGAATACAAATTTTGAAATAGATTTCATCTACATATTCAAAATTGAATTAAATTTATTTGTTTTTTAATTTTAACACCCATTTTTAACATCATATTTCAGTTTCTCGGATCAAGGTAGCCTATTAAAGGTATATTTTATACAATTTTTATTAAATCTTCATCCTTTATAAATGAAAAGTTATAAAGAATGTATCTACAAGTTTAGAAAAATAAATTTGAAACTTAAAGGGAAAACTTTCAGATTTAAACCAGTAAAATTGTGAAACTAATTGTGACCTTAACCTTGTGAGAAGTTCAAATGGAATTACTCTTCAGAAGAAAAATTTACTTTATAATATTAAATATGGGCACTGCAAGCACACAAGTTACGGGATCAGGCAATAAGAATTTTTATTTATGTTTTTTTTTTCCAAAACACCTACCAGAATTTTTAAATGATAATCTTCAATTTATCTTATGATGGAATGTTAGCGATTAAATAAAACAAAACTATTAATTCAAAAAATCTGGTAGATTCCTTGTATTAAAAACGCATTTAATTAGGAGCAGTATATTGCCATTAGCCTTTTTCCTACCTATGTATAGATATAGTCGGTACTATTTTAAAGATTCACAAAAAATATTAATTTAAGATTAAAATTTTGGAATTCAGTTAAAAATATATAAGGATCTAGAAAATATTTTACAGTATTTTTCTTCTTAAATGAAAAAATAAAGTTAAATTATTCTGAAAACTTAAATATTTACATATAATTTTCCTGTATTTTAAAAATATAAATTATTTGAAACATTTACAAACAACAGATTACCTTCAGAAAAGAAAAAAAACGCATACTTAAAAAAAATATCAAAATAAAGTATTTCTTTTTCAGAACAAAATATTCTATTATTCTCTGTGTTTTTGTTAAACTTTCATTTAAAAATTTTAATATTAATGAACATACATTTTCATTAAATATAATTAGAGTCTTAAGAATTATTAAGACGTTCTAATTTTTTTCTATTCTTAATATTTTTTAACTGCGCTTGCAATTTCGTAGATAATAAAAAGTAATTGGAATAACAAAAATTAATTACATGCAATGCAAATTTGAAAAAAATTTATTTTTTTGTTATGGAAATTAAACAAAACATTATTCAGACGTTTGTTTTATTTTTATCTTCTAAATGGTTTCTAATATTAATTGACCCAAAATAACAAAGTGATCCTTATTTTTCTATTACACATTTAGATTTACTGTTACATTACATGATCTTTTAAATTTTTAGAAGTAAATAGAGCCATTGAGGCCATATATATACATATATATATATGACATACTTGGCTCATAACTCATTATTTAGTACTTTTCCGTTATAAATAACAACACCATTGCTACCAAGCATAATAGTTGGCGCCAAAGGAAACATTGAAAAACAAATTGACAGTGTTGGTGCGAAAACAATCAGATAAAAATTATTACATTTGAAAATTACAGATATTCACGAACTATTTTAATAAATCAATACAAATTTGTGCTTAAAATGAAATATTAAATAAATATTATACAATAAAATAATTTAAAAAAAGCGATTCGTGTCTCGTAACGACGCGTTTTTCCCCCTTTATCGTTCTGCGGCAATGAGAAATCGGTTCAAAACGCCGACTTTGTATTTTCTGAAAGATCTTCTGCCTTTAGCAAAAAAGGGAAACTGTATTTCGATTACAAAGTTTCTGAATAAGAAAACCGGCCTATTTCATGCGTTTCCGAACAAAATGGAATTAAAAAATATGTCATAAAGTAACCAGTTTGGATTTGAGAACAACCTTAAATATATTATTGGTACCCCCCTCCCTCCCTGCATTTGTCTATGTTTCTTTATCATGAAAGACACAATTCTGACACAATTTTGAATTCATTTTTTTCGAAAATGCATGAAATTGACAGGTGATCTTATTCAAAAACTGCATCATCAAAATGAGTTTTCTATTTTTTGGTGAAGGCAGAAGATCATTCAGCAAATACTGTCAAATTCGGCGTTTTGAACCGAATTCCCGATGCAGCAGAAATCGTGTTGTATGAAAATCGTGTTGTCATGTGGCGTGAATCGCTTATAACTCGATAAGTAATTTATTTAACAAAAAAATGTAAATTTCATTTTGATTCCAAATCACTTCCATAGTCAGGCCTACAAATTTTATATACTTTTAGGTTTGGAAATGAGTCAGAAAATGTGCCAGATATGCATTTCAGATAAAATTTTCCAGAAAATTCATATGCAACATATTTGCTCTATTTTTAGTCGTTTCTAAAATAAACAAGAAATAAAAATCACGCATAAAGCATAGATTATGAAACACTTTCCAACACTTCCAGAATACGTTAACAAAACTTCGCTATTTAATAAGGTATACAAGGTACCTAAGTAAGCAAGGTCAAGGTCAAAGCGGACGGGAGGCCTAACTTAAGTAAACAATTTAGAAATTTAGAAAACGTATAACACAGTTGAAATCCAGATTTCAGCAATTACCGTCCACAGCCGGTAAAGTACTCCAATTCTTTTGTGCAGCTCTATATAAATTTTATATATTTCTATATACTTTATATAGTATGCTACAATTTAATTTAGTAATAAAACACCTAACGCAGTTTAAAATTCACCTTCAGCAGTTTCTACCAATAGACGGAAACATACTTGAATTATTTTGTACGGCCCAGTATATTACCTTAAGATTTTTATACACGCCACATATTAAACTATAGTTTAATTCAGGCAAATATACGCTTGAAAACCGCTGAAATAACACTTCCAGAAATTATCATACATAGGCGGCCATGTATTCAGTTATTTGCGTGACCCAGTAAATGATTTTATTTATATTCTACAAACATTTCTAAGTATGCTGAATGTAGTTCAAATTTAAAATATACACACAAATTTAAAATAACTCTATTAAAAAAAAACCTCTTTAGGAATTTACGCTGTTACATAGTAATGTTTGCGAATTCTTTTGTATAGCCCTATATATGATTTATACACACACCACATAGTATGCAAAAAATTAGTTAACACGTTTGCTGCCAAGCTAACAATACCGGAATTTTCATTTTATTTAGAAAGTTCAAATTCACACCAGAAAATACTAATAGCAATATTTACTTTGTTTTATTACAGACATTTTTTTTCGTGATTACATAAAATGAAAATTCTTCTTTTGAAATTTCCGGTGCGAATACCTAATTTTAGATTGAAGAAACGTAGATAGCACTACGAGTATACTCGTAGTTGGCAGCGAACGTGTTAATATTAAATCATAGTTGAAGGAAACTCGGTGACGAAAGACATTTTTCATAACTTAAAAACGCACGCCTAACTGAAAGCGCACTTCCACTATTTATCGCTTATAGACAGTACTTCGGATACTGTATTGTATCCGAAATCTTTTGTATGTCCCTGAAAATGAACGATAAATGCTGTGCATATTATATTACACAATATATGTCTTGTAGTAAAAATCAGTAATGTACAATAATTTCATTATATTTGAAATAGTGAAACACAATCAAAATACGCCACAAACAGTTTTTCCTAATAAACAATTATATAACCGAACACTATTGTGTGGCCCTGTAAATGAATGATAAATTTTACACTAGATATCCTACAGAAAGCATGTTTTTGAGCACGTCAGAAACTGATATCATATTCATTATGTTTGTAATATTGTAGCATGATTAAAATGCACCGAAAAAGATTTTTCCCCATAGACCATAATATAACGAAATTCTTTTGAGTACCCCTCTAAGCTAACTATAAGTGCTGCACGTAACACTTATGACAGTAAGTATCTTCAGCTATGTATATCCATTTCAATATATTTGAAATAGTGAAACGTCATTAAAATACATTGCAACTGATTTTTCCCCCATAGACCACAATGTAACGGCATTAATTTGAGTTACCCTGTGAGTGAAGTGTAAGTGATACATGCTTCATTTTCATTACCGAACATGCAGTAAATCTCATTAACATTCATCAATTTCATGAAAATCCGAGTTTCTTTAAGAGAGTTAGAGCACGGGCAAACAGACAGACAGACAAACCGAATTCATAAACACTTTTCAACTATGTTGGAAAGTATAATCTCGCGGAAGTATAATGTTCCCAGTACACACTGACCTCACAAGTTAAGGTACAACCAGTCTTTTATGTCTAATTTGAAAACAAATGAAGATAAAAACATGAAATTTAGACGAGTTGTTCTTCAAACAGTTATTTATCGAATTTTACTTAATTTTAACATCAAGCATGTTTTGCATATAAAAAATTGCATTTTTTGCAAAAGTCCAATGTTTGATAAAAAAAATAAATAACAGTTTTTTGTGAAAAAAAAATTAAATAAACGGATTTTAGTAAGGCATGTGTTCGGCCACACTTGTAATGAAGTTGTGGCATCGATTTTCCATACTGTCAATTAAGTTGTCTGACACTGGAAAAGTAAACAACTCCCATACATGGAGCAACACTTGTTCCAGCTCATTTAACGACTTTGGAGGAAGACTTACGGCAGACACCTATCTGCTGAGATAGTCCCAAAGATACGCTATAGGATCAAAGTCCGAAGACTGTTCCGACCATTCCATTCGCTCCGAACTTTGATCCTCTAGATATTCATCAACGACCCTACTTCAATTCGATCGGTCATTATTAAAGATTCAGATTAATTCATCACCAAAAGCACCACCATACGATCTGACAAACGGAGCAAGGATCTCGTCCGATATTTCACAGCAGTAAGAATTCTTCCATGGCACACATGGAAATTACTCTGACCAAAAGAGAGATTCCAGCCCAAACCATGTTTTCACTTCCTCTATAACTGTGTCTTTCAACAATGTTACATAGATAGAATCTGATGTCTTGTTCTCTCCTGATCAGAACACGAACTGAATCACTCTCCAAAGCAAACTGGGACTCATCTGTGAACAGTACGGAAGACCATTTTTGTGTGTTCCAGGTAACGTGCTCCCTTAGCCAACATAAACGGGCACTTCTGTGTTGTCGATTAAGAGGGCCACATACAACGGGTCGTCTTGCATAGAGTCCTTAATTGTGAAGACGTCTATGCATCGTACTCGCAGGTATTGCCATCCCTGTTGCTTTACGATGATCTGAAATTAGCTGAGCCACAGTAATGATGCTCCTCCTTCGGGCCAAAAGAGCTAGAAAGCGATCTTGTACAGAGGTTGTAACCCATGAGCGAACAAGTCTTCTTGACACTGAAATTTTGGATTCAAATTGATCTCAGAGCCTTTGGACCACACTATGAGTCACATTAAGACGTCTAGCAGCACCAGATTGTGATAACCTCCATTTCCATCCATCAGATTGACAGCCATCTTAACGAATAAAGTAAACGACATCTCCTAGACATGAACAACACTATTTTAGCACCAACATTTCAAGATCATCAACCATAAAACAATTTCACACAAATTCCGAAAGTGGGATATTCGCAGTTCCTCCTGAAAAACATATCAGTATCCAATACAGTAAAATAATTGAGATGGGTATAATTTTTTCATAAGATTTTATTGAAGTTACGTATGATCATTCATATAAACCATATTTTTTACCCTAGTTTTAATTCTTTAAATAGTAAGCGTCAAAAAACTGGTTGTACCTTAACTTTTGGAGACCAGTGTATTATGTACTGTCAACTTGCTCTTTCCCAAAGTATATAGAAAGGTCTTTCTGAGTGAATTGCTTATGCAGTAGTAAGGTTATAAATATAAGAAACACATGTATACACGTACATTTTAGCATTTAGATGTAAAAAAATATATAAATTAAAGAGGATATTAAAATTTAGGCAGAATTTCTTTTCTAGTTATGTGAAATATCTTTTGTAGTTATGTCAATAAAAACTTCATTACCACCGAGGCATGTTTACCAGCTGTTGCGTAAGGAGAAAATTCATATTCAAAAATATTAGTTACACCCTATCCTGGTTCTTAACCCCTTCGCGACGAGCGTCCTTTACAGAATTTTTAATCTTTTGCCACCGGTTTTTCAAAACAGAAATTTTCGCCTAATTGAATCTCAGAAATGCTAAGATTTGATAAGGCAAATTTTACAATAAAAAATAACTGGTGGGAATAATCGAGGATTCTGAGCATCTTATGCGTCACGTATACGTATCGCTCGTCCTCAAGGGGTTAAGACTGCTTTGTCGGTCCCTGATTACAATGGTACTTCTGATTTGTTTTAAGCTTTTACAACGTTTTGGGTAAAAAAAAAGTACAAAAAATTAACAAACTGCCTATTTTATTTTTTTAAATTTATAAATATAATGATTTAAAATACAGAGATGTATTTTTCTTCCTATGACAGGAACGTTTTGAAAAAGTTTTTACTCAAAAATCTATATAACAAGTGTAAATTTGGTTCTACGGATTTTCTTTTTCTATTATTTATTATTTTTTTTTTATCTTAAATGAGAAACTGGGAAAGAAATACGAAAATAATGAGAAACTTTTTCCCTTTCCTTCACAATGCATCAAAAATAAATATTACAGTTTAAAAAAAATTACTTTAACTAGAAAAATAATATTGCGAGAAAAAGAATTTGTTTATGATAAGTTGTTTATGGTACAGAAAATAAAATAATACAAAATTTCTTACTAAGTTTAAAACAAAATTTTAAACCAATGAACAACCTTTTATAAACTTTTTTTAAACGGAAAAAAATGCATAAAAAACAGTTATGTTTTAAAACAAAATATTGTAAAATAAATAAATAAGCAAATAAATAAATAAACAAAAATATCCCCAGTCATAGAATATATTTTGTTGATAAACCACAGTTTATTTTTCTGTACTGAGAAAAAATTTCAGTAATGAGGTCCTTCCAAATGTTTCCAAGAAAAAATTATGTTCGTCGAAATATAATCCTTGCTTAAATTTAAAAAACAACATGGTCGTTATTTTCAGATTTTTCAATTTTACTTGTCAAATTGAAAAGGAATATTTTTACGGAATTAATCTGCTTCCTAGAACATTACTATATTTTGATTTAAAATATTATTAAATTCGAACTACAAAGCTTACGAGTGCTGTTTTTTTTAAATACTTTTATCTTTACAAAAATCCAAATTGAAAATAATACAAAGAATACAAAATAAAGACAAGTTTAAGGCGATAAAAATTCTATTGATTGAAATAAATATATATTAAAATAACGTGAAAGAAAAGATAGGGATTTATAAATGGAGAGAAAATTTTTAACATATTCGTTGTCCTTTGATGTCGGCCTGATATTATTTTTAGAATAGATATGAACTAATCGAATCCCAGTACCTGATTACCACTTAGGCAAACTTCTACCACTATTTTTAAAAAGAAACTTCCATCTTATTTAATCGCAGAATACTATGATGAAATAAGGAGCAAATTTCTTTTTTAAAAAAAGGAGGTATTCAGGCAGTAATCTAGCAGGCAGTTTACCCCATTATTGTGCAAATTTTACATCTAGGCTGTGCTTTCTTCTAACACACCTATCATAGTGTGCACAGTCCTCTGAATGTTAGACCTTCTGGTTGACACAAAAATGGCAGCTGTCGTAGGCAGATTTTTTTTTTTTTGTACAGTCCCTTGAATTTTAATACCAGTATTTTTTTAAAGTATTATTTGGCTTTTTTAATCTTATAAAAGAAGGCGAAGAATACTTTTAGAAAATTACTGGTATTTAAATTCAGAAGATCGTACAAACGCTGGAAAAAAAATCCGCCTACGACAACCGCCATTTTTGTGTGAACGCATTAACCTAGTATATAGGGGCGATGAATAGCGGCTGTAATCAGACCCTGTCAAATTCCTCGGTTAATGTATTTAAAAGATTTTCCTGATCATATCAACATTAAACTACATAAAAAGAGGTGTCCTAACTCATATCATAATAACGTCACTGGCCGAATAACTTCTACCGGCGGGTCGGACAGTCGGCCGATATTAATCCGAGACCTTAAGTTGCCGGGGTTACATTTTTAATTTGATATATGATCCCCATTCACGGTGATTCACTGCATTATATACTACAATGTACTCTTACATCGCATTTTCATCTCAAACGTCCAGAAAACACACCACTTCATTCATGATTCTCCTTTATCCTAAAGAGTAATGCCTCCTTAATCAAAATTATCCAATGTATGAAATTGATAGAGGACAATGAATACATTTTTCAGAGCACTCTCACGTATAAACGACCCAGGGGATTAGCTGGGCCTTACCTGGACTATAAAAACTCTTACATCGCATTTTCATCTCAAACGTCCAGAAAACACACCACTTCATTCATGATTCTCCTTTATCCTAAAAAGTAATCTCTCCTTAATCAAAATTATCTAATGTATGAAATTGATAGAGGACAATGAATACATTTTTCAGAGCACTCTCACGTATAAACGACCCAGGGGATTAGCTGGGACTTACCTGGACTATAAAAACTCTTACATCGCATTTTCATCTCAAACGTCCAGAAAACACACCACTTCATTCATGATTCTCCTTTATCCTAAAGAGTAATGCCTCCTTAATCAAAATTATCCAATGTATGAAATTGATAGAGGACAATAAATACATTTTTCAGAGCACTCTCACGTATAAACGACCCAGGGGATTAGCTGGGCCTTACCTGGACTATAAAAACTCTTACATCGCATTTTCATCTCAAACGTCCAGAAAACACACCACTTCATTCATGATTCTCCTTTATCCTAAAGAGTAATGCCTCCTTAATCAAAATTATCCAATGTATGAAATTGATAGAGGACAATGAATACATTTTTCAGAGCACTCTCCCGTATAAACGATACAGAGGATCAGCTGGGCCTTATCTGGAATTTAAAAACTTTTACATCAAATTAATGAACAATAAAACTTTTACATCCAATGTATGTACAATATTCAAAAAGAGAAAATGTGTTACTATGTAAAAACCTAATGGCCTAAGCCTCATTTGTAATTTTTTTTAATAAACTTGCCGAGCAGGGCTTATAGAGCTCAAGCCATGTGGTAGACTCCCCTGCTTGGTTGAATCTGAATCTTTGGATTTGAATCTGATGAATTTTTAATTAAGTATAACTCAATCAATTTTAAGAATGCAGATATGCAGTTTTTGTAATGATCTTGTTGCAGCAAAAGTATTTTTTTCTAGTTGACCAATATTGGCTATAGGCCTCATATAACATTTTTAAAATGGAACTTTTTTTAACTTAATTGCATGGCTATTTCATTAATATAATTTTATTTCCTAGGTTTGTTCAAACCCTTTTGTACTTTGAATTCCCAACTAATTTCCAACTGGTAACAAATTAAAGTTCGTTTCAACTATTTCGTGATACCCTGTATATCTAAATTATTACAAGGAACAATTTAATAACAAACAAAATAACGTTATAAAAATAACCTCTAAAACAATTTTTTCTCAATATTAAAAACTCATAAATCTTAAGCACGTATACTTAATCTAATATTGAATTGATTAATACGCTGCAGTGGTTAGGTCGGGAGATACCGAGTTCGAATCCTGGTTCGGACTTGATTGTTACTAGTAGTGGTTTGTAATCGGTTTTAAGAAATTAATCAATATCTAACTAGCCCTGGTGCGTAAAAATGTCCGCAGCACTACAAAACTAGTTAACTGAATTTAGCAAATTCATCATTAAATAGCATTAGTATGTTGTTGAAATTTAGTGTTCTTAATTTTGTTTATTTATTTCTTTTTAACCCTTAACAATCGAAGGGCTCCGTTACGGGGACATCACACTTTCATGAGGACAGCCAATTACATTTATTTAATTTTTTGGCACCACTTTTTCTGAGAAGTTTTTGCATTATTTAATTGATGAAATTTTGAGATTAGGTAAAGCAAAATGTTATTTACAAAAATACCGGTGTACTGTACACGTACCCTATAGCCTACGCAAAATTCTTGAATTTGGACACCAGTATTTTTGAACAGAAGATTTCGTCATCAAATCTCAAAATTTCGACAATTGAGGGGGTTAGAATGATAGTGGAGTAAGTCAATATTTAGTAATTTGAGAAATGAAGGGTCTTGTTAAACTTGTCGTATTGGTTGCATTAAGCTATCCAACTTGTTTTGCCCTCTAGCGACTCCCTAAATGAACTATGACTTATTTGACAAAAATACCGGTGTACTGTACACGTACACTATAGCATACGTAAAATTCTTGAATTTGGACACCAGTATTTTTTAACAGAAGATTTCGTCATCAAATCTCAAAATTTCGACAATTGAGGGGGTTAGAATGATAGTGGAGTAAGTCAATATTTAGTAATTTGAGAAATGAAGGGTCTTGTTAAACTTGTCGTATTGGTTGCATTAAGCTATCCAACTTGTTTTGCCCTCTAGCGACTCCCTAAATGAACTATGACTTATTTGACAAAAATAGAGGTGTACTGTACACGTACACTATAGCATACGTAAAATTCTTGAATTTGGACACCAGTATTTTTTAACAGAAGATTTCGTCATCAAATCTCAAAATTTCGACAATTGAGCGGGTTAGAATGATAGTGGAGTAAGTCAATATTTAGTAATTTGAGAAATGAAGGGTCTTGTTAAACTTATCGTATTGGTTGCATTAAGCTATCCAACTTGTTTTGCCCTCTAGCGACTCCCTAAATGAACTATGACTTATTTGACAAAAATACCGGTGTACTGTACACGTACACTATAGCATACGTAAAATTCTTGAATTTGGACACCAGTATTTTTTAACAGAAGATTTCGTCATCAAATCTCAAAATTTCGACAATTGAGGGGGTTAGAATGATAGTGGAGTAAGTCCATATTTAGTAATTTGAGAAATGAAGGGTCTTGTTAAACTTGTCGTATTGGTTGCATTAAGCTATCCAACTTGTTTTGCCCTCTAGCGACTCCCTAAATGAACTATGACTTATTTGACAAAAATACCGGTGTACTGTACACGTACACTATAGCATACGTAAAATTCTTGAATTTGGACACCAGTATTTTTTAACAGAAGATTTCGTCATCAAATCTCAAAATTTCGACAATTGAGCGGGTTAGAATGATAGTGGAGTAAGTCAATATTTAGTAATTTGAGAAATGAAGGGTCTTGTTAAACTTGTCGTATTGGTTGCATTAAGCTATCCAACTTGTTTTGCCCTCTAGCGACTCCCTAAATGAACTATGACTTATTTGACAAAAATACCGGTGTACTGTACACGTACACTATAGCATACGTAAAATTCTTGAATTTGGACACCAGTATTTTTTAACAGAAGATTTCGTCATCAAATCTCAAAATTTCGACAATTGAGGGGGTTAGAATGATAGTGGAGTAAGTCCATATTTAGTAATTTGAGAAATGAAGGGTCTTGTTAAACTTGTCGTATTGGTTGCATTAAGCTATCCAACTTGTTTTGCCCTCTAGCGACTCCCTAAATGAACTATGACTTATTTGACAAAAATACCGGTGTACTGTACACGTACACTATAGCATACGTAAAATTCTTGAATTTGGACACCAGTATTTTTTAACAGAAGATTTCGTCATCAAATCTCAAAATTTCGACAATTGAGGGGGGGGTTAGAATGATAGTGGAGTAAGTCAATATTTAGTAATTTGAGAAATGAAGGGTCTTGTTAAACTTGTCGTATTGGTTGCATTAAGCTATCCAACTTGTTTTGCCCACTAGCGACTCCCTAAATGAACTATGACTTATTTGACAAAAATACCGGTGTACTGTACACGTACACTATAGCATACGTAAAATTCTTGAATTTGGACACCAGTATTTTTTAACAGAAGATTTCGTCATCAAATCTCAAAATTTCGACAATTGAGCGGGTTAGAATGATAGTGGAGTAAGTCAATATTTAGTAATTTGAGAAATGAAGGGTCTTGTTAAACTTGTCGTATTGGTTGCATTAAGCTATCCAACTTGTTTTGCCCTCTAGCGACTCCCTAAATGAACTATGACTTATTTGACAAAAATACCGGTGTACTGTACACGTACACTATAGCATACGTAAAATTCTTGAATTTGGACACCAGTATTTTTTAACAGAAGATTTCGTCATCAAATCTCAAAATTTCGACAATTGAGGGAGTTAGAATGATAGTGGAGTAAGTCCATATTTAGTAATTTGAGAAATGAAGGGTCTTGTTAAACTTGTCGTATTGGTTGCATTAAGCTATCCAACTTGTTTTGCCCTCTAGCGACTCCCTAAATGAACTATGACTTATTTGACAAAAATACCGGTGTACTGTACACGTACACTATAGCATACGTAAAATTCTTGAATTTGGACACCAGTATTTTTTAACAGAAGATTTCGTCATCAAATCTCAAAATTTCGACAATTGAGGGGGTTAGAATGATAGTGGAGTAAGTCCATATTTAGTAATTTGAGAAATGAAGGGTCTTGTTAAACTTGTCGTATTGGTTGCATTAAGCTATCCAACTTGTTTTGCCCTCTAGCGACTCCCTAAATGAACTATGACTTATTTGACAAAAATACCGGTGTACTGTACACGTACACTATAGCATACGTAAAATTCTTGAATTTGGACACCAGTATTTTTTAACAGAAGATTTCGTCATCAAATCTCAAAATTTCGACAATTGAGCGGGTTAGAATGATAGTGGAGTAAGTCCATATTTAGTAATTTGAGAAATGAAGGGTCTTGTTAAACTTATCGTATTGGTTGCATTAAGCTATCCAACTTGTTTTGCCCTCTAGCGACTCCCTAAAAGAACTATGGCTTATTTGACAAAAATACCGGTGTACTGTACACGTACACTATAGCATACGTAAAATTCTTGAATTTGGACACCAGTATTTTTTAACAGAAGATTTCGTCATCAAATCTCAAAATTTCGACAATTGAGGGGGGGTTAGAATGATAGTGGAGTAAGTCAATATTTAGTAATTTGAGAAATGAAGGGTCTTGTTAAACTTGTCGTATTGGTTGCATTAAGCTATCCAACTTGTTTTGCCCACTAGCGACTCCCTAAATGAACTATGACTTATTTGACAAAAATACCGGTGTACTGTACACGTACACTATAGCATACGTAAAATTCTTGAATTTGGACACCAGTATTTTTTAACAGAAGATTTCGTCATCAAATCTCAAAATTTCGACAATTGAGGGGGTTAGAATGATAGTGGAGTAAGTCCATATTTAGTAATTTGAGAAATGAAGGGTCTTGTTAAACTTGTCGTATTGGTTGCATTAAGCTATCCAACTTGTTTTGCCCTCTAGCGACTCCCTAAATGAACTATGACTTATTTGACAAAAATACCGGTGTACTGTACACGTACACTATAGCATACGTAAAATTCTTGAATTTGGACACCAGTATTTTTTAACAGAAGATTTCGTCATCAAATCTCAAAATTTCGACAATTGAGCGGGTTAGAATGATAGTGGAGTAAGTCAATATTTAGTAATTTGAGAAATGAAGGGTCTTGTTAAACTTGTCGTATTGGTTGCATTAAGCTATCCAACTTGTTTTGCCCTCTAGCGACTCCCTAAATGAACTATGACTTATTTGACAAAAATACCGGTGTACTGTACACGTACACTATAGCATACGTAAAATTCTTGAATTTGGACACCAGTATTTTTTAACAGAAGATTTCGTCATCAAATCTCAAAATTTCGACAATTGAGGGGGTTAGAATGATAGTGGAGTAAGTCCATATTTAGTAATTTGAGAAATGAAGGGTCTTGTTAAACTTGTCGTATTGGTTGCATTAAGCTATCCAACTTGTTTTGCCCTCTAGCGACTCCCTAAATGAACTATGACTTATTTGACAAAAATACCGGTGTACTGTACACGTACACTATAGCATACGTAAAATTCTTGAATTTGGACACCAGTATTTTTTAACAGAAGATTTCGTCATCAAATCTCAAAATTTCGACAATTGAGGGGGTTAGAATGATAGTGGAGTAAGTCCATATTTAGTAATTTGAGAAATGAAGGGTCTTGTTAAACTTGTCGTATTGGTTGCATTAAGCTATCCAACTTGTTTTGCCCTCTAGCGACTCCCTAAATGAACTATGACTTATTTGACAAAAATACCGGTGTACTGTACACGTACACTATAGTATACGTAAAATTCTTGAATTTGGACACCAGTATTTTTTAACAGAAGATTTCGTCATCAAATCTCAAAATTTCGACAATTGAGGGGAGGTTAGAATGATAGTGGAGTAAGTCAATATTTAGTAATTTGAGAAATGAAGGGTCTTGTTAAACTTGTCGTATTGGTTGCATTAAGCTATCCAACTTGTTTTGCCCTCTAGCGACTCCCTAAAAGAACTATGGCTTATTTGACAAAAATACCGGTGTACTGTACACGTACACTATAGCATACGTAAAATTCTTGAATTTGGACACCAGTATTTTTTAACAGAAGATTTCGTCATCAAATCTCAAAATTTCGACAATTGAGGGGGTTAGAATGATAGTGGAGTAAGTCCATATTTAGTAATTTGAGAAATGAAGGGTCTTGTTAAACTTGTCGTATTGGTTGCATTAAGCTATCCAACTTGTTTTGCCCTCTAGCGACTCCCTAAATGAACTATGACTTATTTGACAAAAATACCGGTGTACTGTACACGTACACTATAGCATACGTAAAATTCTTGAATTTGGACACCAGTATTTTTTAACAGAAGATTTCGTCATCAAATCTCAAAATTTCGACAATTGAGCGGGTTAGAATGATAGTGGAGTAAGTCAATATTTAGTAATTTGAGAAATGAAGGGTCTTGTTAAACTTGTCGTATTGGTTGCATTAAGCTATCCAACTTGTTTTGCCCACTAGCGACTCCCTAAATGAACTATGACTTATTTGACAAAAATACCGGTGTACTGTACACGTACACTATAGCATACGTAAAATTCTTGAATTTGGACACCAGTATTTTTTAACAGAAGATTTCGTCATCAAATCTCAAAATTTCGACAATTGAGGGGGTTAGAATGATAGTGGAGTAAGTCCATATTTAGTAATTTGAGAAATGAAGGGTCTTGTTAAACTTGTCGTATTGGTTGCATTAAGCTATCCAACTTGTTTTGCCCTCTAGCGACTCCCTAAATGAACTATGACTTATTTGACAAAAATACCGGTGTACTGTACACGTACACTATAGCATACGTAAAATTCTTGAATTTGGACACCAGTATTTTTTAACAGAAGATTTCGTCATCAAATCTCAAAATTTCGACAATTGAGCGGGTTAGAATGATAGTGGAGTAAGTCAATATTTAGTAATTTGAGAAATGAAGGGTCTTGTTAAACTTGTCGTATTGGTTGCATTAAGCTATCCAACTTGTTTTGCCCTCTAGCGACTCCCTAAATGAACTATGACTTATTTGACAAAAATACCGGTGTACTGTACACGTACACTATAGCATACGTAAAATTCTTGAATTTGGACACCAGTATTTTTTAACAGAAGATTTCGTCATCAAATCTCAAAATTTCGACAATTGAGGGAGTTAGAATGATAGTGGAGTAAGTCCATATTTAGTAATTTGAGAAATGAAGGGTCTTGTTAAACTTGTCGTATTGGTTGCATTAAGCTATCCAACTTGTTTTGCCCTCTAGCGACTCCCTAAATGAACTATGACTTATTTGACAAAAATACCGGTGTACTGTACACGTACACTATAGCATACGTAAAATTCTTGAATTTGGACACCAGTATTTTTTAACAGAAGATTTCGTCATCAAATCTCAAAATTTCGACAATTGAGGGGGTTAGAATGATAGTGGAGTAAGTCCATATTTAGTAATTTGAGAAATGAAGGGTCTTGTTAAACTTGTCGTATTGGTTGCATTAAGCTATCCAACTTGTTTTGCCCTCTAGCGACTCCCTAAATGAACTATGACTTATTTGACAAAAATACCGGTGTACTGTACACGTACACTATAGCATACGTAAAATTCTTGAATTTGGACACCAGTATTTTTTAACAGAAGATTTCGTCATCAAATCTCAAAATTTCGACAATTGAGCGGGTTAGAATGATAGTGGAGTAAGTCCATATTTAGTAATTTGAGAAATGAAGGGTCTTGTTAAACTTATCGTATTGGTTGCATTAAGCTATCCAACTTGTTTTGCCCTCTAGCGACTCCCTAAAAGAACTATGGCTTATTTGACAAAAATACCGGTGTACTGTACACGTACACTATAGCATACGTAAAATTCTTGAATTTGGACACCAGTATTTTTTAACAGAAGATTTCGTCATCAAATCTCAAAATTTCGACAATTGAGGGGGGGTTAGAATGATAGTGGAGTAAGTCAATATTTAGTAATTTGAGAAATGAAGGGTCTTGTTAAACTTGTCGTATTGGTTGCATTAAGCTATCCAACTTGTTTTGCCCACTAGCGACTCCCTAAATGAACTATGACTTATTTGACAAAAATACCGGTGTACTGTACACGTACACTATAGCATACGTAAAATTCTTGAATTTGGACACCAGTATTTTTTAACAGAAGATTTCGTCATCAAATCTCAAAATTTCGACAATTGAGGGGGTTAGAATGATAGTGGAGTAAGTCCATATTTAGTAATTTGAGAAATGAAGGGTCTTGTTAAACTTGTCGTATTGGTTGCATTAAGCTATCCAACTTGTTTTGCCCTCTAGCGACTCCCTAAATGAACTATGACTTATTTGACAAAAATACCGGTGTACTGTACACGTACACTATAGCATACGTAAAATTCTTGAATTTGGACACCAGTATTTTTTAACAGAAGATTTCGTCATCAAATCTCAAAATTTCGACAATTGAGCGGGTTAGAATGATAGTGGAGTAAGTCAATATTTAGTAATTTGAGAAATGAAGGGTCTTGTTAAACTTGTCGTATTGGTTGCATTAAGCTATCCAACTTGTTTTGCCCTCTAGCGACTCCCTAAATGAACTATGACTTATTTGACAAAAATACCGGTGTACTGTACACGTACACTATAGCATACGTAAAATTCTTGAATTTGGACACCAGTATTTTTTAACAGAAGATTTCGTCATCAAATCTCAAAATTTCGACAATTGAGGGGGTTAGAATGATAGTGGAGTAAGTCCATATTTAGTAATTTGAGAAATGAAGGGTCTTGTTAAACTTGTCGTATTGGTTGCATTAAGCTATCCAACTTGTTTTGCCCTCTAGCGACTCCCTAAATGAACTATGACTTATTTGACAAAAATACCGGTGTACTGTACACGTACACTATAGCATACGTAAAATTCTTGAATTTGGACACCAGTATTTTTTAACAGAAGATTTCGTCATCAAATCTCAAAATTTCGACAATTGAGGGGGTTAGAATGATAGTGGAGTAAGTCCATATTTAGTAATTTGAGAAATGAAGGGTCTTGTTAAACTTGTCGTATTGGTTGCATTAAGCTATCCAACTTGTTTTGCCCTCTAGCGACTCCCTAAATGAACTATGACTTATTTGACAAAAATACCGGTGTACTGTACACGTACACTATAGTATACGTAAAATTCTTGAATTTGGACACCAGTATTTTTTAACAGAAGATTTCGTCATCAAATCTCAAAATTTCGACAATTGAGGGGAGGTTAGAATGATAGTGGAGTAAGTCAATATTTAGTAATTTGAGAAATGAAGGGTCTTGTTAAACTTGTCGTATTGGTTGCATTAAGCTATCCAACTTGTTTTGCCCTCTAGCGACTCCCTAAAAGAACTATGGCTTATTTGACAAAAATACCGGTGTACTGTACACGTACACTATAGCATACGTAAAATTCTTGAATTTGGACACCAGTATTTTTTAACAGAAGATTTCGTCATCAAATCTCAAAATTTCGACAATTGAGGGGGTTAGAATGATAGTGGAGTAAGTCCATATTTAGTAATTTGAGAAATGAAGGGTCTTGTTAAACTTGTCGTATTGGTTGCATTAAGCTATCCAACTTGTTTTGCCCTCTAGCGACTCCCTAAATGAACTATGACTTATTTGACAAAAATACCGGTGTACTGTACACGTACACTATAGCATACGTAAAATTCTTGAATTTGGACACCAGTATTTTTTAACAGAAGATTTCGTCATCAAATCTCAAAATTTCGACAATTGAGCGGGTTAGAATGATAGTGGAGTAAGTCAATATTTAGTAATTTGAGAAATGAAGGGTCTTGTTAAACTTGTCGTATTGGTTGCATTAAGCTATCCAACTTGTTTTGCCCTCTAGCGACTCCCTAAATGAACTATGACTTATTTGACAAAAATACCGGTGTACTGTACACGTACACTATAGCATACGTAAAATTCTTGAATTTGGACACCAGTATTTTTTAACAGAAGATTTCGTCATCAAATCTCAAAATTTCGACAATTGAGGGGGTTAGAATGATAGTGGAGTAAGTCCATATTTAGTAATTTGAGAAATGAAGGGTCTTGTTAAACTTGTCGTATTGGTTGCATTAAGCTATCCAACTTGTTTTGCCCTCTAGCGACTCCCTAAATGAACTATGACTTATTTGACAAAAATACCGGTGTACTGTACACGTACACTATAGCATACGTAAAATTCTTGAATTTGGACACCAGTATTTTTTAACAGAAGATTTCGTCATCAAATCTCAAAATTTCGACAATTGAGGGGGTTAGAATGATAGTGGAGTAAGTCCATATTTAGTAATTTGAGAAATGAAGGGTCTTGTTAAACTTGTCGTATTGGTTGCATTAAGCTATCCAACTTGTTTTGCCCTCTAGCGACTCCCTAAATGAACTATGACTTATTTGACAAAAATACCGGTGTACTGTACACGTACACTATAGTATACGTAAAATTCTTGAATTTGGACACCAGTATTTTTTAACAGAAGATTTCGTCATCAAATCTCAAAATTTCGACAATTGAGGGGAGGTTAGAATGATAGTGGAGTAAGTCAATATTTAGTAATTTGAGAAATGAAGGGTCTTGTTAAACTTGTCGTATTGGTTGCATTAAGCTATCCAACTTGTTTTGCCCACTAGCGACTCCCTAAATGAACTATGACTTATTTGACAAAAATACCGGTGTACTGTACACGTACACTATAGCATACGTAAAATTCTTGAATTTGGACACCAGTATTTTTTAACAGAAGATTTCGTCATCAAATCTCAAAATTTCGACAATTGAGGGGGTTAGAATGATAGTGGAGTAAGTCCATATTTAGTAATTTGAGAAATGAAGGGTCTTGTTAAACTTGTCGTATTGGTTGCATTAAGCTATCCAACTTGTTTTGCCCTCTAGCGACTCCCTAAATGAACTATGACTTATTTGACAAAAATACCGGTGTACTGTACACGTACACTATAGCATACGTAAAATTCTTGAATTTGGACACCAGTATTTTTTAACAGAAGATTTCGTCATCAAATCTCAAAATTTCGACAATTGAGCGGGTTAGAATGATAGTGGAGTAAGTCAATATTTAGTAATTTGAGAAATGAAGGGTCTTGTTAAACTTGTCGTATTGGTTGCATTAAGCTATCCAACTTGTTTTGCCCTCTAGCGACTCCCTAAATGAACTATGACTTATTTGACAAAAATACCGGTGTACTGTACACGTACACTATAGCATACGTAAAATTCTTGAATTTGGACACCAGTATTTTTTAACAGAAGATTTCGTCATCAAATCTCAAAATTTCGACAATTGAGGGGGTTAGAATGATAGTGGAGTAAGTCCATATTTAGTAATTTGAGAAATGAAGGGTCTTGTTAAACTTGTCGTATTGGTTGCATTAAGCTATCCAACTTGTTTTGCCCTCTAGCGACTCCCTAAATGAACTATGACTTATTTGACAAAAATACCGGTGTACTGTACACGTACACTATAGCATACGTAAAATTCTTGAATTTGGACACCAGTATTTTTTAACAGAAGATTTCGTCATCAAATCTCAAAATTTCGACAATTGAGGGGGTTAGAATGATAGTGGAGTAAGTCCATATTTAGTAATTTGAGAAATGAAGGGTCTTGTTAAACTTGTCGTATTGGTTGCATTAAGCTATCCAACTTGTTTTGCCCTCTAGCGACTCCCTAAATGAACTATGACTTATTTGACAAAAATACCGGTGTACTGTACACGTACACTATAGTATACGTAAAATTCTTGAATTTGGACACCAGTATTTTTTAACAGAAGATTTCGTCATCAAATCTCAAAATTTCGACAATTGAGGGGAGGTTAGAATGATAGTGGAGTAAGTCAATATTTAGTAATTTGAGAAATGAAGGGTCTTGTTAAACTTGTCGTATTGGTTGCATTAAGCTATCCAACTTGTTTTGCCCACTAGCGACTCCCTAAATGAACTATGACTTATTTGACAAAAATACCGGTGTACTGTACACGTACACTATAGCATACGTAAAATTCTTGAATTTGGACACCAGTATTTTTTAACAGAAGATTTCGTCATCAAATCTCAAAATTTCGACAATTGAGGGGGTTAGAATGATAGTGGAGTAAGTCCATATTTAGTAATTTGAGAAATGAAGGGTCTTGTTAAACTTGTCGTATTGGTTGCATTAAGCTATCCAACTTGTTTTGCCCTCTAGCGACTCCCTAAATGAACTATGACTTATTTGACAAAAATACCGGTGTACTGTACACGTACACTATAGCATACGTAAAATTCTTGAATTTGGACACCAGTATTTTTTAACAGAAGATTTCGTCATCAAATCTCAAAATTTCGACAATTGAGGGGGTTAGAATGATAGTGGAGTAAGTCCATATTTAGTAATTTGAGAAATGAAGGGTCTTGTCAAACTTGTCGTATTGGTTGCATTAAGCTATCCAACTTGTTTTGCCCTCTAGCGACTCCCTAAATGAACTATGACTTATTTGACAAAAATACCGGTGTACTGTACACGTACACTATAGCATACGTAAAATTCTTGAATTTGGACACCAGTATTTTTTAACAGAAGATTTCGTCATCAAATCTCAAAATTTCGACAATTGAGGGGGGGGTTAGAATGATAGTGGAGTAAGTCAATATTTAGTAATTTGAGAAATGAAGGGTCTTGTTAAACTTGTCGTATTGGTTGCATTAAGCTATCCAACTTGTTTTGCCCACTAGCGACTCCCTAAATGAACTATGACTTATTTGACAAAAATACCGGTGTACTGTACACGTACACTATAGCATACGTAAAATTGTTGAATTTGGACACCAGTATTTTTTAACAGAAGATTTCGTCATCAAATCTCAAAATTTCGACAATTGAGGGGGTTAGAATGATAGTGGAGTAAGTCCATATTTAGTAATTTGAGAAATGAAGGGTCTTGTTAAACTTGTCGTATTGGTTGCATTAAGCTATCCAACTTGTTTTGCCCTCTAGCGACTCCCTAAATGAACTATGACTTATTTGACAAAAATACCGGTGTACTGTACACGTACACTATAGCATACGTAAAATTCTTGAATTTGGACACCAGTATTTTTTAACAGAAGATTTCGTCATCAAATCTCAAAATTTCGACAATTGAGCGGGTTAGAATGATAGTGGAGTAAGTCAATATTTAGTAATTTGAGAAATGAAGGGTCTTGTTAAACTTGTCGTATTGGTTGCATTAAGCTATCCAACTTGTTTTGCCCTCTAGCGACTCCCTAAATGAACTATGACTTATTTGACAAAAATACCGGTGTACTGTACACGTACACTATAGCATACGTAAAATTCTTGAATTTGGACACCAGTATTTTTTAACAGAAGATTTCGTCATCAAATCTCAAAATTTCGACAATTGAGGGGGTTAGAATGATAGTGGAGTAAGTCCATATTTAGTAATTTGAGAAATGAAGGGTCTTGTTAAACTTGTCGTATTGGTTGCATTAAGCTATCCAACTTGTTTTGCCCTCTAGCGACTCCCTAAATGAACTATGACTTATTTGACAAAAATACCGGTGTACTGTACACGTACACTATAGCATACGTAAAATTCTTGAATTTGGACACCAGTATTTTTTAACAGAAGATTTCGTCATCAAATCTCAAAATTTCGACAATTGAGGGGGGGTTAGAATGATAGTGGAGTAAGTCAATATTTAGTAATTTGAGAAATGAAGGGTCTTGTTAAACTTGTCGTATTGGTTGCATTAAGCTATCCAACTTGTTTTGCCCACTAGCGACTCCCTAAATGAACTATGACTTATTTGACAAAAATACCGGTGTACTGTACACGTACACTATAGCATACGTAAAATTCTTGAATTTGGACACCAGTATTTTTTAACAGAAGATTTCGTCATCAAATCTCAAAATTTCGACAATTGAGCGGGTTAGAATGATAGTGGAGTAAGTCAATATTTAGTAATTTGAGAAATGAAGGGTCTTGTTAAACTTGTCGTATTGGTTGCATTAAGCTATCCAACTTGTTTTGCCCTCTAGCGACTCCCTAAATGAACTATGACTTATTTGACAAAAATACCGGTGTACTGTACACGTACACTATAGCATACGTAAAATTCTTGAATTTGGACACCAGTATTTTTTAACAGAAGATTTCGTCATCAAATCTCAAAATTTCGACAATTGAGGGGGTTAGAATGATAGTGGAGTAAGTCCATATTTAGTAATTTGAGAAATGAAGGGTCTTGTTAAACTTGTCGTATTGGTTGCATTAAGCTATCCAACTTGTTTTGCCCTCTAGCGACTCCCTAAATGAACTATGACTTATTTGACAAAAATACCGGTGTACTGTACACGTACACTATAGTATACGTAAAATTCTTGAATTTGGACACCAGTATTTTTTAACAGAAGATTTCGTCATCAAATCTCAAAATTTCGACAATTGAGGGGAGGTTAGAATGATAGTGGAGTAAGTCAATATTTAGTAATTTGAGAAATGAAGGGTCTTGTTAAACTTGTCGTATTGGTTGCATTAAGCTATCCAACTTGTTTTGCCCACTAGCGACTCCCTAAATGAACTATGACTTATTTGACAAAAATACCGGTGTACTGTACACGTACACTATAGCATACGTAAAATTCTTGAATTTGGACACCAGTATTTTTTAACAGAAGATTTCGTCATCAAATCTCAAAATTTCGACAATTGAGGGGGTTAGAATGATAGTGGAGTAAGTCCATATTTAGTAATTTGAGAAATGAAGGGTCTTGTTAAACTTGTCGTATTGGTTGCATTAAGCTATCCAACTTGTTTTGCCCTCTAGCGACTCCCTAAATGAACTATGACTTATTTGACAAAAATACCGGTGTACTGTACACGTACACTATAGCATACGTAAAATTCTTGAATTTGGACACCAGTATTTTTTAACAGAAGATTTCGTCATCAAATCTCAAAATTTCGACAATTGAGGGGGTTAGAATGATAGTGGAGTAAGTCCATATTTAGTAATTTGAGAAATGAAGGGTCTTGTCAAACTTGTCGTATTGGTTGCATTAAGCTATCCAACTTGTTTTGCCCTCTAGCGACTCCCTAAATGAACTATGACTTATTTGACAAAAATACCGGTGTACTGTACACGTACACTATAGCATACGTAAAATTCTTGAATTTGGACACCAGTATTTTTTAACAGAAGATTTCGTCATCAAATCTCAAAATTTCGACAATTGAGGGGGGGGTTAGAATGATAGTGGAGTAAGTCAATATTTAGTAATTTGAGAAATGAAGGGTCTTGTTAAACTTGTCGTATTGGTTGCATTAAGCTATCCAACTTGTTTTGCCCACTAGCGACTCCCTAAATGAACTATGACTTATTTGACAAAAATACCGGTGTACTGTACACGTACACTATAGCATACGTAAAATTGTTGAATTTGGACACCAGTATTTTTTAACAGAAGATTTCGTCATCAAATCTCAAAATTTCGACAATTGAGTCGGTTAGAATGATAGTGGAGTAAGTCCATATTTAGTAATTTGAGAAATGAAGGGTCTTGTTAAACTTGTCGTATTGGTTGCATTAAGCTATCCAACTTGTTTTGCCCTCTAGCGACTCCCTAAATGAACTATGACTTATTTGACAAAAATACCGGTGTACTGTACACGTACACTATAGCATACGTAAAATTCTTGAATTTGGACACCAGTATTTTTTAACAGAAGATTTCGTCATCAAATCTCAAAATTTCGACAATTGAGCGGGTTAGAATGATAGTGGAGTAAGTCAATATTTAGTAATTTGAGAAATGAAGGGTCTTGTTAAACTTGTCGTATTGGTTGCATTAAGCTATCCAACTTGTTTTGCCCTCTAGCGACTCCCTAAATGAACTATGACTTATTTGACAAAAATACCGGTGTACTGTACACGTACACTATAGCATACGTAAAATTCTTGAATTTGGACACCAGTATTTTTTAACAGAAGATTTCGTCATCAAATCTCAAAATTTCGACAATTGAGGGGGTTAGAATGATAGTGGAGTAAGTCCATATTTAGTAATTTGAGAAATGAAGGGTCTTGTTAAACTTGTCGTATTGGTTGCATTAAGCTATCCAACTTGTTTTGCCCTCTAGCGACTCCCTAAATGAACTATGACTTATTTGACAAAAATACCGGTGTACTGTACACGTACACTATAGCATACGTAAAATTCTTGAATTTGGACACCAGTATTTTTTAACAGAAGATTTCGTCATCAAATCTCAAAATTTCGACAATTGAGGGGGGGTTAGAATGATAGTGGAGTAAGTCAATATTTAGTAATTTGAGAAATGAAGGGTCTTGTTAAACTTGTCGTATTGGTTGCATTAAGCTATCCAACTTGTTTTGCCCACTAGCGACTCCCTAAATGAACTATGACTTATTTGACAAAAATACCGGTGTACTGTACACGTACACTATAGCATACGTAAAATTCTTGAATTTGGACACCAGTATTTTTTAACAGAAGATTTCGTCATCAAATCTCAAAATTTCGACAATTGAGCGGGTTAGAATGATAGTGGAGTAAGTCAATATTTAGTAATTTGAGAAATGAAGGGTCTTGTTAAACTTGTCGTATTGGTTGCATTAAGCTATCCAACTTGTTTTGCCCTCTAGCGACTCCCTAAATGAACTATGACTTATTTGACAAAAATACCGGTGTACTGTACACGTACACTATAGCATACGTAAAATTCTTGAATTTGGACACCAGTATTTTTTAACAGAAGATTTCGTCATCAAATCTCAAAATTTCGACAATTGAGGGGGTTAGAATGATAGTGGAGTAAGTCCATATTTAGTAATTTGAGAAATGAAGGGTCTTGTTAAACTTGTCGTATTGGTTGCATTAAGCTATCCAACTTGTTTTGCCCTCTAGCGACTCCCTAAATGAACTATGACTTATTTGACAAAAATACCGGTGTACTGTACACGTACACTATAGCATACGTAAAATTCTTGAATTTGGACACCAGTATTTTTTAACAGAAGATTTCGTCATCAAATCTCAAAATTTCGACAATTGAGGGGGTTAGAATGATAGTGGAGTAAGTCCATATTTAGTAATTTGAGAAATGAAGGGTCTTGTTAAACTTGTCGTATTGGTTGCATTAAGCTATCCAACTTGTTTTGCCCTCTAGCGACTCCCTAAATGAACTATGACTTATTTGACAAAAATACCGGTGTACTGTACACGTACACTATAGTATACGTAAAATTCTTGAATTTGGACACCAGTATTTTTTAACAGAAGATTTCGTCATCAAATCTCAAAATTTCGACAATTGAGGGGAGGTTAGAATGATAGTGGAGTAAGTCAATATTTAGTAATTTGAGAAATGAAGGGTCTTGTTAAACTTGTCGTATTGGTTGCATTAAGCTATCCAACTTGTTTTGCCCTCTAGCGACTCCCTAAAAGAACTATGGCTTATTTGACAAAAATACCGGTGTACTGTACACGTACACTATAGCATACGTAAAATTCTTGAATTTGGACACCAGTATTTTTTAACAGAAGATTTCGTCATCAAATCTCAAAATTTCGACAATTGAGCGGGTTAGAATGATAGTGGAGTAAGTCAATATTTAGTAATTTGAGAAATGAAGGGTCTTGTTAAACTTGTCGTATTGGTTGCATTAAGCTATCCAACTTGTTTTGCCCTCTAGCGACTCCCTAAATGAACTATGACTTATTTGACAAAAATACCGGTGTACTGTACACGTACACTATAGCATACGTAAAATTCTTGAATTTGGACACCAGTATTTTTTAACAGAAGATTTCGTCATCAAATCTCAAAATTTCGACAATTGAGGGGGTTAGAATGATAGTGGAGTAAGTCCATATTTAGTAATTTGAGAAATGAAGGGTCTTGTTAAACTTGTCGTATTGGTTGCATTAAGCTATCCAACTTGTTTTGCCCTCTAGCGACTCCCTAAATGAACTATGACTTATTTGACAAAAATACCGGTGTACTGTACACGTACACTATAGCATACGTAAAATTCTTGAATTTGGACACCAGTATTTTTTAACAGAAGATTTCGTCATCAAATCTCAAAATTTCGACAATTGAGGGGGGGTTAGAATGATAGTGGAGTAAGTCAATATTTAGTAATTTGAGAAATGAAGGGTCTTGTTAAACTTGTCGTATTGGTTGCATTAAGCTATCCAACTTGTTTTGCCCACTAGCGACTCCCTAAATGAACTATGACTTATTTGACAAAAATACCGGTGTACTGTACACGTACACTATAGCATACGTAAAATTCTTGAATTTGGACACCAGTATTTTTTAACAGAAGATTTCGTCATCAAATCTCAAAATTTCGACAATTGAGCGGGTTAGAATGATAGTGGAGTAAGTCAATATTTAGTAATTTGAGAAATGAAGGGTCTTGTTAAACTTGTCGTATTGGTTGCATTAAGCTATCCAACTTGTTTTGCCCTCTAGCGACTCCCTAAATGAACTATGACTTATTTGACAAAAATACCGGTGTACTGTACACGTACACTATAGCATACGTAAAATTCTTGAATTTGGACACCAGTATTTTTTAACAGAAGATTTCGTCATCAAATCTCAAAATTTCGACAATTGAGGGGGTTAGAATGATAGTGGAGTAAGTCCATATTTAGTAATTTGAGAAATGAAGGGTCTTGTTAAACTTGTCGTATTGGTTGCATTAAGCTATCCAACTTGTTTTGCCCTCTAGCGACTCCCTAAATGAACTATGACTTATTTGACAAAAATACCGGTGTACTGTACACGTACACTATAGTATACGTAAAATTCTTGAATTTGGACACCAGTATTTTTTAACAGAAGATTTCGTCATCAAATCTCAAAATTTCGACAATTGAGGGGAGGTTAGAATGATAGTGGAGTAAGTCAATATTTAGTAATTTGAGAAATGAAGGGTCTTGTTAAACTTGTCGTATTGGTTGCATTAAGCTATCCAACTTGTTTTGCCCACTAGCGACTCCCTAAATGAACTATGACTTATTTGACAAAAATACCGGTGTACTGTACACGTACACTATAGCATACGTAAAATTCTTGAATTTGGACACCAGTATTTTTTAACAGAAGATTTCGTCATCAAATCTCAAAATTTCGACAATTGAGGGGGTTAGAATGATAGTGGAGTAAGTCCATATTTAGTAATTTGAGAAATGAAGGGTCTTGTTAAACTTGTCGTATTGGTTGCATTAAGCTATCCAACTTGTTTTGCCCTCTAGCGACTCCCTAAATGAACTATGACTTATTTGACAAAAATACCGGTGTACTGTACACGTACACTATAGCATACGTAAAATTCTTGAATTTGGACACCAGTATTTTTTAACAGAAGATTTCGTCATCAAATCTCAAAATTTCGACAATTGAGGGGGTTAGAATGATAGTGGAGTAAGTCCATATTTAGTAATTTGAGAAATGAAGGGTCTTGTCAAACTTGTCGTATTGGTTGCATTAAGCTATCCAACTTGTTTTGCCCTCTAGCGACTCCCTAAATGAACTATGACTTATTTGACAAAAATACCGGTGTACTGTACACGTACACTATAGCATACGTAAAATTCTTGAATTTGGACACCAGTATTTTTTAACAGAAGATTTCGTCATCAAATCTCAAAATTTCGACAATTGAGGGGGGGGTTAGAATGATAGTGGAGTAAGTCAATATTTAGTAATTTGAGAAATGAAGGGTCTTGTTAAACTTGTCGTATTGGTTGCATTAAGCTATCCAACTTGTTTTGCCCACTAGCGACTCCCTAAATGAACTATGACTTATTTGACAAAAATACCGGTGTACTGTACACGTACACTATAGCATACGTAAAATTGTTGAATTTGGACACCAGTATTTTTTAACAGAAGATTTCGTCATCAAATCTCAAAATTTCGACAATTGAGTCGGTTAGAATGATAGTGGAGTAAGTCCATATTTAGTAATTTGAGAAATGAAGGGTCTTGTTAAACTTGTCGTATTGGTTGCATTAAGCTATCCAACTTGTTTTGCCCTCTAGCGACTCCCTAAATGAACTATGACTTATTTGACAAAAATACCGGTGTACTGTACACGTACACTATAGCATACGTAAAATTCTTGAATTTGGACACCAGTATTTTTTAACAGAAGATTTCGTCATCAAATCTCAAAATTTCGACAATTGAGCGGGTTAGAATGATAGTGGAGTAAGTCAATATTTAGTAATTTGAGAAATGAAGGGTCTTGTTAAACTTGTCGTATTGGTTGCATTAAGCTATCCAACTTGTTTTGCCCTCTAGCGACTCCCTAAATGAACTATGACTTATTTGACAAAAATACCGGTGTACTGTACACGTACACTATAGCATACGTAAAATTCTTGAATTTGGACACCAGTATTTTTTAACAGAAGATTTCGTCATCAAATCTCAAAATTTCGACAATTGAGGGGGTTAGAATGATAGTGGAGTAAGTCCATATTTAGTAATTTGAGAAATGAAGGGTCTTGTTAAACTTGTCGTATTGGTTGCATTAAGCTATCCAACTTGTTTTGCCCTCTAGCGACTCCCTAAATGAACTATGACTTATTTGACAAAAATACCGGTGTACTGTACACGTACACTATAGCATACGTAAAATTCTTGAATTTGGACACCAGTATTTTTTAACAGAAGATTTCGTCATCAAATCTCAAAATTTCGACAATTGAGGGGGGGTTAGAATGATAGTGGAGTAAGTCAATATTTAGTAATTTGAGAAATGAAGGGTCTTGTTAAACTTGTCGTATTGGTTGCATTAAGCTATCCAACTTGTTTTGCCCACTAGCGACTCCCTAAATGAACTATGACTTATTTGACAAAAATACCGGTGTACTGTACACGTACACTATAGCATACGTAAAATTCTTGAATTTGGACACCAGTATTTTTTAACAGAAGATTTCGTCATCAAATCTCAAAATTTCGACAATTGAGCGGGTTAGAATGATAGTGGAGTAAGTCAATATTTAGTAATTTGAGAAATGAAGGGTCTTGTTAAACTTGTCGTATTGGTTGCATTAAGCTATCCAACTTGTTTTGCCCTCTAGCGACTCCCTAAATGAACTATGACTTATTTGACAAAAATACCGGTGTACTGTACACGTACACTATAGCATACGTAAAATTCTTGAATTTGGACACCAGTATTTTTTAACAGAAGATTTCGTCATCAAATCTCAAAATTTCGACAATTGAGGGGGTTAGAATGATAGTGGAGTAAGTCCATATTTAGTAATTTGAGAAATGAAGGGTCTTGTTAAACTTGTCGTATTGGTTGCATTAAGCTATCCAACTTGTTTTGCCCTCTAGCGACTCCCTAAATGAACTATGACTTATTTGACAAAAATACCGGTGTACTGTACACGTACACTATAGCATACGTAAAATTCTTGAATTTGGACACCAGTATTTTTTAACAGAAGATTTCGTCATCAAATCTCAAAATTTCGACAATTGAGGGGGTTAGAATGATAGTGGAGTAAGTCCATATTTAGTAATTTGAGAAATGAAGGGTCTTGTTAAACTTGTCGTATTGGTTGCATTAAGCTATCCAACTTGTTTTGCCCTCTAGCGACTCCCTAAATGAACTATGACTTATTTGACAAAAATACCGGTGTACTGTACACGTACACTATAGTATACGTAAAATTCTTGAATTTGGACACCAGTATTTTTTAACAGAAGATTTCGTCATCAAATCTCAAAATTTCGACAATTGAGGGGAGGTTAGAATGATAGTGGAGTAAGTCAATATTTAGTAATTTGAGAAATGAAGGGTCTTGTTAAACTTGTCGTATTGGTTGCATTAAGCTATCCAACTTGTTTTGCCCTCTAGCGACTCCCTAAAAGAACTATGGCTTATTTGACAAAAATACCGGTGTACTGTACACGTACACTATAGCATACGTAAAATTCTTGAATTTGGACACCAGTATTTTTTAACAGAAGATTTCGTCATCAAATCTCAAAATTTCGACAATTGAGGGGGTTAGAATGATAGTGGAGTAAGTCCATATTTAGTAATTTGAGAAATGAAGGGTCTTGTTAAACTTGTCGTATTGGTTGCATTAAGCTATCCAACTTGTTTTGCCCTCTAGCGACTCCCTAAATGAACTATGACTTATTTGACAAAAATACCGGTGTACTGTACACGTACACTATAGCATACGTAAAATTCTTGAATTTGGACACCAGTATTTTTTAACAGAAGATTTCGTCATCAAATCTCAAAATTTCGACAATTGAGCGGGTTAGAATGATAGTGGAGTAAGTCAATATTTAGTAATTTGAGAAATGAAGGGTCTTGTTAAACTTGTCGTATTGGTTGCATTAAGCTATCCAACTTGTTTTGCCCTCTAGCGACTCCCTAAATGAACTATGACTTATTTGACAAAAATACCGGTGTACTGTACACGTACACTATAGCATACGTAAAATTCTTGAATTTGGACACCAGTATTTTTAACAGAAGATTTCGTCATCAAAATCTCAAAATTTCGACAATTGAGGGGGGGGTTAGAATGATAGTGGAGTAAGTCAATATTTAGTAATTTGAGAAATGAAGGGTCTTGTTAAACTTGTCGTATTGGTTGCATTAAGCTATCCAACTTGTTTTGCCCTCTAGCGACTCCCTAAATGAACTATGACTTATTTGGACCAAAAAATACCGTGTACTGTACACGTACACTATAGTATACGTAAAATTCTTGAATTTGGACACCAGTATTTTTTTACAGAAGATTTCGTCATCAAATCTCAAAATTTCGACAATTGAGGGGAGGTTAGAATGATAGTGGAGTAAGTCAATATTTAGTAATTTGAGAAATGAAGGGTCTTGTTAAACTTGTCGTATTGGTTGCATTAAGCTATCCAACTTGTTTTGCCCACTAGCGACTCCCTAAATGAACTATGACTTATTTGACAAAAATACCGGTGTACTGTACACGTACACTATAGCATACGTAAAATTCTTGAATTTGGACACCAGTATTTTTTAACAGAAGATTTCGTCATCAAATCTCAAAATTTCGACAATTGAGGGGGTTAGAATGATAGTGGAGTAAGTCCATATTTAGTAATTTGAGAAATGAAGGGTCTTGTTAAACTTGTCGTATTGGTTGCATTAAGCTATCCAACTTGTTTTGCCCTCTAGCGACTCCCTAAATGAACTATGACTTATTTGACAAAAATACCGGTGTACTGTACACGTACACTATAGCATACGTAAAATTCTTGAATTTGGACACCAGTATTTTTTAACAGAAGATTTCGTCATCAAATCTCAAAATTTCGACAATTGAGGGGGTTAGAATGATAGTGGAGTAAGTCCATATTTAGTAATTTGAGAAATGAAGGGTCTTGTCAAACTTGTCGTATTGGTTGCATTAAGCTATCCAACTTGTTTTGCCCTCTAGCGACTCCCTAAATGAACTATGACTTATTTGACAAAAATACCGGTGTACTGTACACGTACACTATAGCATACGTAAAATTCTTGAATTTGGACACCAGTATTTTTTAACAGAAGATTTCGTCATCAAATCTCAAAATTTCGACAATTGAGGGGGGGGTTAGAATGATAGTGGAGTAAGTCAATATTTAGTAATTTGAGAAATGAAGGGTCTTGTTAAACTTGTCGTATTGGTTGCATTAAGCTATCCAACTTGTTTTGCCCACTAGCGACTCCCTAAATGAACTATGACTTATTTGACAAAAATACCGGTGTACTGTACACGTACACTATAGCATACGTAAAATTGTTGAATTTGGACACCAGTATTTTTTAACAGAAGATTTCGTCATCAAATCTCAAAATTTCGACAATTGAGGGGGTTAGAATGATAGTGGAGTAAGTCCATATTTAGTAATTTGAGAAATGAAGGGTCTTGTTAAACTTGTCGTATTGGTTGCATTAAGCTATCCAACTTGTTTTGCCCTCTAGCGACTCCCTAAATGAACTATGACTTATTTGACAAAAATACCGGTGTACTGTACACGTACACTATAGCATACGTAAAATTCTTGAATTTGGACACCAGTATTTTTTAACAGAAGATTTCGTCATCAAATCTCAAAATTTCGACAATTGAGCGGGTTAGAATGATAGTGGAGTAAGTCAATATTTAGTAATTTGAGAAATGAAGGGTCTTGTTAAACTTGTCGTATTGGTTGCATTAAGCTATCCAACTTGTTTTGCCCTCTAGCGACTCCCTAAATGAACTATGACTTATTTGACAAAAATACCGGTGTACTGTACACGTACACTATAGCATACGTAAAATTCTTGAATTTGGACACCAGTATTTTTTAACAGAAGATTTCGTCATCAAATCTCAAAATTTCGACAATTGAGGGGGTTAGAATGATAGTGGAGTAAGTCCATATTTAGTAATTTGAGAAATGAAGGGTCTTGTTAAACTTGTCGTATTGGTTGCATTAAGCTATCCAACTTGTTTTGCCCTCTAGCGACTCCCTAAATGAACTATGACTTATTTGACAAAAATACCGGTGTACTGTACACGTACACTATAGCATACGTAAAATTCTTGAATTTGGACACCAGTATTTTTTAACAGAAGATTTCGTCATCAAATCTCAAAATTTCGACAATTGAGGGGGGGTTAGAATGATAGTGGAGTAAGTCAATATTTAGTAATTTGAGAAATGAAGGGTCTTGTTAAACTTGTCGTATTGGTTGCATTAAGCTATCCAACTTGTTTTGCCCACTAGCGACTCCCTAAATGAACTATGACTTATTTGACAAAAATACCGGTGTACTGTACACGTACACTATAGCATACGTAAAATTCTTGAATTTGGACACCAGTATTTTTTAACAGAAGATTTCGTCATCAAATCTCAAAATTTCGACAATTGAGCGGGTTAGAATGATAGTGGAGTAAGTCAATATTTAGTAATTTGAGAAATGAAGGGTCTTGTTAAACTTGTCGTATTGGTTGCATTAAGCTATCCAACTTGTTTTGCCCTCTAGCGACTCCCTAAATGAACTATGACTTATTTGACAAAAATACCGGTGTACTGTACACGTACACTATAGCATACGTAAAATTCTTGAATTTGGACACCAGTATTTTTTAACAGAAGATTTCGTCATCAAATCTCAAAATTTCGACAATTGAGGGGGTTAGAATGATAGTGGAGTAAGTCCATATTTAGTAATTTGAGAAATGAAGGGTCTTGTTAAACTTGTCGTATTGGTTGCATTAAGCTATCCAACTTGTTTTGCCCTCTAGCGACTCCCTAAATGAACTATGACTTATTTGACAAAAATACCGGTGTACTGTACACGTACACTATAGTATACGTAAAATTCTTGAATTTGGACACCAGTATTTTTTAACAGAAGATTTCGTCATCAAATCTCAAAATTTCGACAATTGAGGGGAGGTTAGAATGATAGTGGAGTAAGTCAATATTTAGTAATTTGAGAAATGAAGGGTCTTGTTAAACTTGTCGTATTGGTTGCATTAAGCTATCCAACTTGTTTTGCCCACTAGCGACTCCCTAAATGAACTATGACTTATTTGACAAAAATAC
This sequence comes from Maratus michaelseni, assembly GCA_963931845.1. Classification (NCBI taxonomy): domain Eukaryota; kingdom Metazoa; phylum Arthropoda; class Arachnida; order Araneae; family Salticidae; genus Maratus; species Maratus michaelseni. The sequence goes on from OZ007595.1 coordinate 222,839,215, forward strand.
CGGTGTACTGTACACGTACACTATAGCATACGTAAAATTCTTGAATTTGGACACCAGTATTTTTTAACAGAAGATTTCGTCATCAAATCTCAAAATTTCGACAATTGAGGGGGTTAGAATGATAGTGGAGTAAGTCCATATTTAGTAATTTGAGAAATGAAGGGTCTTGTTAAACTTGTCGTATTGGTTGCATTAAGCTATCCAACTTGTTTTGCCCTCTAGCGACTCCCTAAATGAACTATGACTTATTTGACAAAAATACCGGTGTACTGTACACGTACACTATAGCATACGTAAAATTCTTGAATTTGGACACCAGTATTTTTTAACAGAAGATTTCGTCATCAAATCTCAAAATTTCGACAATTGAGGGGGTTAGAATGATAGTGGAGTAAGTCCATATTTAGTAATTTGAGAAATGAAGGGTCTTGTCAAACTTGTCGTATTGGTTGCATTAAGCTATCCAACTTGTTTTGCCCTCTAGCGACTCCCTAAATGAACTATGACTTATTTGACAAAAATACCGGTGTACTGTACACGTACACTATAGCATACGTAAAATTCTTGAATTTGGACACCAGTATTTTTTAACAGAAGATTTCGTCATCAAATCTCAAAATTTCGACAATTGAGGGGGGGGTTAGAATGATAGTGGAGTAAGTCAATATTTAGTAATTTGAGAAATGAAGGGTCTTGTTAAACTTGTCGTATTGGTTGCATTAAGCTATCCAACTTGTTTTGCCCACTAGCGACTCCCTAAATGAACTATGACTTATTTGACAAAAATACCGGTGTACTGTACACGTACACTATAGCATACGTAAAATTGTTGAATTTGGACACCAGTATTTTTTAACAGAAGATTTCGTCATCAAATCTCAAAATTTCGACAATTGAGGGGGTTAGAATGATAGTGGAGTAAGTCCATATTTAGTAATTTGAGAAATGAAGGGTCTTGTTAAACTTGTCGTATTGGTTGCATTAAGCTATCCAACTTGTTTTGCCCTCTAGCGACTCCCTAAATGAACTATGACTTATTTGACAAAAATACCGGTGTACTGTACACGTACACTATAGCATACGTAAAATTCTTGAATTTGGACACCAGTATTTTTTAACAGAAGATTTCGTCATCAAATCTCAAAATTTCGACAATTGAGCGGGTTAGAATGATAGTGGAGTAAGTCAATATTTAGTAATTTGAGAAATGAAGGGTCTTGTTAAACTTGTCGTATTGGTTGCATTAAGCTATCCAACTTGTTTTGCCCTCTAGCGACTCCCTAAATGAACTATGACTTATTTGACAAAAATACCGGTGTACTGTACACGTACACTATAGCATACGTAAAATTCTTGAATTTGGACACCAGTATTTTTTAACAGAAGATTTCGTCATCAAATCTCAAAATTTCGACAATTGAGGGGGTTAGAATGATAGTGGAGTAAGTCCATATTTAGTAATTTGAGAAATGAAGGGTCTTGTTAAACTTGTCGTATTGGTTGCATTAAGCTATCCAACTTGTTTTGCCCTCTAGCGACTCCCTAAATGAACTATGACTTATTTGACAAAAATACCGGTGTACTGTACACGTACACTATAGCATACGTAAAATTCTTGAATTTGGACACCAGTATTTTTTAACAGAAGATTTCGTCATCAAATCTCAAAATTTCGACAATTGAGGGGGGGTTAGAATGATAGTGGAGTAAGTCAATATTTAGTAATTTGAGAAATGAAGGGTCTTGTTAAACTTGTCGTATTGGTTGCATTAAGCTATCCAACTTGTTTTGCCCACTAGCGACTCCCTAAATGAACTATGACTTATTTGACAAAAATACCGGTGTACTGTACACGTACACTATAGCATACGTAAAATTCTTGAATTTGGACACCAGTATTTTTTAACAGAAGATTTCGTCATCAAATCTCAAAATTTCGACAATTGAGCGGGTTAGAATGATAGTGGAGTAAGTCAATATTTAGTAATTTGAGAAATGAAGGGTCTTGTTAAACTTGTCGTATTGGTTGCATTAAGCTATCCAACTTGTTTTGCCCTCTAGCGACTCCCTAAATGAACTATGACTTATTTGACAAAAATACCGGTGTACTGTACACGTACACTATAGCATACGTAAAATTCTTGAATTTGGACACCAGTATTTTTTAACAGAAGATTTCGTCATCAAATCTCAAAATTTCGACAATTGAGGGGGTTAGAATGATAGTGGAGTAAGTCCATATTTAGTAATTTGAGAAATGAAGGGTCTTGTTAAACTTGTCGTATTGGTTGCATTAAGCTATCCAACTTGTTTTGCCCTCTAGCGACTCCCTAAATGAACTATGACTTATTTGACAAAAATACCGGTGTACTGTACACGTACACTATAGCATACGTAAAATTCTTGAATTTGGACACCAGTATTTTTTAACAGAAGATTTCGTCATCAAATCTCAAAATTTCGACAATTGAGGGGGTTAGAATGATAGTGGAGTAAGTCCATATTTAGTAATTTGAGAAATGAAGGGTCTTGTTAAACTTGTCGTATTGGTTGCATTAAGCTATCCAACTTGTTTTGCCCTCTAGCGACTCCCTAAATGAACTATGACTTATTTGACAAAAATACCGGTGTACTGTACACGTACACTATAGTATACGTAAAATTCTTGAATTTGGACACCAGTATTTTTTAACAGAAGATTTCGTCATCAAATCTCAAAATTTCGACAATTGAGGGGAGGTTAGAATGATAGTGGAGTAAGTCAATATTTAGTAATTTGAGAAATGAAGGGTCTTGTTAAACTTGTCGTATTGGTTGCATTAAGCTATCCAACTTGTTTTGCCCTCTAGCGACTCCCTAAAAGAACTATGGCTTATTTGACAAAAATACCGGTGTACTGTACACGTACACTATAGCATACGTAAAATTCTTGAATTTGGACACCAGTATTTTTTAACAGAAGATTTCGTCATCAAATCTCAAAATTTCGACAATTGAGGGGGTTAGAATGATAGTGGAGTAAGTCCATATTTAGTAATTTGAGAAATGAAGGGTCTTGTTAAACTTGTCGTATTGGTTGCATTAAGCTATCCAACTTGTTTTGCCCTCTAGCGACTCCCTAAATGAACTATGACTTATTTGACAAAAATACCGGTGTACTGTACACGTACACTATAGCATACGTAAAATTCTTGAATTTGGACACCAGTATTTTTTAACAGAAGATTTCGTCATCAAATCTCAAAATTTCGACAATTGAGCGGGTTAGAATGATAGTGGAGTAAGTCAATATTTAGTAATTTGAGAAATGAAGGGTCTTGTTAAACTTGTCGTATTGGTTGCATTAAGCTATCCAACTTGTTTTGCCCTCTAGCGACTCCCTAAATGAACTATGACTTATTTGACAAAAATACCGGTGTACTGTACACGTACACTATAGCATACGTAAAATTCTTGAATTTGGACACCAGTATTTTTTAACAGAAGATTTCGTCATCAAATCTCAAAATTTCGACAATTGAGGGGGGGGTTAGAATGATAGTGGAGTAAGTCAATATTTAGTAATTTGAGAAATGAAGGGTCTTGTTAAACTTGTCGTATTGGTTGCATTAAGCTATCCAACTTGTTTTGCCCACTAGCGACTCCCTAAATGAACTATGACTTATTTGACAAAAATACCGGTGTACTGTACACGTACACTATAGCATACGTAAAATTGTTGAATTTGGACACCAGTATTTTTTAACAGAAGATTTCGTCATCAAATCTCAAAATTTCGACAATTGAGGGGGTTAGAATGATAGTGGAGTAAGTCCATATTTAGTAATTTGAGAAATGAAGGGTCTTGTTAAACTTGTCGTATTGGTTGCATTAAGCTATCCAACTTGTTTTGCCCTCTAGCGACTCCCTAAATGAACTATGACTTATTTGACAAAAATACCGGTGTACTGTACACGTACACTATAGCATACGTAAAATTCTTGAATTTGGACACCAGTATTTTTTAACAGAAGATTTCGTCATCAAATCTCAAAATTTCGACAATTGAGGGGGTTAGAATGATAGTGGAGTAAGTCCATATTTAGTAATTTGAGAAATGAAGGGTCTTGTTAAACTTGTCGTATTGGTTGCATTAAGCTATCCAACTTGTTTTGCCCTCTAGCGACTCCCTAAATGAACTATGACTTATTTGACAAAAATACCGGTGTACTGTACACGTACACTATAGCATACGTAAAATTCTTGAATTTGGACACCAGTATTTTTTAACAGAAGATTTCGTCATCAAATCTCAAAATTTCGACAATTGAGGGGGTTAGAATGATAGTGGAGTAAGTCCATATTTAGTAATTTGAGAAATGAAGGGTCTTGTTAAACTTGTCGTATTGGTTGCATTAAGCTATCCAACTTGTTTTGCCCTCTAGCGACTCCCTAAATGAACTATGACTTATTTGACAAAAATACCGGTGTACTGTACACGTACACTATAGCATACGTAAAATTCTTGAATTTGGACACCAGTATTTTTTAACAGAAGATTTCGTCATCAAATCTCAAAATTTCGACAATTGAGCGGGTTAGAATGATAGTGGAGTAAGTCCATATTTAGTAATTTGAGAAATGAAGGGTCTTGTTAAACTTATCGTATTGGTTGCATTAAGCTATCCAACTTGTTTTGCCCTCTAGCGACTCCCTAAAAGAACTATGGCTTATTTGACAAAAATACCGGTGTACTGTACACGTACACTATAGCATACGTAAAATTCTTGAATTTGGACACCAGTATTTTTTAACAGAAGATTTCGTCATCAAATCTCAAAATTTCGACAATTGAGGGGGGGTTAGAATGATAGTGGAGTAAGTCAATATTTAGTAATTTGAGAAATGAAGGGTCTTGTTAAACTTGTCGTATTGGTTGCATTAAGCTATCCAACTTGTTTTGCCCACTAGCGACTCCCTAAATGAACTATGACTTATTTGACAAAAATACCGGTGTACTGTACACGTACACTATAGCATACGTAAAATTCTTGAATTTGGACACCAGTATTTTTTAACAGAAGATTTCGTCATCAAATCTCAAAATTTCGACAATTGAGGGGGTTAGAATGATAGTGGAGTAAGTCCATATTTAGTAATTTGAGAAATGAAGGGTCTTGTTAAACTTGTCGTATTGGTTGCATTAAGCTATCCAACTTGTTTTGCCCTCTAGCGACTCCCTAAATGAACTATGACTTATTTGACAAAAATACCGGTGTACTGTACACGTACACTATAGCATACGTAAAATTCTTGAATTTGGACACCAGTATTTTTTAACAGAAGATTTCGTCATCAAATCTCAAAATTTCGACAATTGAGCGGGTTAGAATGATAGTGGAGTAAGTCAATATTTAGTAATTTGAGAAATGAAGGGTCTTGTTAAACTTGTCGTATTGGTTGCATTAAGCTATCCAACTTGTTTTGCCCTCTAGCGACTCCCTAAATGAACTATGACTTATTTGACAAAAATACCGGTGTACTGTACACGTACACTATAGCATACGTAAAATTCTTGAATTTGGACACCAGTATTTTTTAACAGAAGATTTCGTCATCAAATCTCAAAATTTCGACAATTGAGGGGGTTAGAATGATAGTGGAGTAAGTCCATATTTAGTAATTTGAGAAATGAAGGGTCTTGTTAAACTTGTCGTATTGGTTGCATTAAGCTATCCAACTTGTTTTGCCCTCTAGCGACTCCCTAAATGAACTATGACTTATTTGACAAAAATACCGGTGTACTGTACACGTACACTATAGCATACGTAAAATTCTTGAATTTGGACACCAGTATTTTTTAACAGAAGATTTCGTCATCAAATCTCAAAATTTCGACAATTGAGGGGGTTAGAATGATAGTGGAGTAAGTCCATATTTAGTAATTTGAGAAATGAAGGGTCTTGTTAAACTTGTCGTATTGGTTGCATTAAGCTATCCAACTTGTTTTGCCCTCTAGCGACTCCCTAAATGAACTATGACTTATTTGACAAAAATACCGGTGTACTGTACACGTACACTATAGTATACGTAAAATTCTTGAATTTGGACACCAGTATTTTTTAACAGAAGATTTCGTCATCAAATCTCAAAATTTCGACAATTGAGGGGAGGTTAGAATGATAGTGGAGTAAGTCAATATTTAGTAATTTGAGAAATGAAGGGTCTTGTTAAACTTGTCGTATTGGTTGCATTAAGCTATCCAACTTGTTTTGCCCACTAGCGACTCCCTAAATGAACTATGACTTATTTGACAAAAATACCGGTGTACTGTACACGTACACTATAGCATACGTAAAATTCTTGAATTTGGACACCAGTATTTTTTAACAGAAGATTTCGTCATCAAATCTCAAAATTTCGACAATTGAGGGGGTTAGAATGATAGTGGAGTAAGTCCATATTTAGTAATTTGAGAAATGAAGGGTCTTGTTAAACTTGTCGTATTGGTTGCATTAAGCTATCCAACTTGTTTTGCCCTCTAGCGACTCCCTAAATGAACTATGACTTATTTGACAAAAATACCGGTGTACTGTACACGTACACTATAGCATACGTAAAATTCTTGAATTTGGACACCAGTATTTTTTAACAGAAGATTTCGTCATCAAATCTCAAAATTTCGACAATTGAGCGGGTTAGAATGATAGTGGAGTAAGTCAATATTTAGTAATTTGAGAAATGAAGGGTCTTGTTAAACTTGTCGTATTGGTTGCATTAAGCTATCCAACTTGTTTTGCCCTCTAGCGACTCCCTAAATGAACTATGACTTATTTGACAAAAATACCGGTGTACTGTACACGTACACTATAGCATACGTAAAATTCTTGAATTTGGACACCAGTATTTTTTAACAGAAGATTTCGTCATCAAATCTCAAAATTTCGACAATTGAGGGGGTTAGAATGATAGTGGAGTAAGTCCATATTTAGTAATTTGAGAAATGAAGGGTCTTGTTAAACTTGTCGTATTGGTTGCATTAAGCTATCCAACTTGTTTTGCCCTCTAGCGACTCCCTAAATGAACTATGACTTATTTGACAAAAATACCGGTGTACTGTACACGTACACTATAGCATACGTAAAATTCTTGAATTTGGACACCAGTATTTTTTAACAGAAGATTTCGTCATCAAATCTCAAAATTTCGACAATTGAGGGGGTTAGAATGATAGTGGAGTAAGTCCATATTTAGTAATTTGAGAAATGAAGGGTCTTGTTAAACTTGTCGTATTGGTTGCATTAAGCTATCCAACTTGTTTTGCCCTCTAGCGACTCCCTAAATGAACTATGACTTATTTGACAAAAATACCGGTGTACTGTACACGTACACTATAGCATACGTAAAATTCTTGAATTTGGACACCAGTATTTTTTAACAGAAGATTTCGTCATCAAATCTCAAAATTTCGACAATTGAGCGGGTTAGAATGATAGTGGAGTAAGTCAATATTTAGTAATTTGAGAAATGAAGGGTCTTGTTAAACTTATCGTATTGGTTGCATTAAGCTATCCAACTTGTTTTGCCCTCTAGCGACTCCCTAAAAGAACTATGACTTATTTGACAAAAATACCGGTGTACTGTACACGTACACTATAGCATACGTAAAATTCTTGAATTTGGACACCAGTATTTTTTAACAGAAGATTTCGTCATCAAATCTCAAAATTTCGACAATTGAGGGGGTTAGAATGATAGTGGAGTAAGTCCATATTTAGTAATTTGAGAAATGAAGGGTCTTGTTAAACTTGTCGTATTGGTTGCATTAAGCTATCCAACTTGTTTTGCCCTCTAGCGACTCCCTAAATGAACTATGACTTATTTGACAAAAATACCGGTGTACTGTACACGTACACTATAGCATACGTAAAATTCTTGAATTTGGACACCAGTATTTTTTAACAGAAGATTTCGTCATCAAATCTCAAAATTTCGACAATTGAGGGGGGGGTTAGAATGATAGTGGAGTAAGTCAATATTTAGTAATTTGAGAAATGAAGGGTCTTGTTAAACTTGTCGTATTGGTTGCATTAAGCTATCCAACTTGTTTTGCCCACTAGCGACTCCCTAAATGAACTATGACTTATTTGACAAAAATACCGGTGTACTGTACACGTACACTATAGCATACGTAAAATTCTTGAATTTGGACACCAGTATTTTTTAACAGAAGATTTCGTCATCAAATCTCAAAATTTCGACAATTGAGGGGGTTAGAATGATAGTGGAGTAAGTCCATATTTAGTAATTGGAGAAATGAAGGGTCTTGTTAAACTTGTCGTATTGGTTGCATTAAGCTATCCAACTTGTTTTGCCCTCTAGCGACTCCCTAAATGAACTATGACTTATTTGACAAAAATACCGGTGTACTGTACACGTACACTATAGCATACGTAAAATTCTTGAATTTGGACACCAGTATTTTTTAACAGAAGATTTCGTCATCAAATCTCAAAATTTCGACAATTGAGCGGGTTAGAATGATAGTGGAGTAAGTCAATATTTAGTAATTTGAGAAATGAAGGGTCTTGTTAAACTTGTCGTATTGGTTGCATTAAGCTATCCAACTTGTTTTGCCCTCTAGCGACTCCCTAAATGAACTATGACTTATTTGACAAAAATACCGGTGTACTGTACACGTACACTATAGCATACGTAAAATTCTTGAATTTGGACACCAGTATTTTTTAACAGAAGATTTCGTCATCAAATCTCAAAATTTCGACAATTGAGGGGGTTAGAATGATAGTGGAGTAAGTCCATATTTAGTAATTTGAGAAATGAAGGGTCTTGTTAAACTTGTCGTATTGGTTGCATTAAGCTATCCAACTTGTTTTGCCCTCTAGCGACTCCCTAAATGAACTATGACTTATTTGACAAAAATACCGGTGTACTGTACACGTAAACTATAGCATACGTAAAATTCTTGAATTTGGACACCAGTATTTTTTAACAGAAGATTTCGTCATCAAATCTCAAAATTTCGACAATTGAGCGGGTTAGAATGATAGTGGAGTAAGTCAATATTTAGTAATTTGAGAAATGAAGGGTCTTGTTAAACTTGTCGTATTGGTTGCATTAAGCTATCCAACTTGTTTTGCCCTCTAGCGACTCCCTAAATGAACTATGACTTATTTGACAAAAATACCGGTGTACTGTACACGTACACTATAGCATACGTAAAATTCTTGAATTTGGACACCAGTATTTTTTAACAGAAGATTTCGTCATCAAATCTCAAAATTTCGACAATTGAGGGGGTTAGAATGATAGTGGAGTAAGTCCATATTTAGTAATTTGAGAAATGAAGGGTCTTGTTAAACTTGTCGTATTGGTTGCATTAAGCTATCCAACTTGTTTTGCCCTCTAGCGACTCCCTAAATGAACTATGACTTATTTGACAAAAATACCGGTGTACTGTACACGTACACTATAGCATACGTAAAATTCTTGAATTTGGACACCAGTATTTTTTAACAGAAGATTTCGTCATCAAATCTCAAAATTTCGACAATTGAGGGGGTTAGAATGATAGTGGAGTAAGTCCATATTTAGTAATTTGAGAAATGAAGGGTCTTGTTAAACTTGTCGTATTGGTTGCATTAAGCTATCCAACTTGTTTTGCCCTCTAGCGACTCCCTAAATGAACTATGACTTATTTGACAAAAATACCGGTGTACTGTACACGTACACTATAGCATACGTAAAATTCTTGAATTTGGACACCAGTATTTTTTAACAGAAGATTTCGTCATCAAATCTCAAAATTTCGACAATTGAGCGGGTTAGAATGATAGTGGAGTAAGTCAATATTTAGTAATTTGAGAAATGAAGGGTCTTGTTAAACTTATCGTATTGGTTGCATTAAGCTATCCAACTTGTTTTGCCCTCTAGCGACTCCCTAAAAGAACTATGACTTATTTGACAAAAATACCGGTGTACTGTACACGTACACTATAGCATACGTAAAATTCTTGAATTTGGACACCAGTATTTTTTAACAGAAGATTTCGTCATCAAATCTCAAAATTTCGACAATTGAGGGGGGGGTTAGAATGATAGTGGAGTAAGTCAATATTTAGTAATTTGAGAAATGAAGGGTCTTGTTAAACTTGTCGTATTGGTTGCATTAAGCTATCCAACTTGTTTTGCCCACTAGCGACTCCCTAAATGAACTATGACTTATTTGACAAAAATACCGGTGTACTGTACACGTACACTATAGCATACGTAAAATTCTTGAATTTGGACACCAGTATTTTTTAACAGAAGATTTCGTCATCAAATCTCAAAATTTCGACAATTGAGGGGGTTAGAATGATAGTGGAGTAAGTCCATATTTAGTAATTTGAGAAATGAAGGGTCTTGTTAAACTTGTCGTATTGGTTGCATTAAGCTATCCAACTTGTTTTGCCCTCTAGCGACTCCCTAAATGAACTATGACTTATTTGACAAAAATACCGGTGTACTGTACACGTACACTATAGCATACGTAAAATTCTTGAATTTGGACACCAGTATTTTTTAACAGAAGATTTCGTCATCAAATCTCAAAATTTCGACAATTGAGCGGGTTAGAATGATAGTGGAGTAAGTCAATATTTAGTAATTTGAGAAATGAAGGGTCTTGTTAAACTTGTCGTATTGGTTGCATTAAGCTATCCAACTTGTTTTGCCCTCTAGCGACTCCCTAAATGAACTATGACTTATTTGACAAAAATACCGGTGTACTGTACACGTACACTATAGCATACGTAAAATTCTTGAATTTGGACACCAGTATTTTTTAACAGAAGATTTCGTCATCAAATCTCAAAATTTCGACAATTGAGGGGGTTAGAATGATAGTGGAGTAAGTCCATATTTAGTAATTTGAGAAATGAAGGGTCTTGTTAAACTTGTCGTATTGCCGTTGCATTAAGCTATCCAACTTGTTTTGCCCTCTAGCGACTCCCTAAATGAACTATGACTTATTTGACTTTCGCACTGAGCATAAATTAATACACTTTTAGTGAAAGAATGGTTATCTTGATTTTTCAAATTTTTGACTTACGCCACTGTCATACTAACCCCCTCAATTAAATAATCCAAAACAAGTTTGTCAAAAAAAGTGGTAATGTAAAAATAAAAGAGGTGTAATTGATGCTCGTCGTGAAAGAGTGATTTCCCCGTAGAGGTTTCTTTCGACAGTTGAGGCTTAACTTTAAAATAATGAAGCTTATTCTCAAAAATTAACAAAGGCAAAAATATAACGTATTTGAATATTAGAAGTTCATAAGACGTAATAAACTATTCCGTATAAAGAAAGAAGTGACTTTTTTAATTGCAAATTCATTTAATCCTCTAAGAAAAAAATTGACAAAATAATTTTTGCAATCAAATAATAACATCTACAATTGCATTTTTATATTAAACTGAAAATTGCAATTCTAATCCTTGAATTTAAGAAAATGCTTGAAGGGGGACGGAGGTTGGGGTAATAAAATACAGAAGGAATAAATTATGTTCATGCAGACTTAAACCCCCTTCTTAAATTAGAAAAAAAAGATTACGCGTAATCTTTTGCAGATATTAACTAGAGAATTAACGTCTCCGTCAAAAATTGTTAAATGAATTTAAAAAATTCATAAGTGGGTAGATTATTTCTTTAAAAGTAAATTTAATGAGGGATTATTCACTAGATCGAGTTAAATTTGAAAGGAATTATTTGCTAATGATAATATAAATCTTTATAAAATCATTTTTATAATCATCATGGGAGAGTTAATAAAATGAAACTATTTTATTTTAGGTATTTTTATTAAATAATTGCCGAGCACTTGTAATGTTATATCATGCATTCCCATTGTTCTAAATCACGCCATTTTTCTTGGTTATTATATTCTTCAAATAAAAGAATGCATAATTTAAAAAGAAGAAGAAGAAGAATATGTTTACGGAATATATTTAAATTTGTGATAGCAGAATATATATTTTTTCTGTAATCTTATTTCAAGAATGTATAACTATAATATTCTATTCAAATCAAATTTAACTTCTTGAAATAAAGGAATGCATAATATAAAAAAGAGCAGGTTTAAGAAATATATTTAATTTTTTTATAGTAGAATATATATTTTTTCTGACATCTAATTTAAAAAATGTATAACTGTCTTACTTGAATACGTAACATTTCAAACTAAATTTAACTTTTTATAAAATTAGATGTTTTTTCTAAACATAGAAAGAGTTTTTTAAAATCTGTATGCAATTATTTATATATGCACATTATTTTTTAGCGATTACTTTGACAAATATTGTGTAAAATTTCAAATTACTCAGAAAGTTTATGAATATACATAGTTTTACTATTTGATGCTATGTGCCCTAAAAATTATTTCATTGAATGTGCGATTTTCTCTTGTATTTTGATATTTGTTACAGCCTATTATCTGTGTGAAGGACATGGGTCAAGGGGGAGTTGCCCCCGTAGAGGTCCATCTAAAGAAACCGAACCTGTATTTATGTAAGCTAAGCAAGGTGACGAGCGCAATATGGGTTCGAAAACAGCACCTCCCGTCTGCCAGCTTTGAGGACAAAACCTCTGCTGCTGGTGGGCTACTTTTCCTTGTGGATATGTATCTACTATCATTTTTGTAGACAATATTCTTTAAATTTACCACATCTTTAAATTTTATTTGTGGTACCCAAATACGATGAAATGTACTATTTTCGAAAAAACAAATCATGTTTTCGATTATGGGTTAATATAGAGATCGACCAAAGTTCGTTATCAGTTTTACTTTCGACCCAAAATCTCAGTTTCGGCGAACATTTGTTTCGGTTCAGTTTCGGTTTCAGTGGAAAAACAGTCGATCATTCGGTGCATACCTTAACCACAGCCGGATCTTATAAAAGATTGTTTTAGAATATCCCGTGCACAGCCCATAGTCCTTTCGGATATTAGGTAGTTTTCATTACAAAAAGTTAAAAGCTACCTCAGGGTTCGTACGCTTCAAGGACTTTCAAGCACCTTTTACCAGAATTTTCGCAAAGCAATATTTGGCTGATTTAATGAAAAGAAATGCTATCGTCAGATATAGCAACCAGTACTCTACGAAATTTCTGATACTAAAATACATAAAATCTCCCGAATCTCCTGATGCGTACGAACCCTGTACCTATTACAGCATTTCGGAGAAAGCAATTCCGGAAAATTTATTTTCACCGAACATGACCCCCAGACCCCAAAACCACCCTTCGTTGACATGTTGATTTATATATACATATATCGATATATATATATATATATATATATATATATGATATTTACGATGCACTAGGAAATTTATTTATAAACCAATTTCGTTGTAGCTGAACATATGTATTAGGTTTACCAAGATCTCGACCACGTTCGTTGGCCAACTTGGTCCTCCATCTTGTTTCAAAATGGCGGCCACTCAAAGATTTAAAACTCAAAAAACTATAAAAAAAAAATTAGAAAATCCAAATTAATTTTTTCATGCAAGCCTTTGATATAAGGATTCCGGAGCATTTTTTGCTTTGCCTCTATCTTTTTTTAGACCGGCTAACAGGCCCCTACCTGCCAGGTTTCCCTAGCTTAAACGGGTTTAGTGCCTGGCACAGGGGCGCGTAGCGCCACTGAAGAGATACCGCGTAGCGGCTGGCCGTTGCTGGCAGGACGGCTATGTGGAGGACTTGTTCCCATTTTTGTTTTGCTGCTAATTGATGTTATTCTTTTTATATGGACCTGCGCTTGGCATTACACCCATACGTCATGTCATCGTTATGCGAGTTGGTAAAAATGACTGAGATATAGCAATTTGAAATTGTACGGTGGTTAACATTTTGAAACAAGACAATATATTTAAAAAAATCAGTGATTAATTTATGAGTTTTAGTGAAGGTGATTTCTCGTAAATTATCTGTCATTGTTGTAACCATTTTCCCAGTCATACGCATAAAATTATACAGTCATATCCGTTAGCGTCAAATTCTCGCCAAGCTGGGCGACACTTGCGAAATATTGCCGAATTTGGCGACCAAAAATCAGGGTTCAGTGATATAATTCATTGGATATATATATCATGATATATATCCCATATTTATTTTCAAAATATCAAGGTTTTTGCTATTTTCGATATTTTCATATCTAATATTTATTTTCAAATTATCATGATTTTTGATATTTTCATATATCTGATATTTTATTTTCAAAATACTTTCAGTCAAAATTATATTTACATGTTATAGAGCTCAAAAGTATTATTAAAGTTTTATCACAATCACTATGCCAAGAATGAAAGATCCTATATGTATGGAATCCTTTAATTTTACATGTAAAATTAAAGGAGCATTGTAAAAAATGACACTTTCAAATTTGAGTAAATCGATGTTTTCATTTTGTTATGAAACTTTTTGTTTCAAATATGACGACCCAATGCTTTTAGTTTTGAAGTACCAGAAATACTCAGAATATTGATACATGAGCATACTCAAAACTGACCACATAGAGGTCAGTTCATACTCATATTTGAAACATGGACAAACTCAAAAATGAGCACATAAGATTGTCAGTTCATACTCATTTTTGAAACATGAACATACTCAAATATGAGCACAGGATGTTTTATTCTTGAGTGTGCGCATGTTTTCAGAAAGGAGTATATAAATGTTTCAAACTTGAGTAATTTTTATTCGGAACCATTTTGACTATGCGACATACTCAGACTTGAGTATTTTTTGCTCAGTTTTGAAAATGTCGTTTTTAGAGTGAGGATATAGTGACAAATGGGCCATATGTAAGATGTGTGAAAAATAAATGCAAGGTATTCCAAAATAAATGGAGAAGCATTATGAGTTATGTTCTTTTGTTCAAATTGATAATACGGGTAATTACACATTTTTCTGTTTTTTATTTTAATATTTTCTCTAAAGTAGAATTATCACACAAATGCCATTTTTAAGGCTGCCAACTATTGCACATTTAAGTGTTAAACTTTACATCCCTACATTGGTATTACTGATATGATTTTATTACACATTACTCATCACTTATTTTAGATTATATTTTTCTATTCTAATATCACAATATAAAAGTTCTAAAAGTTAGGATTTTTTTTCCTTTTTAATGCATAAAATTTCAATTATAAGTTTTATTATGACTTAAAATGGTTTATTATAGCATGAAATACTTAAAGAAAAAATATCCAATTGATATTTTTACCAAATTTTTATCTTGTAATGTGATTATGTTGAATGAAAAATTCACACAAATAATCGCAATTCAATTTTAAACTTCAAATGATTTTTCATAAAGAAGATAATGTTAGAATAACATAGTAAATATATTTTTATTTGTAAAATTTCTCTTAGTGCTTAGTGAAATTTTAATGTTTAATATATATTTAAAAAGACTTTGCCGTGTTAAAAAAGTTTTAATATTAACAAGAGATTTATTTATTTGTTTAGAATGTTTCATATATTTTTAGTAATTATACTTACATATGCTACCTGGAAATTATACATTAGTACATAGAGATTGGCAGTCCTGAATTTTATATTTCTTAAATATTAAATATTTTATTCCACAGTTCATTCCAATACATTTTTTTTATGTAGATGATGATGATCCTAAAAGAAGTGTTGATTTAGACAACTCAGACATCTGATAATAAGATGTCATCTGGCCATAGCCATATCAGAACAACCAATCAAGAAACAAAACAAAAAAGCTTCTGCAGCAACAAGATACAAACTAACAACAGTTTCACTGTCTAATTAATCTGATTTGGTTGGCACTTCAACAGTATATGCTCAAACTATTGATGAACAAATTGCACGTTATTTTTGTGCTACAATAAAACCATGCAATCATGTTATGCATCCAGAAATTATAAAACTCTGTAGTTTGTAAAGAACAGAGGAAAGTGCATTCAACTAGGTAAATTATATCCAATGGTTGGAGTATCATGGTTGATATTTTTTTCCAACAGAGCGAAAATATGCCTGGTTTGCTTCGACGTAGTTGTAGTTTGCTTTTACGTGGCTATACACCTTCTTGGGAAAGAAGATTAGCCGCAGACAGTAGCGTAGCCTGGGTGGGGGTCCAGATGCTCTTGATACCACTAATTTTGTTACGTTTTCTTTGTCTTATGTAATCGGAGAAATTTCTGCGATAATCAAGGCGAAAAAAACTTTACAATTTTACTGGTATCCAGAGCGTTTGGACCCCCCCCCCCTCCCTGGCTACTCCACTGGCCGCAGAACATTTAGATACTTTACACAAATAAGTAGTTGAAGAATCATAGGAAATTCTCTCTGGGGAATCTGTAACTATAGGTCTTGACGGCTGGAGTAATATCTACAACGAGTGACTTATTTCCACCTCAGTGATCACAGCATCTCGTGATACTTTCCTAACTTCGACTGTCGATTCATCAGAACATTCACGTACTGCAGACTATTTATTTATGTGATGTGGGCCTCCATCTTGGACTGAAAAGAAAAATTTAACGTAAATGTTCGCAGTTTCGTTACAGATAATGCTGGAAATGTAAAAAAAAATTACAGAAGTGCTAGCTAAATCTGAAGATTTTGATATTATTTACTATGGTTGTTCTGCTCATATTTTAAATCTCCTGGCCAAAGACATAGAATTTCCAAATATAAGTCCGCCCAAAATGTGATCAGGATCATTAAATATTTTAAATATACTCATTTGCCAAATTCCTGGTACAGGAAAAATGGTGGAAAACTGCTAGTAATACATCAAGCTGTTAGGTGGAACACAATGTTCGATACGCTGAAGTCTTTTGTTTTAGATAACAGAGGAAAACTGATGCAAGTTTGTCAGGATCACAAACACGAAATTGACAAAGAAATTTTCAATGTAGTGAATGATGTAAACCTAATGGTTAATTGCACAAATTATATAAATATCTTAAAACCTATAACAGATGCACTAGATGAAATGCGAAAAGATCAGACTCCTATTGCACAATGCGTAAAAATTTGGTGTAAGTTAACCCTTTGAGGGGCGGTGGTATATATTATATACCACCTAATTTTAATCCGATTCAAACCAGAAACTTTTAATTAAATTTTACTTTTTTAACTTTGACGAGAAAAAGTTGGAAAATTGTTTATTCTTATTTTGAACTAAATTCTTTCCTAAATTCAGGTGGGAATTCAACGTTACAGGAGCACAAGTGCTTGCCCCTGAAAGGGTTAAAGAAACAACTAGAAACATCTGGAAAGTATATCAAGAAAAACTTATTAGCAAGAGAAGAAATGGCTTTGTCACCAGCACATTAGCTGCTAATATGTTGGATCACAGATACTGTGGGAAAAAAGTAAATGAAGATCAAAAGCATAGTGCTTTTAATTTGTTGTTTTATGTAAACAAACAACTTTTGCCTCTGGCAATGACTTTAGCAAAAAAATTTCTTTTCCAAGGCTTTTGTTTGAAATCAAATACTTAAATATTGAACCAAAATTTAGTGGGACAATATTAAATTAGAGCAACCCGTGAAAGATAAAAATGTTTTCTTTAACTAACCAGTTGTTTACAGTTTCTCCTTCAACAACTGCATTAGAAAGAATCTTTTCTAGTTTTGGTTTAGTTCAGTATAAACTCCGTAATAGTTTCTGATATCGGAATTAGTACATCAGACCAGATGCTATGATCATTAAGGTTAACTGGGTGAATTAGTTCAGCTATATTCGTCCGGGATTGTTCTGTTGGTAGAGCATTGGCAACTTCAGCTAAGGAATCTTGGCCCGGACTTTTTTCGCCCAGTTGGGAAGATTACATCTCATATGATTTCTTTACCAATTAAAATAATTGTGTTAAAATTAATCTAGTGTAATTTGTTATGCTGATCATTATTGAATACTGCATTTGAAGAAAACTGAAATTTGGTGTAAAATTCAAGAATCTCTTTACCCATTAGACATTGCATTATAAAAAATAAATAAATAAATAAATAAATAAAAAAGAGAGATTTGATATAAATTTTAAGAATCTCATTATCAATGATTTTGAATGAAAATATATTACATAATATACCAGTGCTCCATAAGTTCTTTACAACCGAAAAATTTCATTAAAAAGCAACAAATGATGCTAAAATAATTGCGGTTCGCAGGAATGGAATTAGAGGAAGATCGATTTTTTTAAACAAAACATAAAAGAAAAAGGTTCAAAATTAGGTTAAACAAGAACGAAAAATCATGCGTCAAGCATAGATTATGTAACACTTTCCAACGCTTCCAAAATAATTTTACAAAATCTTCACCGCTTAATACGGTGAATAATAACACCTAAGTAAACAATTTGGAAAACGCATAACATATTTAAAAACGTAATTTCAGGAATTTCCAACATATACAATATTTAGAAAAATATCCTAATACTTTTATTCAGTCCTGTATATGATCTATAGATTTGTATATATACTACATACGATGCTAAATTTTAGTTTAGTTAGGAAACGGTTAGCACAATTTAAAATTCCCCTTCTGGAGTTTTTTTTCAATAAACAAAAATGTGTTCGCCAACTTTTGTGCCACCCTGTATATGAAATACAGTATTTATACACACCAAGTAATAGACAAAAAGTGAGTTAAATTTAAAATCGCGTTCAGCAACTTAAAACGCACTTCCAGGAATTATTGTTAACAGACAGTAGAAAATTCTTTTGTGTGTCCCTGTAAACGAACGATGACTGCTATACACACAATATTCTGTAGTAAGCCTCTTGTAATGTACCTTAGTGATATATATAAATTTCAATGCGTTTAAAATAGTGAAACATTATTTAAATAAACCGCAAACGATTTTTCTCCACAGACGAAATGTAACGGAATTCTTTTGACTGTCCCTGTACAGTAACTATGAGTGCTATGCACACCCTATTCCATATTAAGCTTCTTGTAATGCACCTTAGTGATATATATCAATTACAATGTATTTGAAATTGTGTAAAATCATTAAAATAAACCGCAAATGATTTTTCCTCATAGACCGTAATGTAACGGAATTCTTTTGAGTGTCCCTGTAAAAAACTATACGTGCTACACACTTCAGTTGAAATAGGGAACATGCTATAGATAACAACAATAACATATAAAAATTGCAGGGCAATCCGAGCATATTTACGGGAGTTAGAGCACGGACAGACGGCCAGACGGCCATACGGCAGACAAACCGAAATCATAAACAGTTTTCAACTAGGTTGGAAAGTGTTAAAAAAAGGTTCAGTTTTGGACAACCTAATTTCAATCCCTTAATGCCACATCGGCACCAGAATTTTGAATGAAAATTTTCCTTTTATTGATTACGTGAAGACAAGCTTTTGCTTATTTTCAAATAAGCTTGTTTGTAAAATCTGGTGTCAGTCAATCATTTCAGCATTTTACGAATAAAAGTACTTTGCCCTTGAAAAGGTTAAACATCAATTTTTTTGTTTAAAAAAAATCCGATCTCCCTCTTATCCAGGGGTTCCCAACCTTTTTTTTCTCTCACGTACCCCTTGCTTATACTTTTTATTTACGCGTACCCCTACTCACATAAACGGTCCCAAATATATATATATATATATATATATATATATATATATATATATATTGGTTATTCTTTGTTAGTAATGTTCTTATGTTAGTTACCATTAGATACATTTATCTTTTGACTTCCAGTTCTCGACCACTTATCTATTTTGAGCTACAACACTGTATCTCAACATAGGTTAATCAAAACAATAAATATACAAGTTTGTGAGTTTGTGAGTTTATGCTAATGCTGCCCAGTCGAACACTAAAATGATGACGTGCTTTCAAATGGGTATTAAATGAAATCTCGAAACGATTATGTTTTATCTACATATTTCTAGAATTACTTGAACGAAAAGAAATTGGGGGGGGGGGCATTTTCCTTCATTTTAGTATATTTTACTTTTGCAGAAGGCTGTCTTTGTAAACGAAAAATGTACAGTTTTGTTTCTCTGTTTTCATTTTAACTTTTTGCGTTTGCCGTCATTACCAATGTAATTTTCACGTACCCCCAAATAGACCACCACGTACCCCCAGGGGTACGCGTACCCCAGTTTGGGAACCGCTGGAATGGGATTAGAGTCTAATCCCATTCCTGCCAACCGCAATTTTATAGCATCATTTGTTTCTTTTTAATATATTTTTTTAATTTTTAACGAATTTAGGACGCTCTTAGCATATACGGTAAAAGAACCAAGAGTTGACCACTTACGTTTTAGTATTCGGCCACTTATACCAGAAACAAAGATATTGATAACTAATGCAAAAATGCTACCCACGATTCGCTGCTAATGGCTGTTGATTGTTGAAAGGAATCTGAGCATCGGGAAATGATAATATTTCATTTGGAACCAAATGTAAACCATTTATAAATCATTTTATAACAGTGACTATTAACCCCTTCGCGAGGAGCGTCTTTTACAGAATTTTTAATCTTTTACCACCAGTTTTCCAAAACGAAAATTTTTGGCTAATAGAATCGCAGAAATGCTAAGATCAGCAAGAAATTGTGTTCCTGTAACGTCGAATTCCCACCGGTATTTACGAAAGAATTTAGTTAAAAATAACAAAAAGCAATTTTTCAACTTTTCCCGTCAAAGTTTAAAGAGTAAAATTTAATTATATGTTTCTGGTTCGAATCGGATTAAAATTAGGTGGGATATAATATATCCCACCGCCCCTCAAAGGGTTAAATAAGACAAGGCTTACAATAAAAAATAACTGGTGGGAATAATCGAAGATTCTGAGCGTCTTATGCGTCACGTATACCCGTCGCTCGTCACCAAGGGGTTTACACTTATCAAATATAGGAAAGAGATATTTTTATAAACAAAATGATTTATTGTATAAAACATTTTGTTCTTCAACAGATTATTCTACAGAATTGATTGTATCTGTTTTCAGGATTATCAGATTCTATTTCGATTTTATCTGTAGATATATAAGTCTTTCGCTTTTCTCAGAGATTATTTAACTGGCTTAGTTTAGAAAATATGAGTCTGAAATTCCCAAGAATTATAAACTTTGTTTCAGAGAAAACATTATTTCTTTAGAGAACATTTTATTTACGAAATTATTTATTATCATGAAATACAGTGTATTTGAATGGTTTAATAAGGATATATATTATAATTAGAATATTAACAAATAACATGGTTTTGCAGTCCGTCTTTCAATTTCTAATGTGAATATTAATTTTTAAAGTAAGACGTCTCTAAAAACTTTATTTGAAGGGCTTGTGTAATATTTTATTTCTCATAGATACTTCATTTGAAGAAAACTGAGATTTGATGTAACACTTAACCCTTTTTAGGGAGTTTGTATATTCTTTATACCACTTATTTTTAATCCCCAAGTGCCATCATCACACCAGAATTTTGGAATAAGGATTGACTTTTATGAGGTATGTGAAGAAAAACTTTCACTTATTTTTAAATAAATTTATTCGTAAATTCTCGTATTATTCATTCTTTCAACATTTCAGCGAAAGAAGTACTTTGTCTTTGAAAGGGTTAAATGCAGTGTCGGAATGCACTGTACACACCCATGTTAAATTAGCGTAACTTTTCTCCTAAATTACCAAAGGTATGGAAATGAACTTTTTATATGCATCAAAAAACGAATTCTTAATAAAATGAAGAAAACTTTATTCATATTTTCTAGTTACTCTTTTAAAAATCTGAAATAAAAACTACTATTAAATAACACAAAACATGCCTTTTTTTAATGTTTCTTTTTTAACTGAACCTATGTTAGCTAAATAAGTTCAATTCAGATTAAACAATGATCTCTGTAGAATAATTAACGAAAATTACAAAACTAGTATAAAAAGGTACATTCTTATAAAAAGGTACATTGAAGTTGAAAAGTCAGCATCAGAAAACCTTACCTCAGACGGGCTGAGACTGATTCATGCAGAAGGAAACTTTTGCCAGTACTTTTTAAGAGTATTTTTCGGCTTATTTCAAACAAAGATTCAGCGTTTCAAAAAGACGAAATTTTCAATACTAAAATACTGGTGGAAGTTTGACTCAGTGGTAATCGGGGCCTGAGTCTGGGTCATAGGATAATACTGGGAAGAATGAATGATTTTGATATTCGAATGAATCATTCGAGCATGCGCAAAAGTATAGCTGCCAAACTTCGTAACCTTTTTAACCAATTTAAGCCAGAAATTTCGTAAAAATAAATAAGAAGTAATTTTATTATTTTTTTTACCAAATTTCTGGTTTAAATTGTTTAAAAAGGATACGAAAGTTGTCACGCATGCTTTTGCGCATGCTCGAATGCTTCACTGGAATAACAAAATCCTTCATTATGTCCGTTGCTACCATGTCCATGTGCAGAGCTCACTCCACCAAATGAACCTCGGGAGCAAAAAACGCACGAGAATACCCTGTCAATGCACGCCAATATATTTACTCCATTTTTTTAATACCGTAATCTTTGAACAGAAATATTCGCTTTATTTAATGAAAGAAATTCTGCGATTAATTAACACAACGATTACTATTCGAAAACAGTGGTACACAGTGACGCAAGAGTTGGCAGCTATGTATTCCGGCAGCAAAATTGTCATTGATAAAAATAATCTCTGCCTTTTGTCGCATTTCTGTAAAAACAAAACCTGCTACTGTCTGCCCTTTTTTCAAATATGTCTTGCAGTCCCGCAAGCTGCGGGATTCTTCGGCTATTCTCGAATTCCCTAATACATTTTTTTGCTTTATTTCATGACAAATTTTCTGTGATTAAATAATGGAAAGATTATTATTCGAAAATTTTGGTAGATAATTTGAATTAAAAAACGCGCTAAATTAGGAACACTGCTAACAACTAGTTTTGACATCAGAAATGCTAAATATCTACCAGAAATTTCGATAAGTAATCACTGCTTATTATCAATGTTATTATTACTACTTATATCAGTATCACTCTATCTACTTATAAGCAGGGCCTCATTACGGATGGGGCACACTTCCATCAGTAAAATGTAATAGAAATTTTCCTCTTATTAAATTGCACTATTCACGCAAAATTACTGCCATGAATAAGGAAAAAATTTTTATTCTTTTTTACTGGCGGAAGTGTGCCCCGTTGGTAATCAGGCCCTGCTTATAAGTAATCATTGAGAAAGTCTCTCGTTAAATAAAGCGGAGATTTCTATTCGAAAATTATTGTAGGTAATTTGAAGCAGCTTGCAGAATTGCAATCCTAACTTTTAAATTACTGAACTTTTATTTTTTTTCTATTGCTCTTAGAAAACTTAGATTTCGTATATTTTTTTAAAGGAGATATTTTTAATAAAAAGTTTTAAATGATAGCTTATCTGGCCAGAATAACGATATCTGTTTCTAGGATTACCAGTTTCCATTCCTATATCTAATATATATCGATAAAACTTAGAACAAAACATTTCGCTATTCTTAAAGATTATTTAACTAGCTTAGTTTAGAAAATATGAGTCTGCAATACGTAAGAACTACTAATTTATTTTAACAAGGCATACTTCTTTTCTTTTCTTTCTTTTTTTTTAAATCGTGTTATTTTAAAATTTATTTCTCGTCGTGACAGGCATTTCTTTGTTTAAAAAAAGGTATTTTATAGTTGGAATATTAACCCTTCGCCTACCAGACGGGTTCCATGGACCCGACAGGTACATTCAAAACGATTGTTCGAAACAGAATTTGTTTCACCAAATATGGTAAATATAAACAGCAGAAACAGCGAAACAGTGGAATGTTTCAGTGGGATTCCCAGTTGCAATCAACTCTATTCCCTGTATATGAGTAAAAGTATATCACATCTTAGAGGAGCCAGGAAAAAAAGTATAACTGTAACGCATTGTACTGCAATAGGAAAGAAAAGTAAGGGATTCGACTGAAAACTTCATCAGCCAATCAGGAAAGAGTAGCCAACCAATCAAATTTAACTAAAGTTTAGCCAGCCAATCAAATTCAAAAGTAAAAACAAGTAATATAGTTTTTTTTTTTTTAAGTCAATTCCTACTTTTTAATCATAAATATATAAAATAAACCCGTGCAGCATTCATGTCCCACGTTAACTTTATTGAACGTTATTTTATAATCATCGATAAATCTTTCATTTCATTTATGAAAACAATGGGAGGAATTTTTTTCTCCCATTTAAAACTAAAATTAATTATTTAAATTTAATTAATGAATTAATATTTGAAAAAACTGTAACATAAAATGCCATCCACTACAAGTTTTAAAAAAATTATTTGAACTTGAGTGGATGAATAGAAAATATTTTATTAACGATTGAAAATTTTAACAAGATATATAGAGAGAGAGTGTGAGCTAATAGTAGGAATTTAAAAATGAGTTAAATAGTTTTAAATAAAACTCCTGGTGTGAAATATTTTTATCAAAGTTGAGTAAATTTCCCGGTAGTTCTCGGGTTAATCAAGATTAACGTATAGATTAATATATTTCAATGAGGCTTTCAATTGTTAATGAGTGCTGTATACTATACTCGAGTATATGTCGACTCCGAAATTAGAGAGGTAAAATAGGTTGAATATCCCTCAGTGTTTAACAATAAATATAAGATTCTCATATTCCTTGGAATTTCCAAGAAGTCTAAAACTCCTATTAATGATAAGAAGTTTTCTATTTAATTTTTTAAATACAGAATTTGTAACCACCTTGTTTATTCATAGAGTACCAATATATTTTTTTCCCGTTAGATAATGAAAAAACTGTTAAAAAATTGTGAACTCTGTAATTATCTTCGCTTTATTTAATCAAAGAAAATTGTTACAAATTCTTCGATTAAATAAGACAAAAAATCCAGTTGGAAATACTGGTATTCCCCCCGTTTTCCTCTAGAATTTTGGAGTCGACTTACGCAAGAGTTTATACGGTACATTAATTTGTAAATCTAGTCTATAAACTTCATCAGAATTTAAATGTAACAGAACTATTTTTATTATTACTATTGTGGATATACTTATATACATATCTATTTCATGTAGATCAACGCGCTTTTATCTGTGTGCACACTACGGGTAAAATTTTTTCGCAGACGTGATCGCCACTTTCCTCTACTGCGGTGACTTGTAAAAAAAACCTGAAGGCCCGGCCTACAGGCATAGGTAGATATCGAAGACGCAGACCGTGGGTCAGCTGTTTATTGAGAAATGCAGAAGGACCATTTTGTCATGATGCGGCAGTTGGGACCGCTCACTTGGAAATCTACCTGTGCCTGTAGGCGAAGCCAGAATGGATTTTATTTATTTATTTATTTCCTGTAAGAGTTGGTCCTATCAAAAACTTGTCAGAATAAAAGTTGTAGATAATATTAAGAAGATTTATAATATATCTAAGCGGATTTGATAGCTTCTGAACTGACGAAGTTATGAATTTTTTTCGTCTTAAACACCTATTTTCCCCTCTTAAGGCCATTTTTAATCCTATCAAGAATCTGTCATACATAAATTTTAGACCCATTTCCTAGAAGTAATAATAACTCCAAACTGATTCTATATGTATCATAATTAAGAAGTTACGAGGTTTTTTCTGTTTTCTCAAAAAGTCGCCCCCCCCCCTCCATTTCCACCCCCTTGGTCCGATTTTGCCCATTAACCATCTTGACCGAGATTTTCTGCCCCTTGATTTTATGTATGAATTTGGGAGAGGTTTGTGCAGAATTATGGAAGTTATCGTGTCCATAAAAAAGCGATATAAATAGATAGATAGATAAAGTTTTGAACTGTGCGTGGTCTTGGGGTTGTAGGAGTCCTAATTTGCGTAGATCTGCAAAGTTTTTCAGAAATTCCAACATAGGGGAGAATGTAATAGGTAGTATTTCTTACGAAGTCTACCTAAAAACAGCTACTGGTAATTCATAAGTTACATTATCCAGTGATGGAACAGTGGCACACCAGAGAACCATACACCGCTAAATTTAAATAGGATTTATTATTCGTCTTATTTAAATACAGAATTTCTGAGATTTTTTTTTAAGGATTTGAGATTTTATTAAAACTAAGTGATGAGAATCGCCCAAATGGTGCGCCACTATTCCATCACTAATTATCCATCGTTTATGTAATTCCAAAGTCGAATTCTTTCTTACCATCTATCTATACATCCCACTGACTTGGCAAGTTTGCATTAACACAAAGTTAAAAAAAAAAAAAAAAAAAATTTTTTGTTTGTTTGTTTATAGTATCACGTTCTCGTTTAGATCCAAAAGCAGAAATTCATTGAGAAAATCTTCTTTCATGCATAACAGAAACAAATTTACCGAAGACGAATTTTCCAACTGAATGTTGAAAAAGAAAGCGGTGTTGCTATATTTACCACAATTTTTGCTATATTTTTCTCAAGCATTACTGAACTTTATGCAATGCTTACTAGTGTAAATGCGCGTCTTAGAGCGGTGGGTAGAAATCGAAGTTTAAAATTTGAAATAATTGATAAAAATATTCATATACTATTTATCGAGAATAAGAAAAACTGACCTGAACCGTTAAGTTCAGGGTTAATGGTAAATTTTACTGTTAATGGTAAATTTTACGAAAAGTAACTTTTTTCTTTATTTTTGTTTTTCAGCTTAAAATTTCCAAATATTTTTCTGAATAATTAAAATCTTAATCCTAATAACGATCCCAATAATTAATTAAAATCTCAATAATTAATTATAGTAAGTTAATTATAAATATTAATTTTTCTCTCAATAATACGAAAACGTCCAAATCTAAAAAAATACAGTAATTTTTACCCAAATGAAATATTTCCGCTTCAAAATTAATAATAAAAATAATTTAAATCATTAAAAAAATTGACTGTTAATTTCAAAAATAATTTCACAATTAGATGTTAGTACAGTGATCTATCACTTATACGCGATACACGGAAATCCTTTGTCAGCACCAGTTTTTTTTTTTTTTTTTTTTTTTTTTTTTTTTTAGGGTAATTTTCGGTCTTCTTAAATCGCAGAATTTATCAATAGAATTTTACTGTTTTAAAATAGTGGTATGAAAAAGTAATTACGCGTATAAGTGAGAGATCACTGTATTTAAAATTTTAGAGTTTAGTACAATTTCAGTATGAAGATGAAGACGATATCCTAAGCTTATTTTTTTAACATAAATTAAAAAACGACATAATTACCAGTAGAATGGCTATTTCCGTGTTCCTTTTCTTTTTTTTTTCTTTTTTTTCTAGAAATTAGTTATTATTCTGTCTCTCTTTTTTTCTGCCGACTGTACTACGATTGTTTTTCCTAATTTAGAGAATGGAGCAATATTTGGGAATTTGGGGCTCCTATTAGTCCGTTTTTTGAATACCAGTAATTCCTAAGGATTATTATCGCGGTAAGTTTTTACAACTTTCGCAATAGAAATAACCTTTAAGGTAGGATTCTACAAAATTAGCAAGAGAAATTTAAAAAGAAGATTTTTGTTTATTAAAAGTGTTGTTTAAAAACAGACCGAGTGTAAGCCCTGAAAACTGAGTGAGTGACCTATGCTTATAGTTAGGGTGGGTTTGACATAATCTGCAAAACGAAAGATGGCGATATAAGGGGCCATATGGATGGTCATAAAACACCATGGAAACACTGTCCTACCATTTCCACGTTAATGTAGATAGAAGGAATGGCGCCAAAAATTAGTCGAGTGTGATAAAACCCAAATTTGTTATATTTTTGTAAAACCTACATACAAACTAAGCATATATTTGGAAAGAACAAAGCAGATACTATAAAGTAACACCATTTTCATAAAGCTATTTCGATTCAACGGTGAGCTACAAGCTCTGAAAGATTGACGAAATGAAAAGGCGTATTGTTATCCAATTTTTTAACCTTCCTACCCTGAATGAGTCTAATCGACCCGTTTGAATAATTGATTTCATTCGATTCGAACCAGAATTTTTTTTATAAAGTAAGTTAAATAAAAGATCAACATAACTAAATAAAATAAATGTGTTAAATAATTTTAATTAAGAATTCTGGTGTCAAATGTTTTTATCAAGGTTGAGTAAAATTTCAACAGGGTAGGAAGGTTAACCGTGAATTCTGCAAATACCCGTCTAGATACAATCGGTTAAATGTACCAAAATCTTGTCCATTCCAACAGCTTTCGAATAAGCCTACAATAAACCAAATCGGTTTTCTACTTCAGGAGAAATTTAGCCTTTTATTTGAAATGCATCGCTGAAATTACTCGGGATAATATGTTGTTATTGTTGATTTGGCCCGTGGACCCGGTGAGCAGCTTACTATTTCTGTTTAGCTGTCTTACTCCGATAATATGTTAAATTTATACAACTCGCGTCATTACACCCAACAAAATCAATTTACAAGGCGAAACTCATATTTCTAGACACGATTCAGCTTAAATGTTTGGCGATCGCTTGAGTGATGAATTGATTGCTCGAAGATGAGTTGAGTTTCGGCCTTGAGTGATTTCAGTGATCCATTTCAAATAAAAGGCTAAATTTCTCCTGAAGTAGAAAACTGATTTGGTTTATTGTAGGCTTATTCAAAAGTTGAGAGAATGGACAAGTTTTTGGTGCATTTGACCGATATGTAACTAAATGGGTATTTGCGGAATTGCCGGTTAACAAATTTGGCGACAATTCGCTTTTACATTTTGCCAATCTTTCAGCGCTTGAAATCTAGATAACTTTACGAAATTCGTGTCACCTTGCAGGATTTTTTCTGTTTTTTTCCAAATATGTGCTTATGTTGTGTGTAAGTTTTATAGAAACATCAGAAATAGGGTTTTCAGACTTGAAGCATTTTTGACGCCATTCCTTCCATCATAACTCGTAAATGGTTAGAGATAGGGCAGGGTTTCTATGGTATTTTATGATACACATGCTCTCTTATATCATCCTCTTTCTTTTTCTCAAATTATGTCAAACTCAACCTGTATACTTAGTGCTTTCTACATTCGGCTACTTTTTAAGGAATTTTTCACTCCATTCTAAGAATTGCAAATGTTTTACTTATATTGGCAGCTCGTCAGTGGGAGGAGGGGGGTTCACTGTCACTTTACTATCAGAATTTTCGTATATTAAATTTGATATTATCTAATAGTGGAAGGTTGTATGATTAAACAAGGAGAACTTTAGTTTATTAAAATACTGGTAGAAAAGTGGTTATGAACTTCCTTACCAGCCGCCACTATTTACTTATCTAAATTGAATGGATGGATCGACATAATATTAGATTGAAAACCATAATTTTTGTGCTTATGTGCTTCAATAACTTTAAAACTTTTTCAGTGTTTGAGGGTTTTTCCTATATTTTCATAAGTATACTCAGGGTTCGTACGCCTCCTGGAATTTTGCGACCAGGAAATTCTTCGGTACCAGTATTTTCTTACAGAAAATCAATGCTTAAAAGAAGCCGAAGTTTCGCGAGTTTAACCTACATTTCTTTTTCTGTAAAAAAAATACTGGTAACACTCCTGGAAAATTCCCTGATCCGTACGAACCCTGTATACTTCTAAATCCCAGAATATAAATATTTTTTAATCGCAGTTTGATGCTATAATATCTTTCATATCAACTCATTCTATATACGGTTCCAGGGTTCGTACGGGTCCTGGAATTTTAAGACCAGGAAATTATTTGGTACCAGTATTGTTTTATAGATAATCTCTTCTTAAATAAGGTGAAATTTCGCACGTTTGAACTTGATGTATTTTTTTTAGAAAAATATACTGGTATGTTACCTGGAAAAGTAACGGTATCCTTACGAACCCTGGGTTCAAAAAAATATTTTGTTAAAAATATTTTTGTCTACCTCTACAGCCACTTTAACACGACTTCTAGTAAACACGGGCTTAACGCTCAAAGGGTTTTAAAAGCTTTTCTAAAAGAAAGGAAGTCACACATTATTTTCTTAGACATTTTTACATTTTTATTCTATCACTTATGACATAATTTCTGAAAGTTTAGTTTAACGAGTACGATTTGTATTATTAGGAAGTGTATTTGCGCTTCGATATATAGTTTTCGCCTCATATGTGGTTCGCGGAAACCAAAACATTCACTATATTTCTTAATTTTTTTTCTTTTAATGATTTTACTCTCAGTTTTTATATACGTATCTTGTGAAAAAAAATCAACCTCTAAATGCAATTTTTCATTTTTTTTTTTTTTTAATTTATTTCGCCTTTGATATTTATAATTTCGTTTAATTATTTGCAATACAGGTATTTTTTTTTTTCAAATTGAAAACTTTTTAAAAAGACAACTTGTAACAAATATTTACGGTTGCATTTTTTTATTTACGGCATAAAAAATAAGTTAAATGAATAACTTTTTACTAGTTCATTAAAAATGGATTTTAAAAATAATGTAAGAAGATTTAAATTATATATTCCTCATTCCTCATTTCCCGTTTTCAAATGTATGTTATTGATTTTGGCTTTATTTTTCAGCTAAAGAATATTTAATTTACATCTGTATTTATTATACAATGGACTAATTTGTAAGACACATTAAAATTTAACTTCTTCATTTTTATTCTAAAAAGTTTTAATTAAAAAAAAACAAGTAATTATCTACGTATTTTGTTGTTGGCATATTCAATAACTAACTTGTATGAATACTTTTTGTCGCAATCACTTTTTACAGCGATAGTAAATTTTAAAATAGAAATAAATGTAATAAATTTCAAATTAGTATTTCATATGATTTTTTATTTTTATTTTTTTTTTTTTTACTTAAAATAATTTATTTTTCTTCATCAAACTAATTTTTAAAGAGTTATTAAAAGGAAGAGTGATTAAAGAATCTAAGAAAATAATTTAGAAATATTTAAAAATATTTTTTTAATTTAAAATCATAAGTATTTGTTATTGTTTTTGTTTTTAAACAAAATATAGTAATGCCTAACATTAATTCGACATGCATTTTTATTATTATTATTATTAATTTAGTTCTTGGTTTTACGAACCGAAAAGTAAGAAGAAGAAATCTCCATCTTATTTTTTCTTCTTATTTCTCCATCTTATCTCCCATTATTATTATATTTTTAATTTTTGTTGGACAAACCCTGTGTAAATTTATTATTGTTTATGGTTTGACAATAATTTATAAAATTGCCTAATTTTAAATAATATGGAGACATTTCAGACTTAAATCTAATAGTTTCTTTAGATATAAAAAAAAAAAACTCATGTTCAAAAAATGTTATTTATTTATTTATTTAAGGAGTTAACATTATTTTTTCGACATGAATTTTTTATACTTTTCGGGAATATTTTAAAGAAATGCGAAGTGATTTCCTACATGATAAACGGTTTGACAGTTTATAGGTGGGAACACTTCGAAAAAAAAATGATCAAGTGATGGACACAATATTTCATCGTAAACTTAAACTAGAACAATGAGATGAAAAAAAAAAATTGCCAGTCCAAAATCTAGTTTAATACGTTGCAGTTTTAAAACAATATGCATTTTTAATGAATTTGCATCTATTCAAAGTAATTATTTCAAATATTTACACAGATTTAAGTTTCTAATTTGATATGGTTCCTATTTACAATTATCAATTTTTGATTAAGCATAACTCAATGTATTTTAAAGATACAGGCACGCAGTTTTTTGCAATAATCTTGTTGAATCAATAGGGTATATTTTCTAACTGATCAATTTTGTCCAGATTAGTCGTATAAAAATTTAAAAAGCATAACTTTTGAAAAATAATGGTAGGACTATTTCATTAACTTTTTCAAAGGCTGTAAGGAGTATGCTTCTCACTTAATTTTAATTTGCTACTGCAGTAACTGTATCAGACTTTTAAAAAAAATGCTATTCTAATTCACGCGATAAAAATGCAACTACAGTGATCTCTCACTTATACGCGATGTTCAGTAATTACTTTTTCATACCACTATTTTACAACAGTAAAATTCGATTTATAAATTCTGCGATTTAAGAAGACGAAAATTTCCTTAAAAAAAAACAGATGCGGAAAAATTATTTCCGTGTATCGCGTATAAGGGAGAGATCACTCTATTTTTTGTTCGTAAATTTTCATGTCAGTCAACCATATCAACATTTTTGGAACAGAATTATTTTGCCCGTGAAATGATTAACACGTTCACTGCCGGGTAAAAATTACCGGAATTTTATTTTATTTATAAAGTTTGAATTCATACCAGAAAATAATAGTAGCAATTGATTTAATTACAGACATTTCGTGATTACATAAAATAAAATTTCTTCATTCGAAATTTCCGGTGCAATTCGTAATTTTAGAATGAAAAACCACGAGTGGGTTAATGTAACAGCTCTAACTTTATGCGTTTTTTACTCCTATTGTTAATTATAAAATATGCTTTTTTTTTAAACCGTGAAAATTTTTGATTAAATAGACCAAATTTTTTCCATTCAAACATAGTGATAAATAATGATAAAGTTTGCAGTTTTGTTAAATTAATTTATTCCCTATTTGTTTTCGAGAATTTTTGCAATTTGCATTGCCCACTAATCTCCAACGGGTAAAAAAGTTAAAGAGTTTTCAACCTTTTTGGAACACCCTGTATGCGAAATAGCGTTTTCTGTGTGGGCTGTATCAAGGTCCAAATCGTGTGATATTAATCAAAATGTTGAGACTAGTCTATAATAAATAACAAAAGTCTTTATATACATATTTACATATACAACAGATTTAAATTAGAAGTTCTGACACCATAGTCAGTGACCAACTCTATAGCCGAATTAATTTGCGGACCATACCATTTAAAGGAAAAACATAATCGACATTATACTTGAAATTAGTAAATATATTAATCAATATTAATAAAAAGTAATGACCCATAGTGATATAGCTGACGAAATAGCTAAGTAAATGTGGATATTCCACGCAACGTTCTACACGCGACGATGACAACAACAACAATGTGAATGATACTGACTGTCGTCAAACGGCAAAACCAAAATGATAATAGAATACGCCAATTCAAGCAATGTCAAGGCAAACCGTAACACCCTGTGTATCTAAAATATTACAAAGAGCAAATATAATAACAAACATCTTTTAGAAATAACGTGTAAAAATTTTTGGTAACTCTATAAGTCTCAAGCGTTTATGCTTAATTTAATTTTGTATTAACCCAACAGTGCATTAATTTTTCTTTTAGAATTGTGTTTTTTTTATACTTATATTAAGAATTCGACACCTGAAATTTTAAGACAGATTTTTTAATTTTATTTAGTAACATAATTATGCTATTTTTACAGGATTAATATTTCTATATAATTATAGTGGTTGCAAAGAACTTGATTTATTAATTAAAAGTTAAACAGAAAGTGTTGCCAATCGGCTACACTATGCACTGTAGGGTTAATTAACACGTTGCATTGGTTACGGCAGGAAGTGTTGGGGTTCTATTCATAATTCCGATTATTATTGCATCATAATCTGTTTTAAGATATTAATCCAGATCTAATCAGCTCCAGAACCTTATTACCTCATGATAGCTTCCCTGGTTAGAGAGTACCGCTATTTATAATAATAATTATCTCATATTTTAAACGCACAATTTCTGTCATAAATAAACCGAAAATTGTTGTGTTGTAATGATTGTTTATGTGGTTCCCAACAATGCTTAGTCGGGCTTTGATTAGTCTCCATGTGTAAAAATGACCACAGAACTCCAAAACTACTCAATTAAATATGCTTTAACAAATTAATTAGCGTGTTGTTGAAATTTAATCATATATGCGTATATATATATACAGGGTGTTCCGTTAAAGGGGTCCAATATTAATAGGGGTAATAGAGGAGATCACATGGAGCATAAATCAGTATATAAAGCCTGGTCGGATCTCAATAGTTTTCAAGTTACAGCAAATAGAATGAAAATTCGGAAAATTGTAAAAGAACCCTCATTGCTAAACTATCGATAACGCTACATAAAAACGAAGCACATATTTAGAAAGAGCAGAAAAAAACCTACAAAATGACATCAATTGTATTAAAATAGCAATATTTATTGACGAGTTACAAGCCCTGAAACAGTGAAAAAAGTACGAAATCCAATATACATCAAAATAGTTAATCGTTAATTCCAAAAAGACAACTCTAGCTACAACAAGGAAAATGTAGTAAAATTTGGTCCATTCCGAAAACTTTCGAAAAAGCTTACAATGAACCATATCGGTTTAATTGTGTGAGAGAAATTAATCAGTTTCTTAGTTACAACTCCGCTTTCTTTGACACTAGCAAAGGTTAAACTCCGCCCATCACGATTGGAAACACCGCCTTTTTAATTACTCTCAACTATACATTTTCGATCATGCTTCTTCTGAGATGCAACATTTTTAATTATTCAAGAGTTGAATGAACCAAAATAACTTTACAATAATAGTCTACATTTTAAAGTGGTCTTTTATTGATATAAAGCTTAAGTTAAATTCCTTAAAATTAAACTGGTGGTGAAAATTCGGAAATAATTAAAAATATTGCGATTTGTAACTATGCAAGAAGTTTCAGTACATGTTTTACATGGACAATTATTGTATGTATATGTGCATCATAATTTATGATAGGAAATAATAATAACAAATAGCATAATAATTTTATTAATTATAAATTTAAAAAAGACACTAAATTTTAAATTAATTCATACAAACTTTGTAATTTACAATTTGAGTACACCACAGTCTGTGACTTACAAAATACTGTGCCAAAAAGTGTTGAAAATAAAAGAAAAATGACAAATAAAGAATTACATTCCACGTACTTTATGACATATGTGAAGCATAGTCTTCTGGCCTGCGCTGCACAGTTCAATGTCGGAAGGCAGACGAACGGACATTATTATAATAGGTGTTGGAAGTTGCGCCCATTAACAGAATCGCACAGCCGACAGCGACGTCGTAAAGATTGGCGAACACGCCGAAAAACTCCGACGGAGTTGGGAATGTCTCCTGCAGCGACAACGATTCGCGCTAGTAAATCCTCCGGTGTATCCACAGGCGTTTCATACACCAGCGATTTAAGGTGTCCCCAAACAAAAAAGTCTAACGGATTGAGGTCTGGAGAGCGTGCAGGCCAAGCAACAGGTCAACTGCGTCCAATCCATTTCCCAGGATATGTTGAATTGAGGTGATTGCGAACACCTATGAAAAAATGTGCCGGTGCGCCATCGTGCATAAACCACATATTGTGGCGCAATGTTGCTGGCACATTTTGCAGTAACTGCGGTAAGATATCCCGTAGGAAAACCAAGTACGTACTGCCATTGAGTACATCTGGGAGTAAATATGGTCCTATGAGATAATCGCCGAGGACACCTGCCCATATGTTCACACTGAACTTTTGTTGTGCGTTCGACGGGAAAACAGTGTGTGGATTTGTATATGACCATGTGTGCATATTGTGCGTGTTTACCACGCCCTCTCTCGTAAATGTTGCTTCATCAGTAAATAAAATATTTTCCAGAAATTGTGGATTATTTTCTGTTACATTAAGCAACCAGCGTACGAATTCTGTCCGCTGAGCACAATCTGTTACTGATAACAGTTGTACCCGCTGCACATGAAAGG
Source organism: Maratus michaelseni (assembly GCA_963931845.1). Lineage (NCBI taxonomy): Eukaryota > Metazoa > Arthropoda > Arachnida > Araneae > Salticidae > Maratus > Maratus michaelseni. The sequence goes on from OZ007595.1 coordinate 222,874,848, forward strand.
GGTGCATGTTTTCTGCACGCAGAACACGCCACACACTTTGGTGAGAAACACCGACTTCAGACGCAGCAGCTCGTGTACTCGTGGAGGGGTTATCTTTAAAAATATTCAGTACATCTTCTTCCATTGCAGGTGTTCGTACATGTCGAGGTTTCCCTGCATCAATGCTTGCTGTATTAAACGATCCAGTCTCCCGTAATCGTCTATCGATTTTTATGAAGAGTTTCGAACTTGGGCAACGTCTCCTTGGAAATTGCTCACGGTACATGCGCTGTGCTAGACATGCATTTCCATGAGCTTGCCCGTACATCAGATGCATGTCCGCATATTCTTCGTTAGAGTATTCCGGCATAATTATTATACATCAACTTACTACAATCCCACTTACAACAGCCTCCCTTTAACATAACGCCCACTGATGACTGCTGTTTTATTACACTTTTCTTCATATACACATAGAAAATTTGCATAAAAAGTACTTCTTCTTCATCATCCTGAAAGTTCATGGAGGAAACGCAGCAGTCACGGAGTTTTCTTTAAGACAAGGTGAGAGCTGCACAATATGTCATTCACTTGACCAAACTGAATAATGAAAGGGTATTGATAGAGGTTGATCAGAAATGTATAATTGAAAGATATTAAAACGGGGTGTATACAATCGTCATGGGTGGAGTTTCGCTCTTTCCGAGCGTGCAACAGTACAGAGTTGTAACTAGGGAACTGCTTGATTTCTCCCATACAATTAAACTGATATGGTTTATTGTCAGCTTCTTCGAAAGCTTTCGGAATGGACCAAATTTTATAACATTTTCCTTGATTTAGGTAGAGTTGCATTTTTGGAATTAACGATTAACTATTTTGCTAAATATTTGATTTTGTATTTTTTCACTGTTTCAGAGCTTGTAACTCGCCATTAATTCTCAATATTCTAAAACAACTTATGTCATTTCGTAGGATTTTTTCTGCTCTTTCTAAATATGTGCTTCGTTTTTATGTAGCATTATCGATAGTTTAGCAATGAGGGTTTTTTTACAAATTTCCGATTTTTCATTCTATTTGCTGTAACTTGAAAATTATTGAGATCCGGCCAGGCATTATATACTGATTTATGCTCCGTGTGATCTCCTCTATTACCCCTATTAATATTGGACCCCTTTAACGGAACACCCTGTATATATATATATATATATATATATATATTTGTAAATTAATTATTAATAAAATAATAAATAATCATTTATTTTTTCAGAAAAGACAAACAAACAGGGAGTTTGAGATAATGACTTTATCCTTTAGAGTATAAAAGCAAAAGGATAAAGTATTTGAAAGTTGGAAATACGTAAGACGAAATTAACTATTACTGATAGGGGAAGGAATGACTTTTTAAATTGGAAATTAATTTAATCGTCCATGAGAAAGAAATTGATAAATTAATAAGTATCCTGTTGTGTTCTTTATATTAAAATTACAATTCTTATGTTTTGATTTTTAAAAAAACTATGTCAAGCCAACGCTTGGGAAAAATACGTAATAAGATGCAACGAAAATAAATTACGTTCATGAAGACATAAAATTCTTTTTTAAATTGGAGGAAAAGGAGACTACAGATAATCTTTTCCAGATATTAGCCCCTAGGGAATTAAGGAATTTCCGTCAAAAAATAATTAAACAAATGAGATAAAATACTTTTAATAAGTGGGTAAGTTATTGCTTTAAAAATACATTTAAGAAACAAATTCGAGCTTAATTTCAAATAAACTAGTTGCTAATGATAAAATAGATCTTTATAAAATCATTTTTTATAATCATTATGGATAGGATAATGAGACGATAATACTTTATATTAGAAATTTAATAACTGTTCAGTTTTTGTAATGTCATATACTGGAGATATGAATAAAGAGGAGGAGACATATAGTGTACTGTCTACCAGTTGCGAGTGAATTAACTTAGGATGTAGTAACAAAATGGTGGCTATTGCTCGTTTACATCGGATCAACAAGGCCTGATTACCTACTAGGTAAACTTTCCAAAAGTAAATATGAACAGAAATTTCCGCCTTATTCAACCTTTCTACCCTGCAGTGTTGCCAGTAGGCTACTTTTTTTTAATTTAAATTTCTTGATCGCCACCACTTTTAAGAAATAGTATAATTTTCCTTATTTTCGCATTACTTTATCTGTCATCAAAAAAGTGAATATTTCTACTTCAAAAAAGTGGTGGCAATCAAGCAATTTGAATTTTAAAAAAGTAGCCCACTGGCAACACTGCTACCCTGTTTCAATTTTATTCAATTTAGATTAAAAACATATTTCACACCAGAATTTTTATTTAAAACTATTCAACATATCTATTTAACATAGTTCTCAACTTACTTTATGAAAAAATTTCTGGTTCCAATCAAATGAAAGAAATGATAGAAACGGGTCGATTCGACCCATTCAGGGTAGGAAGGTTAAATGCCTTATTCACGCAAAATTCCTGTTATAAATAAGTCTTTTTTTTTTTTTACTTGTGGACATTTGTTCTGGTGGAAGGAAGGCAGTTAAATACATCGTCTCATTCGCTAATATACTCTTGTTATTAGGGCTTGATTCTCAATAAGGTTTTATTGGTGAATGAGAGCCACACCATGTATTTAACCTCCTTCCTTCGCACCAATGTTGGGTGATTGCTGTTTCTGCCTCGATTGGAGGTATAGTGCTCTATTGCTGGCAATTTGAACTAAAATCGGGAATCGCAGTAAAAAAAAACTCTTGACATCATACATTACTCTCCCGCAAGAATATTTTAAATATCTGTCACCGTTTGGAAGTTATTGAATTTTTAAATCAGTCAGTCAATTTTAGGACTTCCGGTATATATTTTACTTGATTTAGAATCATAACGTCACAAGCTTTACCGAAATGGATAACAAAAATACAGTGATCTCTCACTTATATGCGATGTGCAGTAATTACTTTTTCATACCACTGTTTAAAAACAGTAAACTTCGAATTATAAATTCTGCGATTTAAGAAGCCGAAAATTACCTTTTTTAAAAATCTGGGGCAGAAAAATGATTCCGTGTATCGCGTATAAGTGAGAGATCAATGTAAACAAAATGGCTATTGCTTGTTTATATCAGATCAACAAGGCCTGATTACCTCCGAGGCAAACTTTCCAAAAGTAAATATGAACAGAAATTTCCGCCTTATTTAAATGCCTTATTCACGCAAAATTCCTGTCATAAATAAGTCTTTTTTTTTACTTGTTGGCATTTGTCCTGGCGGTATTATAATCTCTTTCACTAGCATTAAGAGGAGATTGTGTATGTAGTCCCAAAATTTCGGAACAGCAGGGCCTGACTACTGCCGAGAAAAACTTTCACCAGAAAAAGGGAATAGATACTTTTGCCTTAATTATGACAGGAATTCTCTATGAATAAAGTGTTTAAATAAGGTATAATTTTCTATTCAAATTTACCGGTGGAAGTATCCTACGGCGATAATCAGCCCCAGCGGAACCGATTACAGTTGAGGCTTCACCATTTTGAGAATATGTCAATTCCTATTTATTCATAGTTACATGAGTTGAAAATTTACTGATGGCAGTTTGCCCCTGTGGGTAATCGGGTCTTGTTTGTTTTTGCCAAATAAAACTTCAAGATTGATTACAGTTTGTATCGAAATTTAAATTAAACTGCTCTTGTATTTTTTTTTCTCCTGAGCATTTGGTGAAAATGGAGATTTGATATGACATTTAAAATTGGTACAGTAATAAGCATCCAGATAGCCTGATGCCTATTGCTAAAATCGTCAACAAATTAACCAGATGTAAATCACGCATATATCGACCACACAAAAGTAAAGAAAAAATCACATTAACTATTAATATTTATTTTAAACAACATAAACTATTGCTACGCTTGATATTTTTTGCTATTTTGCTATTAATATTATTTTGCTATTAGATTTTAAAAGATCATAAATGGCATGATGATTTATATCAACTGAAACACTGTTTTTTAACCTTTTGATTGTGGACCAGAACTGACAATTTTTTTATATTCGATTGAATCACAATTTACCAAAAATTTTCTTGTGGAGATTTGTTTTTTGAAAATATCACAGTATAAGTGTATGACAGAGTTTATTTTTCAAACAGTGTTAAAAGTAGAATAAAGAAATATTCCACTTTGAGCTATATGTCCCGACCCACAGTCAAAGGGTGAACACTTTGGCTGCCACCCCATTTTTCAAAATCCGTCCCCAGGTGACATCTACTTTTTCTCTTCCTACATAATTCTTACAAATAAAAAACATTACCTTGATGCATATAAGTATGTATACACGTGTTTTACGTGTGTGTATTTATTTATTTTTTCGATTGCAGCTCCGTAAGATAATATAAAAAAATTAGCAAAATATAATTTATATAATTTATAGAATTTATATATATATTTATGTAATTTTCCTGTATAATCATTGAGGTGTACGATGTATGTAATGTGTGATTATATAAATAATTGAAAACAAATGAAATCTATTCATAATTAATTAAAAATAATGTGAGAAATTTCGTCATAAAAATTAAAAAATAAAAGTTTTGCTCGAACCGTAGAAGCGAGTACGGATCCCATAGTTCCTCCAGGAGAAAGTTGGAACAAACATCATCCCGCTGTCATCGCCAAAAGGGTGTCGTTTTTTGTCCTTAATCCCTTTCTTGGCAAGTTTCTGTTTCCATTCTCTGAAAAAAAAAAAAAAAAAAAAAAAAAAAAAAAAGCAGATGAAATAATACAGGTCTCGATGGGAACGGCAATTTTAATGACGGTTTGGCGCGCTATCTCCCCACCAGTGTTGCCAGTGGGCTACTTTTATTTAATTCTGATTGCTTGATTGGCACCGATTTTTTTAAATGTTTAATTCGCATTGTCATCGCCTTATTTAATCTGCCAATTAATAAGGTGAATTTTACTGTCTCAAAAAACCGGTGGTAATGAAGAAAACTGAATTTTAAAAAAGTAGCCCACTGGCAACACTGCTTGCTCCCCACCATCATTTGATGGTGGGAACGAGATCTTTGCATCAAGAAACTGTTACAAATCCATGGTCTATTATATATAGAGTTGCAAAGGCTAGAAAAAACCGGGTTTTTTGGGAATAAACCGGGTTTTTTAGGAATAAACAGGGTCTTTTGGGAATAAACCTGGGAATAATCCGGGTCTATTGGAAATAAACCTGGGAATAAACCAGATTTTTGCAACTCTAATTATATAAGATGTCTAAGGCTCGAACCAACCTTATAGCAAAAAAGGTTTAGGTGATACTGAATGCCTCCCGAAAATAGAAAGAGCGTAGGCATGTGCCGATGGTGAGGAGAGTGCGTAGAAATGTAAAAACGTGCTCGAAAGGGTGTTCGGCCGCCGGCACACAGGGACAGATCTTTAATTCCGACCTAGCATCCAAAGTGTTAATAAATAAATGAAACACATTTAGAAGGATGATAGTGTATGAAATGTACCAATTATATGTATTATAAATGTTTATTGTTTACATTTTGCGTCACTTAAAAATTGTCCTTTATTGTAAGAACAAGAACGTGTTAAATGAAAGTGATATGCACATATTATTTTAGTGTTTAAAATATACCAGTTTTATTTATTTTTGTCTTGCAATTTGTTATTAAAATAAATCAGAAATAAAATTTTATAAAATGGTGCAATTTAATGTTTAATGCCAAAACATAAATAAAAATAAATGAATGAGAGATCTGTAAAAGCAAGAAGGAGAATAAAATGAATAAACATAAAATGCATATCGAATCAATGTTAGCTCTTACTACATTTTATTTTTAAAAGAACAAATATTTATGATGTTAAAAAAAAAATAATAATTCTAATTGTTTTCCTTAGAGTTTAGCTCTTTATAAATTAGCATGTTAAAAAACAATTTTTTTCGTAAAAAAAAAAAAAAAAAAAAAAAAAAAAAAAAAATCTTTATACATGAGACACAAATTTTAAATTTATTATATTTACTTCAAAAATTATGTAAAAAAATTACTCTATCTGTAGAAAAGATAAACAATATATCCATAATCGTTAGTTATGGAATTTATTAATAACGTAATACGTATTAATTAGATATACATTGTTAAAACTAAAACTTTTTTTAATGAAAAATTCAGAAGTTATAATTTAATGAATTTTACAAATTAGTTATTGAACATCTCATTTGAAAAAAAAATATATATATAATAAAAATATACTTTCTTTGAACGGCAAAGCCAAAATCAATAACACACTTTTTAAAATGAGAAATAAAAAGGATACAGTCTAAAGCTTCTTACATAAGTGCCAACCTCTCATTAATATTCCGTAATATGCGGGTTAATTTGACCTAGGTTTAACCCGTATTGCACCAGAATTTTCTTTAAGAAACGAAATTAAATAAATTCCCCGTAGAAACCTGAAATTGAATAAATAAAAATTCATCCAATAATTTTTCTGGTTTGAAGCGTTGTTAAACTGGGTCAAATTAACCCGCATATTACGGAAATATTAATGAGAGGTTGGCACCTATGTTCTTATACACATTGCATTGTTTTTTAATGCATTTTTAACGTACTGGTGAAGTGACGTTCTTTTAAACAATTTTCCCGTACAGTAAATAAAAACTACTTCAGTATAATTATGCATTCAAAAAGGTTTATATTTGGAAAAAGAAATATCCTTTTTTCGTAATTAATTTAAAGAAACTGCATAAAAATATCAATTAAGAGGAAAAAATTAGTGAATTTAACACAAGAGGAGTCGCGCATACTCAGAATATGAATGTTTTTTACTTTGTCACCGGTAAATACAAATAATAATCGTCACCTTATTTAGTCGGAGACAATTGTTACAAATTCCATGATAAGGTAAGTTGAAGCTTACTTTTCGAAAAATAGTAGTGACTATTGTACCGGGTGTTCCAAAACTGACTGATGGATTTTAAAATTCAATAACTCGCAAACGGTGACAGATATTTAAAAAATTCTTGCAGGAGGGTTATGCATGATGTCAGGAGTTTTTTTATTGTGATTCTTGATTTTAGTTCGAATTTCAAGCATTAGATGGCGCTGACAGAGATTGACACTCAGTCGAGGCCGAAACTGACGTCACTCAGCATTGATCGAGGCTAACGAAAAAGACAGGCTACCGCGGTACATTCCACTTATCTTTTTTTACAGACCGCTAGAGTGACGTGATGCTCTTTTCGTGCACCTTCATTGGTGCATTCGAGCATCAAGTGACTCCCGCGGTCTGTAAAAAAATATAAGAATAAAGCACCGCAGTAGCCTTTCTTTTTCATTAGTCTCGGCATTGATGCACCACCCCCTAAATACTAAGCTTGCGCGCTGACAAAAATAGCGCGGTTTTTTTTCGGCGCTTGAACGTGCCCTCGAACTTCAACACCAATAATTTTTTTAAGTATTCTTCCCCTAGTTTTTCTGAGATCAAATAAGTCAGAGAAAACTATTAAATATTATTGGTGTTAAAGTTCAAGGGACCGTACAAACGGTAAAAAAAGAAATCCGCCTGTGGCAGCCGCCATTTTTGTCAGCGCGCAGGCCTAGTATTCAGGGGGCGGTATTTCAATCACCGCCCCCTGAATATTAGGCCTGCGCGCTGGCAAAAATGGCGGCCGTCGCAGGCGGATTTTTTTTCAGCGTTTGTACGGTTCCTCGAACTTTAACACCAATAATATCTAAAAGTTTTCTTTGACTTATTTAATCTCAGAAAAACAAGGCGAAGAAAACTTTTAAAAATTACTGGTTCGAGGGATCGTTTCAAACGCTGAAAAAAAATCCGCCTGCGACAGCCGCCATTTTTATCAGCGCGTAGGCCTAGTATTCAGAGGGCGGTGTATCAATGCTGAGTGACGTCAGTTTCGGCCTCGACTGAGCGCCAATTTCTTCCAGCGCCACCTATTATTTGAAACTCGAACTAAAATCAAGAATCACAGTAAAAAAAAAACTCCTGACATCATACATAACCCTCCTGCAAGATTTTTTTTAAATATCTGTTACCATTTGCAAGTTATTGAATTTTAAAATATATCAGTCATTTATGAGACACCCAGTAAATACCGTACGTACCATGGGTATGTCAAACCCGGCACATCCGATCCCGGGTTAAAACAAATTGAGAAGTTTATTCAGCCTATGATTTTTTTCACAAGGTGCGTCAATAAAAACTGTTTTTAAGATCATAAAAAATCTAGAAATGTAGTATTGATCAGGGTGTCTCCAATCTTCTGATTTGCCGCATATGAAGGGAAATTTTCGTTTCGGGTCGCGTTTAGGTCATTCGGTCAAGTAGTTCAGGAATTATGCAGGCTTAAAATTCGGAACAAATAATGTTAAATTCATTTTTAAACTTTCAAAACAAATTGCAATGCGGGGAGTTTTTCAGTCATACCTCAATACATGGAGAAATGAGCTATAATTTTGGTTTAGCATATTTGAAGCTTCTAGAAATCATTTTCAGTTTTAAAAAAATCATAGATTACAATTTATGCTTTTTTCAAAAGTTAATTTAGAAATATATTTTCGAAACGAACATGAATGGCAATCTACGATTTTTTTAAAAATGAAATCGCATGATGAATCTAGAAGCTTCAGATATGCGAATTAAAAATGACAGCTCGTTCCATTAAGTAATTTTCGAATTAAGTGTGAAAAACAACCCGCATTTCAATCTGTTTTGAAACGATTAATAAAGGAATTTAACATTAGGAGTACTAAACTAATTAGGAGTCCAAACTGTATAAATACTAAGTTATTGGGTTGTTCGGAACGTTCTTTCCGTTTGGGAAAGTTGATTCGTACCGGAAAATACTGTCATTTAATTATTAGACATCCATTCCGATATCTTATCTTTAATAATTGAGGTGCAGAATTTTCCGGTACGAGTTGGTTTTCCCAAACGGAAGGAACTTTCCGAACAGCCCAATACTTAACCAAATGACTTTCTGTCTGGTATCCAAAGTTAAAATTTACTGAAAAATCCATTTACCGTAATTTCCGGCGTATAATCCGCAGCTCAAAGAGTCGTTTTTCGACCCAGAAATATTATTTTATAAAATGTAACTTAAAAGATCGCTGTAAATATTTAACTACAATTATTGAATAAAATGTCTGGGTCGAAAAACGACTCTTTGAGCTGCGGATTATACGCCGGAAATTACGGTATGATGTAAAAATTAAATGTTAGTATTGAAAATTTTCATGTTTGGTACAATTTCTATATGTTGATAAGCTATATGTAAATAAGTCCCTTAGCTAAATTTTATTATAGCATTTATTAATAGATGTTATTACTAACCAATTGGTAACAGTAATTTTTTATACAATGATTTGCGACGTAGTTAGAAGGAGGTAATCACTTTTTATTCTAGGACTCTTCAAAATTATCACATAAACATCGCCATCGGATATCTATGCAAAAAGAATCATTTAAAAATATTGAAATACAATTGAGAAATTTGTGTAAAACGCATCCATTGCTTTAACATTTGAATGCAAATGTCTCCGCTTAACTAGAGTAGGCTCTTAATCACCAGTGTTGCCAGTTTGGTTCCGTTTTTAGTTCAGAAATTCATACTAGAAATTCCGAATCGTATTTTTCATTTAATGACAGGCATTTCGTGATTACATAAAAAATTCTTCTTTTGGAATTTCCGGCATGAATTCGGAATTTCAGAATTTAAAAAAAAAGGACCAGACTGGCAACTCTGTTAAACACAAAATCAAACATTCTGCAATTTGGAAAATAGGAATCTTTTTTTTAATAATAACATGATTTATAGGAGGAGGATAATTTTTTAATTACTTTTTGTAGCTTCCCAAACATCACCTTAACCCAAAGCCATTAAATAATAAGCCCAGTCAGATAGTGTTAAATTTGTTAGCGACACACTAGCGCCAAACCTCTGCTGCGGAAGGAGGACAAAACAAAAGTGGGTCGCAGAGAAACGATACGATTTATTTATATCGATAGTTTATACGATTTTTATCGATGTTTTGTTTTTGCACTTCTTTTAAAAACTTGCTAATTATTGGGATCTTTTACATTAAAGCTAAAACTATAATGAAAAAAAAATGTGGAAATTTACTGGATTAATATTTCTATATAAATATAGTGGTGGCGAAGAAGTTGATTTATTTATTAAAAGTTAAATAAAAAGAGATGGAAATTTACATCACTATGCAATTAACCCTTTCCGGCACAGACAAATTATGTTCGTAAAATGTGAAATTACTGACTGACACCGGAATTTACAAACGACTTTCTTAGAAAATATGAACTCCTTATTTTAAGCTTTAATTTTAGAAGCAAAATTTTATTAAAATATTCTTGGTGCCGAATGTAGCACTCCCAACCGCTAGATGGCGCTATTTTCAACTTGCGAAAAGTTTCCCATTTATTTAACTGGGCTTATTGTTTAATGGCTTTGCCTTAACCCGAATGTGATCAAAATGTGAAAACCTTGTGACGGAAATGCAAGCTTTACTTTACGCACTACCGCCATGTAATGTGAAAAATGTGTTAGTGTCACGTCACTGGAAAATCAATCGCAACCAAGGAAAACAAACAGGCCACGGTACTCCACCAATCTCGGATATGTTTCAGCCTACTTTTGTCACTTGTCAAATCGACAAGTGACAAACTCTTCTTTGCATTTTGATGGAAATTTCCATCACTGTTTATTTAACTTTTAATAAATAAATCAACTTCTTCGCCACCACTATATTTAGATAGAAATATTAGTCTAGAAAATTTCCCGTGAACAATGGTGCTGAACAAAGTTAAAAATCTATCTTAAAATTTCTGGTGTCTAATATTTAATATATGTATAAAAAAACAATTGTAAAAGAAAAACTCATGCAAAGAAGGATTAACATAAAAATAATTTTAAAAGTTTAAACCCTTTCAGGGCCAAGCAATTTTGTTCCTGTAACGTCGAACTCACACCGGTATTTACGAAAGAATTTAGTTCAAAATAAGAAAAAGCAATGTTTCAACTTTTCCCGTCAAAGTTAAAAAAGTAAAATTTAACTAAAAGTTTCTGGTTCGAATCGGATTAAAATTAGGTGGTATATAATATATACCACCGCCCCTCAAAGGGTTAAAGAATATATTTATTTACTTTCGCCATTGCGTAAGTAAAATATGCCATTAATTCTTTGACTCCGGGTGCGGACATATACGTCCCAGTGGACTATTTTTCATTCCTCCACAAAGGAAAGTTTTTGTAAATTGTGGCACGATTGAATATAAAAATATCCGTCAGTCTTTGCAAGTAATCCAAGGGTTAAGAGTCTACACTGCTCACGCGAATAAACTCACAAGCTAATGTTAACTCTTTCAGGGGCAAAGCACATACATTGCTAAAATGTTGAAATGAATGATTGACACCAGAATTTAAGAACAAATTAATTTGTAAATAAGGAAAGGTATATTTCACATACATAATAAACGGGAATTTTTTTACCAAAATTCTGGTGTCATTGTTGCATTTGGGAATTAAAATTAAGTGGTTTCATAAACATACCGCCGCCCTTAAAAGGTTAAACCTATGCTAGCTTTTTTTTGTTATATATATATATAAATTTCTGACGCTTCAATATTATTTTTTTTTATTGTATGGAATAGCTGAGGTTGATTTCTAACTGGGATAGTCTTTACTTTTTCGATTTTAGTTGCAGTTTTCTTTTTTTCGCTTCAATATTATTATTTTTAAATCTTTTTTTTTTTTTTTTTTAATGCATGGGATAGCTGAGGTTGATTTCTAACTGGGATAGTCTTTACGTTTTCGATTTTTGTTGCTTTTTTTTTTTTTTTAATGAGGCTACTTTTACTTTCGAAACCGGTTCCGAAATTTAAAATAACTTTATAAAAAATATCTGTAACCAAGATCAAAAAAGTAAAAACTATCCCGGGTGGAAATCGACCTCAGCTATCATATGCAAAAAAACAAAAAATCATTTAAAAATATTAATATTCAAACGGGTAATTTGAATAGAACACTACCATCGGTTTAACAATAGTTTTCGAGTTTCTTCGCGTGAGTAGTATGGATTCTTAAGACAGTTTTCCACTTTTTTTTATTTTTAAGTGTGTTTCTACTTAGAGATACAGGGTCCAATTACCGTAGTAATATCCTATAAAAAAGATATGCTACTAAATCCTGTTCATCCACAAATATTTTTTATCATTCCAATAATGTCTATTATGAGAGTAACATACTTAGTCACTGCATGATCTTTTATCTGCGGTAATGAGAATCGTCTGTTTTCTTTGCTTGCAATCTTCTTATCTTTAAACATTATTAACGACAAATAAGTTCCTTTCATACTTTAAGACTCATTTAATTAGCCAGAAAAGAATATCTAGAGATCGCATTTATAGAAATAGATCTTATTCAGTTTAATAACGTAACACAATATAGATGTATGACTTTTTACCGCTTCATTTTATTTATTTTCTATAATGTTCCTACGTTACACCATGTCATTAATATTATTCAAATAAATCTTTTTAAACATCTGTTTAAAAATACTTCAGGAAAAAGCATACTTATATCTTTCCTTTAAAGATGAATATTAGTATGTTACAATAACTTTATTAAATAAGAAATTGAATGCTTTAAATTCTAATAACAATAATACTCTCATAAAATACCGGTGGAAATTTAATGTTGCATTAATGGAGATCCGTAGAGGTATCATATAAAATAGTAAGATGTGTTACTAAATCCTATTCATCTATAAATATTTTTGGTACTACTCTATTATCCCGTCGACCCCTTTTCATAACAAAAAACTATCGCCAAACTGTAACGCCAAATAAACGGGAGAACTTTGCCATTGGATATCAAAATAAATAAATAACTAAAATATAAGAATTTAAGGACACAATTTTTATTTAAATTAATGAAAAAACTAATAAATCAGTAAAATATAATGAAAAATACAGACAAATGTCGAATTAAAAACCACTTGATGACATAACAAACACGTATAATGCTTCTGACATCAAGTAAATGGGATTGCATTTTTGGCGTTTAATCTTACGGTTTGGCGATAGTTTTTTGTTATGAAAAGTGTTCGACGGGATAATAGAGTTGTACCATATTTTTTCTATGATTCCAATAATGTTTATTATGAGAGTAAAATATTTAGTCGCTGCATGATCTTTTATCTCCGGTTATGAGAATCGTCTGTTTTCTTTGCTTGCAATCTTCTTATCTTTAAACATTATTAACGACAAATAAGTTCCTTTCATACTTTAAGACTCACTTAATTAGCCCAGAAAAGAATATCTGGAAATCGCATTTTTAGAAGTAAATCAGATTCGGTTTAATAACGTAACACATTATAGATATATGATTTTTTACCGCTCCATTATATTTATTTTGTATAATGTTCTTACGTTACGCCATGTCATTAAAATTATTCAAATACCTCTTTTTAAGCATTTGTTTAAAAAAAAATCTTCACGAAAAAGCATACTTATATTTTTCATTTAAAAATGATTATTAGTATGTAACAATAATTCTTCATAAATGATAAACTGAATGCTTTAAATTCTAATAACAATAACTCTCATAAAATACCGGTGAAAGTTTGATATTGCATTAATGAGGGATCCGTAGAGATATCATTTAAAATAATATATTCTACTAAATCCTATTCATCTATCAATATTTTTTTATGATTCTAGTAATGTTTATTACGTGAGTAACAATTTTAGTCACTGTATGATCTTTTAGTTCCGGTAATGAGAGTCGTCTGTTTTCTTTACTTACAATCGTCTTATCTTTAAACATTATTAACGACAAATAAGTTTCTTTATACTTTAAGACTCACTTAATTGGACCAGAAAATAATATCTGGCTATCGCATTTATAGAAATAAACCAGATTCAGTTTAATAACAACATAGATACATCATTTTTTACCGCTTCATTTTACTTATTTTGTATAATGTTCTTGCAGAGTTTCAGTAAAATTAATCAAATACATCTTTAAAGATTTGCTTAAAAAATCTTCATGAAAAAACATACTTATACTTTTTGTCTTTAAGATGATTATTAGTATGTAAATGACTCCTATTAAAAAATTAATACTTTAAATTCTAATAATAATAATACTCATATAAAATACCGGTGGAAGTTTGATACTGCATTAATCGTAATCTGTAGAGATTTTATGTAAATAAAGATGCGCTACTAAATCCGATTCATCTATAAATATTTTGTATGATTCCAATAATGTTTAATATGAGAGTAGCATAGTACTTAGTGATGATCTTTTATCTCTGTTAATGAGAGTCGTCTACTTTCTTTACTTGCAATCTTCTTATTTTCAAACATTATTAACGACAAATAAGTTTCTTTCATACTTTAAGACTCGCTTAATTAGGCCAAAAAAGAATATCTGGATACCGCATTTATATAAATAAATACGATTTAGTTTAATAACGTAACACAATATAGATATATGATTTTTTATCTCTTCATTTTATTTATTTTGTATAATGTTCTTGCAGAGTTTCAGTAAAATTCCTCAAATACATCTTTAAAGATTTGCTTATAAAATCTTCATGAAGAAACATACTTATATTTTTTGTCTTTAAGATGATTATTGGTATGTAAATGATTCCTATTAAAAAGTTAATTAATACTTTATATTCTAATAATAATAATAATACTCATATAAAATACCGGTGGGAGTTTGATACTGCATTAATCGGAATCCGTAGAGATTTTGTATAAAAAAAGATACACTACTAAATCCGATTCATCTATAAATATTTTGTATGATTCCAATAATGTTTAATATGAGAGTAGCATAGTACTTAGTGATGATTTTTTATCTCTGTTAATGAGAATCGTCTGCTTTCTTTTCTTGCAATCTTCTAATCTTTAAACATTATTAACGACAAATAAGTTTCTTTCATACTTTAAGACTCGCTTAATTAGGCCAAAAAAGAATATCTGGATACCGCATTTATTGAAATAATTCAGAATTGGTTTAATAATGTAACACAATATAGATATATAGTTAATTCCCGCTTCATTTTACATATTTTGTATAATATTCTTTCAGAGTTTCATTAAAATTAACCAAAAAATCTTCATGAAAAAACATACTTTTTTTTTACATTAAGATGATTTTTAGTATGTAAATAATTCCTATAAAATAATGATTTGAATACATTAAATTCTAAAAATAATAACTGCAGAGCATTGGTTTAAAAAGAATAACTGCAGGCTAATTGTTAAGATTTGCATATTCCAGGAAATAAGATTTCTGGAAATTTGCATATTTGATGCATGGTACGAAAATCTTAATAAACACCAGCAGTGGACAAGTTTCAAGAAATGTAAAATTAAGTAAAATACTTAAGGAAAAAAAAGAAAAAAAAGCCCATTTGCATTCTAAGCTTGCATTTCAACCATTTATTTTTATTCAGAAATTTCGAATTCATGCCAAACATTCTGAATAGTATATTTTGCTTTAATTAATGGCAGACTTTCGTGATTACGTTAAGTAAAAATTCTTCGGAATATCCGGTATAGACTTAGAATTTCTGAATAAAAAATAAATTTTTTAAATGAGCGCATATGCGCGCTTCAGACGCAAATAGGCTAACTAAGCAGATTTCAAGGTCGGATATCGAATGAACGGAAATAACTTAATTTACGGAACAAATATTATATACAATTTACTGTATTATAATTTTGCCATTTATTTCTGCTGTGCTAGCATTTAGTGAAAATCAGATATTAATTCACATACTTTGACCTATTAGTCACGCGAAGTCATACGTAAGCTATTGTTAAACCAATAGCAGCCTTCTTTTAAAATTTCTCGTTTGCATTTCAATATTTTTCAATATTTTTTTATGCATAGAATATCTGAAGTCAATCTTTAACCGATTTTTTTTTTTAATTATGAGGTCCCTTTCAGTTTCGGAACCGGTTCCGAAAGTGAAAGTATCTTCATAAAAAAAAAAAACTTCAACCAAAATCGAAAAAGTAAAGATTAGAGACAAACCTCAGATTTTTTATGCAAAAAAATCTTTTAAAATATTGAAATGCAAACGAAAAATTTTAAAATAACGTCGTCTTTATTTTAATACTAATTTACGAGTGTCTTCGCGTGACTAGTGTAGGATTGTAATAGCAAATTATCAGTCTCTAATTAACTCATATTACATAATAATTTGAATATATTAAAACTTGTGTAAATGATAAATATCGTAATTTCCGGCGTATAAGCCGCGGATCCAATAAATCGGTTTCGGACCGAAAATTATTTTTAATGAAATGTAAGGTGCTACATCTTGGCACATATTTGAATATATTTCTATAAAAATAATTATGGTTTGAAAAAGACTTAATTTACCCGCGGCTTATACACCGGAAATTACGGTAACTTTGATTAAAAAAATATATAAAACAGACATATCAACAACTCACAGTACCAGTCATATTTCACCTCAGTCTCAAGTACTACAAATCATGAAAAAAAAAATCATGCAAAAAAATCATGCATGTTCTAAAATCATGCAATTTGGAGAGTAACTTTTGCAAGGGGCTACTTAGAAAGGAAAAATATTTAAAATAAAGACATTTTAAAAGTAAAAACAGGTGTGATTGTGTTCCGGTATTTTGTACACCACTAAATATATATAACAGTATTTTTAGAACGTCATCGCAGAATTTATCGCTTAAAAATGAAAAAGATTGCTATATAAATTTAGTGGTGTTCAAAATACCTGGAACACAATCACCCCTGTAAAAAATATATACAGTCGGGCCCGGTTAAGAGCCTACATCAGTCATGCGAAAAAATGCTCAAGTTAATGTTAACCCTTTGAGGGGCGAGTGTGAGGGGAGCACTTGTGCACCTGTAACGTTGGATTCCCACCAGAATTTAGGAAAGGATTTAGTTCAAAATAAGAATAAGTAATTTTTCAACTTTTTCTGGTCAAAGTTAAAAAAGTAAAATTTAATTAAAAGTTTCTGGTTTGAATCGGATTAAAATTAGGTGGTATATATTCAAAGGGTTAAGTCTATGGGATAGTTCTAGCGCGATTTCTCGCTCGCATTTTAATATTTTTAAATGCTTTTTTTTTTGCATAGGATAGCTGAGGTCAATCTCCAACGTTGTTAGTTTTTACTTTTTCGATTTTGGTTCCAGTTATTTTATATAAGGGTACTTCCACTTTCAGAACCGGTTCCAACCGGTTCCAAAATTGAAAATGCCCGCTTATCAAAAAAAACTGCAACAAAAATCGAAAAAGTAAAAACTAATAACGCTGGAGATTGTCCTCAACTATCCTATGCAAAAAAAAATCATTTAAAAATATTAAAATGCGAGCGAGAAATCGTGCTAGAACCTTCCCATAGACTTAACATTAGCTTGAGCGTTTCTTCCTGTGACTAGTGTAGGGTCTTCACACATTTCAAGGGACAAGACAAAAGTCGCGTATTAAGCGGAATCGCGTATTAACCGTGATTTTCATGATTTTGCAGTAATTGAGCTTATTTACACATCTAATCGTTTAAATGAACTTTAGAGCTTTCATTTATATATTTATGCTCGAAAATTGCGTCTTTTATGCAGAGTTAGATTAAATTTTAACTCTTTATTCAAGTTTAATTGATTCTTTGTTTATATAGGAGCGACTGGAATAATAAATAGAAATAAATATGGAGCGCCTCTTAATCGATAGAGCATCATTTAACCTACCAAATTATGGGTTGAGTTACTCCATTGTTACGAGTATCATAATCTAGTATCATACATAATCACCACCCGTACAACAAGAATGGTCGCATTGATGTCACTGCAAGTCACGTATCTCGCGTAATATATGTGATCAAAATGTCACCACTCTGTGACGTCGCACTGGAACCGAAATGTGAACGTCTTGGAGATCGTAAGAAAACTTAAAAGAAACTTTAAAACATCTTATAACATCAATAAAATTTCTTTTAGACAGCTTTGAATTTTTTTGTGACGTTGAAGTGACGTCACTGTAAGTCACGGAAGTCACGTCACGTCTGTTACCAAAATGCCAACACTTTGTGACGTCCCGATTTGACCAATGAGTGAATTTAGAAAAAAACTTGTTAGAGCTAAAAATAAAGGAAATGAAGGAATGTACTTTTTAAAATCTCATAAAATGTAGACTTGAGTTACTCCATCGTTACGAGTATCATCCGAGTATCATGAACGAGTATCATATATAAACACCAAATTATTATTATTATTAATAATAGAAAAGTGAGTAATCTGACAAAGCATCTGAAAAACAGGAATGATGAAGTCAAATCATTGCAAATCATTGCATTATAGATCGTGCAACAGTAGAATATTCTTATTTTTCTTGATAAAAGCTTCGGTGAAGCAAAGTCATGTAGACACTTATTAAAACGTTTTTACTGTGTTTGTGGTTTTTATTTAACACCTTTTAGCAATTACTAAAGTATAAAAAATATCTTAACAACAGTCAAGCGTAAGAAGATCTGCTCATAAAGCAATTTTGTTTTTTCATTTTTGTTCTTAATTTTATTTGTTTTAAAATCTTAAATTTACAAAAAAATCTATAAAATCCCAATCGCTTCCAAGTTTTTTCATGCACGCAAAAGGTTTATTATGAGAGTAAGATAGTTACTGCATGATCTTTTATCTTCAGAAATGAAAGCCGTCTGCTTTCTTTACTTAAAATCTCCTTATTAAATCATATTAACGGCAAATAAGTCTCTTTCATATTTTAAGACTTACTTAATTGGGCCCAAAAAGGATATCTGGCGATCGCATTCATAGAAATAAGTCAGATTCAGCTTAGTAACATAACACAATATAAATACAGGATATTTTTTTCGCTCTCCATTATTTATTTTTTATTTTATTTTTTTGTATAGTATTCTTACAGAGTTTCATTAAAATTAGATAAATTGCCGTTATACACTTGTTTAAAAAAATTCATTGAAAAATATGCAGTCACCATTTTTTACCCTCTTAATAGAAGATTACTAGTAACCTGATTTTACCCGAGCCTGACTCAACCCCGACTCGCGGTTCGGGTCGGGTGACGTTGGCAATATTTTTTGTTGTTGTTGTTGCAGGCTGGATTGACTCTAATTTTTTCTTGTTGATTTCATATCGGATTTTAACTCTTGCAGGGCTAATTTGGTAACCCGTTTTCTTAAATGCAAATCCATTGTCTTTGTTCAGATGAAAACACTATTACTTTGACTATAAAAGTTAAATTAATTTCTAGATAAAAAATTAAATTGATATTAGATATGCTGTATGTTTCAACAATTGTGTTAAAGTATTGATTAATTTTCTGTCATTTCAGTTTTCGGGTTGAAGTCATGAAACTATCAATAAAGGGGAATTAACATATCCTCAAAAAGATGAAGTTTCAACTGTGACCGGTTCCGTAATGGCAGATTACCGCCGGGGGAAATTTCTACCAGTAAATTTGAATAGAAATTTTCTCCATGTTTAAACACCTTATTCATGCAAAATGTTTGTCACAATTAAGCAAAAATATCTATTCGTTTTTACTGGTTTGAGTTTGTCTCGACGGTATTCAGGCCCTGAAGTTCAGCCATGTTGTGACAACATAAATAAACATCCTGTTAATGAAGGAGATTATAATACTGCCGGAGCAAACTTCCATGAATAAAAACGAATATAAATTTTTGACTTATTTATGACAGGTAGTTTGCATAAATAAGGCGTGTAAATAAAACGAAAATTTCTATTCAAATCTATTGGTGGAAGTTTGCGCCAGTGGTAAACAGGACTTGTTGACTCTATGTAAACAGACAACAGCCGTCATCTTGTGACTACATCCTCAGCTGCTTTACTCGCAACTGGTAGACACTGCTTTATATGTCTCCTAATCTTTATTCATAGCTCTGTTGTTGAAGTCCGTCGGGTTCGTCTAGTTTCAGGTTAACTTCAAACAGAATCTTCCGGTTCGATGTGGACACATCCCGAATCATGCACGACTCTATAATATAGATATCTATAATGTAGATAGCAATAAATTGTTGCCATAAAAACGCGAAGGTAAGAAACATTCCATTGAAGTGTTTTTTTTTTTAATCTTTAAAAATTATTTGTCTTTGATATTTTCTTAAAAGGATATTTATGAATAAAATATATTCAGCTGGAATTGTTCAAATCATATTTAAATAGACTGGATAATAAATTATTATTTTTATACACATGTAGTAGGAATTTTTAAAAGCAAGATTTAGTAAAAACAGGACTTTTCACCATAGTAACATTTCACAATTCTATTTTATGTCATTAAATAATCTTTCTATTTTTCCGATAGACTGTCATAGAATACGTGCTATTTTGGCACTTTTGACCCATATAACTTCAGCAGAAGGATGAGGCATTTGCAAGACAAGCTTCTGAATGTATTCGAGGCTAATATCAGTACCCCAAACACAAATTATGGCTACCTCAGGGTCACAGAGTGTCTTTGGTCTCTTTTATTAACAACACATACTGCATACAATCAAAAGTTGTGAACAGTGTTGATTTTGGAGCGGATTGATGCACGTCGCATAAGTGCGATAATGAACTGACTAGATAACCATTTTCGAACTTGTATAAGTACAAAGGCATCGAATTGATATCTTCGAGCAGAAATGCATGCAACCTAAATACAACAGTCACTTATCTTTATAAATCATGGTCAGAGACAACAGATTTCTATAAAGATGAACGTGCCAAACTGGCTGAAGTGATCTCACTGTTCTGAGGAATTTGGCTTTCATTATTGCTTGGAGGCTACCTGAATTTAAAGATTGTATAAGGTGCAGTCTACCTACGGGTGCACCTTGTATAAGGTGCAGTCTGCCTACAGGTGCACCTTGTATAAGGTGTAGTCTGCCTACTTCCTGATGCAATATGCATGCCTATGCCATTTGACAAAAAAGAAATTTAACATCAGAGGAATCAGAGTCTGAAAAGAGCTTCCTTCTTTTTCTTCAACAAGTAATATGATCCTCATCACTGCCATACTCGAGGAAATAACCTTTGTCGAAGAAACTGAGGGGATTCCACAGGCCCGAGATCACGTCATGTTCTTTTCATCAATTTTAATGGGATTTTCTCATCTTAGGTGAAAGTACAGACATATTTTTACTGAAGAACGAGCAACAAGTTCGTTTTCCACTAGGCTTATTGTTGGAAAAGAATGGCCAGTAGAGCCAAAACAAATAAAGCTTCGGTAGATAAAATCGCGCGCTATCTCGTGAATAATCAAAATAGAAATCTTGAATAGTGGCAATTTAAAATACGCATTAATAACATAGGTAAGTTAATGGGCTTACCTTCTATGCTTCACGGCTCGGATGGTCATCTGGTCATACATCATCTATAATCCATGTTTTGATATGAACAGGGTTTCTCCTATATATTCCTCATATTTGTAATTATGATTTATTTATTTATTAGTGAACACATATTAATTGTGTTCTTTATTCAGGAGATTTGTTTTCGTTAACTGGAAGAAATAAGATATGATTAGTTGATTTGGATTTTAACGAATATATAAAGACACCATTTTAGAGATTAAAACTTATATTTTTGAAGAACATTTTTAGGTCGACTTATCAACCCGGTTTAGAGTAAGTTACAAAATCTGTGGCGTTAGAAACACACGTGCCACAAAATAAAAATATAAAAAGAGTCTGGTTTTAATCAGCTAAACATTTGCTGATATCAGTCTTTCTATATCGTCGCTACCATGTCGAACTATCGAATTTGCAAAAAAGCATTTTTCATTACTTTTAAAAATGGGCCAGTCACCACCACTAAATTTTAATAATATTCTTCAACTGGGTTGTCGTTTTGGTCTCTTTTTTTTCATTCAAAAATTCCGCATCCATACCAGAAACTTTAAGCAGAAATTTTTGCTTTGATTCATGACAGACATTTCGTGATTATTTAAAGTAAAATTTTTTCTCCAAAGTTTGCGGTATGAATTCGGCATCTCTCAATTACAAAGAAGGCCAAACTGACAACCCTCTTATTTACAGAATTTTTATGGGTATTCTTACTTGGCGAAGAATTCTAATAAAATTTAGTGGTGACAATCGTCCCATTTTTAAAAATAATGAAAAATGCATTTTTTCACATTCGATAGTTTGACATGGTAGCGACGATAGTTCAAAAAATAGTCGTCAGTGTAAAAGTCTGAACACATGCTTTTCACATCTGTTCGTTAACCCTTTCAAGGGCAAAGTACTTCTTTTACTAAAATGTTGAAATATTTGATTGACACCAGATTTTACGAACAAATCTATTTGACAATGATTAAAAGCTTTTCATTGCGAATATTATAAAAGCAAAATTTTATTAAAAATTTCTGGGTGCCACTTGGCAGTTTGGAATTAAAATTAAGCGTTCGCGCCTTGCAAACACCGCCCTTGAAAGGGTTAAGTGTCTTTCGTTCACTAATTGGATTCTGTTTCGTGGGATCATCTGAATGATTAATTTTAAGACTTATATCGCTACTGCTGTAGATTACGCTACTGCAACTTATTATTGCTCTTGTTTCAGATTAGATGGAGTCCCGAAATGTTTTTCGTTTACAAACAGTTCAATATTCGATCCCATTTTGGCACAAATAACCCTTTCCTTGTGCATAATATAAATATGTCTACTCATATGATACTTTTGGCTCTGTGGTTAAGTGATACGAATGTTAGGGGACACCTAGCAACACTAGTCAGGAGAAGGCCTCCCACTCGTTCAGTTTTTAAACACCGCTCTTTTCATAGAAAAAAACGGGGTTTTTTTTTCGATTTATCTCATAAACTTTGTAGAAACCTTCGCAAAAGTTAATTTGTATTGTAAATGTTGTTAAAACTATCGTAAAAAATTTCCTTAAGAAATACTGGTGTTCAAAAAACGGACCAATGGGAGCCTTGCAGAAATAACATTTTTTATTTAATCTTGTTATCATATTTTTATCCTTCATCTAAATTCTGTTATCTTTATATTCATTATTTCATGGGAAAATATCTTAGGATATTTTAAAGAGAAAATGTTTATGCGAACTTTAGTTAATTAATTAATCAATTAATTGAAGATTCACGGTTGAAAACACATTTGTGAGGCTAAACTTAATAAATCATACAATTAATTAATTAATTAATTAGTGACCTGGTTTAATCTTTAAATTGATTCCAAATTACTATTTGGTTTCGACGTAAAAAAATTTCGTTTAAGTAGCAATCTTAGTAATAGCTATATGTTTTTAACTTTTTTAATCTGATAAATTTACCTCATTCAGTAATTATTAAATAAAATATTAATAAACTTACGAAATTAACTGCTATGTTAGCGTCCATTTCTGACTGACTTCGAACAAATGCCTTTCCTAAATACTTGAAAGTAATGTACTTTATCAATAATTTTCATCAAAATCTCATTGAAAATTTAATATGGCATTTTTTTCTGTAACTATCATTAAAACTAATTACATTCTTTTGATTTATTCACGTTTCTTAAATTTACATATTTTGCGACTAAATATTTTCTTAAATTTTTATATTCTCGTAATGAATGAATAATTTTCCCATTAATAATTTATTCGTTTAATAACTGCGCTATTGATTTATCTGTTTTCTTCCGATTAAATATAATTAAAAGAGAAAGGGAATCTCATGAAAGCAGGAACATCACTTTCATCTCATTAAAATTTGATAATTAAGAGAAAAAAAAGCTGTAGTCTATGACTATAATAGTTAACATTACATGACATTCATCACACTAAATAGAATATAAAAACATCCGCATGTGTATGTAAATATACCTGTAATTTACATACAAATACGGGTGGGGCATGCATAACTGGTCAAACTTCATTTTTTTTTTATTATTCAATTACTACCAGAAATTTTGACCAAAAAAAAAAAAAAAAAGTTTCTACAGAAACTCATTCGCCCGAATGATTCATTCGAGTAGTCAAAATAATCGTTATGTCCATCACTACCTGTAATTATAAAGGAAGAATATTTAAAACTAAAAAGATTAGTAATGTCAAAAAATCATCAACATTCAATACTGAAAAATCACCCCATTTATTTAGTAATTATTATAATTTGAACAAAACATCAGTTTTACATGATAAACCATTTTACTTCTAACGACTTTGAAAAACATTTTAACAGCCATCATTTAAAAATAATTCATTGGAAATAGTATATGCTTTTTGTTTAAATTCAATTCTTGTGAATATGGAGGAATAATTCTACACCTAAATGCAAGGAGCTTCAATTGCAAAGCTTTTTGCAACCCAAAATTACATGCAAACGTAACGTTTACATGTGTTACGTTTGTATGTAACAGTAACAGTTACATGCAAACGTAACACTTGCAATTGCAAAGCTTTTTGCAACCCAAAATTATATGTAAACATTACTTTTTCATGTAATTTTCAGTGCAAATTAACATTTATAAGGGTTCAAATTGAAATTAATTTGTGTGCAAATTACATATAAATGTTACGTTTGCATGTAATTTGGGGTTGCGAAAAGCTTTGCAATTGCAACTGTTACGTTTGCATGTAACAGCAAATTTGCCTCCTTGGTTTAATCTATAGCTGAAACAACTCTTGATTTCTTGACAATATGCTGACAGACGATTTTTGTTCTGCAGAATAAATTAATTCATAAAGTTTGAATATGTGGAAATATGTTTTTAATTTTCGGAAATTCTGTAATCAAGATTTTTTTTTTTCACCAACTATTCAAATTGAAAATAAATTCTTTTTTCAGTTTTAATGAGAAAATGGCATAAAAATGTATTAATCCGTTTTATTTCTTCTTTTTTTTATCCACAAAAATGGAGTAATTTAATTACCGTTTTTAGAGAAATCTCGTTAAAATTTACGAAAAAAAATAATATTAATATCTCGGAATCTAATTCAAAATTTGAAATTCTCAGAGTTTATATGACATCCTTAGATCAATGATGGTGTTAAGTAAATCGCATTGCATTAAGAGTAGTAGTTGCGAAATACAAACAACCAGTCAGATTTTAAAATAATAGACTTGTGTTCAATTTTCTTTTCCTAATAATCTTACTGATGCTTGTATTATTAATCACAGAGTTCAGAGAATAAATGTATATGAAATGTTTATGTTTGGCGTGATGCTGAAAATGCAACCCTACAGTTGACCTAAACAGCTGGCGGCTTGCTTTGAAAACCTCTCCCCGTCCAATGAAGTCAGCCCTTGGGCCTAACGATTTGAGAGATAACCGGCTTCATATTGCAAACCGATTTGACGGTTCACTGCTTCTCCATTCTTTCACTGTACTCTGTAATTATTAATGTATGAAATTGATTCACGCACCATTTGAAACATATTTGAAAAATCCCGTTTTATTTGAAATATGACGTCACTTTGATTCCAGAGAAATCTCTTTTCAATGATATAATTCTTGTTAATTTTCTTTTCCTGGCAATCATGACGGGAACTTTATCAGAAAACTCACATCTGCATGTAACTAATTTTCAAGCTTATTATTAATCAGTATCAAAAAACATATTTCAGTTATTCATCTTAAATCTGACGTCCATTATGTATATATTTTTATTATACACTGATATTCATGCTCCTTGTAATGCTACGAATATTTGAAAATACATGTTTTATTTATGACGTCATATTTGTTCAAGCCAAGGAGAATCCTTTTCATGGTTCCATGGTCCAAGCGAAATCTTTTCTTAATAATATGATTAATTTTCAGTTTTCCTTCTAATTATAACGCAGTTTTTGACAGAAAATATCTTCTCAACGTAACCAATATTCATACTTCATGTATAATAACAAATACTCCATATTTTTGTTTCAAATATCACGGAAATTCCTCTGCTTTTGAATGCTTTTGAATTTTCATTTTTCACGTGAAAATCTTTCAATTGAAAATTAATTGTTGAGTAAAAATTATTATTCCGGGCTTTTTATTTAGTTTCGGCAACGATAAAATATTAGCAACGCTAAAGTAAATTTAACCATTTTAAAAGATTATACGAAAAAATGTCCATTTATTCTCTATGAAAATAACGACATTTTGAATTATTAAGTAAAATATTTGAATAAAATAAACAAAAACCGGCCTATGTTCATATGAGGGTTATAATCAACCTATGTGCAAAGGTACAGGATCATTAAATGCTCCATTTTGACGCTGGCTTCAGCCTAACATTTGCACACAATCAGATTTATAATATTATTAGGATAAGTAATTAAAAATAAAAGAAAACTGCCCAGCTAAACTGAGGGCATTGAGCTCACAGGCTATTCACACTCATTGTATATTATACTTTTATTTCAAAGTATTTGAAATAAGCTCCTCGAACAATAAAGAAATCGACAATATATTAAGGGGGGGGGTCATTCCCCCGTTACCCGCCTGATAGTTAAATAACGAACCCCTTAACCCCTTAAGGCGCGGTGGTATGTCTATGAAACCACTTAATTTTAATTTCCAAAACCCTCATTGGTACCAGAATTTTGGTAAAAAAAAATACGGTTTATTAGTTGCGTGAAATATAGCTTTTTCATATTTACAAGAAAGTTCGTTTTGAAATTCTGGTGTCATTCATTAAATTCAATAGTTAAGCAATGGAAATGCTCTGCGCCGCAAAGGGTTAAACTAATCAGGGAAGCCTCTAATTACAATGAATATATATACAAAATTTGAAGAAAATCGGATAATTCTGCATGAAAAAGCCATTTATCTAAATGAAGGAGGTTAGCCCCCCCTTTCTCCCTTTATACTTAACCAATGAACCCACAAAACTATTCACAGAAGCGCATTATCAAAATGAACCTATATACAAAATTTGAAGAAAATGGGATAATTCTGCATGAAAAACCCATTTATCAAAATTAAAGGGGGTTAGCCCCCCGTTCCAGCCTTTATACTTAACCAATGAACCCCCAAAACTATTCAGAGAAGCGCATTATCAAAATGAACCTAAATGCAAAATTTGAAGAAAATTGGATAATTCTACATGAAAAACTCATTTATCTAAATTAAGGGGGAGGGGATTATCCCCCTCTTTCCCCCTTTATACTTAACCAATGAACCCCCAAAACTATTCACAGAAGCGCATTATCAAAATGAATCTATATACAAAATTTGAAGAAAATGGGATAATTCTGCATGAAAAACCCATTTATTAAAATTAAAGGGGGTTAGCCCCCCGTTCTCCCCCTTTATACTTAACTAATGAACCCCCAAAACTATTCAGAGAAGCGCATTATCAAAATGAACCTATATGCAAAATTTGAAGAAAATGGGATAATTCTGCATGAAAAACCCATTTATCAAAATTAAAGGGTGTTAGCCCCCCGTTACCCCCCTTTATACTTAACCAATGAACCCCCAAAACTATTCAGAGAAGCGCATTATCAAAATGAACTTATATGCAAAATTTGAGGAAAATCAGATAATTCTGCATGAAAAACTCATTTATCTAAATTAAGGGGAAGGGGATTATCCCCCCCTTTCCCCCTTTATACTTAACAAATTAACCCCCAAAACTATTCACAGAAGCGCATTATCAAAATAAACCTATATACAAAATTTGAAGAAAATGGGATAATTCTGCATGAAAAACCCATTTATCAAAATTAAAGGGGGTTAGCCCCCCCTTCCCCCCCCCCTTTATACTTAACCAATGAACCCCCAAAACTATTCAGAGAAGCGCATTATCAAAATGAACCTATATGCAAAATTTGAAGAAAATGGGATAATTCTCCATGAAAAACTCATTTATCTAAATTAAGGGGGAGGGGATTATCCCCCTCTTTCCCCCTTTATACTTAACCAATGAACCCCCAAAACTATTCAGAGAAGCGCATTATCCCAATGAACCTATAAACAAAGTTTGAAGCAAAACAGTTATTTTTATCAAGAGTTATCGCGTTACGTACATACATACTGATACATTACTGATATAATACTATAATCTTCCAAAGTCCTCTACCTCCTCGAAACAAGCAAGTATTTAAGTTGGTGTTCTGTTTGAATAAAAATGTCAAAAAAGCAGTAAGTCTCTTTTTTTCCCTTGGATGGTAAAGTTAACTAAATGTTGAACTAAGATTTCGGATATTTGATTAAGTTTGAAGCAAAACGGTTATTTTTATCAAGAGTTATCGCGTTACGTGCATACGTACATACGTACATACATACATACATACAGAACGGGCGGGCACATTAGCTCTCAGGCTTTGATAGCCTGTGAGCTAAAAATGAAAGTAACTTCCGAAATGACTGTTACTTAACACTTTCCGGCACAGTGGTCACACCCCAAGGACACTTAATTTTAATTCCAAACTTGCATGCGGCACCAAGAATATTTTAATAAAATTTTGTTTCTATAATGAAAGCTTAAAATAAAGAGTTCATATTTTCTAAAAAAGTCGTTTGTAAATTCCGGTGCCAGTCAGCAATTTCTCATTTTATGAACATAATTTGTTTGTGCCGGAAAGGGTTAATCCGCCAACGACCATTGTCACCTCTACGTAGTATTGCCAAATCCGACAGATTTTTTTTTTTCAGAACTTCCATATTCTCACCTGAAAGTTTAGTTTGAATAGTCTTTTTTACTATATATATATATATATATATATATATGACAAATATTACGTGACTGACATATAAGAGTCACTAGTAAAAATTTTCTACTATGAATTGGGAATATCTCTACTATGAATTCTGCCAGATTTGGCAACACTGCCTCTAGGTGACCCATCTTTGAAAGGAACTTTAGGCTTAGATTTTAAGTGAGTATGTTCGTGGCGCCTTTATTGAGATCTAGAGGAGCTTACGTAATCACAGATAAAAAAAATCCCACATATCTCATTATCATAGTATTACTGATATAATACTATAATCTTCCAAAGTCCTCTACCTCCTCGAAACAAGCAAGTATTTAAATTGGTGTTCTTTTTGGATAAAAATGTCAAAAAAGTACACTCATGTCCAAAATTAAGGTCATAAACATAAAATCTGTGAAGACTGATGGACTAATCACTGTGTTGCAACGAAATTTGGCACAGAGGTATATTACAATGGGAGAAAGAATATAGCAACATAACAATATGGAAAAGATTTTAATTGTGAATTAAGATACAGGGTATATCAAAAAGTGTTAAATCATGAATCAGAGATAAAGCATTTATCTCGGGAAAAGTATGTCTAATATAGAGTGTGACTACTGTGCACTGCTATACAAGCCTCACAAGGAGCTCTCATACTGTTTATGAGGGTGTCAATAAATGTTTGGGGCAACAAAGCCCATTCTTCCAAAAGCGCGGCTTTTAACTCCTGGCAGGTCATGGCAGGGGGGGGGGTAACGCTGTGCAATGGGCAATGGCTCTTCTTAGAACATCCCAATGTCACCAGAAATTCCGGCCAAGACCGCCACAGAGCAACGACACCTTCACAGAATAGCTACTTGGCATTAAGCGCACGACGATATAGGCTGGCAACGACTCCCCAGCTTGCTCGTGAGCTTACTGCTGCGTCTGGAATAAGAATTTCCAGGCAAACAGTATATAGACGTCTAGCAGAGAGTGAACTTTACGCCCGGCGTCCAGTCGTGTGTGTCCCTCTCACTGCATCGGACAGGAGAGCCCGGTTGTTGTGGAGCCGAAGACATCAGTCTTGGACATAACAAGAACAGGAGCGTGTTATTTTCAGTGATGAGTCGGATTCACCACGGAAAGTGATTCTCGTCAAATCTTCATCTGGAGAGAACGTGGAGCTCGCTATCATCCCTCCTACGTAAAAGAAATCGACAGATTTGGAGGCAAAGGAATCCTTGTCTGGGGCGGCATAATGTTGGGCAGCCGTACCCCATTGCACGTCTTCAATACGGGTACTGTCAATGCACATCGCTATAACGATAAGGTCCTTGATGCCTATGTGTGGTTGTTTCGGGGTGCTGTAGGTCCAGACTTCATTTTTATGGACGATAATGCGAGGCCACATAGAGCTCACATTTTTTATGATTTTCTTCAAGAAGAGGATATTCGCCGTATAAATTGGCCTTCGAGGTCTCTGAACCTCAATCCTAGTAAACATGTTTGGGATGGTCTAGAAAGAGCCATTGCACAGCATAACCCCACTCCCAGGTCCCGTTAAGAGTTAAAAGCCGCGCTTTAGGAAGAATGGCTTTGTTGCCACAAACATTTATTGATACCCTCATAAACAGTATGAAAGCTCGTTGTGAGGCTTGTGTAGCAGTGCACTGTGGTCACACTCCATATTAGACAGACTTTTCCCGAGATAAATGCTTTATCTCTGATTCATGATTTAACACTTTTTGAAATGCCCTGTAACTTAATTCACAATTAAAATCTTTTCCATATTGTTATGTTGCTACATTCTTTCTCCCATTGCATTATACTTCTGTGCCAAATTTCGTGGCAACACAGTGAGTAGTTCATCAGTTTTCACAGATTTTATGTTTATGACCTTAATTTTGGACATGAGTGTAGTAAGTCTCATTTTTCCCTTGGATGTTAAAGTTAACTAAATGTTGAATTAAGATTGCGGATATTTGATTAATTTTGTTGATGTAATGCGACTTTGAATTTGCGTGTCACCTGTAGGTGGCATTCTAAATTTTTCTCCCTACGTGTACTTTCTGATTGTTTTTTTTTTTTTTTTAATTATTACTATTTTTCATTGAAAACAATACAATACAACCTATGAATTTAAAATATATATATATAAGTTTATATATATTTTTTATTATTATTATTTTTATTTTTATTTTATTTATTTTTTTATTATTATTATTATTTTTACGGGCGTTGGAGTGTTAAACTACGACTTGCTTGCAAATGTACAAAACACTCATGCTATAAACATTCCCTATTTTTCATTTTATGTTATTATATTTTTTTTACCACTATTTACAATTACAAAAGTTCTATATAATATTTAAATCCCACAATTTGCAAACACCTTATTTACTAGTATAGTTGAAAACAATGTTGCCAAATCCAGCGATATTTTTAGTGAGATATTTCAAATTCGTACCCGAAAATTTTAAGAGTTAGTTTTAGTTTTATTCGAAAAATAGTCTATCATTATATAAAATAGAAATAATTACATTTAAAATTTTTGGTACAAAGCACAATTTACAAATAAAAATTCCGCCAGATTTAGTAACACGGTTTGACAAGCTTTGGTACTTTTTTAACCCCTTAACTGTGTAGCCCGAACTCAGTTCGGGCAAGAAGAGTTTGCTTGTTTTGTTACTAAAAGCTTTTGCACACCAGTAATTTTTAAACGCAATCTTCACTTTACTAATTGCAGACATTTTTGATTCCATAAGGCAAATATTTTAGTACGGAAAAAGTGGTGTATAGTGCCTATTTTTAGTTTATGGTGTTAACCTTCCACAGTTAAGAGGTTAAATACAAAAAATACTTACTTTGAACAAGAAAATTTATTTTATTATATGTGTCTTGCTTCTATGAGGCTATACATATATAACGTTACCACTTTAGGGGGGAGGGGTCTCGCACATGATATCGTAGATATCTCTGACGGGAGGAGAGAGTTTGTCTTAGATATCGTTATCATTTTATCCAACCGAAATTTTCTTTTGATATATATATATAACTTTTTCTTTGCATCAAAATATTCTGCTCTATTTTATTTTTATTTTTTTTATTTTTTTTTTTTGGGGGGGGGGGGGGGCTTGTTAACTATTTTAAGGAAAATTATCATTAAATGATTATAATATTTTTTCATTCCAAAACGTGGCACACCCCAACATTTGGCATCTCAATCCTTCTGCCACATGTGTATGCGTATTAGAGATGGACGGTATTTAATGTATTAGGATAAATAACAATGTTATCGTTTTACAGTTTGTTATTTGGTAACAGATTAACGGAAAGTCCTTGTTAAATTTGGCATGTGTTATCTGCAAAGTATTTATATATATATATATATATATATATATATATATATATATATATATATATACATTAAAAAATAAAAAATAAAAAATAAAAATAAAAAAAGCTGAGATAATAATATTTTATACATTTTTAAAATACTATAAAATTTACGAAATTTGTTTTCTATTTTAATTTTTAAAAAAGCTCTTTTTTTTTCGCATAAAAGAGTCCTATTTTAAACGCTTATAAAAGTGTCACAGCGAAAAAAAAAAAAAAAAAAAAAAAGAGCCAAATGGAATCACAATTAACAAATGAAACCGTAGTACAAAATCTTTCCTTTAAAATCTTTAAGGGAAAGAGAAATCGCTAAAGACCTTATCGGTTGAGAAACTTGGCTTACGGGCAACAAATCAGAATCTGCTTTGTTTTTTTTATTCTCGTCATTCGTCAAAATGTAATATGTGCAGCTCTTAGAGTTACAAGCAACCATGTTTTATTGCAAATAGTCGTTATTTTTTATTTTAATAATGTAACTGCTTCCGTTAAATACAGATTTATAAAAAACGTTTTAAATGCTTACAGTGATGTACCGTAATTTCCGGCGTATAATCCGCAGCTCAAAGAGTCGTTTTTCGACCCAGAAATATTATTTTATAAAATGTAACTTAAAAGATCGCTGTAAAAATTTAACTACAATTATTGAATAAAATTTCTGGGTCGAAAAACGACTCTTTGAGCTGCGGATTATACTCCGGAAATTACGGTAACTTAAAAAGACTAAATTGTTGTGTTGGTGCATAGAGTTTGATGAAATCATTTGTATCTGTAGCTTTTTATTTTTTTATTATTTATTTATTTATTTATTTATTTATTTATTTATTTATTTATTTTTTTTTTTTTGAAAGAAAAACAAAAGATGTTTTTTAGTAAGGGTGGATTGGAAAGGTGATTTTTAATTTCGACTGCGTTGCATTTTGGTAGTATTAGAGAGCAGACATCTTTGGCCGGCGTTGCTAGAAGGCGGTTTCTTTGAAATTTTAATGTTTTTAAGGGATGTTGATATATACTCATAGAGTATGAGGGTTTATTCTAACGCTTTTTCTTTTAGAGGGGAGATGATTATGTGTTTATATTTATTTATTTATTTATGTACATATTTTACTTTCTCATTACTGCGATTTTGGAAAATGAGAACTGGAAAACTTTTTTTGTGTGTGATTTTATTTTACTGACAAGAAAGAAAGAAAATAGCATCATATAAATTGTGCGATATGTCGCAAATTAATTTAATTTTAATACAATTGTAATTAATTTGAAAATCATATTCAAAATGTGTTAGGATGAATTGAATTTGATTATAAGTGCATAAATAATGTTTGTGGGATTCGCTTTGGATATGCGCTGACAGATATGACTGAGATGAATCGGGGGATCAAATTTAATTTTCTATAAATCATGTTGTTAAAAAAGTTGTTGTTTTTTCTTATACAGGGTGTCTCTTCTTATAGTGTACCAATAGCTAATATCTAAACCGTTAGTTTTAGAGGTACAGTTCCAGTAGCAAAAATGTCGCAAACTTTGTTTTGCCTCATATAAAAATCGATTTACGTTAAAATGGTTACTTTTTAAATAGTTAAGAAATTTAAAAAATGTATACAATGCTTAGGTCCTATAACTTTTTTTTAGAAAATTTTCTAAGTGTTCTAAAAAGGAAAACAATACAAATTTATTCTTCAACGAGTACAACTTACAGAGTTATTTAAAATTTTATGAAATTTCAACGTTTGAGTCCACTAAAAAATGGAAAAGTGTGTGTTTTAGTAGCAGTAAAGCTGAAAATGCAAGAAATTCAAAGTATCATAACTAGGTAAGTTTTTATCGGGCAAAAATAGAGTTTAATCATGTAAACTGATTTTAATGGTGTGGATTCATCGCAATAGTAAACAACGTCTACACTTACTTCCAAAATTACTTCAAACATTCTGTTTAAATGTCCTTTAATTAAAACGCCCGTTGGCAGTATACATGGCGATTAGTCGAATGTTATAAAAATAACAGGTTGTTGAAGCCTGTTGCTTATCCAACTGTCGAATAATGCAACCTGTTAACCAAAAGTAAATATATTTATCATCCCTAATGCGTATATAATCCGCTGTTGAAAAAACCAGGTGAAAAGTGTGTTTGCAATGCTACTTGTGTTCGAAAAAATAATGAATGTTGTCCACTTTTTTTTTTATAAGAAATTCTTCTTGCCCCTGCTCAAAATACATTATTACTGTTGAATATATTATGTAACAAAAATATTTTATTAAATACTTTGAAATAGTAAGTACTATAACTTTTAAGAGTTACTTGATATATAGTTATTTCATATGTAGTAGTAATATGACTTCTCTGCATTTGAATCCGTAATGTATGCGTATAAAGAATGCATACCCATTCTATATATAGCTGCAAACTTAGTAAAAAAAAAATTAAAAAAAAAAAAAGAAAAAAAAGGTAGACACTGATAACGATATCATTAGAAGAGGGGGTGGCGGTAAAAATTACCAAAAAGTTTATAACGTTATATATGTACAGCCCCTATGTGGTAATCATTTAAAATCTACAATTTCATTCATTAAATAAATTTTAGAATCAAGTAATTTTTTTTTTAATTAAAAAAAAAGCAGAAAGTTTGCATGTATACTTATTTTATCATATAATTTATAATAATTTTCTAGAATTAAATAAAGCAAAAAATTCTATTAAAACGCTGTGGTAAATATATACTCACCCAGCATTTAATAAAAATAAAAATAAATAAATTTTAAAACTTTAATAGTAAAATATCTTTTGAGGTTTTTATTTCCTTTAAGCATAAATATTAGACCAGAAACTGGTGTTATTCTATTTTTTTTTCTCAAGTAGTACATCACATTATCTACTTTTTTCATAAGACTCCATTAAGATTTAATAGGAAACAGAAGTAAGATACTAAGGCACCATAGATCTTTTATCCTAAATAATTAGTGTCATCTTTATTCTTTACTTTCTATTAGTCCATCTGCTTATCTTTCGACGTTATTAACTGCAAATAAGATTCTTTCGTTATTTAAGATTTGTTTTGGACCAATAAAAAAACTTTGATAGTTGCAGACATAAAATAAATCTGATTTGTTAGAATACAATGTAAATAAACGATTCTTTGAGAACTGCATTACTTATTTTGGAAGCGTTTAACTCGCATGCATTCCATTTGCTTATATTTCAATGTTATTAACTGCAAATAAGATCCATTCATACTTTAAGATTTATTTAAGACAAAAAAGAAATTTTGGCAGTCGCAGATAAAATAAATAAATAAATAAATAAATAAATAAGGTAAGATACACTTGCAACCAATCTCTAATTATGGCCAGGGCAAACTTTCACCTATAAAAACGAAAGGATTTTTTTCCTTATTTAATGCAGAATTTCTACATGAATAAAGCATTTAAATAACCCAACCATTTCTATTCAAATTTATTGATGACAGTTTGCCCCAGAGGCAGTGTTGCCAGTAGGCTACTTTCTTTTAATTCAGATTGCTTGATTTCCACCACTTGTTTCAAGTGTAAATATTCGCATTATTTAATGACAGATTAAATAATTCGAAAATAAAACCAATGACACTATTTTTTTTTTTTTTTTAAGTGGTGCGAATCAAACAATCTTAATTTTAAAAGTAGCTTACTGGCAACACTTCCCGGAGGTAATTAGGCCATTCTTGTAACATGATTATTTGAATACGTGTTTTGAAAGCTACAATGTCCCTTTAATTAACATAAAAGCTTTGATAGCGTTTAGCTAAGTGTATTTAGAGGTGCCAAGCTCCCAATAATCTTCCGTAATATGTGGATTAATTTGATCCAGTTTAACAACGTTTCGAACCAGAACATTTATTTGATTAATCTTTATTTATTTAGTTTCAGACTTTTACCTGGAATATATTTAATTTCATTAAAAAAAAAAAAAAAAAAAAAAAAAAATTCTGGTGCGAAACGTATTAAACCTGGGTTAAATTAACCCGCATATTACGGACGATTAGTGAAAGCTTGGCACCTCTGTGTATTCCATCTGCTTATCTTTCAACCTTGTTATATTCTTTCATTCTTTAATATTTGTTTCAGGCAAAAAAAAAAAATATATTAACATTTTCAGGTTTAAAATAAATCAGATACATTAGAATACATACATAATGTAAGTATATGATAATTTTTTTTTTTTAAACTGTATTGTATATTTATTTAACCTATTATTTTGGCAATATTTAGGTAGATGTATTCCAGCCCCTTATCTTTCAAAATTATTAACTACAAAATTGGTTCTTTCATTATTTATGATTTTTAAAGACCATTAAGGAAACTTTGACAGTGACAGATATAAAATAAATCTGATTTATTATGAATTCATTTGTAATGTAAGTATGTGATTCATTTTTTTAACTGCATTGTACATTTATTTAAAATATTATTTTGGGAACGTTTAGTTAGATGTATTCCATCTGCTTATCTTTCAACGTTAATAACTACAAAATGTGTTCTTTCACTTTTTAAAATTTGTTTTGCACCAAAAAAAAAAAATAATAATAATAATAATAATAATAATAATAATAATTGTCAGTAACAGATATTAAATAAATCTGACTTATTGGAATGCGTTTGTAATGTATGTGATTTTTTTTTTTTTAAGTGTATTGTGCGTTTATTTAACCTATTATTTTAGAAAAGTTTAGTTAGATGTATCCCATCTCCTTATCTTTCAACGTTAATAACTACAAAATATAATCTTTCGCGACTTAAGTTTGTTTAGGATTAATAAAGTAACTTTAACAGTTGCGGATGTAAAATGAATCTGATTCATTAGAATGGACTTGTAATGTAAGTATGTGATTCATTGTTTAAAACTACATTGTGTGCATAAAAACCATTATTTTGGAAGCAGTTAGTTAAAATGTACCCTGTCATCTTTTCTTTTAATGCTATTGACTACAAATAAAATTCTTTCTTTCCTTGAGATTTGTGGCACTGTGTTTGGTATTGTTCATTTACGATTTAATGGTTATGTTTAAGGGTTTATATATTGTGAATCTAAACAAATTAATTATTTTCGAAATTATATGTGTCTGTTTTATTTATTTATTTATTTATTTATTGGTATAAAATTAAAAATTCTAGTTTTATAGATATGGAATTTTGTCGAATTCGTTTCTTTACCATTTTAAGCGGTAAAACTGCCAAATTGTATATGATCTTACTGATAGTGAAGTATACTGTTTTTTTTTCTCGTATGAATTAGAAATAAAGTTAAATGTACTAGTCAAGGAATTAATACATTTTTGTAATAAACTTATAGCACTGAAGCAGAATACAGACCATTGACCATTTTTAACTCTCTTCATTATTTAATCCTTAGATAACGAATGCCGCCATATTCGCGACAACCAATTTTTATAGCTCAAATGTGTTGTTTCCAGTTCTTATTGTTTTGGTACAAAGTTTTCTGATAAAGGAACGACAGAAAATTTAAAGGATTACGGATTTTCCATATTGTTACAATTGAGTAACGAATATGGAAAAAAATAATTGAATAAGTAAAACATTTTAAATTTTTTGGGTGGGCGGTGACAAAGGGGAAGAATTAGAAAGTTTTGGGGGAGGGTTTTTTCAATATTGGTTATTATATATATATGTGTGTGTGTGTGTGTGTGTGTATGTATGTATGTATTACAGAGTACAAGTAGGGCAAAAACAATAAATAAAGATAAAGGGAAAAGCAGCAAAAAGGGAAGTAGTAATGAGGTTAAGGGGTTTTTTTAAGGGGGTAGATGATTAATTATTTAATGCTAAAAAGGAAACACTAGAACAAAATAAAAGTTGCAACACTTTTAATGATTTTCAACTTGAATAGTTACTCGGATATTCTTGAGCGTATATGATGAAATTCTGTGTAGTTGGTGAAATTTACTTCGTTTTCTGGAGATATTGTGTAACTTCAGTTCGTATTCAATAGAGTTGCGTTAATCGTTTTTTTGAGTAGTGAAAAGAAGTTTTTGGCATGTCATTGGAGGGCGGCAGCCATGTTATGGCTGATACGCTTCAAAATATTGTGAATGGAACTAGCAACCCGGACTTTTATTATCAATTCATTACAAATTTCTCGACATATGATGATCAGATTAAACAGTTACTCTCCAGCTTCTTCAAGAACACCGATGATTATATACTTTATCTTCGAACCAAGGAGGGAAGCAGAATTCTGAAGCAGATCAATAGGAGGTAAGCACAACTTTCCATGAGGCTTTTATTTCACTTACGGAGCCAACCATCTATAATAATTTGATTAAATCAACTTTTTTTCTGTATATTGTTTTTCCAAATTTAAACTATCTAACTTTATTGTTTTATCAAATGCTAAACTAAATGATGACTTTATAGCTGTTTCTAAAGGTGTTAAACGCAAAAATAATAAAGAAAACTCAAATATTCCCCTGAGTAACAAATTCCATAACCTTGTCTTAGATGTGTCATATGCCAACCCCGATTCTGAAAAATGGATCAAATCCAACCCGATAATGACATTTCAGATCAAAATTCTGGCAATTCTAAATCCAGAATCAACCTATTGTACTTTGAATTTAATGAAAAATGGACTGGTCTTGCTAAAAGTATTAGTGATGCAAATAAAGAAAAAACCCTCATAACTCTTAAAGACGAACGCCTTATATTCTTATGCAAAAATGATAACAGCTCTTTTTAGAAACGCAACGCTTTTTAGATAATAACGCTAAAAAATACACCACATTATATCCTAAAGAACAACGTCCCAAAAAAGTTTGTATAAGAGGCCTCCCATGTTACAATGAAAGTTTAAAAAGTATGGGTTCACAGTGACTAGAGCTGCAATGCTAAAGAATCGAAAAACAGGCAATCTCATGCCTCTTTATATAATAAATATACTGTCACGTTCAGAATTTGATGTAATTTATAAAATAAAAGAGATACATTATATTTCAGTAACTATTAAACCATTCAAAATTAATCAAAAAGTTAAACAGTGTTACATGTATCAAAGATTTGGTCACACTTCGGAGATTTGTAGCTTTACACCTTATTACGTGAAATGTACAGAACATCATCTTAGCTGAGATTGCCCCCATAAGGGACGTATCACACCCAAATGTGCTAATTGCGGTATTAGTCATCCGGCTACTTATCGTGGATGTACAAAAATTGTCGTTCGTATAGAAAATAGTAATAATCCTAAACTGACTAGTAACAAAGATAACCAAAATAATAAAGATTCCCAAATGTTAGCAGAAATTCTTATGTATTTTAACTATATTAAGAAGTAAATTGTTAATGAACCTGCTACACCCCAAAATTCTCAATCAGAATGTTCTAATTCTGAAAATTCTACTGCCCCAGATGCGGACATGCCTTCCTCCTCTACTACTGAATCCTCTAATAACATATTAAATTCCACTTCTAACCCAACATCTACTTTTAACTCAACTTAAGCTCCAATCCCATTTAGCTACACTCAAGAAATCCATGAAATTTTCCAACCATTTTAAGATATTAACACGTTGACGGACACTTGCGGCTATAGCCGTCAAAGCGAAGTTCATAATGTGGCATGACGGCTATAGCCGCCCAAAACGAAACGGTCGTTTTTAGACACTACGGCTATAGCAGCACAAATGTGCATTTACCGGCGTACAAGTAGAAGCACAGTGTCATGTTTTGGAGACAATTTTTTAGGTTGAAGTTCGTTTTCCACCTGTTATACGAGTTGCAGCTTCAGTATGCACGTGCAGGGTGATCAGGGAAAAATTCAGTAAAAAAAATGATAATTACCAGCATATTCTTATAGAAAAATTCAAATTGATTATTTGATCGAATAATCAACATAAATTTTTCTATAAGAATATACTGGTGTTTATCACTTTTTTTGACTGTATTTTTCCCTGACCACTAGCCACCCTGACGTGGTTGTGAAGGGAGTTTGCAACCTAATTAAAGGTGCTGAATGAATCAAAATTAAGTTTATTTAAGCAGAAGGAGTAAAACTATACTTCTAGTATTCTAAAAATTACAAAAACATATAGTGTCAATTTTCGAACTTCACTATTTCCTACTGTCTGTCAACGTGTTAAAAAATCCTCCAGATAACAAAAATTTTGAAATGTATTAAAAATATAGCTAATCAATCAGAAAAAATATACCAATTCAATGGAAAAAATGTTCATTATTATTAAAAAGTTCGACACCCTTCCAAATGAGATCAACCTACCCAACAATGACTAGTTCTTAACTCCCTTATTGTCTTACCCTGGAATTGTTCATCCCTCCAAAATAAAATTAATGAACTTAGTGATTTTATTTCTCGGAATCCCAATATTGTTATAATTTTCCTTCAAGAAGTCTTTATTTCTTCCTGTAGTATCAAAATTTCTGGTTTTAATCATTATCATACTCATACAGGGGCGGCACTGCCACATACATTAAATAATACATCCCTCATTGCACTGTTCAAAACACAACTGTCACCGGTCTTGATAATACGTAAATTGTTGCACAATTGCCACATATTAATATTAACTTTGTTTCCATATACGCTGGACACACACGACGTTTCCCTATCAATGACCTTACGCAACTCTTTTCGCAAAATACGCCCTGTTTCATCGCCGATGACTATAATGCTCATAATCGACGATGGAACTGTTATTCAACCACCAGTCGTGTCACTACGGAACTTAATCTCACACTTAGATCTTAGTCTTCATGCACCCAACAGACCTACACACATAGGGTATGGTCCTGAATTATTGACTTTGCCATTTCTAAAAATCTTTCATTCTGAATCTCTATAACTGTTATTAATAACCTCAGTTCGGATCATCTTCCTGTATGCTTAAAAACTGGTTTTGTTAACACGCCCCTCACCTCCCCTTCTGCGCTGTGGATTGGAGTAAGTTTTTAAATAGTCTTCATAACTCGTATTTAACTTTCCTACCATCAATAACACCAACGATATTGACAATGCTGTAACTGCTTTTCAAAACCTAATTATCACTGATCAAAAGCAAACTACTTATAATCATTTTAAAAATAATAACTCTTTCATTCTTCCGAAAGCTATTCACAATATTTGTAAACAAAGAAATAACACCCGGTGACTTTATCAAGTTACCAGAGATCCCAGCCTTAAAACTATTATTAATTGTCTTAACAATAAAATAAAAAATTGTATAGCTAAAGAAAAGCATAAAAGTTGGACTAATTTCCTTAGCTCTATTTCTCCTGGAGATAATTCTCGGTGGAATATTAAGAAAAACTCAATAATAACTATGCCCCTATTCCTCTCCTCGCTGCTTTTAATACTACGACATACACTGATAAAGATGAAGCAGAATTTCTTGCTAAACATTATGCCTATCAGTTCTCTACTAACCCCTTTTTGGCTAGTCCTAAACATTATTTTAGTGTTCATGAAACTGTTAAAAATATCTTAGATACGCCTCCCACTGAATCCCTCCCTGAAAGTCAACACCTTATCATGTCTAGAATTATTATAAATCTCAAAATTCGTAAAATCCATCGGTATGATAATGTCACTAACATTGCCTTAAAAAAATTACCATTAATTTTTATTTTATATCTTACTAACCTCACTAATGCTATTCTGAATTATTCCTATTTCTCTAAACCCTGGAAAACCACTGTTGTTTCTCCCATTCCTGAACCTCAATGTAATTTACAAGATCCTGTCAACTTTCGCCCCATTTCACTTCTACCCTCTATCAGTAATGTTTTTGAGCGTGTCATCAGGTCCCAGCTCCACGACATTTTAGACAAAAGAACATTCTCATACCCGAACAATTTGGCTTTAAGGCTAAACACTCCACTTGACATCAACTTCTTCGTGTTGTTAAATTCCTTAGTGAAAACCTCAACATGAGCATTTCAGCTGCAGCTAATTTCGTTGATGTCGCTAGCCCCACAAGTGGCCGAGAGGTTCTACTCTCAAAACTGGTAATCGGCCGTAATAAACCACCAACCAACCAATCTTGACGTCGCTGAGGCTTTCGATAATGTCCGGCATAAGGGCCTTATGGGTCAAATTATTTAAGCTTGGTATTCACGCCAAATTCATACACCTCATACATTAGCAACCGACATTTTTGCGTCCGCATCAACAATCTACTCTCTACACTCTACCATATACTCGCAGATATTCTAGAAGGCTCTGTCGTTGGCCCCACTTTGTTCAACATATTTTTTAGCGATATTCCTTGCACTTTGTGTCCTTTACTTCTCCTGTACGCGGCATGGCAATTTGCGCTTCTGCACGTCACCCACACGCTCTTTACAAAATTTTTCAAAAATACATAGATGATTTCACTAGCTGTTGTACTCAATGGCACGTTAAACTTAATGAGCAAAAAAACTGCAGCAATCTATTTCTCTAAAAAAATTACGTATCCCAATCGTATTAATATCAACAATACTACTATTTCCTGGAATAATGATACTAAATATCTATGTCCCTTGAATGGAGACTTTACTGGAGTAAACACTTTTCAAATATTAGAGACAAAATCGCCAGTATCTCTAAATCCCTCTCACCTCTCCTCAAAAGTAATACTCTCTCTATCAAAAATAAAGTTATTCTCTACAATGCATGCATTCACTCTATTCACCTATG
Source organism: Maratus michaelseni (assembly GCA_963931845.1). Taxonomy (NCBI): domain Eukaryota; kingdom Metazoa; phylum Arthropoda; class Arachnida; order Araneae; family Salticidae; genus Maratus; species Maratus michaelseni. The sequence continues at coordinate 222,917,599 of OZ007595.1, forward strand.
GTTGTCCAATCTGGGGCTTTGCAAGTAGCATCAACGTGAACTATCTCTATAGAGCTCGCAACAAAAATCTTCGCACCATCAAGAATGGCCATCATTTCCTCAGAAATACTACTATCCGCAGAGTTATCTGCACCACCTCCTTGAAAAAACGCATCTGTCAACTTTCCAAAAAAATCTATGAAACTGTCTACGACATCCCTAACGAAACTGTCACCGAATTGCCAGACTATGATGTCTCTGACCTCGCTAATTGTGTAAACGCCCTAAATATGCTATGTTAATTGATGATGAAGATCGAATTTTCCTCTCTCTTCTACTGAACATAACTTCTCTTGTCTACTAAACTTAACTTCTCTTGTCTTATGTATGTGTAATAATAATAAAAAAAAAAATTTAGTCTGCCCAAGTGACTTTTATAATCCTTAAATTTTAATGTTTTTGTAACTTGTAAACTTAAATATATGGTCTCTGTAAAGAGTCTTTTTTATGAGAAGGATTCCCCCCCTCGGTAAGTTTCATCTGTCATTTTCTTGGATCTAATAAAATTTTATACTTCTTTATTTGTTAAACTTTTATTTTTCTAAACTATATTAAATACTTTTATTACTTTTTTATTTTATTTTATGTAGTTAGTTGTTTACAACATTTAAATTATTTATTTTTTCACGGCTTCTTCCTTGCAAGTCGCTTACCTATACACTGGAAGTAAAGTTGCCACGCAACTAGATATTCCAATCAGCATCCACATCTTTCCATTGTTCCATTGTACTGAGGATAAGCAAAATAAAATATAAAACTTTCGGGGAGAGAGGGAAGACTTCTATAAAACTTTTTTTAAATTTCAGAAATCTGTTAAAACGCAGATTTTTCTCGAATTTTTTCGCAATTTTTTTCTCTAAAAATAGAGTATATAAATTATACAATATGTTGTTTAAATAATATAAATATTTCTTATTATTTATTCCTAATAAAATAATTACGTAATATAAATTTTAAAAAATTTGAACAGTTTATTATTATTAATATTTAATAATATTATAATTATTATTATGATTAAATTATTATTTTTATTATATTAATAATACTGATGATAATAGTAATTATTATTATTATTATAAAAGAGAAATGGGATAATAATAATAATTATTATTATTATTATTAGTAGTAGTAGTAGTAGTAGTATTTAATAATTAATATTAGTAATAATGATAGTAATAATAAAAATGATAATAATAATTTTTATTATTTAATAATAATTCAAAATTACTTAATAAGACACTTATAATATTTATAAATATTTATTAATGATATCAATTAAAAAATAATTTGATTGCGTATCATCGTTATCTTGCCTTAATATGTGAAATAGAGGACTAATTAATTGAGGAAATACTAAATGTAATTAGAAAATGAAATAAAACACTATTTTATTTTTGTAGGAATTACGAATTTTCAATTAAAACTTTACTTGGATTAATTCATAATGCTTTATTTCTACTCATGGCTATTGCAGTATCACAACAAGGGCTAAAAAAAATTATTAGCCATATTGCTGCTGTGAGCGAGTTAAATAAAGTTATAAATTTAGTAACGTCCCCTATGCTTTTAATGCGAATTTTATTTCCGCACTAATCGCTACGCCACTGCCGACAAGTTGAACAACCAAATTTGAATAATTGGTTTACAAAATAATCCGGCAATTGCACGGTAAATCTTCCAACTTTTCAAAATTGCCCGTCTTTCGATCTACCCCCCATTTGGCAAATTCCCAGCTCACGTGAATTTGAACGCTCTCTCGGTTGGCATATGGAATGCCAACGGACTTCAAAGTCATGCATCTGAGTTTAAAGATTTTATTCACAGTAATAATTTAGACATCATGTTGGTCTCAGAGACCCATTTCCAGGGTAATACTGTCCGGATCGCCAACTTTATACTTTTTCATATTGACAGACCTCCTATAGTTGGCGACCAACGTAGTGGCGGCACTGCTGTTTATGTCAGAAATGGTCTCAATGCAACTCTCGTTAAAGTCCCCCAATTTCACTGTATTGAGGCAACCCCATTGTGTTAGAATTTCCCATCATCCCCCACCTTTTGATTGCAGCCATTTACAATCCCCCTAAGAGGGATTATCGTCTGCTAGCACAGGAACTCTCAACTTTAACCCGCTCTTTTCCAAATTTCATCATTGCGGGTGATTTTAACGCGCATAATTTTTCTTGGGGCTCTCGTAGCTCCAATATGTATGGTTCTAAATTGCGCAGGTGGACAGATCAAAATCATGCGCAAATTTTAGCGCCCCTTGAGTCCACCCGCCCGAATCACCACTCAATCATCGATTTTGCTATCACCCGCAACTTCCCCTTTTCGCACACCATTCAAACGGTGAACGATCTCTCATCGGACCATCTCCCGGTTGTGCTTAGATTCAAAGTGGGCAATTTCAAGCTTGACCTCCCTCAAGCATTCTCGGTCAATTGGGAAGACTTCGGTCACGTCCTTAGCAACAAGGACCCCCGCCCACAGCGATTCACTATGCAAAGGACGTAACTTCTTCTATTCAGGCATTTAGAGACTCACTTCACAATGCTTTCCAAGAAGTCGCGAAACCTAGGCAGAGCCGCAGAGGGTGGTTGACAAGTTTCGACTACCTGAGCACATCAGGGATTTGAAAAGAGAGAGAAACAATTTAAGGCGGGACTGGCAGACGACTAGGGACCCCAGCCTAAAAACTGAACTTAATAGAAAAAACCACCAGGTTAAGGCTGCAATCAAGGAGTTTAGTAATGCACGCTAGTACACTTACATTGAGTCTCTTTCGACTTCTGACAACACAATTTGGTCGGCAACGGCCCGCATTCGTAGGACACGAACACACATTCCGGCCTTAAATGGCCCTAATGGTATGGCATACTCAAACACAGACAAGGCTGAGCTCATTGCTGACAGTCTTAGAAATCAATTTACACTAAACCGTGATGTCGTAAACCCTCAAATGGTCGACGTTGTCAACACAGAGGTTGAACGTTTCATAAACTCACCTCACAATAACACTCTTAAACCTGCTCTACCCTCTGAGGTAATTACTTATCTCGAGAACCTCAAAAAGAACAAAACGCCCGGTCTTGATAATATCTCTACCAATATGCTCCTCCATCTTCCTCTTAATTTCATTTTCTTTATTACTATCCTAATTAACTGCATGCTAAATCTTCGTATGTTCCCTGAAGCATGGAAGAAGGCGTTGGTTGTCCCGATCTCAAAAGCGGGACAGGACAGGCATGCCCCCTCTAGCTTCCGACCTATCTCCCTCTTATCTTGTCTCTCTAAGGTCTATGAATACATTCTCACAAACCGTCTGAAAGAGTTCATTTCCTCCAATTCGATTATTATACCCGAGCAGTTTGGGTTCAGACCCAGACACTCGACTCAGCACCAGTTTTGGAGAGTAACTGAACTCGTGCATGAGGGTTTATATCGCAGGCAAAAAACTGGCGTTGTATTCATAGACATTGCAAAAGCCTTCGATCGGGTCTGGCATTATGGACTTATTTATAAGTTAATTTTGCTCAAGACTCCGCCTCAACTAATCCTCATACTCTTGAACTATCTTAGAAATAGATCATTCTCTGTTAAAGTTAATAATTCTATCTCCTCTTCACGAATTATCGAGGCTGGCGTACCTCAGGGGGGTATCTTAAGTCCTTGGCTGTTCAACCTCTACATAAATGATATTCCTCGTTGCATTCCCGACGTCCACTTAGCACTTTATGCTGACGACACTGCCATCGTGACAAGCAACATGTCACTCGACATTGTGCTAACTAAACTCCAAGCTTACATTTTGGCCCTTCAGATCTGGTTAAGACATTGGCGCATTAAAGTCAATGCTACTAAAAGTGCCGCCATGATTTTCTCCAATAAAGCTATCTCCCCAATTGTTAAACTTTCTCTTAATGGTGAATTCATACCCTGGGTCACCAGTTATAAATATCTAGGCATTTATCTAGATACAAAATTAACCTGGGCCAGGCAGATACAGGACGTAATTGCCAAATCTACCAAAGCTCAAGGATCCCTTAAATCTTTACTAGCTTATCATAGCTGCCTGTCACTCAAAAATAAATTATTACTATATAAGTCCTTCATTCGATCAACCATGACATACGGTTCTGTTGTCTGGGGTTCAGTCTGTGAGACTCAGATGCAAAGAATTCAAATTTTCCAAAACCGCTTATTACGTAGGATCTGTAAGGCGACAACGTTTGTCCGGAATGACGTCATGCATGCCGATCTCAAAATTATGTCTATCTCGCAAGTAATTAAAAAACTTGCCCAAAAATTCCACAGAGATCGCCCTTTAATCCCCAACGAAGCATTGCGGTCCATTCAACCTTATAGTGTACTTAGCAGTAGAGGGAAGAAGAGACCGCTCGCCATCTTGAGTAGAGATGACGGTTTTGCTCCACCTTCCAAAAGAAGGAGGAGAGAACCACCTTAAACACTTCGTTGTCCTTTCAAAATTCAAATTTTTTTCTAACTTGCTTTTATTTTTTCTTTGGCATAACTACATTAATTTACACTTTTGACGTCTCCCTGCCTAACATTTGGCAACGGTAAATATCAACTTTCCTATTTAAAATTCTTCTCTATTCTTAGGAAAAGAAAAAGAAAATTATATTTTTATATTTTAATTTAATTGTATTGTACTTGTGTTTATTTATCTTTTGGCATCATAGTTTGTATTTACACTTTATTTATTATGTATTTGAATTGCATCCCCTTTCCATTTTCTATGTTGGCATTAATTTTAGCAAAAAAAAAAGTTAAAATAGAAAATTGTATGGCTCTGTTGGGGCTTCCCGCTTCCCCCTCTCCCCTATGCTCACCTTCAAATCACTGATCAAGAAGCAACCACAAGATGCACCTGCATTCAGTGCCTGATTACCAACGGGGCACACTTCCACCAGTAAAAAATAATAGAAATATTTCCCTTATTCGTGGCAGAAATTTTGCATGAATAGGACGTTTTAATAAGACGAAAATTTCTATTAAATTTTACTGGTGGAAGTGTGCTCCGTCGGTAATCAGGCCCTGCCTGCATTCTCCACCGCAGCTCGCTGCGAGAACTCATCCAGATCAACATCAACATCACGATGAACTCAGCATAGATAGACCCAGCTCGATTAGTGATAAACATGGGCATTACGCCCCATGTAGGCACACGCAAACTCATTCTTGATTCTTGATTCATTTTCGTGTCCGGTCCACTTCTTTTTATATCCATGGATTTAAAACACACAACAAATACAATTCTCTGAAAAATAAAATAGTGCCTCCTCTCCCTTACTATATGCTGCTTAAATGGGTGGCTTGGGGCGGAGCTAGGCTTTAGAGGAGTGGTACTTCAAGTGATAATGTAATGAAAATAAAAAGTAGCATAAAGTTTTAATTAGGGGACAGTGAATTAATGCACTGCCATGTGCCATGCTGTTTATGTGATTTGCAGGAGAGGGGGGGGGGGATACAGCTCAAGCATTTGATTTTTTGTTTAAAATAATTTTAAAAATACCAAAACATTCGAAATCGAATATATTCGAATATATAGTTGTTTCAAATGCACAAAAGAATAAATATAATTAAGAACAACAATGAATATTGTTGACATAAAATAATTTAATTATTTTTTTATTTTTTATTTAAAATAAAATATTTCTGTAATATAAATTAAAAAGAAAATTTAAGCATTATATTATTAATAATATTGAATAATTATTGTAATTATAATTAATATTAAATTAATAATACTAATGATAATAGTATTTATTATTATTATTATTATTATTATTATTATTATTATTATTATAAGAGAAGAGAAAGGAAATAATTATAATAATTATTATTATTTGTGTAGTAGTAGTAGTAGTAGTAGTAAAACAGTAATAGTAGTAGTACAGAGTTCGTACGCTTTTATCACAATTTTTAATAGAAATTTTGGCTTTATTTAATTGCAGAAAAGTACTACAAATCCTGCAATTAAACGAGGCGTCTACAATTTCTGCTATTTAAATATTGAATCGAAAAATTCTTTAAAAAAAATATGGTAAAAGCGTACGAACCCTGTAATAGTAGTAAGCTTTAATAATTAGTAACAATAACAAGGATGATGATGATAATAATAATAATAATAATTATTATTATTATTATTATTATTATTATTATTACTATTATTATTATTATTATTTCAAATTATTTAATAATACATTTATACTATTTATTTATACAATTTAGTAATGATATCAATTAAAAATTAATTTGATTGCCTGTGATTGTTATGTTGCCTTATAATATGTAAAATAGATAAATATCTCATTAATTGAAAAAAAAACTTATTGTATTTAGAAAATGAAATAAAATAAAATTTTGTTTTTGGAGTAAGACATAATACAAGTAGTAGTAGTTGTTGTTGTTGTAATAGTAGTAGTTGTAGTAGTAAGATTTAATAAATAATAATAATAATATTTATTCTATAATAAGTATTGTTATAATAATAATATTTACTAATGCATCTTAAAAATTAAACTGTGTGCTGTCAGGTAGCGAGGAGTTTGAAAGATTGACTTTTTTTTTACTTAAAAATAATAAGTAGTGCGAATTTTTTCCTCTAAAATAATTTTAAAAATTTTAATCTTTTCATACTGCTGAGGTAGGGGGAAGGTAATCTGAAGAATGGTTTAAATGATATTCATCAAAATCAAAATCAAACGATAGAAGAGAATCTATTCATAATTAGGAAATTCATGTTAGGGAAATAAAATTGAATGCTCTATTACTTTGAATTAATTGAATGCTCTATGCTTTTATATTTAAAATATAATCCGCTCAAGGGATTAGGTAAATTAAAATTCGGGAAGTAGATTTTGATGAAGTAAAGCTTTTCTATTTTTATAAGTTATGAATTGGTTGAATTTAACTACCTAAAATGCTTTAACATTTTAAGCGATAAAGTTGTCGAGCTGTATGTTTTATGATTGTTTTTGTAGTACAGTGGTTTTTTTTCTTTAAATATATATATATATAATTTTTGAATATTAAATTTCAGAAAATTTAAATATACTATTCTAGGAAGGATCCAGTAAAATTTAGTACTAAATATACAAAACTGAAACTAAATAAATGTCATAGACAATTTTCAATTTTTTTAACATTTTAACCGATAAATATAAATGCGATGTTTTTAATTCACTCATACCACAAATATTTCATAGAAAGCGTTTTATAAAAATAAAGACTGTCCTTACATGCCACATCCCTGTGTTATCACATATGCATGTCCAATCTGGGGCTTCACTTGCAAAACCAGTATGAACAGCCTCTCTAGTGCCCATTACAAACAGCTCCGTTACATCGGGAACGGGTCTAGATATCTGAAAAACTCCACAATCCTCAAGGAGCTGAATACGACTTCACTCTAGTGTTGGGTAGGACACGGAATTTTGGTGAGTTTTGTATGAGGTGCCTCAGAAGCATTTTTGTCATGACAATGTCATGCCTCAGTGAGGTGTTTAGTGAGGGGTTACACAGGAGAACTACAATTGAGTTAGGAAGGAAGTAATCCCCCTCTCTTCCTCTTTGTACTGTAGCTGCTCAAATATGACAATCTGAGTCTAGGTGTTAGGGGAGTTGGGAATAGCATTCATTCTAGTGTTCTCATTGTCAGGAAGATAAATAGTACTAGTTTTCCGAAAAGAGTAATTGGATTTAAATAGAAAGTGAATGCACAATGCAGTAACTCGCTGTTATCTGATTATCAGATGTTGTTTTACAATAATAATACTGTATAGAGGTAAAAAAAAATCTTGTACGGAATAAAAGTGACTTTTGAAAAAAAAAAATTAGATTGACAAGAAAATGAATGTGAAATTGAATGCTTATTTTGAATTAAAGTTCAGTATTTAAACAGAGCAAGACTTTGGAAAATCTTAGGGAGGGATTTAGCAATTTTTCACAAAATTTACGGACGATTACTACAAATTATAAAGCATATTTTTGGTTGGTATTATTCATCTGAAAAATTATATTCACAAAATACTCATTATATGTGACAATAAATTATGTCTATTGAAAAAAAAAATAATAATCCCTTTTATTCACCTTTGCTTTTACATCACGTTATGATTTGATTATTTATTTATTATTTCAACAAAGTATTAAATAGGACAGTTTAAAGAAAAAAAAGTAAAATAATCGCAATTTTAAAGCTAAATTTACAATTTGTATTTGTTATTTTACTTTAAATTTGAAATGACACCAAGTCTAAAATTCACTCACTCATTCACTGACTCAGTGTCAATCAAGGTCGACATTAGATTTTTTAAGAAATACTACCTGTTACATTCTCCCCTATGTTGGAATTTCTGAAAAATGTTTTGCAGATCTACGCTGATCATGACCCTCAAAACCCAAATCCACCTACAGTTCAAAACTTTATCTATCTATCTATCTATATCACTGTTTATGGACCCAATAACTTCAAAAATTCTGCACAAATCTCTTCTAAACTAATACATAAAATCTCGGTCAAGCTCGTTAATGGGCAAAATCGAACCAAGGGAAGGGGTGAATGGGGGGGGGGGGCTTTTACTGAAAACAGAAAAAAAAACATAACGTCTTAATTATGATACATATCGAATATGTTTAAAGTTAGTATTATTTCTAGGAAAAGGGCCGAAAATTTATGTATCACAGATTTTTGATATCATTAAAAATGGCTCCAAGGGGGGGAGGGGTGTGGAAGGGGGGGGGGGGGTTAGAAGAAAAAAATTCATAACTTCGTCAATTCACAAGATATCAAATCCGCTTAAATTTATTATAAATCCTATTAATATTATCTAAAACTTTTATATTGACAAGTTTTTTAAAAAAACAACCCTTATAGCAAAAAAAAAAATAAAAATAAAAATAAAATAAAATAAAAGTTAAAATCAAAAAAATCTCTGCCGGCTCCGCCTGCAAATAAGTTAGATTTCGAAGTAGGCGGTCCCAACTGCCTCATCATGGCAAAAATGTCATTTCTTCTGCAATTCCCAATAAACAGGCGCCCCACGGTCTGCGTCTTCGAAATCTAGCTGTGCTTGTAGGCCTTGTAAGGGATTATTTTTCACCGGGGGCAAACATTGATTTTGGCGTCCTCCCACCCCCTGCTTCACTAAGTAAATTTACGAAGATAATTTTACTAAGCTTCTAATAGCCGACTTATAAAAAATGAGTTTCAAATATGTAATTATAAAATACGTAATATTGAACTACGGAATCATCTTTTACAAATATTTATTCATTAAAATCTGTAAAAACGAAATCGAAAGGAACTGTAAAAAAATTCGCTTTATACCGGTATCCGTCTTAGTGGGTGTAATTGTAGTTACTCCTCCTGTTGAGACTATGTAATATTTTCATTTAAGACAGGAATCCGTTATAGACAGATTTTACTGTAGTTGTAAGTATGTCAAATTTTTAGAAATGAGGCGTTTACAGTCAAGTGACATCAGTCAGAACCGAAACTAGCCTTTTTTTTTTTTTTTTTTTTTTTTTTTTTTACGGGAGGCAAACATGGATTTTGGTGCCCCCCCCCTCCCTCCTCTGCAATGTAAATTTACAAAGATAATTTTACGAAATTTGTAATAGTCGACTTATTTTAAAATAAAAAATAGGTAATCATAAAATATATGTAATATTGAACTATGTACTCAGTTTTGCCAAATATTTATTCAATAAAACCTGCGAAGCCGGAATCGAAAGGAACAAGAAAAAATTCCACTTTGTACAGATTTCCGCTTTAGCATATATAATAGTTGATATTATTTCTGTTGGGGAAATGATTTTTTTCATTTAAGAAAGGATTCCGTTTTAGACAGATTTCATTTTCACATATTTTGCTGTAGTTGTATTGTTATATATTACAATACAATTGAGCGGCAGTTTAAAACCATAGTGATATGAAAGTGTCTCATTGTCTTAAGAACTGAAAAAACAGGATTTTCTGTAGGCAACGAATTCCAATAGCGTAAAATATCTTTGTGTGCTATCTACAGCCAGTTTCATGAGACTGATATGTCTAGATGCTTTCCTGAAACTAACGCTAATTTTAAAAATTACGATAGTGACTTAGAAAAAATTATTCAGTTTTTACTATTTTATTTTCTGAATTTTTCATCCCGTAGTGTTTAGTGTTTCGAGCAGTCGCCTCAACTCGCCTCATCAAGTCTGGATCGGAATATAAAAAAAAAATATATGTATTGTACTAAAAAACTTTTTAAAATTGCCTATTTTTTATGTGTCCGGGAAGTCACCGACTTCAAAAATCTTTTTATCTATTTGTCAATTTTAATGCACTTTGGCTCAGATTTTCTTTTAGATTCTCCAGCTGCAAAACATTTTTACCCAAATTTCATATATTTTTGTATTAAACAACAAACCAAATCTTCTGGCGCACCCTTCATCTTCTGTTCTGCCCCCCCCCCCCCTCTTTGTTTCGACCCTGTATGAGTCCCATTGTCTAAAATCTGAAAAACCAGGATTTTCTGTTCGCCTAACAATGAATTCCAACACCGTAAAATATCTTTGTTTGCTTGGAATTATCACTTATTCCTCTCTTCTTATAACTATTCATTTGGTGGCTTTCGGAAATGATGTCAATCCTAAATGACAGGTTGAAAAGTGCCGCCAATTCAATACTTATAAAAGCAAAATAAAAAACAGCACTTTTACCTATCACCCCAACCCCACTTCTTTGAAGTCAATTTGTCCCTCCCCCAATTCTGCTCTGTTTTTATCTTCCTACGTTCTTTCAACCGTCTCATATCTTAAGATTTTTCAAACATAGACCGCAACTCTCCTCGACCCCACTCTTCTGTTCCAACACAATGACACAAACACAGCTCACACACTTCATTTCCTGAAACAGCGCTCACCGCCTGAAAGAGAGGCAACATGACAAAATTTTTGAAGTACCTCAAACTTGAAATGTGAGGTGATGGGACAAATTCTCACTGTGTATGGGACAAATGAGGTGCCTCTTGTATGAGTTACCCAACTCTACTTCACTCAAACATCGCATTAAACACCTTGCGAAAAGATTCTACAATGACATTAATCACATCCCAAATGAACTCATCTATGAGCTACCTGACCAAAGACCTTGTAATAGAGTTCTTTGACCTGACTACGATGCTTGCAGTCCATCCAACCGGAAAAAACCAAGGTACTCCACTATTCTTGATGAATAGTCCTTCCGAGCTTTAATTCTTATTTTCTCTTTAATTTAAAAAAAAAATATTATATGTTTATTTTATTAAATAAAATAAAATTGACCTCTCCTAACATCTTTACTTTACCTCGTCTGGCATTATTTTTGTTTTTTTTAACTATGAACTATTTTTACTTTTATACTTTAACTAGTAAATTTTCATTATTTAATTGATATACTTAACATTATCCTACTTTATGTAGTCAATTAGACTACGGCTAAACATTTCTTATGGCTCTCTCAGGATTTGATATACACCTACTCAAAGCAAGGGTGTGCAGTTGCTTCACAACTTGGAAGCCCATTGAACCTATCACAAGTTCAAGTTCAAGTACATGTCACAAACTTTCACGATTCACATTATAATGTAGCAGAATCGGCACCCGCCAGAGTCTGCTGGTTAAACAGAACAAGCGTCTAGCCCCTGCGCCCTCTGCACGATTTCAAAAGACGGATCGTTCTGCGCGCATGCGCGCCGTGATCTGCTGCGAGAGAGTGGAAAGGTCATATTAATTTTATTCCATTCCGCGGCAGTTTTTTTAAATTCGTAAAAGGATTTTGATTTAAAACATTTAGCGTAATATAACTAGATATTTTCTTTCACAAATTTCATTATTTTTACTTTTTTTTTTAACATTCTTAAAGAAATTCAATTTCAGACTTTTACTAAAATATATTTTTTTTTCCTCCGGATTTTTCAATTTTTAAGGATTTTTAACGATTTTATAGCGTTTTAAAGCGAATTTTTAACATCCAAAAGACAATTTTTAACATTAAAAAAAAAACATCACTGGACGCATGAAACTCGCTGAACAGCATTCTCTAGAATGTACGAAATTCATTTATAACCAAATTTCATATTTAATTCCATTTTTTTTTTTCAAACTTTCCATCGCTTATATGTTGAAAAATGGAAACTTTACATTTTTTTTATTCAAATTATTTTTGATAACTCAAATAAATACTGAAAAATAAAATTTTCCGCCCCTGGAATTCGAACTCAAGACCACTGAATGGAAGAGAAATGACATACCACAGAGCTATACGCACTCATTTTGAAATGGCTTAGAACAAAATTTTAAAGTATCAGACAAGCACGCATGCCCGCAGAGTGATCTGTTTTTTGAAATCGTGCAGAGGGTGGAGGGGCTAGACGCTACTTTAAACAGAGCAAGTTTTACAGAAAACTGCGAAGCGTGACCCTCGGTTAGACCAGAGGTTAGTTACCCACGTGATCAATCACGTGATATCATCAGGTAACTAACTTGGCGATATTTTTGTCTTGGCTAGCGAATAAGCAAAACGGCGCGTCGTTGGCGTAATCGTAAATAATATAATCGAATCGCTAGTTGTTGCTTTATGCTTTTGCTGTACTGATTCCTCGTTCGCTTACTAGTTTTTTATTTAATTTTTATTATTGCATATGCTTATGTAATTTAATCAATTTCTCAATATTCTCTTTAGTTTCAGGTAACAATGATTAGCATATTTTTTCTGTATTTTGATATTTCTTTATCCTGCCTACACGTGCTATTTTTTGTTAATTATCTCAGTATACCTTCAGCTGTCTTTAATTATTTATCTTATTTTTATTATTATCATCACGTAGATTTCAAATATATATGTATACATATTTATCTGATAAATTGTATATTTGTTACCAATTCTTTTAATCTGTGTTAGTGTTGCTAAAAAGACAATTTCTATCCTGCACGTGTTATTGTTTGCTAAGTTTTACTAATAATGTACATTTCATATTCAGAAACTTGTGTAATTGAAACACGTTTTTAAATTTTTTGGTAAAGGTGGGAAATCATTCAGAAAGTACTTTCAAAGTCGGCGTTTTGAACCGAATTCGACCCTGTTAAATAAAATAACAAAATGTTTGGTTCTAGAATGTGCCTTATTCTGTTCTTAATTTTACCATGTATTTCGGATTAAAATATCAAGAGGGAGGGAATTCAAATAAGGGGATAAAAAGCAATTGTTCTACAAAAATGCAAATGAATTTTTAAATTGTATTTTGCCATGCTAATTGCTCAGTTTTTCTGTTTTAGCGTCTATGCATGTTCAAGGTTGAAGAATTTTCATAAAATCTTACCAGCCAAGGATTTATTTTAGCAGGCAGCAAGATGCAACATGCAATTGAAAATTGCTATAGCAAAATTTACGCAATTGCAAAAATATATGATTACCATTGCTACAATGCATTTTCATTATTATTTTCTATAAAATTAAGAAATATGTACAACAGAGGAAAGTTTAGGATAGGACATATCACCATGTTTATATTGTGATAATATGGAGAAACGCAAAATTCAGCTAACAAGTATACAAATAAAATAAAAAAAGCTTTTGGCGGCATACCTTTTATAGCCTGCAGTTTTTAAAACTCTCTTTTTATTCGCCCTGTCAGAAAATTCACTCACCAGTGGCGAGTAAAAAATTGCAATTCCCCGCCCTTGATACATGTTCTGTTGTCGTTTGCTTCATTAGCTATGCTAATATAGTAGTGCATGTGAAGAAAAATCTGAATGGTGATTTTTTTTCTCCCAGTCACTTTAGATGACGTAGGTCACTAACTTGGCAGTATTTTGAGTTTGGTTGGCGAGAATCAAAGCTTGCATAGTATATTATAATCATAATTATCGTTTACGACCACTGTGCTTTATTTTTACATATATTTTTTTAATTATTATTTATGACTCATGAGTATTTTCAATTGTTTCAAAGTGACAGCAGATAAATTTATCTGTTTGAGGTTTGAGAAATTGCCACAGAAAACAAATCTATATGAAGAGAAAGGTTTCTAAATTTGCAATAAGTTTGTCTTGTTTCTTGTAATTTTGTCAAAGAAAGGTTATTTGTAAATTCCTAGAAATTGTATGCTGTTTTACATGAATGATGATTATACCAACACAAATGAATGTAAAGCATATCTTATCGGCCTTTATATTTTCTGAATTGCTTACTCTTTTTTATTAATTTCACAGATCTGTTACATGTTAAATTGTGGTGTATTGAGTACTTAGTCTCAGCAAGTGAAATATTTTGTAGAATTTATTAAAACAAAATGATTTTCATCTATTATTTGGGTCATTCCATAATAACTGGCGTTATATTTAGAATAATTGACTTTAGTAATTTTAGTAATATAACACCAAAAAATATTCATAATGTAAAGTTGATGTGATTTGTCAATTAAACCTATCCAAAAGAAAATTTGCATGAAAATTACTTAAATTTAGTGCTATTTCTTGAACTCTGAAAATTGTATTTACTGTGGTAACTTACGTTACTGAAAAAAGAACGTAAGTTATCATAATAAGTTTAATTGCCGCTGTTCAAGAAATAATACTAAATTTGGGTAATTTTCATACAAATTTCGGTTTGAATCGGTTTAATTAAAAAATCACTTCAACTTTACATTTTGAATACTTTTTGGTGTTATATTATTAAAATTACTGAAGTTAATTACTCTAAATGTAGCACAGGTTACCATGGAATGACCCATTTAAATATTCAAAATGTAGGTTCATGTCAGATCAAATAGTTATTGAAATAGAAAGAGTAAGTAAATTTTTTGTTCTATACTTAGTGTACAAGAGAAACTATTTCAACAACTATAATATTAATTAAATTTACAACAGTAATAAAACTAGTTAATCTGCAGATCAGGGGCCTCAAATGTCAAGTCTGCAGTTTTATTTTAATCATTTTATTTACTAGTATTTAAAACATTCAACCCACAGTTTCATTTATTTCATATTTGAAATGCTAATTACTACAGGTATTATACCAAGTAGTTTGATGAAGTTTAACTGTTAAGAATAATGGGAAATAAGATTCCATTCACTAGTTCTCAGACAATTTTTTTGCAAAATTTATTAACTTCTTTAACAGCCCCCCTCCCATTGTCGCAATACTTTGATAAAGTTTAATACTTAAAAAATTTAGTATTTTAAAATCTTCTATTTAAATTAGTTAAAGTATAGATCTTGTAATAATGACAAAATTAGTTTAACCAACGAATTATTCTCATAAATATTTTATGGATACTAATTATTAAATTTATTTAAAAATGACTATTTAATTTTGTTTCATTGGTGTACTCTCATTAAACTCTGGTTCTAAATACAATCATAAAAACAATTACCCTGTATTTTTTTTTTTTGGTGGTGTCCATTACTGGAATTTTGGGTGTTTTGATTTATTTTTGTTATTCACAATTAAATTTCTATTGACATTGGGATGTGTAAAAGAATGGTTAAATATTGTTGATAGATTAATATAATATAAATAAAACTGGAATGTAAAAGAAATTCCCTTAGGGTGTCTTACTGACACATCTACCATAGTTTTTTGTTAAGCCTAGCTGTCTAATTCTTTTATCCTATTTGGTCTTGTTTTTCAAAAAAGTATACAATTTTTACATTATTTTGAAGAAAAATGTAGAAAATTTATTCAGAATAATTGTTGCATGGAATATGTTGAACTAAAACTCACCTCTTATTTGAATAATCCAAACTTTCTTACTATCATAATCAAACTACATCATCCAGAAATTTCAAAATGGCTAGCATAACAGTGCAGCAGTAAATATTTTGAAGAAATGACTGGCCCATGAAACTGCTAAAAGTGAATAAAATTACCATTTGTATTAATTCCTTTTGAATTATTCAACCTAATATAAATTAATAACTAAATGCCTCTGTTTTGAATGCCAGTGATAGCTTGTTTTTATAGCAAGCAGTTAAATCAATCAAATTTTCACCATTTATCACATTATTTTACTCCTGATATTCTAGTCAGTGTGCCAAATGTAGATCTGGCACATTATTTTTAGGTGCGTTCGTAATTATATAAATACGTAGCACCTATTGTCGTCGCTTGGTCCGTCTGTCTGTCCGTCCGCATATAACAACGCAAAAACTACCCAACCGAATGGGTTGCAATTTAAAATATATTATCTTTGCAGAATTTTGTCGAGACATTTCAAATTTTATTAAAATCGAATCAAAACTTTAGGAAATATTAATAAAAATATTAAGAAATTTGAATTTTTTTTTTTTTTTAAATCGGTGCTTTCTTGTTATAGGAGCTTCCGAGGTTTAATCGTCAAGCGACCAAGATACTTATTTTATGACAGAAATTAATCTGCAGACGATATAATTCATTTCACAGAATTAAAAATCAGAAAAGATCTGAATATTTATGTAACTAGTTATAGTACGAACGCATCTCATTTGTCACGTTTGACGTACAATTTCCAACTTGTTTTTATAGTTTGTGTGATAATTTGTAAGGTCTATTTTGATTGAAGAAGATAATTATTTCTCACTTAACATATGGGTTGTGATACACTGTGTGTGTATATTACATTACTTTTCAGCCCAGGATCTTTATTTTCTATCCATCTAAACAATATATTAATTAAAAAAGTTCTAGTATATGTTTACATCATCAAAACTCCTTCATGATGTGAATTTTAAATATTCAATATCAACCGAACAGTTGCTTAATTTATGTAGCTTTTTTTTTTTAGTTATGCAAGTCCAACAATCATCAGTGGTATAAACTTCCCAGTGGGAAAAACAGATCCACTCTAATTTATTTATTCTTAAAGATAATTAAGTATAGTTTTATTTTAGTAATAGATAAGAAAACAATTTTATAATTATTTACTCAGTATTAAAAAAACACAAAAGATTGTTTTGAAATAAATACGAAAAGTGTGCAAATATATTTTTAATTCAATGAACAATATTTTATAGAGAGATCCTGAAATGATTATCTACTTCATGTGTAGTATATTTGTGTATTGTTATTAAATGAACATTTTATAATCTATTTCTATTTTAAACTTTTTTTAATGAATTTTTTAGATCCAGTTTTGTTAATTTTTATACCCCTTGAAGGATGTAGGCATCAGACCAAGTCCTGGAGGCATTGGGTTCGCCGAAGTGTGCAGCTTCCATTTGACGAGACACTGTGTGGGCACCAGTCTTTCCTTCCAAATGGGAGCACTCTCAACACCACTGATTTTGTGCGCCAGCATGTGACATTGCCAGGAACTGTATTAGCACAGCTGATACTGCTGTGTTCTGATGGGAACTGCCTCTATATGCCATTGTGGCAAGTTGAATAAATATTGCATGTTGTGTGTGGGTCTTATTTGAATCATATACACAAGCAATATTTTTTCGACTAGTGGAGAAATCTACACTAGCGAGTAAAATTGAGAAAGCTCTGTTCAGCAACTCATCTAGCAGGGAGAAAGCTTTACCAAAAGTATGTGTTTGTTATTAATTAAATATTGTTGCATAGCTCATAAGGCCCTGTTGCTCTTTCTTATATCTGGCCCAAGTAGACTGTAAATATATGTTCTATTCATGCATTCGTGTTACATTTATTTCTTTCATTGATTTTAAACACTAAATAAAAGTATGCTTGACGTAAATTTTTTAGTAACTGTACCATTGTAAATTTTACAACAATTGTGATATTTCTTACACTATATACAGTAGATTCCTTCAAATCCACAACTTTAAAATCATCCACAAATGCTTAAAATTTGCACATTGTTGCAGAAGTAAACATTGAAACTTAGTTAAAATGTGGGGAAAAAATTAAAGATTTGTTTTATTTTTATATCATTCTGTACACATTTTAATGTTATTCTGGTTAATATGACAACTCATGTTTTCTCATGAAGGAAGTATAAATTTAATTCTGACAAAATTCGCAATAGCGCTGATATCAGTTGTGATTCTGATCTTTTTACCAAATACTTTTGTATATTAATCAAGCTATTTTAGTTAGTCTGGCTAAACATAAAATAAAACTTCATTATTTTAAGATTTTTATGTAAATTATTAGTGTACCTTTTATGAGACGAATCTCATTGAATAAATAATTAGAAAAGTTTCATCTCATCATTATTAAATTATGCATTGTTAATTATGTACTTTTAATATTTAAATCATTTCTTAAATTTTCTTAATTTTTATTATTTTAACATTTTACTTTATTATAAGCATATGTTATAATTTTAAGTGCATTATATACATTCAAATTACTGTTTTAAAAATATACCCAAAACAGTGACCAAAAATCTACATAATCTCTAGTCCCAAATGATGTAGTTTTGAGGGAGTGTATGGTACTCGCATATTGCATGGAAGTTTAAATTAAATTTTTACTGTAATTTTCCTCTAATTTGTCACTTTTTACTTTCTTCTATCTTTACAAGAAGAAAGTATTGGATTCATGAAAATTTTCGACTTCCGGTTTTCGACGGATTTATACGTTTTAGAAGGTCTTGGACACGATTTGACTGTTTCTAGAAAATGTCTGTCTGTATGCGACACAAATTTTGTGGCCGCTCTATCTCAAGAGCTAATTCTCGGAATTTAATACAGGAATGCCGAATGTTGGGGTATTCCTGTCTGTGAGTCTGTCTGTCTGTATGCGACACAAATTTTGTGGGCGCTCTATCTCAAGAACTAATTCTCGGAATTTAATAAAACTTTAGATTCAGTTAGTCCCTGATATAAATTGGTGCTGATCAGTTTTTGGTAAAAATTTCCCAGCAGGTGGCGCTGCTATGCAGCATTTTTCGCGATTTCCGCAATATCTCTATCTCAAGAACTAATGCTCGGAATTCAATAAAACTTTAGATTCAGTTAGTCCCTGATATAAATTGGTGCTGATTAGTTTTTGGTAAAAATCGCCCTGCAGGTGCCGCTGCTATGCAGCACTTTGCAGGATTTACACGATTTTAGCAATAGTCATATCTCAAGAAATATTGCACAGAATTTAATAAAACTTGAGTTTCAGTTAGACCTTGATATAAATTGGTGCTGATTCTTTTTAGTGTATGCGAAACCTGTGTGAGATAGAAGAAAGTTTTGGGATTGCCACATCCGACTAGTTTTACTATTGTTAAATATCACGTATTTGTCAAAGCGTAACTGTTATACATAAAAAGTACATGTGCCTACTCTTACAAAAAATTAGTGTGTACGCTGAAAAGTTAATTTATGAGTAAAATCAGGTCTTTTTTCTAAAAAAATGTTTAGGAAGACACTCAGTTTAACACAGGAAAATCACCAATTTTGCAGTCTGATCTTTGAATGATGTCACTCTAGAATATTTTAACAAAATTTTTAATATGGATTTTCCTTGTTAAAGATTGTGGTGACCAAGAGTATTGCTGAGTTATATGACGCTATAATTATATTCGCATTTTATCATTTTAGATGTAAATATAGGTATATTTTGGACATATTACTTACAGGGTTATTTCAGGATTTACACATGAGAATAAAGGAAATTAAAAGATGAGGTTCTCACAATGTTGGCCATCTGAGGAGACAATGAAACAAAATCTGTTTGAAATTTGCGATAACCTGCTTAAGTTGGTCTGTTGGAATCAACCTTATCACACTTGTTATTCCTGTTTTCAGCTCTCCTATGGTGTTTGGTTGATCTCTGTAGACCCATAAAAAGAAGTCTAGTGGTGATAAGTCAGGCTATAGGGGTGGGCCAAAATGTTCATAGCCAAAGCGATTTGGGTAGCCTCTTGCGATGACATGATTGTCATAGTAACTTTTGATCAAGTTCAGGATGTCTCTTGTTGAATGTTGAGGAGATCCATCCTGCTGAAACCATGCGTCTTGAATCCAGTGTTCATAGTAGGCATAAATAATGAACCTTGTTGTAAAAAAGATAGTTTTTTTCCCCAAAATTTCCGGAGTTTTTTCTGAGCATTCCCATCTCTACTGTTTAACCATAGAGCAGTTATGTGGTATCTGATGAAACTGCATGACTATTTTGTTAAAATACAATTTAAAAATCTAATAAAATATTTATTTTCAATATTTTTTTATAATTTAATAAAACAGTACTTTCAGTCATCGTTTAAACACCCAAAAAAAAAAAAAAAAAAAAAAATCCAGGCAAGAACTGAATTTATACAAGGGACTAAATTTGTGATTCCTCTGACCAATGACATGAAGTTTTTTCAACTCAACATTGAGTTACCTTTGGTTGAATAGTTTTTTTTCCTAAGTCAATTAGGAATTGCGATAGTATCTCAGTTCAAATTGCTAAGATGTGGTTTCTCAGCCGTAAGTTTGATGTTATTAAAGAATTTCTTAGTGAGCCAGCAATGTCAATAAGCTTTTGAAATTTTGTGTCCCTGGGACCCAGACACTTTTCAAAAAGTGGGTCCTGCTTTTTTAAACGAGCAATGCATTTAATACAAAATATGCCTCTTTTGAGCATTCCTTCAATGAAAAAAATGCATCTTGAAAGACCAATCACAGTTTTTTTTTTTTTTATGCATCTCTTCTCCAATTTTTTGATTAAATTATGTGCTCTAGTGCATTCCTGACATTACTTTGAGACAGGCTTACTACTGAATACTACCTTGTGAAAATTTTCAGTACTTTTCTGTTTCATAGAGCATATTTGAGGACAATATTTCTTGTTTAATTTTTTTTCACTTACTAAAGAAAGCCACTGTCTGTTTTACAGTAAAAATTTATTTGCATACATTAACGATGCATTTTCAAAATTAATCTTTTCTGTCATTATTTATTTTTATTATTTACTAGCTGATCCACCCGGGCCCATGATAATAAATTTAAACAAACCTCAGGTTTGTATGATTTTATATTTTTAACCTGATTTTGTAAGAAGATATATTTTTAAATAAAAATTCGTGAAAAAACATTGATATTTAGTGATAAAAGTGCTTGTAAGAAGACATTTTCTTGTTTTTTCATGTGGGGTCTTTTCATAGTTTTTTTCTTAAAGTTCTTGTCTGAACTCTTGGAAATTTTTATCGATTATAAATATAACAGTTTTACAGTCCATGTAAAAATTTTGTGAAACATTGCTATCTAGTTGTAAAAGAAATATGTTTTCTTCTCCCTTTTTTTTTTAATTTTTGTTGTTTGTTTTTGCATTGGCTGTTTAAAATCACAATTAAAAAAATAGTTCTCATCTTCCAAACTCTCTGAAATTTAAATCAGTTATAAACTATAACTGTATTGAAGCTCTCATTAAAATTTCATAAAAAAATATGCATATGTAATGATAAAAACATGAGTCGAAGCAGAGAAATGCCATGCTAAATCCCTGCTTTTTTTTTTTTTTCCTGAGATTTTTTAATAACTGTATACATCCAAAACATTTGAAAATTTTGTATTTAATGTAAATCAGGTCTACTGAAATGCTATAAAAAGATTGTGTCGAAATGTGAACGTCTAAGTTACTGTTAGTGTAGAAAAAAAATCATCTCCATGAGGTGCGAAGTGAATTGCATTCACTGGTGTTTTTGAAAAGGTTAAAATTCGTATTTTTTAAAACCAATTGCAGTATCAATTAGAAGAACATTTGAGCTTTAAGAGCATATATTTGGTTTTGTTGGTACCTCTACCAACAAAAATTGCACTCTGGAGGGGCGTTGCCATAAGGGGGAAAATAACCCTTTAAAAAAAATTCAAAGGGTTAACAACAATATTATATAGTTTCAATTGATTGCAGCATTTGAGATGTAAGAGTACAATCTTTCTAATATGTCTTTCAATTTTAACTGTACTGAATGGTTTGATTGATTTATGTTAAAATAAAGCTATGAAATACCACACAAAAAACTGTGTGTTCAGTTCTTCAGACTTCTCTGTGTGCTGTATTTTGCTAGCTCTTGTCCACACACAGCAAAACTCTCTTTTGTCAATATAGATTTGGTCATTTTTTATCTTATAAAAGTTCTGCATTGTTTCAATATTTTACTTTTGTAACCATATCTCTGTATTTTCAGGTGCTAAGACTGATGTTACTTTTCCCGTGTCACAATTTGAGTCATCTCTCAATAAATGTGTGCCATTTTCTTCAAGTTCAACTATCTTTTCATTTTCATTGTATGTAAAAAGTCATGTTTTGAATACATTTTCACTCACTTGATATTTAAAAAGCAAAAATTAAATTAAAAAAAAAACTATGTAAATGTTTTAAAATCAGTTCCTTATGTGTGTTATGTATTTCATGTCAAAATACATAATGGTCACAGTCACCAGTGTATCACTTAACAACATTCATCTGTTAGCTACTTAAAAAGCCTAAAAAAGTTATTATATTAATGTGTTACTTCAAAAATCGATTCATATTTATGTTATCCCTTTTTTTTTTTTTTTTTTTTTCCCAGATTATGCTTGTAGAAAATTTTTCAGAAGAGTCATAACCGAACAAAAAATGTACAATTTTACTGATAAAATATTACTGTGTATTTTGTAACATTGAAATACTGAAATGTATTTTTAAATGTAAAATAAAAAATATAAATTCTGTATTTGCTGTTTTATAGCTTGGAAAACAAATTCATGTTTTTATGGGTTAATTTAGAATGTATATGAAAAATGTAGACATTTTATAACAAAACATTCAAATGCTGGTAAAAGTGTTATTTTTGAAATCAAACACCTTAATTATTACAGAACCACTTATCCTGAATGGTTGGTGTCAGATGTATTCCAGATAATTGGTTTTTCTGACTAACTGGTTGGACATTAAAGCAACATCCATTTGACCACATTTGTAAAATATGTGTGACTGTGGCATTGTTTCTGATTTGAAATTAATTATTAGATTACTCGGATTAAGAATCAGATCCAATCAAGGTAAAAAATTAATTGGAGTTTGAAAGAAGCAGTTTATGGCAATCGATTGGAAATAGCAATTCCTCTGCATAAAAATCAAAACGCATAATATCTAGCTGAATATACAGGGTGTCCATAATTAAACGACCCTACTTTAAAGTTGTCTACAGACGAAACTATTGGTCTGAAAGTTGTGAAATTTTGTGAAGGACATAATAAAGGAATGGGAATTTGTTTAAGCGAAAAA
The DNA here is from genome assembly GCA_963931845.1 of Maratus michaelseni. Taxonomy (NCBI): domain Eukaryota; kingdom Metazoa; phylum Arthropoda; class Arachnida; order Araneae; family Salticidae; genus Maratus; species Maratus michaelseni. The sequence continues at coordinate 222,940,820 of OZ007595.1, forward strand.
AAAATTAGTTCAAAATTTCGCCACCAGAGGGCGTTTTTTAAATAAATTACACATTTAGTATACATTTACGATAGGTTACAAATTTTCTTGCAACAAAACATGTTGAACAAACCTTTTTTACGACATGTTTTTAGCATTTCCCAAAACACACTGCGAACATGCTATCTTACGATTCAAGATGGTAGCTGAAAATGATGGCCGTCAGGTGGAACATATTTTGTTGCAAGAAAATTTGTAACCTATCGTAAATGTATACTAAATGTGTAATTTATTTAAAAAACGCCCTCTGGCGGCGAAATTGTGAACTAATTTTTTTTTCGCTTAAACAAATTCCCATTCCTTCATTATGTCCTTCACAAAATTTCACAACTTTCTGACCAATAGTTTCGTCTTTAGACAACTTTAAAGTAGGGTCGTTTAATTATGGACACCCTGTATTTCAATTCCTAGATGTTGGCATCAAGTTATACCATGCATGTTGTAATGCTTCAAACAATGAACATGTCAGACTGGGTTTTCAGATAAACGGTTCCATACTGTATATTATATACATTCCTGGCTGATACAAGGAAATTTTATAATGGGACAATGATAGATGACAACATTAGACATTTTAAGAAATAGAGAAATTTGAAAAAAAAAAAAGTTGATAAAAACTAAACAACATATTTTAAATATGCTCATTTAGATTTAAGATGCTCCATGTTGTCTTTACTTTTCTAAATTTTAAGATGACTACACGCATCACCACTGTAAATAACCTATAAAAGGTTCTAGGCAGGGTTGAGGGTGTTATTATAATTGTTCTTCTTAAAATTAAATCTTTCAAAAATAATTTTATAAGAAAATCCCTTAGTATCATTAAAATATACATATATATATATACTAAAAGTGATAACAGTACACTAAAAACCTTATAAATGCCGTTTAATAAGCAGATATACTAGTTTCATACACATAATCAACAACATTCTCAAGATCAATAATTATAAATTAACTATTTTCCCAAAAATTTGAAAAGAATAATAAATAATTTTTGCTAAAATAGTTTAATATTATTAATCTGGAGAATGATTGTGTGTACGAAACTAGTAGGAGTAGATCTGTTTATTAAAAGGTGCTTAACAGCCTTTAAGTGTATTATCATATATATTTGTTTTTATTTTATAAAATGGTAAATGAATAGAATTTATGTTAATTAAACACAGAAGATGCCTTTTTTTCTCTTTGAAATGAATTCAAGTATAAAAATATATTACTTTTTCTTTACTTTAAACATTGTGAACTTCTTTAAAATGAAATAACACATTTCTGTTAGGTAATGTCTATTTGTTTTGCAAAAAGGGAATGTTACGAAGCACCAAAATTATGGGGCAGGGGGCTCAGTACCCTTTTAAAAAAAAAAAAAAAATATTTTATATCTTTTGAAATATTAAGGCGTTTTTTGAAGGAAATACGTTTCTGTTACAGTTTTAAACTTTTTGCTGTGATACATGAAAATATGAGTATTTGCGTAAAAACTTTACTTTAAAAAATAATTAATTATAGTAAAAAACCACTAATTCACACACCTTGGTTCAAAGGATTGTGTTAATTTGGGACTTTTTATTAAGATAAATAGTAATACACTGTTAAATAATAATCAATGTTCAAATATAATAAATGTAATATTTTTAAATGTTTTTAATTTTATAACTACGATTTAAGGATAAAAAGATAAATGATTAACTATATTGGCTACGTAAATATCATTATTAATTTTACTAATTTTTTATTAATTATTGCTTTACCATCCCCCCTCCCCTCCAAACACACACTCTATAGCGAAATCTCATGTTTGCAATTGCCTTCTTCAAATGAAGTATTTTTAAGATGATAAAATTTGAAATTTTTCTGCATGTAGAAATTTCAGTTTTTTTATATACTTAAAATTGAAGGAGGCTTTAAAAAAACGCACGCGAAACGTTCTGACTCATTTGTAAATGTAAAGGCATAAAATTGGCAGGTCTGACTATTGAAGTGATTAGGGATAGAAACACATTTTCCATTTATTTATACATATATATAAATAAGTTATCGATTTATAAGTGACTCTTTTCATGTGAAAGGTTTTTTCACCTTTCTCGTGCTGCCACGTCGGGAATGCCATTCATAACGCCGATTTTGACATTGTTTTTAAAATATATTCTGCCTTTACCGAAAGATAGAAAACGGTTTTCGATTGCTTCTGTTTATAATTTTAAAAAGAAAGTCAAAATAAATAAATATGCAAGTTATTGAGAGTTCAAGTAAAATGTTAATTGAACGGAAATGCATATACATGGTATCCCAGAATGGAGTGACTTTTTATAACCGAATTTAAAACTCTTTGTGCTGTCGATCGTCAGTGGCATACCCAAGATTTAATTTCGGGGGGGGGGGGGGGGGGTTGACTTAAATTTCGATAATGTTCTGAGTCTTACGAAACACATTGAATTGAGTTGTAAACAAAATTTATGTTTGACAATAAGGCCGTAGCCAGAGGAAATCGGGGAGGGGGGGGGGGGTATGGTGCCGATTAAGTTGAAAAGTTTTAATGGGTTCTTTCATTTAAAAGAAAGTCACTGTAGCTTAAAATTGTCCCCCTTCCCCCTAGAAAATATAAAGTAAATTCTGGGCTACAGTTCTTGTTTGACGATAACTTAATATTACTTTGGACAATCTCAAATACAAATTTTATTCTTCATAATTCTTTCTATTTTTGGATCAATTCCCTATTAGAAATGTATGCAGTTTTCCGTGTCAGGGACTCACAAACTGGTATAAGTGCTACACACTCCATTTTCACAGGAACCTTCTATAATATAAATCATATGATACATGTAAAAATGGATGTTTGCTTCATATTTTTGTTTTTAAAAAAAACTACTTACATTATTGCAAATCGGATCTTTAATTTTATACAATTCACCCTAAGGAAAGTTACTATAATAAATATCAAGCAAGTAGTATTGAGAAACATGTTGAAGCTTTAGCATTTTGAACATACTGATGTGATATACTGAAAAAACACAAACTGAGAAAAATAATTTTTCACTCTGAATCCTTTGAAGGGAAATGGATGCAGTAAAAAGCCTTTTCACATATTTCTAATTATTTGATTATTATGCAAATATGCAAGAATATACTGGCGATGTTTAAATACTTTATATTCAAAAAGTGATAATTTCGTCATTTTTCATCAAAATGAATGACAGCAAGTACCCTTAAGACACTGCTTTACCATCCCCCCTCCCCTCCAAACACACACTCTATAGCGAAATCTCATGTTTGCAATTGACTTCTTCAAATGAAGTATTTTTAAGATGATAAAATTTGAAATTTTTCTGCATGTAGAAATTTCAGTTTTTTTATATACTTAAAATTGAAGGAGGCTTTAAAAAAACGCACGCGAAACGTTCTGACTCATTTGTAAATGTAAAGGCATAAAATTGGCAGGTCTGACTATTGAAGTGATTAGGGATAGAAACACATTTTCCATTTATTTATACATATATATAAATAAGTTATCGATTTATAAGTGACTCTTTTCATGTGACAGGTTTTTTCACCTTTCTCGTGCTGCCACGTCGGGAATGCCATTCATAACGCCGATTTTGACATTGTTTTTAAAATATATTCTGCCTTTACCGAAAGATAGAAAACGGTTTTCGATTGCTTCTGTTTATAATTTTAAAAAGAAAGTCAAAATAAATAAATATGCAAGTTATTGAGAGTTCAAGTAAAATGTTAAATGAACGGAAATGCATATACATGGTATCCCAGAATGGAGTGACTTTTTATAACCGAATTTAAAACTCTTTGTGCTGTCGATCGTCAGTGGCATACCCAAGATTTAATTTCGGGGGGGGGGGGGGGAGGTTGACTTAAATTTCGATAATGTTCTGAGTCTTACGAAACACGTTGAATTGAGTTGTAAACAAAATTTATGTTTGACAATAAGGCCGTAGCCAGAGGAAATCGGGGAGGGGGGGGGTATGGTGCCGATTAAGTTGAAAAGTTTTAATGGGTTCTTTCATTTAAAAGAAAGTCACTGTAGCTTAAAATTGTCCCCCTTCCCCCTAGAAAATATAAAGTAAATTCTGGGCTACAGTTCTTGTTTGACGATAACTTAATATTACTTTGGACAATCTCAAATACAAATTTTATTCTTCATAATTCTTTCTATTTTTGGATCAATTCCCTATTAGAAATGTATGCAGTTTTCCGTGTCAGGGACTCACAAACTGGTATAAGTGCTACACACTCCATTTTCACAGGAACCTTCTATAATATAAATCATATGATACATGTAAAAATGGATGTTTGCTTCATATTTTTGTTTAAAAAAAAAAAACTACTTACATTATTGCAAATCGGATCTTTAATTTTATACAATGCACCCTAAGGAAATTCACTATAATAAATATCAAGCAAGTAGTATTGAGAAACATGTTGAAGCTTTAGCATTTTGAACATACTGATGTGATATACTGAAAAAACACAAACTGAGAAAAATAATTTTTCACTCTGAATCCTTTGAAGGGAAATGGATGCAGTAAAAAGCCTTTTCACATATTTCTAATTATTTGATTATTATGCAAATATGCAAGAATATACTGGCGATGTTTAAATACTTTATATTCAAAAAGTGATAATTTCGTCATTTTTCATCAAAATGAATGAGAGCAAGTACCCTTAAGGGACTGCTTTACCATCCCCCCTCCCCTCCAAACACACACTCTATAGCGAAATCTCATGTTTGCAATTGCCTTCTTCAAATGAAGTATTTTTAAGATGATAAAATTTGAAATTTTTCTGCATGTAGAAATTTCAGTTTTTTTATATACTTAAAATTGAAGGAGGCTTTAAAAAACGCACTACATATAGGCATCAGACATCTACTTTTTGGTGGTGAAAACCGTATTTCGATAATTAGGTATGAGTCACCATCTAATTCAATTTCTCCACAGGCTAACAAAAGGATTTTGAGATTGGCGATTTGAAAACCTGTATTGATGAATCATCCCTTTAAACTGTAATCTTCAGGAATAAAGAATCCAATCACATGTGATTTTTTCCATTTTACTTATCTAATTTCAACTGCTTAAATGCATGAACCAGTAACATTCATTAATTATATATTTGTTAATTTTGGACATAATAATGTTATGCTGTTGAAACGCTGCCTTTCAGCAGAACTCTGATGATATTAAATAAAAATTATCTCCAAACTCTGGGGCAGATCCAGATAATCTTTTTTTGTAGGGAAGGGGGGGGGGATACATAGTTTTATACAGTCGGCATAGTATTGTACCGTAAATGGAACATTTTCATTGTCCCGCCGGAACGAACACCGTACTACCGAACGAACACCTGCTAAGACGAAAACTTCCCTAAAAATATACTTTTCTTTGATCCCTAGCGATTCTCTTTTCACAGATTTTGTTGTTTAATATTTATATATAAATCATAATTTATGTTCGTTAATTCATGCAGTAAAGACTGTGTAAACGGAACTTGTCTATAACGAAATCCCACTTTTTATTGAAAGATTTCATAGTCTCGACAAAATAGTACCCTTTAAATCTACCGGCTAAAACGGAAACATGTGTCTAAAACTGAAATATTTTTATGGTTTCTAGCAATTGCGTTTACACGTTTAATTTACTTTGTAAGTCCGTTATTAATTGTTGAATTAATAGAAAACTAAGACGGAATCACAAGGTCACCATTTACTTATTATTGAATTGTAAAAAAAAAAACCAGTCCACACTTATTTATACATTTACCTGGATGAATTCATGTGTAATTAGCTTAGTGTGCAAAGCACGGAATGAATGTTTAGCCAGCGAAACGGCGCCAAATTTTTGTGGAAAAAAAAATCCGACAAGAAAATACACCAATTGTACAAAGGTCGTTAAGTAGATTTGAACATATGATCGATTTTTAAATATTTTTTTAATTCTCACTTACTAATGAAGGCTCTCTCATCGGTTTCTCCTAAACGGACATGGACTTGGGGCTTCACTGCCCTCGGCTGTGTACACCCGTGCGGGCTTAATACATTATATCGTACATTAATTACATTGTATTGGCTTAATAAATTGTATCATTGGACTTAATACATTGTATCTTGCTCCTGTATCGAATCAAGCAAACCTTGAATTATAAATTTTAATATAGCCATACGTTAAAATGTTCACCATCGTTGTTTCAGATGCTGTAAGAACCGATTTGGCATTCTCAAAACTTAAATTGAATCACGACGGCAAAACGTATAGGTGAGTTCTTCCCATTTGAGAAAAAAAGTCTAAAAATTACCGCAAAACGCTACAACTCGCATAAAAAATTAAATAACAAAATCTTATTAAAAAATACAAAAAATCGCTTCGTGGTGCGTAACTTTAGATAGGCACCTACCTGCCGGGCAGGGTGCAGGGCCGTTTGTTTAACGTGCAACGAGTAGGGCAGGGAGTCGCTTATAGCGTATTGTATTTAAATAAATCAATTAATATCCACCCTTTCCTCGCAACACAATCACTTTTTCAAAAAGCTCGCATGCACAGACAGGCCCAAGGCAGTCCCAGGCTAATTTTCTTTCATTAGATTTAGGCCGGACTGACAGATCTGTGGTTTATAAATAGGAACCGGGTGAAAACACATTCCGGCGTACTATTGGTACGTAACGCTAGTTGTCAGTACTTGTGATTTAAAAAGCGAAATTTATTAAGAGCTGTATAGATGTAGAGGGCTAGACCGAGTTTTTTTTTTTTTTTTTTTTTCAGAATTCGGACGATTTTATTAGATTTTTTATTTGTGGGAGCATAGGATAGAACCGGAGCAACGCCTTGACCCGGCGCACACGGCTGTCCCTAAACGGTCTCCAGCCGGAATTAATTGGGTATCAGTTATTTTAGTTGGTTAGAACTATCCACATAACGGAATTGAATTCACGATGACACAATCAGATGAGGGTGCCACTGACTTTAATAAGTCAACATTGTCCGACATGGGTATCCCCACCGTCGATGAGAATGGGAAGTAGGACAAACGAGTATCAGCACGATACATAGTGAATAAAATGAAGGTCATGTTGAAGGGAAGCCAAACAAAAATGAAAAAGATACGAAGGTGACACTTATGGAAGAGCTTTCTGTTTGTACAGCAAGCTCTGTATCTAGCAGTCACTAGAACTTAAATAAACAACTTGACCTAGAAGGTGCCTGAAGGATACGGTCAAATGCACTGTTCCCAGGCTTCGAAGTCCTCGTATCATCGCATACGACCGCGACCAACGAAATACACGGCCGGCTCATGACTTTTAAAACGTTACACGGAGTGGATCATCTTTAAATGGCGATTGGCACAAAATGATGGGTGCACTGCTTTGTACCAATCGAAGTGTAAAGATGATCCACTCTGTGTGACTTTTAAACGTTATGAACTGGCCGTGTATATCGTTGCTCGCGGTACCACATACCTAACGACGTCGATGGGACAGACGTAGTCGAAACTGCAATAAAGCAGTAAGGTGCTGAGGCAGGGTCGGTTAAGATCAAGTTTCCTATTAAGGGACAAGACTTGACCAACAGGGTTCTGGAAGTAACTCCAGGAGCCTTCCATGTCCTGACGAATCTATGAAGGCTGGTAATCGGCTGGACAAGAGCTAAACTGGCTGAGCACCTCCGACCGACTCAGTGTCATAGATATAGTTGCAAAGACTAGAATAAACTTGGAAATAAACCGGCTTTATTGGGAATAAACCGGGTCCATTGGAAATAAACCCGTTCTTTGCAACTGTAGTCAGAGACATAGATGTGGGAATTATGCCACATAAGCAAGTTGTGCAAGAATAAGGATCCACCCCATGTGACGTTTTAAAAGTCATAAACAGGCCGTGTAATTCGTTCATCGCGAAGCGAGGGGGGGGGATGTAGAGGCAAAAATCTATAGGAGAGAGAAACAGCTGGAAGAAATGCGGTAAACATAAACAAAGGCTCCTATAGAAAATGCCTATGCATGCAACTGAAGGATAAATCCACCGCGGGCACAGTGATAAAGCCAAAATAAGCTAGAGAAAAAATAAAGAAAATAAAAGACTCTAAAATTGGAACTGTATCTCAAAAGTCCCTATAGAACGGAATAACATAAATTGGAGCTATATTCGTTGAACAAGAGAATGATTTCATGAGTAACAATGAAAGTAACATGAAGATCGGATAAATAGAAGATGAGAAAATCCGTCAAAAAAATATGTGTAGATTTACCACAAGGCGGTAGGGATGAAAATCTATAAAAGCTTATAAATATGGTTCGATTTTTCCAAAATTTTAGGAGGGGGTGGGATATAAACTTAGTCCAAAAAGGCAAAACCCTATTTGAGTGATGAATGGAGGTGGGATGAAACAGCTGGAAGAAACGAGACAAACACCGAAAAAGAGTTGAAAAAAAATAAAGGTATCTGTCAGGTTTCTGACTTTAACAGAACCTAAGTTGTATATATCTAGTTAATTTAATTAATTATATTTAATCATTATTGTATTCAGATATATATTTTCTTTTCCTGTAAATTTCTGTATGTGATTGACAATGGAATTTCCCTGATCCTCACAGCTATTTGTGGGGTGTTTACAGAGTCATTATGAAAGGAATCCGGTTTTTTCAATGTGGATACAATGCGCATTGAATTCCTAGCGAACTGATTTGGGAAGATAATAGAAAAGAGGGAACGTTCTAGAGAAATGTATTTACAGGTGTGGAAAATCCATGAAGGAGGAAAGACAGGCCCCGAAGATCGAGAGAGTGGGGTGAAGTGTATGACATTAGGCAGTCGCTGGTGTGCAGTGGAGTGAGTAGGACAGGCAGTGTCCTGGGAGAGAAGCTATGTATACGGACCAGACCGGAGAGAACGTGCATCGGACAGTTGGTCCAGGGGTGGACGAAATACAGCATAGACGGAACAGATCGGAATAGACCTGAGGTCTAGACTGTGCCGGGGGTAGCGAGGTGACATACCGCCGGATATATATATATATATAGTGCGAGTATGGGAATCATCTTTTGAGGTGGTTGTGATTTGGCTCCACCGGAACTGTGTGTATTAGTGGTGCGTAACGAAGTAGCGTGAAACGTACGATCAGGGAGATTGTCATTCGACAGTCGTTTACGGCAAGTGCTAATAATAAATATGGACCAATAAGGACTATTACTGTAACATTTTTTTGTGCTAATTCAATCAATAAATTATTAGTTGATTATTTAAGTGAGTAACAAATTATCCGATGGACTCGGGAGCCCTCAGTCAGCTGGGGTGCCCCCTTCCAATCGATGGCTGGGGCTTTTGCGGGGTGTACCTTCCAGCGTTCTGCTTTACGTTGAATTTCGTCTGCACGAATACAGACTGAGCCTATTTCTAGGTCGCTATTCATATGGAGGGCTCTTGTGAAAGGAATTTTTTCTCCACCTGCCTATCTAGGAGCATTGCACCGGCCAGTATTTTAATAGCTGCCGTACTGGTAGTACGGGAGCATCTTGTTATCTGGAAGAGAGCTGATCTATGAGCCAAAACCGCATCCGCATATTTGCTACTAAATTTCTATAAAAAGGACCCGAATTCGAACCCTGTGGTCAGCCGACGTTGTATTCTCGTTCCAGAGATGAGATTTCTGTTCGGTGAACTACCTTCCTCTCAGAAAGAAAACTTCTAACCAGATTGAATAGGTTTCTAGGGCACTTCATTTTACTTAGACCCAGAAAGATCGAGGGCCACCACAAGCTGTTAAAGGCTCCTTTAATATCCAACAGGACGAAACAACAATCGTTGTCCCGATTTTGACAACCTTCTATTGTCATACGCAGCTTCTGGAATGCGTCTTCCGTTCCCATACTCGGAGTAAAACCAAATTGGCATGGATTCATGAACCCATGTGATCTAGAATGGTAATTCAATCTATTGGTCACAAGTAAAGTTGCAAAGAACTGGTTTATTTCCAGTGGATCCGGTTTATTCCCCAAAAGACCTGGTTTATTCCCAAAAAACCCGGTTAATTCCCCAAAAGACCGGTTTATTTCCAGGTTTAAACTGGGTTTTTTCCAGTCTTTGTAACTCTAGCTCACAAGTTTGTCTAGAACCTTTCTCCAGGCGGCAATAAACATATCGGACGATAGAAGCTGGCCAGCCCACGATCCTTGCCCACTTTACTAAACAGAACAATTGATTTGGAAAGACACCATCTGCTAGACATTTGTTCATGAAAAATGTTTTATTTGCCCTAAAGAGAAGTTCTACAATCTCGAGATGTATTCCATTCATCCGCGGAGCTTTGCCACGATGACCGCCTCAACCTCATTCTGGGTGAATTCCGGGTCGTCGTCCCCTAGAGCAAAATCCTGAACAGCGCGGTGCTCATTGTTACTTCAAAAGTGATAATCCATGAGCTCTTCTATTGCCGAGTTAAATTCCTTGGTTCGGCTCCTACCCCGATCGTGAATTGCACTATTTTAAACGGTTCAAGGATTTACCTCGAGCCCAATCAAATGAGGACCAAATGGTTTTCACTGGTCAATGTCTTCAAGATACTGGTAATGATCTCACTTGGCCCGGCGTATCGATTTTCTAAAACGGCCCTGGAGTTTACAAAAAAGTATTTCGTACTCCTTTCTTTGATCCAGGTTGTCATTGCAACGCTGGAAGCGACGTCTTTTGCCATTTGTTCAAACGGCAGAAAGAACGCTCTTGATCGCTAGACTTTCACTCCACCAAGGAACAATTTTAACCCGAGGTCTTTTATTTCTCTTGACATCTGCACATATATCCTGCAAAATTTCCGTTAATTGAGCGACGCTCTCGTTGACTGACTTCCCATCTAGCCAGGCCGTCTCACGAGGTTCGAGCTGGTAATTTCCTTCGGAAAAAGACTGTTTATTGGACAAAGGGGAAGATGTGTTAAAATGTTCTTCACGCCTATTGGCGCTTTTCTTCTCTTTACCCACAGATGACGTTATATGGGTAAAGTCCATTGGTCTTCGAAGTCTGCCCAAAGCTAAATATATCCAGCTTTTGCCTTGGGACCCGATGAACGTGCCTTCACTGGTGGGGTCGTTCCACACCTCTAAATCATTCTGAGCACAAAAATTTAAGGAAAGGGCAACTGACGTCACTGTTGGTTAAATTACTGTTGGTTTGGGAGAAAACCTGGTTGTTCTTTACAACTCCTACAGTACACATGAGATGGAGCGATTTGATTGGTCTACGTTAAACTGGTCTGTGATATGATTGTCCTGCGTCGCCATGACGATTCCTGTAATGATAGCTACGGCAAAAATGTCGTGGTAGATTAGTTGATGGAACTGTTTGTTTGTAAACAAACATGCCCTTTCCTTATAGAATAAGGTCACCCTGGTCGTCGGACTTGTAAAGAGGGTACCCCCAAACCGAGCTCTTGGTATTTATATATCCAAATATTACAATGGACTTGTCCGTGGGACTGTCAAACAGATCCTGAAGCAGCTCCGTCTGGGAAGTGATGTCAATGCCATCTCTTTGTGGCGGCAAATAGACCGAAATCACAAGAATTTTTACATCTGCACTTAAGTCAGACTGCACCGCAGCGTCTATTTCCGTCATAACTTCCACCGCTGGAACGATTTTGTTCAAGACGTAGACCACAGATCTCGCTTGGACCTGAGAGTAGAACACTGTTTCCCCATCTGGAATACCATCAACTTTACCTTCAGCCAGGGCCTGATTACCGCAGGGGCAAACGGGGCAGCTGCCCCGGGCCCCCATCTCAAGGGGGCCCCCAAATGACAAATTTTTGTAGCCCAATGTTTATGTTCCTGTATATAAGAAAAAAGGAAAAAAAAACGTTACATAAATCCTGATTGTATTCCTGTTGATAGGTTTTTAAATTTTATACCAATTTATGGCCATGGTGCAGAGTATTTGACAAATACTGTTATTTGTTGCTTAAAGGAGCTAAACATAGACATACATAATTGCAGAGGACAGACATATGACAATGCATCAAATATGGCCAGAAAGTATGCAGGCCAGAATAAAAATTTAAATGCACTGACAGACTTTATACCATGTGTTGCACATTCCTTAAATCTGGTAGGTGTACATGCTGCGGAATCCTGCACTGCTTTAGTTAAGTTTTTTTGCTTGTTGCAGGAATTGTACAACTTGTTTTCTGCATCAAGCTATAGATGGCAAATTCTTCATGAAAGTGTAACAACTAACAAGCAACTGACATTGAAGAGCTGTTCAGGAACAAGATGGTGCGCAGATGCAAATTCAAAAATGTACTGAGAAAAAATTGTTGACACATTACGTCACTTTGTTGATAGTAATGATCAGACTGCCAGTACAAAAAACTAGTCGTTGGGAGCCACCGTAATACTTACACATCATGGATATGCATAATATAAAATATTAAAATTAAAATGTGTAAACTACTTATAAAAATATAAAATGCATTGCAATTCAAATAAAATTGTGGCTTGATGACGTCATAAACTTTAAAGCAAGGCTAACGAAATAGACAGGCTACTGCGGTGCATTCCACTTATCTTTTTTTTTTTTAACCCGCGGAAGAAGAGACCAGTGGCTTGTCCTTCCATACACTTCACGATCGGACTCCGCGGGAAAGCAAGGGCCGTAGGGATGCCGGACATATGGTGGATGACCCGACTCCCTTATGGGTGCTCGGCGATGAAGCCGTTCGACAGTCTCTACGGTTCATCAGGTGTCACGTGGGGAAGTCTCCTCTGATGGTGGGAACTTCCGCCGAATCGCAACGACCTCTGTCGTCGACACTGGGGCAAGATGAGGAGGCGTCGCTGGAACGCGAACCCTCTGATTCGGTCGTAGCGACCTGGCGAGACAAAGCCATGGTCTGCATTAAAAGTCCTTCAGGACTTGGGGACGATGAGGAGATGGGCTCGCTCGGCGCCGACGGCGCACATTAGTTTTATCTTTTTTTACAGACCGCTAGAGTGACGTGATGCTCTTTTCGTACACCTGCATTGGTGGATACGAGCAACACGTGACTCCTGCGGTCTGTAAAAAAAGATACGCGTAAAAGCACCGCGGTAGCGTTTCTTTTTCGTTAGCCTCGCTTTAAAGGCTCGATTACTGAATTGCTTGAAACAGGTTTTTCCTTATAACTCCAAGAATAATTATCCTATTAACTAGCGGTTTATTGCATCTGATTAAGCGTCAAATTTCCAATTAAAATATAGTGAAATTTGGAGGAAATACATGGTCATGAAAAATTGAAGAGTGTGGTAAATAGAATTCCAAATATCTCGGCAACTAGATATCCGATCGACTTCATGCTTTATGCAAAATTTATGTCTTTTTATTGTATTTTATATTCATTTCTTAAAATAAACAATTTTGAAATTTTTTATATACCTTTTATCAGAACGAATATTTCGAGAGTCCGAAAAAAATAGTTCCGGTTAATCGAGGTTATTGAAATGAAATAGGCTTCTTCCCATTATTACATACTAAGTACATACCAAATTGCAAGTCTCTATCTCAATTTTTTCGGTAGATAGAGCGTTTGCAGACACACAGACAGACGGCAAAAAAAATTTTCTAAAAATATGTTTTTCGGAATCTCCAGTGTCTGAAACGTGTAAATCCGTCAAAAAAAAAATTTCTATTTTCAAAACGATTACAAGACTTACCCTATACTACGTATGATGGGTAAGTAATAAAGCTAATTCACTCCTCAAAAAGTTATCAAAATTTGAAACAGTGTTGAACACTGTTATTTGGGATACAATATTACAAAGATTAAATGAAACCAGCAAAATTTTCCAGGATTCTACAGGAAATTTAGAGCAGCTATCTCCTTTATTTACATCTTTAATAGAATTTATTAAATTTGTGAGAGACAATTTTGATATGTATGAGAGTGAAGCTGTAAACATTTCACCACAATCTGTTGCCTATGAGGTTACAAGAAAAAAGATGACTCCAAGAAGTAGATGTTTGGATGATACAAATAGTACTGAGGTTCACTTTGAACCACGTGATAAATTTATAAAAACATGCCATTATGTATTTTGTGACTCCTTAATAAGCCATCTTTCATGACAAAATATTATGACACAATATCCGATATGACAAAAAAGTTTTCTGCTCTTATAAATTTGCATTCAAATGCTTCGCTACATGAAGATGCAAAATCTCTTCAACAGAGTTAGTTATCCGTCAGATTTAGAAGAAGAATTTTCTGATCAACTGAATCAATTTAGCTCATTTGTAAACAAAGATGATACTCTTCTCCAAATGTTAAAAACATTACAAAACCCTCATCTATCTTCAGCATTTCTTAATGTAGAAACTGCTTTACGAATTTTTTTAACAATGCCTATTTCTAATTGCTCAGGAGAAAGATCATTTTCTTTACTGAAAAGGTTAAAATCTCCCCTTCAATCCTATCTTCATCAGAAAAGCTCTCATGCTTAGCTATATTATTCTTAAATGGAGATATTACTAATAAACTTTATTATAACGATATAATAGATTCTTTTGTTGAATGCAAAATTAGAAAGAAACCTCTAAAAATAAAATAAGAAATATGTTCAACACCATTACAAGGCTTAAAAAACAAGTGAGTTAAATTAACCAAATACATATAATATATTTTTGTAATTAAAAATACATTGACGATTCCATAATAATTAATTTTAAGAAAATAAGACTATCACAAAATTGATATTGCATATATTTGCATGTGAAATGTATAAAATGGAATTTTCTGATATTAATATTTAACAATAACACTTTTTCTGTGTATATGTGGGGGATCTTTTTGGGATATGTGTTTATCGAAGAGTTTTTTGTAATTTTATCTTTAATTCCATAGTTATCCATTGCATCTAACTCAATGCATCATAACAACAGGTGATTCATTTTAGTTGTGCATTTATTCTTTAAAAAATATTTTATGTTCCTTAAAACATTACATGAATTTTAAGATATTTAATTAATTTTTGCTCTAGAAATTGTTATATTCACAAATCATTTTTTGCATTTTCAGTTCAAAATGTTGTTTAATTTGTATTTGTTTTGATCTACACATTTTACATAAATGAAGTAATGGTAAATTTTATATACTGTCTTGTTACCTGGTGTGAAGAATAAAACGACTGATTTTTGATATTTAAATTATACTTTTAAATACAATATTTTTCTGAATAGAATATTTATCAGAGAGTAATCAGTTTTTCTGTGTTAATACTGGAAATAGCTGACAAGTAAGTGAAGTATATGTGCGTTTGCAGGTGTCGATGCAGGTTTTTTTTTCTTTTTATTTTGTGAAAAGTAAAGGTTACTTTTATGAAAAATAACATTTTATAACAAAAGTTGAAATCCAGTTACTCAAATTTGAACTAAGCATTTATTAACAAAAACTTTTTTAAATCCTTTTGCCGCAGCTTTCCTCTCTGGTGAACTTGTTTGTCTAAAAAAATACACATTTTAAAACATCCCAAAAAGTAAATTGTGAGTTTTTATGGAATATAATTTTGTGAAAGGGCCTATTTTATTAAAAGGAATTTTGTGAAGAGGCCTGTTTTATTAAACAGAATTTTGTGAAGAGGTTCCAAATTTTGCCTGGATCAACCCTTGATTTGTAAACATTGGTAAATTCATTCATGCTGTGGTAAAAGAAGATAAAAAACCTGAATAGTTTTTTTTTTTTTTTATTGCTATCTAAAATGTTTTTTTGCAAATGACTAAAGTATTAACGATGAAATTTTGTGTCTTATGTAGCATAATCTTATCTGATTGGGAAAGTTTCAGCCCAATCCAACTAGTAGAAGCCAAGATATCAAATCAGAATGTATAGTTTTAAATTTGTTCTATAATTTCAAAAATTATAATGCATAAAAGCACTTTATATGTGCAATGGGTACTTTTCCATTAGCCGGGTGCCAGTTAAAGGGCAACACTGGGAAATTTCATTAGTGGCCAGTAGTAGCAGTTTTATAAGTGGCCACTTTGTTTAAACTAGTGGACACAATTTTATTTAAAAGTTCTAAACACTAAACTTTTATTAAAATTTTAATTAGTATTAATCTAAAATTAAATAGCCCAAATAAAAAATGTGTTCTAAACATATTTCAACCAGCAAAAATAGAATGCAAACAAATTTTTACTCTTTTCTTGTAAGAAAGTGACCCCTTAGCTGGTGGCTAGTGCGAATTTTGTCCTTTAACACCAGTGATACATATACATATATACACATATATTTATATGTAATATACACATGTGTATATATATATGTGTGTATATGTATATATATCACTGGCACTCCGCTAGTGGAAAAATACTGTGTAATGTTATCGTAGCAAAAATATTGCATATGAAAATTTTGTTATGGGAGGGCCCAAAAATTGAAGTCTGCCCCGGGCCCCAAATGAGCTTAGTCGGGCCCTGCCTTCAGCGAACACATATGGTTCCTGAAAACAGCAGGGGCGGACTGGTACAGTTTGGCCCACCTCGCTAGACTTATGCGTTGGCCCACAAATCGACAACCCCATTGTTAAAATATTTCAATACTGACTATCAACACGGCTCTTTTCTCTAATTCTATGAAGATGACTTAACCCTAATTCGAATCATATTAGCATCTTTGTAATCGTTAATTATCAATAGGTAGTAATTTTGTCGTAAACAAAATCTTGGAGGGAGGGGAGCTTAACTTGGTACAAAGCGAAACGACAAAACGAAAGACATACAGCTATTGGCACAAAACGATGGGCGCGTCGCTTTGCACCAATCGCTGGTCGCGGACAGCCACCATATGTGACGTCATGATAATGAATGAGCCAGCCCGGTATCTAGTGTAGCCCTGCTGTTAGACCGGGAGGCGGCAGCACAGACAATCACCTCATCGAGTTCACGGCTGAATTTCCAGAATTAGTTAAAACTTGATTCGCATATTAAAACGCAATCGGTCTGCTAAGTCATATCTTGGTGGAAAACACTCGAAAACCCGATTTTAACGGTTGGCTCGTAGGTTTACCATTGTGTTTGCCTGCTCCCAGTCCTCCATGTTTTCATAGCTTTGGGTGCAGGAAAACACAATGGTAAACCTACGAGTTAACCGCTAAAATCGGGCTTTAAGGTCCCATATAGCACATGTGCTTCCCTAGGACGTCCCCAGGAAGATTGACATTCATCCTCCAGGCATCCCTGAGGATGCAAAAATTTGTCATCAGGAGGTCCTCAGGAACCGAAAATGTCCGCCTCATAGCATCCCAGGGAGCTCCCCAGGACCTCCTTCAGGTTCCTCCTCAGGTTGTTCTAGGGAAGATTTCAGGAAGTAATACCGGAGGAATTTGGGAGACTTCAGGGTCACTTAATGTGCATAAAAAACATCCGAAGTTATTATTATTCGACGTAATGTAAAAAGTATTTAATTTTTTTCTTTTCTTTTTTTTTTTTAATTAATAAATACGGACATTATCTTTTAAAAATTTACATAATACACATTACTTTTATTAATCACGCACACAGAATCACATGACAGTTATGATACAGATTTTACGGAATAATCTTTCTTACCGCCCACTGGATTTGAACCTGGGTACTTACGCATACGAGAAACACGCTCTAGTGATTACGCTACTCGGCCGTTGTACCTGAATCATTTATAAGGTATTCATGTATATCTTTCTCTTCTTATGAAAGTCAGTAAATAGAAAACATGCATATTTTTATGCTTCGTATAGCAGGAATTCTGTAACTTTTATTGCAAATAAAGATGCATACCCTTTGATATATATTCAATACAATATTAAATTGATAACTAGAAAAAAAGCGTATCAATTATTTAAGGCTGTTCTCAGACCCAAAGGAGCTGTTTTCTGACACATTTTTTTAACTCGTTTTTGTTCGGAAATGCATTAAATTGACAGGTGGTCTTATTTAGAAACTATGTAATACTAGAAAAATGTTTTCCTTTTTTTTATTTATTATTATTATTATTATTATTATTATTATTATTATTATTATTTTGTAAACGCAGATCTTTTAGAAAATACTGCGAAAGTCGTCGTTTTGAACCGAATTCCCCACGCGGCATCGCAATAAAAGGGAAAAGAGAAGGCGTGTTTTATCATTTGCAACAACAATGCGTTTTATCATTTTAGTTAGGAGCCACATATATCAGGGTCAGGGGTCTATGATAAAGGGGCCAATCAAATAAAAATATTTAAAATTAAATAAATTAAATTATAAATAATCACAATTAAACAAAGTAAGAGAAAAATTGACGTTTTTATGAACCAAAAATTGAAAGACAAATTCAAAATGCACTTTTTTTTAAATTAGAAATATTATAATTTTAAATTTAGAATTAGAATAAGCAAAACTCAATTTGATTTCTAATATTGATATTATCATATTACAAGTTGTTAAACGATATATCTATAAAAGCTTTTCTGAGTTTATGCATGCTAGGCTGTTCTCAAATTCAAATTGGCTACTTTATGACATATTTTTTAGTTCATTTTTGTTCGGAAACGCTTGAAATTGGCAGGTGTTCTTATTTATAAACTTTGTAATCAAAAGATGTTTTCCATTTTTTTGGTAAAGACAGAAGATCTTTCAGAAAATACCGTCAAAGTCGGTGTTTTGAGCTGAATTTCCGACGCCGTAGCACGAGAAAGGAGAAAAACGTGTCGTCATGTAACATGAATCACTTATAACCCGATAAGTAATTTATTTATCAAAAAATGGAAAATTCATTTCGATCTCAAATCAATTCAATAGTCAGACCAGCCAATTTTATGTCTTTGCGTTTAAAAATATGTCAAAAGATGTGTCAGAAAGTTTCGCGTTTTTGAGCAGATCATTTGAGAAACACCCTAAGTTACATAAATACATCGTTTAATTTTCAATTACCTACATGAAACTGCTGTTTAAAATGACAATAATATTTCTTTAACTCTTAATTTTTAAAGTATGGGCATTTCTACTCTATATCTGTAACTAGTTAAATATGAAAAAAAGTACTGTTAATAAAATTTGTGTCTGTAACAAAAATATTTTTTTGAACAATTTTTGAACAAATTTTTGATATATATATATATATATATATATATCTTTTATTATTTCTAATAAATGAGGGGGTTTTTCCGTAACTGTAAGAAATCAAAAGGAATCAAAAATTTGTTACAAATAAGAGTTTTATCAACAGTTTAATATATATTTACATATTTGTATCTATTCAGAATTTGATAGTTAATAGATTAGAGATAAGCTGAAAAAAAATCTAATTTATATTTTAAAATTAAATATTGATCCAAAAATTATTTATATATATAATTCAAATTAATATGAAATGATTAATTATTTGATACAAATAATAATAATAATTCAATATATAAGACAATATTTAAAGGATCAGAAGAAATAATTTTTAGTAGGTATCTCTAATCCTTAATTTATAAAATATGGTTATATACAAATATATCAATATATATTAAACTTCGTGTTTCGAAAAAAATAATTCTGATTTCTTATAATTGAAAATAAAAATAATTTATTATGAGAAAGTAAATCAATTTTATATTTAAAATTAAATTATTTCTATAGAAACTAATAAAGTATATAAGTGAAATCACTGTAAAATTATTAGTTAGATGAAAAAGTAATAGTAAAAATATATATGTAATTGTTGAAAGTTCAGAAAAAATAATTAATGAATGTAATGATAAAATGAAATAATATATAAGTTAATTTTTAAAAGATCAGAAATAAAATAAATAATAAATTTTCAATTTATATTTAAAGATTAATTTATTTTAATTATTTATTTAACTACATTTTGATTGCATTTTATAAATTAAAAATATATCTAAATAAGGATAATTAAATATTATAACAATAATTAAAAGTTAAACAATAACCAGATGTGCTTAGGAAATAAAGTAAATCAAATAATAATATAAACTATATTAATTAAAAAATCGAACCACATCAAATCAAATATTTTTTTTAATAAAAAATTATAATAAGTTATTTTAGTGTCAAAATCACCCATAAGATGGCACCAGCACCGTCTTTTCCTAGGTACTTCCTTAGGAATATCATCCCGAGGAGCTTGCTCCCTGGGAGGGATCTGGGAGATCAGTCCTGAGGAGCTTGCTCCCTGGGAGGGATCTGGGAGATCTGTCCTGGGGAAGTGATTAAAGTATCTTCCCCAGGAACGCCTGATAGTGTCATTACAGTTTCAGGAGGAATTTGGGATGAATTGGTACTCCTGGGGAGGTTTTCAGGAGCTTTGGTGCTATATGGGGTGTTTTCCACCAAGATATGACTTGGCAGACCGATTGCGTTTTAATATGCGCATTGAGTTTTAACTAATTCTGCAATTTCAGCCATGAACTCGATGAGGTGATTGTCTGTGCTGCCGCCTCCCGGTTTATGTGTCTAAGATGACATTATAAACGTTTGCCTTAAATATTTCGGATGGTTACCTGACAATGCTTCTTGTCTCATCGTGATAATATTCACCACATCGACGTTTCACTATAGATATTCTCTTTTCCGATAGAAAACTCTCAATTTCAGCGGAGTAACTCATTTTCTATTAGTTGCATCTGAAGATGTTTCACAAATAAGAAGCATTTTTCAGAACCATATCAAAATTATTTCTTATGTGTAGCAGAATGGATTTCAGAGTTTGGATTTTATTAGCAGGAGTCATATTCGTCGATAGCCACATTCACATGATTCAATGACGTCACAGACCTGCCCAGATTCTGCTGCCCTATGCGAAAATTAACCAGTCTGTTCTTTGATTTAACCTGATTACCTCAAGAGCTAATGTAGGGCAATGGAGGTGGAGCGCGACCTACGTTATACACGGCCGGTGCATGACGTTTAAAACGTCACATGAAGTGGATCATTTTTACACGACGATTGGTGCAAAGTGGCGAGCCCACCATTTTGCACCAATCACTGTGTAAAAATGATTCACTCCATGTGACGTTTTAAACGTCATGCACCGGCCGTGTATAACGTTGGTGGCGGGTGGAGGGGTGAATGATTCAATTCGCCCTCTGGTCGACAGGAAACAATTTGCTCACCATGACACAATTCAAAAATTTCTTTTCTCCCACTCCACATTTGGGATTTTTACAATGCTTGTCCAACTTCTGCTTGGACCTCCCACACTCCAAACATACTTCCTTCGGTGGATAATCCCATACAGCACAATAACGTCCTAACGACATACGATACACGTCATATGAAGGATAAAGCCTCAATATCCCATCCTTATCCAGAGACAGTGTTGAATTCAGGGGGTGGCCCGGGGAGACACCCCCTCCCCGGAAGATTTGAGATTTTATCTTTTGATGGTTAAAAAGTTGATCCCTCCCCCCCACCCCGGAGCCACAGAAATCTCTCCCGGAAAAAAATTCCCGAATTCAACACTGACTGGAGAACATCCAGTTTTGAGCAAAAATAGACTTCTATGTTCGTTCTGTGAACATCATTTTCTGCCATGTATATGATGACAATAGGACGAGATAAAATAAATAGAATGTGAATTCTCTGCTTGTCCAGTAAGCGTCATTTTTAGCCATTCACAGGATGCTCACTGGATCAGTAGCAGACACTTTATATAAAAATTATTTTAAAAATCGACGGGGGAGGGTGATTGCCCCTACCCTGCCCTCCCAAATTATGCCCTGGATTTCTATTCATTTTATCTTAAGTTGTGCAGAGGTACACACTAAAACATTCCTATTGAAAAATAGTGGTAACCTATCCAGGTTACCACTATTTTTTAAATAGAAGTGTTTTAGTGTGCACCACTGCACACTAATTTATGATAAAATGAATAGAAATCAAAGACATAATTTAGGAAGGACAGTGTGGGTCAGTTGCATCCCCACCCCCTCCTTTATGATTTTGAGACGAAATCGTCTCAAAAATTCACAATGCCTTATTGAATGATCGTCGATTGAAGATACGCGAACTTGCTGACATTGCAAATATCTCGATAGACCGTGTCCACTACACTTTACACGATGTTTTGGGTATAAAAAAGCTTTCCGTTCGATGCGTGCCTTGTTTGTTGAACGTCAACAAAAACGCCAAAGAATGAACATTTCTCAAGAGTCTTCTGAAATGTATTGTGCTGCAAGTTGAAAAATGAAATATTGTCAAAAATCTTGAATTTTCTTTGTCAGGCCGAGAACTTTTCGAACTATCCTCGTACAGGGCTGCACTAAAGTATTTGCACACATTATGCATTTTATAATATAAAAATGCTGAATGGCAGCTCCACTTGGTATATGATTTACACCAAAATCTAATTAACATCAACTTATGTCAAGGTCTAACAGATATGAAATTTGACGTAATTCCGTGCATTAATTTTTGAGATATGACTATCGCTAAAATCCTGAAAAATGCAGCATAGCAGCACTACCTGTTGGGAGATTTACACCAAAACCTAATCAACAGCAATTTATGTTAACGCCTAACTGAATCTGAAAATTGATGAAAATCTGTGCATTACTTCTTGAGATAGAGCTATTGCAGAAATCGTGAAAAAGGCAGCAAAGCAGCGCCACCTTTTGAGCGATTTACATCAAAAACTAATCAGCACCAATTTATATTAAGCTTTAACTGAATCTGAAGTTTTATTAAATTCAGTACATTAGTTCTTGAGAGTGCCCACAAAATTTTTATCCCACACGCACACAACACAGACATTGTTTTAAAAAAAAGTCAAATCGTGTTCAGGACCACCTAAAACATATAAATCCATCAAAAACTGAAAGTTTTCACGAATCCAATACTTTCTTCTTGTAAAGATAGAATAAACTAAAAGAGAAATCCGTTTTAGACAGGTTCTATTTTTAGCAGGTACATCGTCTGTTTTATATGTATTAATATGCTTTTTGTACGGATTATTGTATTCATTTTGCACGCATCACGATATTTTTCCTTTTAAGACAGGTTTCCGTCATAGACAGATTCTATTTCACAGGTGTGTTTTAATTCTTTTGCCTAGAAATGTATGTACTATTCATTAAAAATAATTTTAATAGTACAATAATGACCATTTAAAAATCTATACATTACTGGCAAAAGTTGTTGTGCTGGGGTGTCATTTTACCGATTTTGCACGGACCAGGCTCGGGCAATGATTTTCATATGGGTTGGGTTGAGTCGGGACTGGGGCTGAAAATTTCGACCCTTGTAGACCTCAAGGAAGAATGAAGTCCAGGCCTGGTCCCGCTCAAGTCTGCAGAAAAAAAGTTAGACTCGGAAAGAGAGATAGGTACGACTCGAGCCTCAATGAAAACTGGGCCGAACCCGGCAGGCCCGTGCTGACCTATAAGATGGAATACTAATACAGAAACACACTATTGTCAATAAATTTTGAATTTCGCATTTGGATTAAACATGTTTTTCCGTCTCTAAGGGATAGAAAACGCTGAAACTTCCAAAAATCAAAGTACCATAACTTGATAAGTTTTGGTCGCGCAAAAAAGGAAGTTTTGTTGTTTTACCTGTTAGAGTATGGAGAAAGTTTTTCCAAATATAACTTATAGGACCTAGGAACCGTATAAAATTTTAAATTTCGTAACTTTTAAACTATTTTGATGTAAATATCTTTTAACACTATGAAGAGCAAATTTGAAACTTTTTTGCTATTGCAACTGGTATTTGCAAAGCCAATCGTTTAAGAAATTAGAAAAATATCAGAGTTTACACACATATATGCCATTTAAGACTGCAGCTTTTCTTCCATCTTATAATTCGGAAGTTCAGTACCGAAACTAGCTTTTTTTACACCCGGGGCAAACATGGATTTTGGCGCCCCTCCCCTCTCCCAGCCAAATAAATTTGCAAAAAGAATTTTACCAACTTTCTAATAGCCGACTCGACTTGTTTTAAATTTAAAATATGTAATCACAAAAATACGTAATACTGAACTACGCAATCAGCTTTCTCAAATATTGATTCAATAACACGTTCAAAACGGAATAGAAAAAAAACAGGAAAAAATTTCACTTTATACAGGTTTTCATCTTAGCAGGTATAATTGTTGTTATTCTTTCTGTTGAGAACATGTAATTTTAAAATTGAAAACTGGATTCCGTTATAGACAGATTTCATTTTCACAGATTTTATGGTATGTGTATCATTACAAATGAGGCGTTTAAAGTCCAGTGATATGAATCATATTGTCTTAAGAGTTTACAATAATCACGCGAAGACATTCGGAAGCTAATGGTAAATCTGTGGGAGCATTCATAATACTTTTAATCTTTTTTTCATGGGATACTTCCGGTCGATATCTAATGTTGTGCGTTTGTACTTTTTCGGGTTTTGTTACATTTTTTTTTAATTCGGACCTTTTCACTTTTGTGAAATGAAACTAGTTGAAAACGGTTGTGAAATTGAAAGTGTCCTCATATAAAAAAATTGCAACAAAAGTCGAAAAAGTAAAAACACACAACGTTAGATATCGAGATCAGGTATGATATGAAAAAATATTTTATTTAAAAATATTTAAATGCAAGCGAGAATTCCAAAAAGACCGCTCCCATAGGTTTAACATTAGTGTGCGAGAGTTTTCGTGTGACTAGTGTAGACTCTTAAAAGCATTTTAATATTTTTAAATATTTTTTTCTTAGGATAGCTGAGGTTGATGTTCCATAAGTGAAAGTAACTATATATATATATTTATTTATATAAACCGGCAACAAAAAATCGAAAGAGTAAACACTTGGTCAGAGATCAACCTCAACTATCCTACGAAAAAAAATTATTTAAAAATATTAAAATGAAGCGAGAAATTTGAAAAAAAAATCCGCTCCCATAGGTTTAACATTAGCTTGCGAGTTTCTTCACGTGACTACAGTGTGGGTTCTTAAGAACTCAAAAACCAGGATTTTCCGCAAGCATAACAATGAATTCCAATACTGTAAAATATTATCTATAACCAGTTCTGTGAAACTATCACTTATACCCTGTTCACATCGGACATTTAAGATATCTTAGACCGCCATTTTTGAGGTGGTACCTCCCCGGAATTGAATACCTGTCCACACCGCCAAACGCATTTAAGATAACTCACTCAACGTCACCGTGTCCAGTGCGCATGCGCATATGTTAAAAGCAAACTCAACAGCCAATCGGCATCCAGAGCCAATCAGAGTGAGCGGTACTGGACTGTATCTAGCAATGGAAAGTTCGAACTCACTAAGTGAGTTTCTGGAACTCACTCAGTGAGTTCAGCGGTCTAAGATATCTTAACTATCCGATCTGAACGTAGTATTAATACTCTTCTTCCTATTCATAGATGGATAGGTTTAGATACTTTCCTGAACCTAACGCTAAACTTTAAAATTATAATACTGGCTTATATTACTGCTACTTTAAATGCCTCAATTGTTACTGAGACGATGGCGAGAAATAGAAATATACTACATCAGATTTCTATTGTGGAATATATTAAGATTTTTAATGAATGCGAGCCTAATATTTGCCAATGAAACTTAAACTAATTTGGAATTTAATGCAGATAAGATAAATTCACTATTAATAAGATATGAAATAATAAAGTTTCTACTGTAATAGAAAGTTGTTAAAAGAAAAATTCAACTAATAGCAGAACTTTAAAAAAATAAATACAATTTTCTAAACATATTTTAGATTGCAAATTAAATTAATACATTTCTTGACTTTTATATTACATAAAATAATTAACTATCTTTAAATGATGTTAAAACTTTACTTTTCGAGCTTTTTTTGCTGCAAATACATTTGCAAATAATTTGCTAAAACTTCTTTCACCTGAGGCAACAGAGACAGGAAGTGTCAGAAATATTTTCAATAAAATAGTCAAATTAGGATATATTTCCTCAACTCTATTTTTGAAAATAAGTTTTAAAATATCTCCTGTCGGGGCAGTTTTAAAGGTTTTATCAACTGCCATTGCGTGGAACATGAAGCTTTCGATTTCTTCGACGAATTCTTCTATGTTCAGATCTTCTCTACAAATGCTTGTCAGCTCTTTAGCTTTTCTCTTAATATTGTTAATGTCTGATTTCTCAATTTCTCTCCCATTCAGAAAGCTGAATTTATTATTAATATTTTCGAGAGCCTGAAATCTTGTATTTAGTTTACAATCCTATCAACAATTTCCAACAATGAATCTCTAAACATATCTTCTCTAGAAAATTTTGTGACTTCATCTTGACAGTCTTCGTCAAACATTTTTTCCCCCTTTTCCTGACATCTTTAAAATTTTCAGGCAATTATTATCTTTATCTATTATTTTGGCCTCGGAAATTGCATTGAAAACTATATTTCCTCTCGTGGATTTAAAAAATACAACAATCCACAAATATGTTTTACAGACATATCAACTGTTATGTCCTGTTTTTGAAGGAATGATCTATTTTTATTTTAGAATTTTATTACAAAAGCATAAAAAAATGATCAAGTCATAGTTGTTGATACATTTCTTTATGCTCATTGCTTCGATTACTAGCCATGGCACCCTGGGTGGTATTTTTTGGTGCACCTCTACAAATGATATATTAAAAAAAAAAAAGTGTTTACTAAATATTTTATTTTGTGTATATTTTCCACACCTTTGTCTTTAGTATCCCGAACAGTCGCCTGATCTCATCCCCTCAACGCATACAAATGGTAAAAAAACAAGAAAAAATATTTTGGGAGGATAAAGGCTTTACTAGTCATGGCGACCTGTGCAAGATTGTTTACTGTACCTCTAACAAATGCTATACTCCTTTTAGAAAATGATTTTATTAAGTATTTTACTTTATGCATTCCTCTTTGTTTTTCTTGTCCTGGCAGTCGCCCGACGGTCCGATCTTGTCCATAGCAAGATGGGAAAAAAGAAAGCTCCATGCTGCTTAGCAAGAAAGAAAATAAAAAAAGAAATGCGCCCAGTTATTACTGATGGCATTGAGCTCACAGGCTATTCACACTAATTGTATATTACACTTCTTATTTCAAAGCATAATGCCCATCGAAAAATTAAGGGGGTATTAGCCCCCCGTTCCCCCTCTTTTTACTTAACCAATGAACCCCCAAAACTAATCAGAGACCTGTCTTGTCACAATAAACATATATACAAAATTTGAAGCAAATCGGCTAATTCTGCATGAAAAGCCCAACTATCTAAATTAAGGGGGGTTGGCACCCCATCCCCCACTTTATACTTAACCAATGAACCAACAATTTAATCTTTAAAAGCGCTTTATCACAATGAACCTGTATACAAAAGTTGAAGCACATCGGATAATTCAACATGAAAAACCCATTTATCTAAATTACGGGAGTTATTAGCCCCTGTACCTTCCCTTTATACTTAACCAATGAACCCCCAAAACTAATCAGGAAGCGCTTTATCACAATGAGCCTATAAACAAAATTTGAAGAAAATAGGATAATTTTGCATGAAAAGCCAATTTATCTAAATTAAGGGGGAATTAGCCCCCCCCCGTTCCCCCCCTTTATACTTAACCAATGAACCAACAACACTAATCTTTGAAAAGGCCTTATCACAATGAACCTGTATATAAAATTTGAGGCACATCGAATAATTCTGCAAGAAAAACCCATTCATCTAAATTAAGGGGGGGATTAGCCCGCGTTACCCCCACTTTATATTTAACCAATGAACCCCCAAAACTAAACAGGGAAGCGATTTATCACAATGAGCCTATAATCAAAATTTGAAGCAAATCTGATAATTTTGCATGAAAAGCCCATGTATCTAAATTAAGGGGGGTTAGCCCTCCCCCTGTTCCACCCTTTATACTTAACCAATGAAACCCCAAAACTAATCAAGGAAGCGGCTTATCACAGTGAACCTATAAACAAAATTTGAAGCAAAACGGATATTTCTATCAAGAGTTATCGCATTACGTACATACAGACAGAACGGGCGGGCACATTAGCTATCAGGCTTTGATAGCCTGCGAACTAAAAAAGAATAAAACACCCTTCTTGGAATTTTTTTGCAGGGAATTGCTTGGACATGAGACTGACCTTGAAAAATGTTAGTGGTTCTTACTACATGGGACGTGATTTCCCTGATAGACAGAAGACATAGGCATCTTCTTTGGACATGGTGTATTTGGAATAGGATAAAAATAGCCTAAGAGAACAGTTCTTTCTTCTTATTCATTTGCTATCTAGTATTTTAGGTGAATCTTTTTATCTATTATTTTAAAAACACAAATTGTGCTTATTAGTTGCTAAAATCAGTGTAAAAATTGTTTTAAACTCATAAAAGAGCTAAAATCCTACATGTTTCGGCTTTAAACTTAAAGCCATCATCGGGGAAGAGGAACAACACAAACGACTACTGATCTTTTAATTTTCGATACGAGAAAATTGAAATCAACAGTATGGAAAAATTTAAATAAAATAAGCGGGCGCTCTCTGTTGCCAAAGAGCGAAAAACAAAACAATGAATTAACAAGGGGTTAAAAATGTATCCCATAAACTAGGTATGTTGAAAGAAAAGTTATCATTACAAATACAATCTTTTCTAATTTTAATTTCCAATGGTTCCCTAATGGCGGCTTTAAATGGGTTATTGAACCTATGGATAATTCTTGCTTTATCGAAATTAATTACAGTATCATTATTTTTAGCGTAAAACCGGGAGAGTGCAGTGGATAACTTTCCAAATTTTATGTCGTTTTTGTTCCAGCTAAAATAACTTGATTTTGTTTTAACTAAACAATAGTAGTATGGTTAATATAGTATGGTTTACTGAACCATAAATTGTTACTCAATATTATTAATATGCAATGCAAAAAAAGGAGGAAATTGAAAGAGAAACATTTTAGAGAATGCCGGTAAAAAAAAGAAAAGAAAATTTAACTAAAAGTCCAAGACTAAAAAAAAAAAGAAAATGAAGCTTTTTAAACGAGTCCATCGATAAAGAATCATCTTTAATTTCCTTGCACCTAAATGTGTGTGATGTACAAGATGATGGTGGCTACTTTCTATATAACTTTCTAAGTGTAAACAGAATAACAAGGAAAGTAATCTTCAAACGGAGGATGTTAAAAAGTATCCATTGGATGTTAGGTAGTTGTTAGATTCCCGCATGAAAATTGTTCTTGGATCAAAGATTTTATTGGTATTGTAACCAATGTAGTAAATGACTTAACATAAGTTGTAACATTTAAAAAAAGAAAAAAAAATGGAAAAAATGTTTATTTTTCCAGAAAATGAAGATATCATACATATATTAAATGAATTGTTGGATTTTTAGATGAGCCCATTCAACTCCAGATGTCAAATGTTTTTACCAAATTAACACGTATAAGCTCTGAATAATACTATTTCATTCATTATTACAGCTGTTAATTCAATAAAATCCACTATAATCAGAACTTTAATTTATAACTCATCAAACCTTTAGAAATGAATTACTTTATTTATCATTCCTAAACAATACATATCCTCTTTCCTCCTTTTTTATCAACACTAGACACAATATACTATATTTTCTCTAGTAATATCGCATTTTTTAGTAACTAGCACTAACAATTTTAACTAGCACATACAGTGCGAGTGTAAAACTAGCACACAGTTTTATTTTCTAAAGTGAATTTGTATTAGAGGGAGAATAACAAAACCTCTTTCTGAAACTCTCACCAGCCTTGCTTTTCCTACTAGGCAAAACAGAAACAAAAATAAATTACTTGATTTTGTTTTATCCAGATATTCAAAAAATTATTTTAATGGCTAAAATTCTCACTATAATGAATCATGTAGCCAAAAGTGGAACATATGTTGTACCCCTTTTGGCCACTTCCATGGCCATAAAAGGTAGATATAGCAAATTTAGAACACCAGTTTTGACCGCCTCCCATTAAACGGTTAAAATAATTAATTTTAATGCAGAATTTATATAGAAAGAAAGCTTATCTCATAAAACTCAATAGCAATTAGTTTTAGAACAAATAGAGCCTGATAAGGCTTAATGTTGAAAGATTCTAAAAACTTGTTAGCTAAGCAAAGATCTTAATATTTGTGAGCACACACTATAGGTTCACACATTTAATTTTTTTTGCAAGTCACAGGTTATGGAAAAATAAACCAATCAGATTGGAAACGATAAATTAAGATTTTCTTAAGGTGTAAAAATGCATTTTATTGATTAATATCAAATCATAAGCTAAATACTGGACAAACTGATTGAATGCGGCTAAAACTGGTACACCTATCCTATATATAAGATTACTGTATATATATATATTGTATGTTTATTCATAGAAATGAGATTAAAAGCAAATATTAAATATTTCTGCCTTGAAATTATAAAGTAATTTTTAGTTTTACATGTACAATTTATGAAAATGATACAGATGCACAGAATTTATTTTAAAAAACTTTTTATGTTTTAGAAAATTATTATTTTCTATGAAGTATTTTTCCTACAAGCTTTGTTTTCTGCCATCAATGACTATTAATTAATATTGCAATTTCTGTGCACATAAATATGTTACATATGTGTCCAGTTTTTCAATTCCCTTTTTATTAATTAGATAAAAATTTAACATTTTATAGCCCTTCTTTCAGCCACATTTATCGTAGATTAACTTTTCTTTTTCATTGTATCAAGGTGTGAAGTAACCACTCAGCTAAAACGACTATCTAACCCCTACACCCCCCCCCCCTTTTTGTTCAGATTAATAATTTTGAATGTGTGGGAAAAATTGCAGAATTATAAATTTGTTTCCTTTATACAACTATAAGTTATTTTTATATTATAAATGTTTAGCCAAAATATTTATTAAAACTATTAAATTTTGTCAAACTAAAGCAAAAAATTATATCTACATATATTGATACCTCTAACTTAAATATATAAAAAGCAACTTGAGTTAAATGAAAAACATTGGTTTACATAATTTATTAAAATAAAACATTATCAGAATATGAAAACAATATTTGTTCCTTAAAATAATTTGTGCTGCTCTGAAAAAAAAAAAAGAAAAAAGCTTATAAAGCTCATTTTTTTCCTTCAAGCAACGACAGCTATTGTATCAAATAAAGTATCAAGGCATCATAATATTAAACACTAACTAGCCTACATTACACACTTCCATACAATTATACCATTATACAATTTCATAAACAAGCAATTTTTTTATAATAAAAAAAACCTGTTATTATCATTTGATAAGAGTTTACTGCTATGAAATTGTGTCTTATTCTATTCTAATATGAGTATGGTGATAAACCTTTATCATTAGTAATTCAAATAAAGCTACAAATATGTACATAACAACGTAATAGTAATACATAAATGAAGCACAATTAAATAAATATCCATATGATTAAATATCAGTTTTCTTTTAAGTTTAAAATTTATTTATTAAACGTAAAAGGATTTTTAATTTAAAAAAATTAAACATGCATGATGTAAACAAAAACATTTCGGTTTTATATCTTTGAATTCGAATAAATCAGTCGATTTTAATCTCTTGATTTTACATAAACAAAAAATACTTTTGCGCCAAAATAATGATACATCACAATAACTATCAGTCCCTCCTTTGCTGCATCAAGTTGCCATAATCTAACGAACCAATGAAAGCAAGGTAACTAACCTAACCCAAGTCCAACGTTTCTCAGGAATGTAGCTGACAGCAGTGTTGCCAGATGTAGTATTTTCTAGCACTAAATCAAGGGTGTAGTATTTTTCCTAGTATTTCGTTAAAATTAGTATTTTAGTGGTATTTTTGAAAAAAAATGAAAAAAATCGCAGGAATTAAAAAAATAGAGAAATTTAATAGATCAGTTTGAACCACGTGATCGCCAACCCACCAAGCCATCCAACCAATCATAATCGTGGATTTGTAGCCTGTATTACGAGCCAACCAATCACAATTCACTCTCTTTGGCGGGCAAACAAAAAACAAATGCTAGGGTGTGACGTCAGTTGAAACTGATGTATATGACGTCAAACTGACTATCGGAAAATCTTCTACCTGCGTAACCTGACCTACTCAGCATGGTTTTTAGCTGCGTTCGTAATTATACAAATACGTAGCACCTATTGTCGTCGTCTGGTCCGTCCGTCCGTCTGTCTGTCCGTCCGTCCGCATGTAACAACGCAAAAACTACCCAACCGAATGGTTTGAAATTTAAGATATATTATCTTTGCAGACTTTTGTCGAGACATTTCAATTTTTTTTTAAATCGAATCAAAACTTTAGAAAATATTAATAAAAACATATATTAAGAAATTTGATTTTTTTTTTTTTTTTTTTTAAATCGGTGCTTTCTTTTTAGGAGCTTTCGAAGTTTAATCGTCAAGCGACCGAGATACTTATTTTATTACAGAAATTAATCTGCAGACGATAGCATTCATTGCACGGAATTAAAAATCATCAAGATTTGAATATTTATATAACTACTATAGTACGAACGCACCTCGTTTGTAACGTTTGACGTACAATTTCCGACTTGTTTAAGACAAATCATTGTTCTCCCATCCTGGACGATATTTCGGTATTCTTTCCAACTTTCGGACTGATCGATTGGATCAAATTCCTAGTTTTCAGTTTTCGCCGTGTATACACGAATTAATTATTAAATAGTATAATATTAAATTTATGCATACAGTCGACAAATAACGTG
Organism: Maratus michaelseni; assembly: GCA_963931845.1. Classification (NCBI taxonomy): domain Eukaryota; kingdom Metazoa; phylum Arthropoda; class Arachnida; order Araneae; family Salticidae; genus Maratus; species Maratus michaelseni. Next base: position 222,973,545 of record OZ007595.1, read on the forward strand.
TACAAACACAAAGTAAGTAACAAAATTCACCTGTTGCCAATCTGTAAAAGCAATATAGGGCAGTTGCAATTGACGTCATGTTGGAGGTCACACACTACAAATAGCCAGTTCTGATTGGTGGAAATACCCTGACCTCCAAATGAAGTACAATGGTTGATCAGTTGATTGCAGTTTCGCTGTTTATTTACCGCCATGGAGATATGAAGGTAAGAAAAATATCGATAATGGAAATGTCTGATTAAATAAGTTAAATGTGATGATTTAAAAAAAATTCTTATATATTTTTCAAAAAATTTATAGTTGTATTTAATGTTATTATGAAAACTAATAAATTTACCGATAAACAAAAAATTTACCGATGGATTGTTATTTATAATACTAATTAACTCCGGTAGATGGCGCCAAAGTTGATTTTGTAGCGTAGTATTTTGTAGTATTTTTTCAGAGGTGCTTGTAGTATTTTTCATTTTTAAAATAAACTATTTCTGTAATATAAGTTAAAAAGAAAATTTAAGCAGTATATTATTAATAATATTGAATAATTATTGTAATTATCATTAATGTTAAATTAATAATACTAATGATAATAGTAGTATTTATTATTATTATTATTATTATTATTATAAGAGAAGAGAAAGGAAATAATTATAATAATTATTATTATTTGTGTAGTAATAGTAGTAGCAGTAGTAGTAGTAAAACAGTAATAGTAGTAGTAGTACAGAGTTCGTACGCTTTTATCACAATTTTTAATAGAAATTTTGGCTTTATTTAATTGCAGAAAAGTACTACAAATCCTGCAATTAAACGAGGCGTCTACAATTTCTGCTATTTAAATATTGAATCGAAAAATTCTGTTAAAAAAATATGGTAAAAGCGTACGAACCCTGCAATAGTAGTAAGCTTTAATAAATTAGTAACAATAACAAGGATGATGATAATAATAATTACTATTATTATTATTATTATTATTATTATTATTTCAAATTATTTAATAATACATTTATACTATTTATTTATACAATTTATTTATGATATCAATTAAAAATTAAATTGATTGCCTATGATTGCTACGTTGCCTTATAATATGTAAAATATGTAAATATCTCATTAACTGAAAAAAAAAAAAAACTTATTGTATTTAGAAAATGAAATAAAATAAAATTTTATTTTTGGAGTAAGACATAATACAAGTAGTAGAAGTAGTAGTTGTAGTAGTAAGATTTAATAAATAATAATAATAATATTTATTCTATAATAAGTATTGTTTTAAAAATAATATTTACTAAAGAATCTTAAAGATTAAACTGTGTGCTGTCAGGTGGCAAGGAGTTTAGAAGATTGACTTTTTTTACTTAAAAATAATAAGTAGTGCGAATTTTTTCCTCTAAAATAATTTTTAAAATTTTAATCTTTTCATACTGAAGGGGTAGGAGGAAGGTAATCTGAAGGATGATTTAAATGATATTTATCAAAATCAAACGAAAGAATTGAATCCATTAGGAAATTCCTGTTAGGAAAATAAAATTGAATGCTCTATTAACTTTTATATTTAAAATATAATCCGCTCAAGGGAATAGGTAAATTAAAATTTGGGAAGTAGATTTTGATAAAGTAAAGCATTTCTATTTGTATAAGTTATGAATTTGTCGAATTGAACTACCTAAAATGCTTTAACATTTAAGCGATAAAGTTGTCGAACTGTATGTTTTATGATTGTTTCTGTAGTACAGAGTTTTTTTTTTTTTTTTTTTTTGCATATCAAATCTTAGAAAATTTAAATACATCATTCTAGGAAGGATCCAGTAAAATTTAGTACTAAATATACAACACTGAAACTAAATAAATGTCATAGACAATTTTCAATTTCTTTACCAATTTAAATAATAAATATAAATGCGATGTTTTTAATTCACTCACACCACAAATATTTCATAGAAAGTGTTTTATGAAAATAAAGATCGTCCATGTAAGAACGTTCGAAACAAAAAGCATAATATAATGTAGCAGAATCGGCACCGCCAGAATCTGCTGGTAAAACAAAGGTATCAATTAATCCATGGAACTAAGAACAAACAGGAACCGACATATCCCCCAAATGTCGAAGTTTCAACTATAACCGGTTTCGCCCGTTCCGCCAAGCAGGGCCTGATTACCAACGGGGCACACTTCCACCAGTAAAAAAGAATAGATTTTTTTCACTTATTCATAGCAGTAATTTTGCATGATAATAAGACGAATTTTGCATTTAACAAGACGAAAATTTCTATTAAATTTTACTGGTGGAAGTGTGCCCCGTCGGTAATCAGGCCCTGCCGCCAAGTTGTGACAACCAAAACATTCCCCCTGACAACGTTAGTAAGTGAGATTTAAGCCATAGTTTTAATTTAATTATTATAAAACACTGGGCTCGTGGGAAGTATATGGCTGCACAAATAGGTTTAGCAAGAAGATTCCTGAATAAAATTTCATCGATAAGTAATTTATTTACTTTTTAAAGACGTAATTGCTTGATGTATACAAAGCTATCCAAATGGATTGCTAAAAACTATGTGTATGGATGTAAATCAGAATATTCCGCATTTTGACAGTTTTGTGTGTTTTGTTATGTATATGTTAATTTTCACGTTAATTGCACTATATTTCTGCAGTTTTTTGGTTCATTTTCTTGATTGTTTACATCGTCTAAATCAAGAGTACAGGGATGGTGTTTACATGTCAACCAAAAAGTATATATATCTCTCTTTACGTATAGATAATTTGATGTTTTAATTTCGTCTACTTGTTATTTCTGCAACTGAAGTGTTTTTTATTTTTGTAGTAGTTATGTGAACTGAGCTATTTTTCTATAATTATATGCTGGGCCGGGAGGCTGCCCAGGGCCCGCGCCAGTTGAAGTCTTGTTAGGGGGAACCAAGCCTGTCTATACATTTAAAAACGTCGTTACTCTGTGTAAAATGATGATATTATTGCTCTAAAGATGTCTTTAAATGTTTTTTTGTTTAAGTTAGTATTAACTTTTATTTCTTACAGCCAAAGTTGATATAATTGTCGGAGAATATGCAGATGTGAGGATCCTGAAAGTAACAGTTATTTAAAATATTCTAAGGGATAGAAGATGTTTTGAAAAAAATAATTATATACATTACATGTGAAAAAATTTGCATGTTATTTTTTATACATTTTATACTCTATATTATAAATTATCCTATAATATATACAATTTTTAAAAATGATTTTTAATGTTAATTAAAGATACTTTTAACAATATAATTACAAAATTAAAAGAAATTAGAGTAATCACTAAATAAAATCACTAAATATAATTAAAATCTTGAGAAATGCTTAAGTGATAGAAATTTTTATAAGCCTTTTGTTGTTTCTTTTTCTACCACTTAAGCATTTCTCCAGATTTTAAGAAATTAGCGATTAAGCTATGTACTTGCTCATGCTGCTAAATACGTTTCTGAGTAGTTTATATTTCCAAAATGATATCCATTATCAATTTTTGCTTTTTATATAAATTTGTTTTTAGATATTTTTTGTCAAATTTTGTTGGAATATATCAAAAGTATGCAGGCGTAATTTTTTTATGTACCTCCTAAATAAATTAAAAAAAAAAAAGCAGGGATCTTATTTTGACCTTTTAAGCCTTTTATAATATGAAGCTGTGCATAATATAACAGTAACATTTCTGAAATTTCATTGCCTAGAGATTGTAGACAATTTTTCTTTTTAAACTAATTTTTCCTCAAGAAATTCAAAAGTGTTAATTAATAAGTTAAAAATTGAAAGCACAATATTTACTTAGTAGTTTTAAATAACAAAATTAAAAACTGAAAGAACTATTGGGAAAGTTTTTTTTTTTTTTTGGGGGGGGGGGGGGAGAGGATTTTTTCTTCTAACCCTACTCAAATGGAACCTGTGATCGAACATCGAGCTGATATTTTTCATATCGGACAATCCTTCTTTAGCTTTTATTGATACACAGGGCTTAATTTGAGCCAGAACCTAAGCTCCGGTACTTCTCTGTTTTCAGTAAAAATGTAAAGATTTCGAGGACGCAGACCGTGAGGCACGTGTTTGTTGGGAATTGCGGAAGAAATTAACTTTTTACCATGATGCATTAGTTGGAACCACCCATTTCGAAACCTGACTTGTTTGCAGGCGGAGCCGGCAGGGATTTTTATTATTATTATTATTGCTATAAGGGTTGGACATATAAAAAAACTTGTCAATATAAAAGTTTTAGATAATATTAAGAGGATATATAAAAAATTATCTTAAAAACGGCTCAAACGATTTTGACGAAATTTCGTATCCTACCGTTTTAGGGCACCAGAAAACCAATGGGCTAGGTCACATGTTCGAGAAAATTCGATTAGTGGGTCATTTTGGGTCATTTTGGGTCATGGTCTAGCTAATTGTATCTAAAAAACGGTTCAAACGATTTTGACGAAATTTTGTATCCGACCATTTTCGGGCATGAGAAGTCAATTGGTCTGGGTCACATGTTCGAGAACTTTCGATTAGTGGGTCATTTTGGGTCAACGCGGTCAAATTAATTTTATCAAAAAAACGGCTCTAACGATTTTGATTAAATTTTGTGTCCTACGAGTTTCGAGCACGATAAAAGCATTGGGCTAGGTGGCATGTCCGAGAAAATTCGATTAGTGGGTCATTTCTGGGTCATTGTGGGTCAAGATCTAAAAAGCGGCTCAATTTACACTAAATTTTGCATCCAATGGTTTTCGGGCACGAGAGGACTGTTGGGCTAGGTCACATGTTCGAGAAAATTCAATTAGTAGGTCATTTTGGGTCATGGTCAAGCTAATTGTATCTAAAAAACGGTCCAAACGATTTTGACGAAATTTTGTATCCGACTATTTTCTGGCACGAGAAGACTATTGGGCTGGGTCACATGTTCGAGAACTTTCGATTAGGGGGCCATTTTTGTGTCAAAGCGGGTCAAATTAATTTTATCTAAAAAACGGCTGGCTCTAACGATTTTGATTAAATTTTGTATTTTACGAGTTTCGGGCACGCGAAAATCATTAGACTAGGTCACATGTTCGAGAAAATTCGATTAGTGGGTCATTTCTGGGTCAATATCTAAAAAGCGGCTCAATTTACACTAAATTTTGCATCCTATGGTTTTTTGGCACGAGAAGACTGTTGGGCTAAGTCACATGTTCGAGAAAATTCAATTAGTGGGTCATTTTGGTCATGGGTCATGATATTTGAACTCAAAATTAATTTTGACCGAGCATAGCTCGGTCTTCCTTGCTCGTTTAAGAGGATTTAATATATTGTGAATTGACGATGCTATGAATTATTTTCTTCTAAGAAACCCCTTTCCCCTCCCCCCTTGTGGCCATTTTTAATGATAGCAAAAATCTGTCATATCTAAATTTTTGGCCCTTATCCTAGAAGTAATAATAACTTTAAACGGATCCGATACGCATCATAATTAAGAAATTATGGTTTTTTTTCTGTTTTCACAAAAAGCCCCCCCCTTCCCCATTTCCCCGTCTTGGTTCGATTTTGCCCATTAACGAACTTGACCAAGATTGTATGCCCCTTTATTTTATGTATCAGTTTGGAAGAGATTTGTGCAGAATTATTGCAGTTATCGTGTCCATAAAAAAGTGACATAGATAGATAGATAGGTAGATATATAAAGTTTTGAACTGGGGGTGGTTTTGGGTTCTGGGAGTTATAATCTGCGTAGATCTGCAAAAATTTTTCAAAAATTCCAACTTAGAAGAGAATGTAATAGGTAGTATTGTTCACGAAATCTACCTAAAAATGATGTATGAAATATAAATATGCAAATTTTAGTGACGGCGGAGGGGGGTGGTGCACTACAGATGTTAGTACTGCAGAATATTGGGGCTTCAGTACTTTTTTTCTTAGAAACTAAGCCCTATTGATAAATACATATTTTTTAAAAGCACAATATTTACTTAGTAATTTTAAGCAATAATATCAAAAACTGAAAGCACTACTGGAAGAGGTTGTGTGTGTTGGGGAGGGGGGGGGGAATCTGAATACCAGGCATGAAGAATACATTTAAACTGCAGGAATATCAACCAAAATAAATTAAAAGATCACCTCTGCTCTCCTATTCAGCAGAGCAATTTATGTAAAAAAAAAAAAAAAATGCAACTCAGATGAAAGTTATAGAAATATCAACTAAAAGAAATTAAAACCTTAAAAACACTTTAATATGACATTGGAATATTTCCAACGAGCTGGATTCGGATGTAAACAAACAACGGCAGCCATCTTGTGACATCCAGCTCAGTTACTTCAATCGACCGGGCAGACATCGGGGGAAATGTCAGTTCCTGTCTATTTATAGTTCCATGTATTAATCCCGTAGCGTAGAGACGATTCCGAAACTTTCAGAAGAATGTGAGAGGAAGGTGTTTCTAAAACGTTTGTCTCTTGACTGCGAAGTCAAGAGAAGTCAAGAATGTCATGCGTCGGATGATGCGAGAGGTCACACATGAATGTATAAAGAAAAAGCTCGAGTCCAAATGTAATAGAAGTAATTCCTGTTCAACATCCATTTTGGTCGCAGAGCCATTTATTGAGATATAATAATTAATAATTCTTGTATATAATTCTATAATTATATAATTCTTGTGAAGGAAGTTTTTAATCTTATGTAACAGATTTTTTATTTTAGATATTTCCTAATTTCTGCATTTATATATGGCTTCTGAATTTTTCTTGACTAAACAATTAACTAATTATATTAAAAATTTTAAATTCATGAACCGAAAGCATTAAAAATTAATTGCCAGGAACCACGAAACTTTAGACATTCGCATTCCAAATTTTTCGAAAAAAAAAAATCTTTACTTGATCATGAGGTGCCAACAATCAGTTATTAACTAATTACTTACAATTTTATTCTTAGGATTAAAATAAATATGTGTAACTTTTCGTGTTATTCTTTATAAAGTACTAGCAAAATCCGCGGCTTTGCTCGCGTAGTTCTTAAAAAATGCCAAGTGGTATTCGTTGGCCTATTTTCATTAGAGGAAATTTTACTGCCACGGACAATTCAGAAATTACTATTTTTTTATGTAAATCCGAAACGTCCAATTTTAATATGTTTTTAATGTTTTATGAAAGTGTGATATAATGTCTGTAATTTTAATGATTTTAACAGTAATTACTAATTAAGCAAATTTCTGTAATGACTATATCACAGAAATAGCAATTTTAAAACTTTTCTGTTCCAGCTCACATTAAAATTTAATTTTTTTTAAGCTGTTCTATGGATGCATTTGAGTCTCTAACGTAACAGCCATGTAATATTTCAAGTTTATATCCCTAACAATTTCAGATAAACCATTCTTTAGAAGGTTTTTAGAAATTTTTCAGCTTATTTCACTTTTGTAAATTTCGATATTTTTTTTTTAGAAACCATTTTTAGCGAGCACTGAAATCTTAAAAATAGCCGCCATGCCAAATTTCAACTTCCTATACCAGCAGCAACTAAAATCGCAATTGTGGAATGTTTTTTGCTTCTGCACCTTTTTTTAATTTCGAATTTTGTAAAAACTGTTCCGTGGAAGCATTTACGTATAAAAAATAACAGGCATGTTAAATTCTTAGTTTCTATCACTAACAATTTAGAAAAAAAAAAACATAATTTATAACGTTTGTCGTTCCGTTTACACCTTTAAACCTCGAATTTTTAAAAGACTGTTTATATCGAGAGTCTGCATCTTAAAAGTGTTTTATTTTTTAAGTACATTTTACTACATTTATATATATATTTTTACGGCTCCCAATTTGTCTTGCAAGTTGATTACCTTTACTGGTTATTAAGTTGCTTCGCAACTAGGTGATCCATGAAGTTTGCTACCTTGTTCCTTGTTCTATACTGGATATTAAGATAGTTTGGAACTAGGTGATCCATAAAACTCACTACATTGTTCCAAGACAGGGAAAAATCGCCGGAACTTCGACTGTACTCAAATCTCCTCTCATTACTTAAAACCTTCGAAATCTGTAATAAGCTTCTTCTATACAACTCCTGCATTTTCCCTATCATTACCAATGTCTATCCGGTCTGTGGCTTTACCTATAAAACTTCTATGGACAATCTTGACTGCACGATGAAAATCTTAGAATCGTGCCCAATGCTTCACGATACCTGTGCAACAGCCCCATTAGAAGGCACTTCAACACCCCAACACACATAAAAGGGATTAATGATATCTCAAAAAAAAAAATGAAAATCTTTATGATCGGAATTACCCGACTACAACGCCTTCAAACCTCATCACCGCAAAAGACCCAAATATTCAACTATTTTGGACCCTTGGACTAGAGTTCACCACACTGGTTTTTTTTTTTTTTTTTCTCTTTTTTCTTTTTCTTATCAATTTTAGAAATTGTGTAAAAAAAAATAATAATAATAGATAACAATAATAATAATTTATATTGCTCTGTAGAGAAAATATAATGTATATATCATATTTATATGGCTCTAAAGAGTTCCTTTTCATTTATATTTAAACTTGTAGCCAAACCAGCCTTGTTTGACTGCCTTACAGCATGCTCTTTTTGAACTACTCCTTAACTTATGCTTATCCTTAAAATTTTCAATTTTATTTTTAATTTACTAAGTATTGGATTGTCCGGAAAGTTCGTGCCGGTTGAGAAAATCAATTCGTACCGGAAAATTCTGCCTGTTAATTATTAGAGATTGGATATTGGAATCAATGTCTAATTAAATGATAGAATGTTCCGGTAAGAATTGATTTTCCCAAACGGCACGAACTTTCCGAGCAACCCAATAGTATTTTATACTACAGCTATATTGTTTTTTACTTTAACTTAATCGATCTATCCCCATTTGCAATTTCAATTTAAAAAAATATATATCTCTCTCTGCTACTATTTTAATTTATATTATTATTATTATTATTATTATTATTATTATTTTACTAACATTAATTTATTCCGTTTAAAACCTTTTTTTACTTAACTTCTGATGTATTTTAAAACTACAGTCTGTATCATTTCTCGAATGGCTCAATATTTAATAAGACATCATATCTATATACTGTGCGTTAAATTCGTCTCATCTAGGAAGCCCATCAATGCTACTTCACCGTTCAAGCAATGTTCAAGAATGTTGTCTCTGGACATGTACAGCTAGTTCAGTTTACAATATAGCAGAATCGATATATGCCAAGATCTGCTGGTTGTGTTGTGATGTGTGGTGCGACGCGGAAAATTATTGAAGTGTGATGAGTATGAGTATCACTAGAACATTTTCGTCTTGACGATGCCATGTTTCCAATGGATTCAGGGATTTACACATGATATATAGCTTAATAAAAGAAAACGAACATTTTAATTACGTGGGGTTTTTTTAATTATTTATTTTTCTATTTACATTTGTGTTCGATACTTTAATGTCACCTTAGGTGAAATTTAATATTTTAATATGTAATGTTAGTTTCCTGATACAAACAAATCACAATTTAGCAGTAGCATTAAATTTATCTTTTTATTTTATAATTGACAGATAGTCATTATAAAATGTAGCTCTCGCACTTTGGATAATTTATTTGGGAGGAGTTATGAACTTTAAAGCATCATTAGCCATAAAAAATACAAAAAAAAAATCGTATTTTAATGTTTATAAAAATATTTTGTACTGAACACTCCACATTCAAAAACCGAGGTAAATAAAAGCCTGTTTTTGTGTTACAGAATAAAAACTGACGGAAAGCAAAAGGACCTGGGGGAAAAGAAAAGTAAAAATCCCCAGTTGGTTTGAGCTACACCCCTGTAAAGTTGTCTGTCGCGCTTTACATACAGAGGAACTGATTGATTCTCATTTACATTATGCCTATGCCTACGGCAGCCAACCTTCTTTACGGAGTAAATATTCTTTGGTCATGCTTCGATAAGGTGAGGGGTCACACATGAACGTAAAAAGAAAATAAAAATCCCAGAGTCCAAATGTAATAGAAGTAGTTCCTGTACAATTGTCCCTGTTCTTTGAACATCTATTTGGATCGCAGTGCCATTTATTGAGAACTATTGAAAAAATTCTTGTAAATCAAGTTCTTAATCGTATATGACCAATCAGCTTCGTACTTGGTAATTTTTTTTTTTTTTTTTTTTTTTTTTTTTAAGCAAACTGTATTGGTGTCATCATACAAGAATTTTCTATTCGAGTTTTTAATATTATTCATTTCCTAAAATAATGACTCGCAGAAGAAATTGTGAAAATGGCAAGCGCCAGCGTCTTTAAACAGTTCTTTGTGTCTTGAATTGAATTTCAAGTTGTCATAATTTTATCATCGGCATTTTCGCTTACAGTGCCTTATAACTTTTCCTTTCCGATAATCTCCTAACCCTCTCTTAATCTGAAAATAAAGATTCATTTCAGTTTCTTCAGTCTGTATGACAATGACAGCCAATTTAATTCAGACAAACTCAAACAAACAAAAAATTTAGAAGACAACGCCTTAAAACCCTAGGTCCGCCTGTTCACAACTTTGGTTTAATTAAGTTGCCATTTCGGGCGATATATAGCTCATTTTGGCGACATAAAATTATTTTAGACTGCTTGCAGAAACCTTAATTTTGGGATTTATTTTTTCGTCTTCTTTTGAAACATTATATAATTTTTTTTTATAATTTTGTCTGAAAATATTTAGTTAAAAGTGCAGCGCACATGACGCTAAATCCTTTATTTCCATCTTCCGCAGACAGGGGGCGCAGATCTAATAACTCCGCCTATTCAAAACGGAAATAACGACCAACTTTTCAATAGACATTTGAACCACATGCTCTGACGTAATATAGGCCGTCTGCAATTATTATTAAAAACGAAACAATGAAAAAAAAGTGGTGAAAAAAGAATACTGTATATTATTAATTGATGTTTTCGGGAAGATGGGGGAAAATATGTAAGAACACCTGTAATGTGTTTAACAGTGGGCGGAGCTAGTGACATTGCATTAGCAATGAATTATTACTAGGTCTAGTGGGCTTTTCCATTCTTTTTGAATGTAACATATTGGATTTACACAGGAGACTAACTTTGTAATCCAAAACTATCAATTTTCTTTTTGTGTTTTTAGTAAAACAATTTTTATGAATTCCGCCACTACCGATATTGTTTTCACGTACCCCCAGCAGCCCCGCCACGTACCCCAGGTTGGGAAACGCTGTGCTAGAGGGTCAAGGGGGGGGGGGGGGGGGGGTTTGCGGAGAAGATTATAATTTAGATTATTATTATTGTTGCTGTGACTTCTACAGAGTAAAAGTTAGGGCAGATACAAATTTAAAACGCAGTTTAAAAATAAGGACGATGGAAGACTAATTTAGATCTTGCTAGTTCATTGTTACTAAATTTATTGTTAATAAAGAAACAAATATAGCAAAAAAGATTTTAATTAAAAGTTAACATAAAGTTAATTTTATTTCTGAGATAATTAGAACAATAATTGTAATAAATTGTTTGTCAAATTATGAGTCCGTATTTATGATTTTTTTTTCTTCTCGTGGGTTTTATGTAACAAAATACGCTGATTCGCTGACTAACTAGCTGACCCGCCTGGCGTTTTCCGAACCCGCGATATTAAATTAAAACAAACCTCAAGTTCGTCTGATTTCACATCTTCAATCCGATTTTGTATGAAAATATTTATTTAAAAGTGCTGCGCACACGACGCTAAATCCTTTATTTTCATCTTCCAGGGGGCGCAATCTCATCTAAACAAACCTCCGACACGTATCCCTCTGCCTGCGACACCGTATAGAAAGCGTGGTGCGGCAAAATTTTTTAGTTCCACCTTTCGCCGCCAGAGAGTGCAATCTGTTCTAAACAAACCTCCTTCCAAACGAAACTCCTACCGTAGCCTACGATGATCCACGACGTTTCGCTGTGGGGCTTATCATTTTCGACTCAAAAGTAGAAGACAGGGAGATTTCGCCAGTAGATGGCGCTCAACTAGGGGATAACATTGAACAGCTGATTGCCATCCATATCATACCATATCATATCCGTATATATCCGCCATATCAAATCCGTACATCAGTAACATTTTCTCGCTAATATTTTTCTATAATCTGTATTACAATGCACATTTTTAATACTTAAATACTTAGGGGGGGAAAAAATGTAGTTTTGAATCATTTTTACTCAACAATTTCGCTATTTTACATATACATGTTTGTTTTTCTTTGCTACATATATGATGTGTAATATAAAGTTAAAAAGCCCATGCTTATAGAAATTCTCTCAGTTTTTTTCTAAGGGGAGTGGAGGGGAGTTTATTTATTCGTAGGTGCTACAAAATAATGGAGCAGATTTTTCTTTTTTTCTGTGTGAAAGGGAAGATGGCAGTAGTAGGGAGGTCGCATAAATTTTATGATGAGAAATTAAGATGATTATTTTTTTATTGTTATAATAAAGTAATAAATAGAGCAGCAAAAAAAGTTTTAAGAAAAAGTTTTAAAAATTGTTTCAAGATTTTAAACTTTGTAAACTGAAGGGTTTTTTTATTATTAAATTTAATTTTTTAACTTTTATTTATTTATTTTACTTTATATTATTTTATTTTTTGGAAGGATATTTAAATGCTTAATAATTTATGAATTTGTTTTTTATTAGAATGAAATGTAAAACAATTTATTATAAATATTTTACAAAAAAAAAATATATATATATATATATATATATATATATTATAAATATTTTTTATTTAAAATTTATGTATGACTAGGATTTTTCAGAAAACTTAAATTAAAATCTGAAAGAATTTTATGAATCAGTGCTTATAAGTCACACATAATTACATATGCTTTTGAGAAAAAAGCAGAAATGTGTGTTTAAATAAATATATATTGTATTGATTTGCTGAATTAAAATGAAACAAGAATCGAAAATTTCGCCAAGATGCCCCACTCTTCCCTATAGGAAGACCGAAAAGTAAAGGAGTTTCGTTTTTTCAGGTAGTAACAGGACATATAAAAATTTAATTTTATTTAGATACTTTTTGAGACTAAATATAATCCTTCTGCCCCCCCACCCCACCTCACCCAACACAATATTCAAAGTTATGAAGTTTCTAACAATTATTTTAAATTAAAACATGTATTTTAGGACATTTAAGAGTAAAAATTCAAATACTGCTACACAAATCAAGTAATTACTTGAACATTGTACCTATAAAATTTCTGTTCATTATAAATCAATTTATAATAAATGTCTTTTAAAATATAGGATAAATGTGCCAGCAATGGATACCCTCCTAAGTTTTTGGTTTATAAGTAAATAACCATTAAAAATTCGGTTTTCATTATTATTATTATTATTATTATTATTATTATTTTCCCCCATAACTCTCCCTTGCATGTTTTATAACCTGCGTTATTGTTGACAATCTTAATCAAATAAGTCAGGAAGCAAAAATATTTCACAGTTCCAATATCTTTCAGTGAAAATTTTACTAAACAAGCTAAAATCTGGTTATACATAACTAATTTATATTTTCCATATATTTATAATTAATATATCTTCTATTAATAAATTTTAAGGAAATTCTTTAAGGGTGTCCATACTGGCACATTTACCCTATAAAATAATTAAAATATTGATCTTGTGATAACAATAATAAATTACTCTCATAAATATTTCATTAATTATTGATATCCTGAATGTTAAATTTATTTGAAAATTACTATTTTATTTCATTAAATTTTGATTTTGAAAACAATTATCTATTACCTTTTCGTAGGACTGGAATAGTGGGTGTTCTATCACTGGAATTTTAGGTGCTTTAATTTATTTCTGTTATTACAACTAAATTTGTATTCATAATGGGAAATGTGACTATGAGATTGGTTAAATATTGTTGATAAATTAATATAATAATAAAGAAAAAAACTAGAATATAATAATTACAACTATTAATTAAAAAATAATTTTTAAAGAAATTCCTTAAGGGTGTCCCTTATTTGTACATTTACCCTATTTATTGTAAAAAGTATGCACAATATATATATATATATATATATATATATATATATATATATATATATATATATATTATATGTGTGTAAAAAAATCATACATTTACATGCTTGTATAATATATTTATATTTCTAAGTGGACTCTAAGCATTAAAAAAAAAAAAAAAAGCAAGTTAAGTTTTTTAAAGTTAATTTTCAAAACCTTTTAAGCAAAGTTCAATAATGAAGCCACCACTGAAAAGTTGTATTGAAATATAAAGTTAAAAGAAGATACAATTATGAAATATCATGTTTTTTTTTTTTTCATTTTCTATTTTTCTGAGCTATCAAATCGTTCTATCACAATAGTATTCTCATTATAAAAATTAAATACATAAATTTAAAGATTGTGTTCAATGATTACATTACAATTCTATAATCATACAGGAGATTGACAATTTTAAATGCGAATATTAATCCATGATGAAGTAAAGTGTATATATTTTACTGTTTAATCTAATAATGCTTCATATATTTAAAACTTCATACTGGAATAGATGTTTTATGAAGATTATTATCTACGACTAAAAATTAGATAAAAATATTGAAGCAGAAAATCCTGTAAAATAAAAAAAAAATCTCCAGAGGTGTCATAAAGTTAATCAATGGCTTTATATATCGACGTCAAAATTTTTCTATTAGTCAAATGTACTTTCCATTAGTAAAATATGTTGGTTTTAAATATATATATAATAATCATTAACGAAAACATAGCTAATTAAAGCGTCACACAATGCTAAAACGAGCTCTAAGTAATGTAATTTCGACGTTTGTTTTCCCCGAGAATGACGCCCTCTACCAGATGAAAGATAAACTATTTTCTTGACCCGTTTTCGCTGCGATTTTACAAACCATCATTGCTAGCGCGATTAAGAGCAATGTAAAATGACGATTGGCTGAAATATGATTACGAAGCGGATGGGGGAGGAGTTAAAAGGTGTATTGTCAGAAAACGTTGTTTTCGTATATATGGATTTTTTCTACATCGAATACGTAAAATAAATATTCGCCTCATTATTTTAATGGAAGTTTCCTTTCTGTGGTGTACGAATATGCTTTTTATTATTCGGGAATATTAAAAAGCAAAAATTTGCTTGTTTATTTATTTTATTTACACGCAACAATGTTTGTATTTTTTTATGGTACTTCGAATAGTTTTACAACTTATATTTAACTACAGAGAAGTGGGAGGAAGGGCAGTTGTATTGTGTCCTTTTAGGAAACAATTTCGCATATAGAAAGTATGTAATAATATAAATTCCTTCTATTTTTAAAAAAGCAATATTGTGCATATGCATAAATAATAGTTATTTAAACATACTAAATATTATTTCTTATGTATCCGTATGCATGAATTCTTTAAAGCTATAATTTAAAAAAAAGACATTTGTCGTTAAATATTAATTTGAATCATGAAGATTTTTGAAATAAAATTAAATTTTATAAAATAAAATAAATAATTTTTTATAAAATAAAATTTTATTCTGATATTTTCTTCTTTTTAAGTATTACTTCAATTTTGTGAATAAGTGATTAAATTAAGTTTATCATAATATATTTAAAAAAATTATGTGTAATTTAATATTAAATAGTTAGGAGTTTATAGGAACTTGAAAATAGTTTACTATTTTATTTTGTCTTAATATAACAGAAACAAAAGGTCTTCTTGGGGCGGGGGGATTATTAGCTTTTTCTGGATATAGCTGTATGAAATACAACAAATACATTATTATTGCTTCAATTTTGATAAGAAATTTCTAATGTAATATATTTTTAGAATTCCTATTTATTCTTAGTGCTGAATTTTGTTAATAAATGACGCTACCCATGCAGGAAAGGGTTTAATTATTGAATACTGGCTAGGTCATGCAATAAGATGCTTAAATTACTTCAAAACTGATTATAATTATATATTGTGCGTTGTAATTTTTTTAAATACAAGGAATTTTTTTAATAATTTTTATAGCTAACTGAATTATTTAATTACCGAATAAGTTTTATTTCACTTATTTTTTTCTGTGCATACATAAAAAATTGCAATGTTTTATTTGTTGTGAAACTAAAAAATAATTATTGTAAAAAATAAATAATTTATATGAAAAATTTTCTATTTTATGCTCTTTTGATTTAAAGTGATGGTTTAAAAAAACTTTGGATTAACACACCGCCGGCCCCTTCCCACTAAAGATAAAAGGATAAAACTGCATTATTTATATACCAATTTAACCGTATGTCAGTTTCATGAAACACTTCAAAAGGTTAATAACAGCTTGGTAAATTTATCTTTACTTTTACTTCAGTTATAATTATAACAATAAACATTTATTAATTTTTTGTGCCTTACTTAATTTCATCCTTGCGAAATACTAGTTCAGTATGTTGATTTAAGTTTAATCTTTTAGTTCCAGCTAGTTAGAGTAAATTCTATAAATAAAATTCAAAATAAGTGTTGCTTCTACAGAAAAAATTTAATTATGTAAATTTTATTTAAAATTTATTATTATGCAAAAAAATAAAGTTATTTATTTTTTTTAACTTTATCAAAGTTTGTTATACATCACTAAATTTTCCTAAACTAATAGTTTTTTTTCCTCCTTAAAAAATTACACAAGCTGCTACAAATTTAAATTATTTTTCATTCACCATTTCAGTTAAAATATTAGTTTTCATTTTCTTATTAAAAAGATAATGCAAGATGCTATTCTGATGATTGCTAATTCGACCTGTTTCATGTTAAATTATGTTTGTACATAAAATGGATTGTTTTCTTTGAAATGGATTAAGTTAATAATATTTACTTGTCACGTTTAATATGTCACAAGCATAATTAAAAATAAAACAAATGTGAATATGGAACCTTTGAGGCTTTTATGAATCGTCAACAAAATAAAAAATATCCTCTTCAAACGCGTTAAGCCCCTCCCCTACATTGTCTTAGCAATCGACCAATCAACATCCGACATAGCTCTTAATCGCGCTAGCAATGATTGTTTGTAAAATCGCGTTTTCGCTTACAGAAATCGCTCAAAATGATAGGCTTTACAGCGTCGCGCATCATCGTAGGCTACGCTCCGACATGTGTCCCCGCTGCCTCCGTCACCGTATAGCCGGCGTGCTGCACGCGATACAAAGTTTTTTAGTTCTACCTTCCATCGGCAGTGGCGCAATCTGTTCTATACGAACATCCAACACCGGTAACAAAAGAGTTACCCATTATAAAAAAGGGGTTGAATATGGAATGAACCAATTCCCGTCGAAATCGGGCTTATAGAACTATAGAAAATAATGCGCCCCCTGACAGTGGAAGGAGGCAATCAAATCTGTAACGCGATCGAAAACCAAGTCGAATCAGCCAAATCCCGTTGTGATAGGTCCCGACTTAATATATCGTTTCTCATCGTAACAATCGTTTGATAGTTTTAGTTGATGAAACTAATGCTTTCTACTCAAAATAATTTCGAATATAGCTGTCTAAAACAAATCTGCGTCACTTCCATACTAAAACTTTTTTTTTTTTTTTTTTTTTTTTTTTAAGATGAAGTCTGTTTTATAAATTTTAAATGTATTAAAATAAAAAATAACATTATTTATAATTAAAAAACATTGTTATTTATTATTTTATTATTTTATATTAAAATTATTTAGTTTGAAAACAAGAACAATATTTATAATTAAAAAAACATTGTTATTTATTATTTTATTATTTTATATTAAAATTATTTAGTTTGAAAACAAGAACAATATTTATACCTATATTTCTCACGCTTCAGTTCCAGCGGGAATTTGCATTTCCAAACAATAATAATAATAATAAAAACATAAACTCTCAAATCTTTCCGCGGTGGGAATGTCGGAATTTTTCCTAATCAAAACCTAAATTTGCTACTATATACCTTGACGAAACACATTTTAACTATATATTCCGTGCTAAAAAATAGGTGCATTTTACTTCCGTATTTTTATTATTATTATAATTTATTTATCTATTTACATTTGTCTTTGCTATTTTAATGTCACCTTACCTGAAATTTACCGTTTTGATATGTAATGTTACTTTTACGTTGCAAATAAATAAATTCTTGTTTAGCAGTAGCATTAAATTAATGCTTTTGTTTTTTATTTGACGGATAATAATTATAAAATGAATCAGCGCAGAGTGGATATTTTATCTCGAAGGCGTTATGACCTTTGAATTATTATTATTAACCATAACAAGTGCAACAATGAAAAAAAAAAAATATTATGTAAACGAATATTTTTAAATGAATACCTTACATTTAAAATTAAGTGGTTTCATAAACATACTTAATTTTAATTCCCAAAACCCTCATTTTACCAGAATTTTTGTTAAAAAAATTACGGTTTATTAGTTGCGTGAAATATAGCTGTTTCTTATTTACAAGAAAGTTCGTTTTCAAATTCTGGTGTTAATCATTAATTTCAATAGTTAAGCAATGGAAATTATCTGCGCCGCAAAGGGTTAAGGAAAGCATTTCCGATCCCACATTGCTATATGATTTCGAGTTGTCAGGATGTACCCTACCCCTCTTAGAAGTTCTGAAACGTTTAGCTGAAACACCCTGTATATATATATTTTTTTCATATTAAATTTTAGAAAATTTAAAGATCCTATTCGAGGAAGCAGTTAATTTCATTAACAAATATATGAGAAGAAAATAAGTGTACACAGAAAGACACAGATAATACACAGAAACTAAATAAATGTCATCGACAATTTTCATTTTCCTGATTGCTTTAACTGTATTAATTGCGATGTTTTTAATAAACTCATACCACAAATACTTTATTTCCATATTTTAGTAAAAATCAAGTTGTTTCTAGCTCTACAACAAAATAACGGGTTACAAATAAAATTTGGCGGAATCGGCAAGAGCCAGGTTCTGCTGGTTAGTGCAGATGCGGAAGTAATGATTGGTAAAACGCATACCGTTTCTGAGAATATTTTATAGTGTTTGGTAGGACACGGTTTTTTTTGTGAAGTTTCTATATGATCATGCAAGGGTCGCTGTAATTCTCACTCTAACTCGCGTTTTTTTTTTTAGTTCAAATTCAATTCACGCTCGTTTTTTAAGGAGATCTACACTCAGAGCAAGTGATTTAAAAACACAAGTTTCCTTGAAGGAGTTCGCTCAGTTAGAACACTGTATATAAAAAACTTTTTAGATTGAACTGTGTTTTAAAAGTTTTAACTATTATTTATCAATATAATTCCAAAGCTAACTGAAAATAGTTCAAAAAAAAAATAGCTTCTAGAAAAATCAGCGCCGTTCCATGCAGAAAGTTTTTTTTTTTTTTTTAACATTTTTTAGAATTTTTTATAATTTAATAACATTATTATTTATGATTTTATTATTATAAATTAAAATTATTTACTTTCAAAAGATGAGCTATTTATATTACTTTTTTTTCCTGCTGCAGTTCAAGAGGAAATTTGTATTGCTAAACAATAAAAAATATGTCAAATCTTTCCGCGGTGTCGGTGTCGGGGTTCTCCCAAACAACGCGCTGAAATTGTTACCGTATGTCTTTGTGAAACAAATTTTTAAATTATATATTCCGTGCTGAAAAAGGCGAACATTTTTCTTGATGCATTTTATATCAATTTAGATTTACCCTTGGTACTTTAATGTCACCTTGGCTGAAATCTATTATTTTAATATGTAATGCTAGTTTTCTGATGCAAATAAATTGCAGTTTCGCAGTAGAATTAAAATTAGTTTTTTTTTTTTTTTTTTTTTTGGACAGATTATCATTATAAAATATAGCGACGCGGCTACGATCTTTTATCGGGGAGGAGTTATGAACTTTGTATCATTATTCTACATAAAAACTGAAAAAAATAAAAAATAAAATAAAAAGAATTCTTATTTATTGTGTATAAAAATATTTTGTACTGAATATTTCAAATTAAAAAACCACGTAAAGAAAATCTGAAACAGTTGGTATTAATTTAGCATACAACTTTTCAGCATACTGTTTTCTCCAGTTGAGGAAAGTACATAAAGCCCTGAAATAACTATAATCTGATTTTTTTTTTCTCTGATGTTTGAGCTTTTCACTGTGTTGATTTTCATGCTGTACTTGTTCAACATAGAAAGAAAGCTTTATTTTTTTGTACTCTTTTATTTAAGTCAACTTGATTTTTCTATGCAAAGTTGGAATATTGTAATCCATTTTTCGCTCACTTCCTAATAGGCTAAAATATAAAAATTGTGCTGACAGGCGTGTTCGAGATGACAATGCAACATTTCAATATTTTTAGTGCTTAGTTGTAAAGTAATACATTATTTTTAACACACTTTTTCATTAAGCAACTGAGGTATTAAATCACCAAATAGAATTTATAATTACAATTGTATACAACTTTCAACAAAAATGGATTTAATGATGTGCCAAACTACACTTGCCAAAGTAGTCCAACTGGCTGAGAAACTTGAATAATGAAATATTTTGAAGATTAAATGTAGTAAATATAAATTAATAAATAAATAAAGAATGTAATATAATTTAAATTTTCTTTAATTAATTGATAGTTTCATATTAGGTAATTATGATTATGCGCTGAGAAATTAATGCAGAAAACCTCTTAAGATAGTTTAAATTAGACTTGTTTCTTTTATGTGGCTATATCTAAAGAAAAGAAATAAAGCAAAAATAATAATGTTTTAATAAATTCACTAGCTCGCGATTTCTACCATGTGTAAGGAAAAAAAAGAGTTGACTATGGTTGAAAATTGGTCCTTATAGAATCCGTGCCCACGCTAAATTAACGCATTGTAAACGTAACGTATTGTAAATTAACGTATTATTTTTTAAATATAAGGGGGAATTGCAGTCACATGAAATTAGACGGCGTTTTCAAGAGAAACATTCAGCGCTTATTTAATTTATTTAATTTATTTTTTTTTTCAGAAACTATTTTTACTTTTATATTTTTTCCTCTTATCAATGTTTAGTATCTTGTAAAAGGATTAAGTTTCTTAATAAGCCCCCATCCACCTGCTCAACGGCTTCGGTGTGCTATTTCGAAACATTAGGGTAGACCGGGGGATTGCCGCCACCCCCGGTATGCTAGTCAAGGACACCGGTTAGCCGGCCTGACAGCTCCTGACCTCTAGCGAACGATGCTACAACTAATGCCCCGAGTGGATGGCAGCCATTGCGCGTGTTGTTTTGTTTTCACAGTGACGAACATTGTTTTGAAGAAGTTTGATCTTATTTTTTCACTTTGATTAAGATGAGGTATGTACCTTTAGATGTTACAATGCCTGCATTTGCTATGAATAACCTTTAACTAGATATTTTAGCCTAAATTTTAATCAACAATATTGATCACTTCCATTTGTTTTGATGTCTTTAAATCTACGTTTCTTTCAATTTGTCGGAACGGGGTTATGACGCCACCTCTCCAGGGGTGATGCCGCCATGGTGGCGGCATTACCTTCGGACGCGTCTTTCCACTGTATAGGTCAAAAACAATTTTTTAAAGGAGCGAAAATGCGCAAAAGTAAATTGGGATCTTTCCAGTAAGCTCAAACACCTTCAAGGAAAAATATTTCTTCCCTGTTCAAAATTTGGAGCTAATGTGCATCGATGATCCAAATGACACAGAATCTGAAAATCAAGAACAGGCAGAAAAGATGATCTTAGAAGAAACTGGTGAAGAAAATAATCTTGTAAATGAGAGCAACACCTCTGAAGTTGGGTTACTGGATGTAGAACCTTGCTAATCAAAGACCGTTCAGGAAGTGCCTCAAAAAACGCTTCTTCAATCGCTAGAAAAGTTTTCACCAATTCCAAAATTGGCAGCAGAAAGGGTAACGGAAAGTTCTGAAAGAAAAGGTCACTCGTAAATTCTAACGGGAACCCCAATGAAGGCAGTTTTGGAAGAAACAGTAGCTAAAAGAAAGGAAAAGACATTGAAAAAGGAACAAGCCGAAAGAAAATCTGCAGCTAAGGTTTTTGGAATGTCCATCAAAACTGAATCCAATGCAAGGAAAGAAAAAGCAGTGACAACACGGCAAAAGAAAATTAATAAATCTGATAAGATAAGGGGCAAGCGACTTTTTAGTTTTGAAAACTCTTCAGATGAGGAGGACATCGAAGTCAAAAAGTTGTGTGACGACAACGATAATGATGACCTTTTTGATCCAAGCGATTCAAACGTTCAACTTTGTGCCATATGCAATGAATATGGAACCAACGAACTGTGGTACAGATGCACTTGTTGTGACAAGTGGGTGCATTCAGAGTGTAGCGATGCTGAAACTGCTGAAAACTGCATTTGTGATTTTTGTGAATTTTAAGAAATCAGATAAATTTAAAATACACTGTTTTTTCACTCGTATAAACTAAAAATGTCATTTCTTTTGCTTTTCAATTCCTATATTGTAATGCTAATTGCATATAAGATTTTCAATAAATTTTCCTTCTTAGTATTTTAGTCATATTGGCTAGTGGTGTCATTACCCCAGGCTCGTGGCGGGATTACCCCAGTTCCTTGGGTAATACCGCCACAGTGCAGAGGTTAATAAGTTAATTTTTTGTGACTATTTCCTTTAAAGATTTATTGATAACAAATTTTGTATACATTCTTAAGATTGCGTACTATGTTCCAAAAATGGATCTAGCTCATAAATATGATTTTTGATGGTGATAAAAATTGAAGTTCCTTAAGGTGGCGGCATTCCCCCGGTCTACCCTAGTTCTTTCAGGATTTCTTTACATCGTAATACCTTTATTTCCACAACAGTGAACACCCAGTTGAAAAGGATGTGGGGAAAATATAACCCAGCTCGTGCCTCAGAATAACAACGATTTTTGATAAAGGTAATTTTAAAAGTTACCAAATCATGCAAAATCTCAAATATAGTTTTTTAAAATGCATAAAAGGCAAAATATAATTAATAATAACAATGAATAATTTCGACAGAAAATAATTTGTGAATTAGTATAAATATTTATTATTATTATTTATTTAAAATAAAATAATTGTATACTATAAATTTAAAATAAATTAGAAAGTTTAGAATTGTTAATATTTAATTATTGTTATTATTATTAAATTGATAATACTAATGATGAAGATGAAAATTATCATAATGACAATAATAAAAATTATTATTTTTAGTAGTAGTAGCAGTAGTTGTTGTTGTAAGAGAGGAGAATTTAATAATTATTAATAATAGCGATACTACTACTACGAATAACAATAATTATAGTTATAAATATCACTTAATAATACATTTATACTATCTATAAATATTTATTAATAATATTCATCAAAGCATTATTTGATTGCGTATCATGTAAAATATATAGATGAGTAATTTATTGAAAAAATACTTAATGAAATTTGAAAATGAAATAAAATATAATTTTATTTTTGGAGGAATAGCGAATTTGCGAATAACTTACTTGGATTTATTCGTAAGGCTTTATTTCTACTAAAGGCTGTCCGATTGCCAGTACCACAACCAGGGCTAAAAAAAAAAAAAAAAATTACCAATCGTATTAGTGTTGTGAAAGATTTAAATTTATCAAAATTAATAACATTAGTAACTTCTCCCACGCTTTTAATGCGAATCCGTCATCCACACTGATCGCTGCTCATCTAGCGACTGGTTGCTGCACGAAACTTCAAGAATTGGTTTACAAAATAATCCCCATTCTCGAGACCGGACCACTTCTTTCTATGTTCATGGATTTACAATACACAAGAACTATAATTCAATGAGAAATTATTGCCTCCCTCTCTCTTACCATATGCACCTTACATCTAAGGCTGAACGTTGAGGGGTGCTGCTTTTTTGTTGGTATCATGAAAATAAATAGTAGCCTAAAGTGTTTCGATTAGATTAATACATTAATTTTAAATAATTTTTCCATTAACCCGCCACAGGTGATAAATCGGCAAAATTCATTATGGTTACATTTGTATATCATTAACCATAACAATGGGTTTAATGATACGCTAAAATAGGTCAACAGGCTGCGAAATTGCAATAACGAAATAATATAAGTAGAAAATATAAATAAAAAATAAAGAAATATATTTTTAAAGCAATAGATATATATTTTAAATTTAAAATGCCTTTAATTAATTATTAGTTTCATATTAATTAAATTATGATTATACGTTTAGAAATCTATTTATAACTCCTATAAACCTAGTTTAAATAAGACTTTTATTCCTTTTCTGCTGCCATATTTAAAAAAAGAAATAAAGCGAAAATTGTAAAATTTCAATAAATTCACTAGAACACACTTTCTACCATGCGTAAAAAAAAGTGGTGAATTTTCCATAATCGAGTTTGGTGACCATGCCAACTTAACATATTGTAACAGAAATGCTTTATAAATATAATGAATATCAGTCATGAAATTAGGCGGGGTTTTCAAGATAAAGATTGAGTGATTACAAAACAATTTTTGTATACTATTTTTTCTTTTATACTTATATGTCTTATCAATATTTAGTGTCATAAACAGTAGTACTTAGAGTATCTAAGGCCCCGAGACAAGCATTATTCCCAGGACCTGATTATCCAAAAGTCATGTGAAGCGCATGCTTCCCCTTTAAAATTTTAAAGAGGCCCTAAAATGAAAGCGAAGAGGGCCTTCTAATTTTCCATTTTCGTTCTTTTACATTGTATTTTAATTTTTGGGGGAACGAAAGTTTGCTTGATCCAAGAGGAAGTCCATGCATTACTTCGCGAAACTAATTTAACAAGGAAATATAAATACCATCAATAGGATGTTAATTAATCATATAGCATACTGATGTGCCTCTTAGAAACCACCCGAGAAATTCAGCGCATACAGCTAAATGTACTAAATATATCTGAAGTATATACAAAAATCATAAAAAAAGTTTAATGAAATATATGTGACCTCTATGTAAATGTATTCCTGACCCACGAATTATTAGTAACATTAGTGAGTTTTTAAGAATGAAGAATTAAGAAAACTTTTGTCAAAAGGAAAGGGGGACACAAAATGATACCGTGCTTCCCCAAGTTTCAGAAGTTAATCGGGCCCTGATTATTCCGGTCGCCCCCCCCCCTTACTATCTATCCAAAGGAAATCTTCTAGAAATACACTGAAGTGACTAAACTTCATAAATAAATTTAGTACTAGGTACTATTCATATTGTATACAGGCTATCATAAGAAAAATTATAAAAGATAATTGAATGTACTTTTTTTTTTTTTCTTATGCGAGCAGCTGAAATGTAAATATAGGTCTTTCTGTCATTCTTGGCTATTTGTCATAATATTCTATGTATGTCATCAGATGTCTAAAAGAAAAAAAAAAATCCCAATTTTTTATCATTAAAACTTTTAATCTGCCTTGTTACAGGGATAATGTCACTAATGAATTTCTCTTGAAAACTGTGGATAATTTAGTTATTACGGTAAAGTTTTAATTATCAGTTTTCTGATGATGTAATAGTTGGTTCACAGCAGTGAATAACCAGATGAAAAGGTTGGGAAATAAATACGGCTCTCTCCCTTTTTGGGAGTTTTTTTTTTTTTTTTTTTTTTTTTTTTTTTTTAATCACCAAAACACACAAAATCTTAAGTATATAATTGTTTGAAATGCGCAGAAGAATACTTAATAAGACCTATACATTTTAGGATACTTAATAACAACAATGAAAATTACTGGTTAAAAATAATATTTTTAAATACAAAATATATTTAATATTATTTATTCAAAATAAAATAATTATATACTCTAAATTTTAAAAGAGTTTAAAATGATTAATATTTAATAGTAATTATGATTATTATTAATATTAAATTAATAGTACTAATGTTGATACTATTATACATAACAACAACAACAACAACAACAACAACAACAACAATATTAATAAAAAATATTATTATTATTATTATTATTATTATTAGAAAAGATAAAGGAAACAACAATAAATATTAATATTGGTATTATTATTAGTAGTAGTAGTAGTAATAGCAGTAATAGTAGTATTTAAAATTTAATAATAATTAATAATAATAATAAATATTATTATTATTATTGTTATTGTTATTATTATTATTATTTAATAATAATTTCAAATTATTTAATAATACACTTATACTATTTATAAATATTTAATATTGATTTCAAATTATTTAATAATACATTTATACTATTTAAAAATATTTAATAATGATTTCAAAATAAAATTAATTTCATTGCGTATCATTGTTACGTTGCCGTATAAAATGTCAAATATATCGATGACTGATTAATCGAATGCAACTACAAAATGAAATATAATAAAATTTTACTTTTGGTGGAGTCACGAATTTGCGAAAAAAAAAAAAAAAAAGCTTGCTTGGATTCATTCGTAAGTCTTTATTACAGGTAATGACTGTCCTTATTATATCAGTGTCACAACCAGTGCTAAAAAAAGTAACTAGCCATATTGGTATTGTGAGCGATTAAAATTAATAAATTTAGTAACGTCTCCTACGCTTTTATTACGAATCCGACATCTACGTTTGATCGCTGCGCCTCTAGCAACTGGTTGATGAACGAAACTTCAGGAGAATACGTTTTGAAAATAACCCCATACTCGAGACCGATTCACTTCTTTCTATGTTCATGTGTTTACAACACACACAGCAACTATCATTCAGTGAGAAATGATTGCCTCCCTCTCCCTTACTATATGCTGCTTAAATCTGAGGCTAGGCGTTAGGGGAGTGGTACTTTAGTGCTAGTGTCAGGAAAAATAAATAGTAATATAAAGTTTTTCGTAAAGAGAAAGGGAAGTAGTGGACGGTGAATAAGTGCCTTCTAATCATAGACCTTCTAATAAAAAGCAGTTTTTCTTTCTCTGAGAGTTACATGCTGTTTATGTGATTATTTGATGTTCTTTTACACAAGTAATTAATGTGTAAAAATAAACAATTGTACCTGTGAGGAATAAAATTATAGATTGCAAAGAATGTAAAATTGAACTAAGTTCTTGATTTAAGTTCAGGATGCAGTTATGCAGGACCAGAAACAAAGTTTGGAAAAAACAACAGGGTGGAATTTTAGGAATACTTCTTAAAATTTTAGGGGAAAATATTGCGAATTAAAAGCATAATTTTGGTAGGTATTATACATCTTACAAAATAGACTCACAAAAAAATATATTTACGTTTGTGTGACACTAAAATATATCTATTTAAAAAGAAAAAAAATTTTTTATAGACTTTATTTAACTTGATTGAACTTTACAGCTACATACGTTTGCTTTTGATTTAATTACTTGTTTACGGTTACGTCAAAATAAAAATCGACATTTAAAAATAAAAAAGTGTTTTAAGA
Organism: Maratus michaelseni; assembly: GCA_963931845.1. Taxonomy (NCBI): domain Eukaryota; kingdom Metazoa; phylum Arthropoda; class Arachnida; order Araneae; family Salticidae; genus Maratus; species Maratus michaelseni. Next base: position 223,000,962 of record OZ007595.1, read on the forward strand.
TTTAAAACTTGTATGCTTTGAGAACAATGTGGGCAGCAGGATATATGGAGATGTTGCGGACAGCGGCTTTAGATGATTGTTTATTTATCGTTACTTCAAAGTAATAAATAGGGCAGAATAATTTTAAATTACAAAAGCATCACAAAGATTAAGATGTGTGCTGTGAGAGGGTGGGGAGTTTAGAAGATTGACCTTTTTTTAATTTAAAAATTAGAAGTAGTTTGAATATTTTTCTCAAAAATATAAAGAGTTTTAAATATTTTAAGCTTTGCATGCTGCCGGGAAAGGGTGGGGGGGGGGGGGGGAGTCTAAAGGTGATTTAAAATATTCAGCAAAATGAAATAATAGAATTCATTTATAAATAGGGAATACATCTTTTGGAAATAAAATTGAAAGCTCTATCAATTTTTATATTTATAATATACTTATACTTATAATCCATTGTCGGAAATAGGTAAAGTAGGATTCTGAAAATAGATTATATTGAAGTAAAGCTTTTCTATTGCTATAGGTTAGGAATTTTGTGGAATGGAATAGAGCTTAAATACTTAACATTTTAAAAGATAAAGCTGTCGAACTGTATATTTTATTATTGTTTCTGTAGTATAATGTTATTCTCATATTAAATTTCAGATAATTTAAATATACCAGCCAAGGAAGCAGAAAATTTTGGTGATAAATAAAGCGATTTTAAATATATGTTATAGAAATAATTTTTTTAATTATGTTAACAAAGTACTATAAATAGAGTGTTTTTAAACTATTCACACCACAAATACTTCAAAGCAATATTTTAAATAGAATTGAAGACGTTTTTCAGAGTGTTCATATTTGTAGATCTAGTTAAATACCAGGTTAGGCAACCGCCACGACCTGTTCGATTGATACCGTATTTTGAATTATAATCTAATTAGTGTTGGGTAGGACGCGGATTTTCGGTGAGGTTTGTATGTATCTTCAGAAACATTTTTGTCATGACAATGTCATGCCTCAGTGAGGGGTTACACACGAGAACTACAATTGAGTTAGGAAAGAAGTATTCCCTCTCTCTTCCTCCTGTATGCTTCTGAAATCTGATAATCTGAGGCTAGGGGTGAGGGATGTCCAGAGCGGCATTGATTTTAATGTTCTTCTCATTGTCAGGAAGATAAATAGTAATAGTTTTCCGAAAAGAGTAAGGGTATTTAAATAGAAGTTGAATAAGAATGAGAATGAATGCACAATGCAGTAACTCACTGTTGTCTGATTATCAGATGTTCTTCTATTAATGCTACTGTGTAGAAGTAAAAAAATTCTTCTAAGGAATGAAAGTGGCTTTGAAAAAAAAAAAAAAAAAAAAGTTAGATTGCCAAGAAAATGAATGTGAAATTGAATGCTTATTTTGAATTAAATTTCCGTATATATACAGAGCAAGACTTCGGAAAATCTTAGGAAGGAATTTAGTAATTTTTCACAAAATTATAGGAAAATTTACGAATAATTACTACAAATTTTAAAGCATATTTTTTGTTGGTATTATAGGTCTGAAAAATTATATTCACAAAATACTCATTATATGTGACAATAAATTATGTCTATTGAAAAAAAAAAAAAATCCCTTTTATTCACCTTTGCTTTTACATCACGTTATGATTTGATTATTTATTTATTATTTCAACAAAGTATTAAATAGGCAGTTTAAAGAAAAAAAAGTAAAATAATCGCAATTTTAAAGTTAAATTTACAATCTGTATTTGTTATTTTACTTTAAATTTTAAATGACACCAAGTCTAAAATTCACTCACTCATTCACTGACTCAGTGTCAATCAGGGTCGAAATTAGCTTTTATAACAAACTAGCATATAACCCCCGTCAAAAATGACGGAATGTTACGTTTCATTTTCATAAGACTTCATGCAAACAAACAGCATTAAGATGTTATGAAATAATATTCAATCCTTTGATATAAACAACGCCATTCCCGAAGGAAATAAAGTGTTTTGATTGAACTTCAATAGTTTAAAGATTTCACTATAAAAAATTTCTGTAAAGATTAAGAACGATAAAATCTTCAAAACATTATTTAGATCAACAAAGTTGTTTAAACACCCATTGCTGGGTTAACACATCTCCGGGCCCGCTAGCGGCCCCCTAATTACATCGGGGCGGTGCCTTGCATACAAACCTCGTAAAGAGCTGCTCTAATACTTCACGAGGCAGAGTCATTTCGGCAATCTGCGTCGTTTTGACTTTTTAAACTGCCCTGCTATATCAGAGTAAACATTTCATTATTCAAATTCCGATTTCACAACTGTATACAACTGTAATAAATTTCGATGATTAAAATAATTTCTTTTATTTTATTTCTTGATTAAATCGCATCTATTAATTGTATTAATATGACTGATCATTTTTTTTTTTCATTACAAAGTTACTATGTTAAAATTCAAAATTTTATCTGCATTGATATAAGTAATACTTGTTGTACCACAGTATTACATTATATTCCTTATATTTTAATTATGTTTGATATAAAATATTCATTTTATTTTCAATGCAAGCAAAATTGATTAAATACAAAACAAAGTGCAATTTCAACAGAAAGTTTATTTGCCAAAATAATAATTAAATAACTTAAATTTTAAAAAGTTTATCTCAAATTAAATTCTGATTTTTTATAAACATGCCTAAAGAAATCTGTGATAAATTTTTATCATTAAAGATCATCTTTTATTAAATAAGTATTTTTTTTAATTCTCTTATTAAATTACAAATTTATTTTCACTACAAAGTTTCTACTATGCTAAAATACAAAATTTTATTTCATTGATATAATTAATATATGTAGTACACGGTATTACAATTACATGTTCCTTATATTCTAATCATTGATATAATTAATATATGTAGTACACGGTATTACAATTATATGTTCCTTATATTCTAGTTACATTTTATAAGAAATACAGTGACCTCTCACTTATACGCGATGTTCAGTAATTACTTTTTGTACCACTATTTTAAAACAGTAAAATTCGATTTATAAATTCTGCGATTAAATAAGGAGAAAATTACTTTATAAAGGAACTGGTGCTGAAAAATAATTACAGTGTATTGCGTATAAGTGAGAGGTCACTGTATTCAATTTAAAATTTTGTTTATATTAATCTCCGATAGATGGCAATAAAGGCTCACAACGAATGAACGAAGTAGTTTTCACGGAGGAAAGTAACTTCCTCCGTTTGCGATCGCTTTCCGAACAGTTGCATTCATGATTTAATATTTTAAACGTACACGACGAATGAATCATTTGTTTGTTTACTTTCATGGAGCAATAAACCTAATTTCAACTGAAGTTATCTCAGAATATAAACATAATTTAATGTAAGCCATCTCACAAACATTAATTTATTTTGAAAGACGTGATTTCAAGTAGGATAAATTATCGTTTAGTTGTTATATGTTAGAACAGAGTCTTCATTAAGCCTAACATGGCGTTTAACTACGGTCAATTCGCAGATCAGAGTGGTCCAGCCCGGATTGGTTACAGACAAATTCTCGCCTTTGGATTTTATTATAAGTAAGATACTACCTGTTACATTCTCCCCTATGTTGGAATTTCTGAAAAATGTTTTGCAGATCTACGCTGATCATGACTCCCAAAACTCAAAACCATCTTCAGTTCAAAACTTTATCTATTTTTTATGGACCCAAAAATTCTGCACAAATCTCTTCCCAACTGATACATAAAATCTCGCTCAAGCTCGTTAATGGGCAAAATCGAACCAAGGGAGGGGGGAATGGGGGGCTTTTTGTGAAAACAGAAAAAAAAACAATAACTTCTTAATTATGATACGTATCGAATCCGTTTAAATTATTATTACTTCTAAGAAAAGGGCCGAAAATTTATGTATGCCAGATTTTCGATATAATTAAAAATGGCCTCAAGGGGAGCAAAAAATTGGGGTTTAGGAAGAAAAAAATTTATAACTTTGTCAATTCAGAAGATGTCAAATCCACTTAAATTTATTATAAATTCTCTTAATATTATCTACAACTTTTACATTGACAAGTTTCTTATAGAACCAACCCTTACAGCAAAAAAAAAAAAAAAAATAATAATAATAAATGAATAAATAAAAAATTCTGCCGGATTCACCTACAGGCACATGTATATTTCGAAGTGGGCGTTCCCAACTGCCGCATCATGGCAAAAATGTCATTTCTTCTGCAATTCCCAAAAAACAGGTGCCCCACGGTCTGCGTCTTCGAAATCTACCTATGCTTGTAGGCCGAGCCGTCAGGGATTTTTTTTTCACCGGGGGCAAACATTGATTTTGGCGTCCTCCCACCCCCTGCTCTACTAAGTAAAATTACGAAGATAATTTTACTAAGCTTCTAATAGCCGACTTATAAAAAATGAGTTTCAAATATGTAATTATAAAATACGTAATATTAAACTACGGAATCATCTTTTACAAATATTTATTCATTAAAATCTGTAAAATCGAAATCGAAAGGAACTGTAAAAAAATCCGCTTTATATCGGTATCCGTCTCAGTGGGTGTAATTGTAGTTATTCCTTCTGTTAAGACTATGTAATTTTTTCATTTAAGACAAGAATCCGTTATAGACAGATTTTACTGTAGTTGTAAGTATGTCAAATTATTAGAACTGAGACGTTTACAGTCAAGTGATATCAGTCAGGACCGAAACTAGTTTTTTTTTTCAGGGGGGGGGGGGGCAAACATGGATTTTGGCGCCCCCCCCTCCACAATGTAAATTTACAAAGATAATTTTACGAAATTTGTAATAGTCTTATTTTAAAATAAAAAATACGTAATCATAAAATATGTAATATGGATCTATGTACTTTGCCAAATATTTATTCAATAAAACCTGCGAAGCCGGAATCGAAAGGTACAAGAAAAATTCCGCTTTGTACTGATTTCCATTTTAACATGTATAATAGTTAATATTCTTTCTGTTGGGGGAAAAGACAGATTTCATTTTCACATATTTTGCTGTCGTTGTATTGTTATATTGCAATTGAGCGGGAGTTTAAATCCATAGTGACATGAAAGAGTCTCATTGTCTTGAGAACTGAAAAAACAGGATTTTCTGTAGGCAACGAATTCTAATACCGTAAAATATCTTTGTGTGCTATCTACAGCTAGTTTCATGAAACTATCACTTGTAACGCCCTTTCTATTAATAGACTGATATGTCTAGATGCTTCCCGAACCTAACGCTAATTTTCAAAATTATAATAGTGACTTAGAAAAAAATATTTTACTTTCTGAATTTTCCATTCCGTAGTGTTTAGTGTTTCGAGCAGTCACCTCATCTAAGACCAGATCGGGATGTAAAATATATATATATATATATATATTGTACTAAAAAACTTTAAAATTGCCTATTTTTTTAGTGTCCCGGGAAGTCACCGACTTCACCAATCTTTTTATCTATTTGTCAATTTTAATGCACTTTGGCTTAGATTTTCTTTTAGATTCTCCAACTGCAAAACATTTTAACCCAAATTTCATATATTTTTTTGTATCAAACAACAAACCAAATCTTCATCTGGCGCACCCTCCGTCTTCTGTTCTCCTCTCTTTGTTTCGACCCTGTATAAGTCCAATTGTCTAAAAAACTGAAAAACCAGAATTTTCTGTTCGCCTAACAATGAATTCCAATACCACAAAAATATCTTTGTTTGCTTGGAACTATCCTATATTCCTTTCTTCCTATTAATTATTAATTTGGTGCACCCCTCACCCCCTGTTCTGTTGCCCTGGGCACATTCCTCATCCTCCCCCCCCCCCCCTCCTGTAGTTTCGGACCTGATGTCAATCCTATATGACAGGTTGAAAAATGCCGCAAATTCAATACTTATAAAAGCAAAATGAAAGACAGCACTTTTCAATAGGACCATCCCAACTCCATTTCGGTAAAGACAATTTGTCCCTTCCCCATTTCTTCTCTGTTTTTATCTTCCTACGTTCTTCCCCTCCTCATATCTGAAGTATTTTCAAACATAGACCGCAACCCTCTTCGACTCGATCCCTCTGCTTCCACACAATGACACAAACACAACTCACACACTTTATAGAGAATGTGCATGTTTGTCAACAAACTGGTTCCTCACTAGACCACGCCTCTTCGGTAGGCAAAACATTTCCGCTTAATGCGCTATTTCCTACGGTTTCCTATGAGAAATTTATTTCCTATTCCGTATTTTTATTATTATTATAATTTATTTGTCTATTTACATTTGTATTTGCTATTTTAAAGTCACCGTACCTGAAATTTAACGTTTTGATATGTAATGTTACTTTTCCGTTGCAACTAAATAAATTCCAGTTTAGCAGTAGCATTAAATTAATGTTTTTGTTTTTTTATTTGACGGATAATAATTATAAAATGAATCAGCGCAGTGTGGATATTTTATATCGAATGAGTTATGAACTTTGAATCACTATTATTATCCATAACAAGTGCAACAATGGAAAAAAAAATCGTAATTGATTAAGTGAAAAATATTTTAAACTGAATACTTTACATTCAAAAGCCAGCGTAAAGAAAAGACAAAACGCTTGGTAATAATTTAACATAGAACATTTCAGCTTAGTCCTCATCCCCAATTGAGGAAGATATATATATATATGTGTGTGTGTGTGTGTGTGTGTGTGTGTGCATGTGTGTAAATCCTTGAAATAGCTATAACCTCATTTCTTTTTTCTGATATTTGTGTTTTTAATTGTGTTAGATTTATACATCACATACTCGTCATAGAAAGAAAGTTTTGTTTTTTACCCTCTTTTATTAGGTGCGTTCGTAATTATATAAATACGTAGCACCTATTGTCGTCGTCTGATCCGTCCGCATATAACAACGCAAAAACTACCCAACCGAATGGTTTGAAATTTAAGATATACTATCTTTGCAGAATTTTGTCGAGACATTTCAAATTTTTCAAAAATCGAATCAAAACTTTAGAAAATATTAATAAAAACATTTATTAAAAATTTGATTTTTTTTTCTTAAATCGGTGCTTTCTTTTTATAGGAGCTTTCGAAGTTTAATCGTCAAGCGACCGAGATACTTATTTTATGACAGAAATTAATCTGTTGACGATATAATTCATTTCACAGAATTAAAAATCATCAAGATCTGAATATTTATATAACTAGCTATAGTACGAACGCACCTCATTTGTAACGTCTGGCGTACAATTTCCAACTTGTTTAACTTAAGGCTCCTATAATAGAAGCTCTATTATAGGAGCTCTAGTTTAACTTAACTTCGTTTTTATACGTAGAGATAGAACTTTCTAATCGATTTTTAACTCACTTCCTGACATGATAGACCCATAAAAATTATGGTCATAGGTGTGTTCGAGAAGACAATAAAACATTTCAATACTTTTAGAGCTTAATTATAAATTAAGATACGAAATTTAAGGCATTTTTTTATTAATCTGACACAGATGTTAAATTGCCAAATATTCTTTATAATTACAATTGTATACGACTTACAACAACAATGGATTTAATGATACGCGAAACGATACTCGCCAAAGTAAGGCAGCTGGCTATAAATATCCAATAAGGAAATAGTTTAAACATTAAGATGTAGAAATTAAAAATTATATATATATATATATATATATATATATATATATATATATATATATATATATATATATTCCTTCTGACCCGCCCGGGTCCGTGATAATAAATTTAAAAAATACTCAAGTTTGTATGATTTTATATCTTTAACACGATTTTGTATAAAATTATTTTTTTTTAATTACATTTAAAACAATAATGCTAATTTATTTATCAACAAAGTAGTGTAATTATGATCCATATACTTATTAAATGATAAAATTTAAAAATTCATGCATTTACTTTTTAATAATTTATATTCCATTAAAATATTACTTAAAATTTATTAATATTTTGCATGTATCCCCTGGAAGTGAAAATGAGGCTAGGCTTTAGGGGAGGTGCACTTTAGTGTTAGTGTCAGGAAAATAAATAGTAGTATAAAATTTTTCGAAAACAGAAACTGAATTATTGGAGAGTGAAATAATGCAGTGACAACCTGTTTGAGTGATAATTAGATGTTCTTTTACAGAAGTAATTAGTGTGTAAAAATAAATAATTGTACTTATAAGGAAAAAAAATTGTTTAAAAAATAGATTGAAAAGAATGTAAAAATGAATGTGTATCTTGAATTGAGTTCAGTAAATACAGGGCAGGACACAAAATTTTCGAAAACATCAGGGAATAATTTTAGGAATGCTTTTAAAAATTTTAGAGGAAAATATTGCGAATTTAAAGAAAACTTTTTGTAGGTATTACACATCTGAAAAAATATACTCACAAACAATTATGTTTATGTGTGTGTGACACAATTAAAATAGAAAAATGTTTATCAACTTTAATCGATTTCATTAAACTCTGTCGTCACACCCTTTTGCTTTTGCAGTACGTTATGGTTTGATAATTTTTCATGCTTACGACAAAATAAAAATCGGCATTAAAAAAGGCGATTTGAGATTTCAAACTGGTACGCTTCGGGAGCAATGTGAGGAGGAGTTTGCGGACATGTTGGGTACAGCAATCTAGATGATTGTTTATTAATCGTTACTTCAAAGTAATAAATAGGGCAGAATAATTTTATCTAGATGGTGATTTAAAATATTCATCAAAATCAAACGGAAGAATAAAATCCATTCATAAATAAGGAATTTATTTTAGGTAAATAAAACTGAAAGCTCTATTATTTTTTGTATTTATAGTATGCTCTCGGGAATGCATTAAATAGGAGTCGGGAAATAGATTGTAATGAAATAAAGCTGTTCTTTTTCTATGGGTTAGGGAATTTTGTTGAACTGAATGGACCTTAAATGTTTTAACATTTTTAGCGATAAAGCCTTCGAACTGTATATTTTATTAATGTTTCTGCAGTATAATGTTTTTTTTTTTTTTTTGTCATATTAAATTTAAGAAAATTTAAAAATTCTAGTCAAGAAAGCAGTTAATTTCATTAATAAATATATGAAAAGCAAAATAAATGTATACAGAAAGACACAGATAATACACAGAAACTAAATAACTGTCATTGACAATTTTCATTTTCCTGATTGCTGTAACTGTTTTAATTACGATGTCTTTAATAAACTCATACCACAAATACTTCGTTGCAATATTTTAATAAAAATTAAGTTGTTACTTGGTTAATTGTTGAACGTTGATAACTGGAAAGAATTAAAATATAGCAGAATTGGCAAGCGCCAGATCCTGCTGGTGAGTACGTACAGAAGTAATGACTGGCAGAGCGCATTACGTTTCTGAGAATTTTATATGGTCATGCAAGGGTCGTCTTTGGCTGTAATTCTCCCTCTAACTCGCGTTTATTTTTCAGTTCAAACTTAATTCACGCTCGTTTTTTAAGGAGATCTACATTCAGAGCAAGTGATTTAAAAACACGAGTTTCCCTCAAGGAGTTCGCTCAGTTAGAACACTGTATACAAAAAAAACGTTTTAGATTGAACTCTGTTTTAAAAATTTTAACTATTATTTATCAATATAATTCCAAAAAGTAGCTTCAAAAAAAAAAAAATCAGCGCCATTCCATGACGAAAGTTTCTTTTTTATTAACTTTTTACGAAGCCTGTTTTATAATAACATTTTTTATAATTTAAAAACATTATTATTTATAATTTTATTATTATAAATTAAAATTATTTATTTTCAAAAGATGTGCTATTTATATTACTTTTATTTTTCATGCTTAATTTCAAGAGAGAATTTCTACTTCTAAACAATCAAAAAACTATCGTCGGTGTCGGCGGTCTCCCTAACCACGCGCTGAAATTGTTACTGTATGTCTACATAAAACGTATTTTTAAATTATGCATTCCGTGCTGAAATAAAGCGAACATTTTCTTCAAATCTATCTTCCCTGATATATTTTTTATCAATATTTTTTGGTCTTTGATACTTTAATGTCACCTTGGCGAAATTTTCCATTTTAATACGTAATGCTAGTGTTCTGATACAAATAAATTACAGTTTCGCAGCAGAATTAAATATAGTTTTTCTTTTTTCATTTGACAGACTATCATTATAAAATGTAGCGACGCAGTTATTATCTTTTATCTGGGAGGAGTCCTTATTCTACATAAAAACTGCAAAAATAGAGAAATAGTTCCTAATTATTATGTATCAAAATTTTTTGTATTAAATACTTCAAATTAAGAAAAAAACACGTAAAGAAAATCCCAAACACATGGTATTAATTTAGTCTACAACTTTTCAGCATACCTCTTTCCACCAATTAAGGAAAGTACATAATGTCCTGTAATAGCTATAATCTGATTTCTCTGATGTTTGAGCTTTTCACTGTGTTGATTTTCGTGCAATCAACTTGATTTTTCTATGCAAAGATGGAATATTGTAATCCATTTTTCGCTCACTTCCTAATAGGCTAAAATATAAAAATTGTGTTGGCAGGTGTGTTCGAGATGACAATACAACATTTCAATATTTTTTGTGCTTAGTTGCAAAGTAATACATTATTTTTAATATATTTTTTCATTAGGCAACCACAGGTATTAAATCGCCAAATATAATTTATAATTACAAATGTATACAACTTTCAACAAAAATGGATTTAATGATGCGCCAAATTACATTTGCCAAAGTAGATCAACTGGCTGAGAAACATGAATAATGAAATATTTTGAAGATTAAATGTAGTAAATACGAGGGTTGTAAATTAAATAGTGGCAACTTAACCTTGAAACTCGCAGAAGGGCGGGCATGCGCAAATAGGATATGGGAGCGGTGAGGTGGCGCTGTTGTCGATGTGTAGGGTGCAAAAAACAGCCGATCTGCTTAGAAGGGTAGTTGTTGTGTGGCGTTAAAGTGAAGAGTTTCTTTTCCATCGCTCTAAAGCATGTTTTCAAAAGATGATCAGCGGTCGTGGCTTAAAATCGAGGTTGCCCGTGGCAAAATGCAACAGAATGCTATCGAGGATTAGTGGAAGCCTGTGGCACAAATGCTTTACCGTATAGGACAGTAGCACGATGGGTTCAAGCATTTCGTTCGGGTCGGAATGAGACTGCGGATTTTCAACGCACAGGGCACGCAGTAGGGCCCTCGGTCGCTCACATCACCAATCAACACCTTGTCACTGGTCTACAACGACATCCCGACATTTGGCAAAAGGTTATAAGCTTTGATGGTGATTACATAGAAGGAATGTAATGCAATTGTACTTGTAAGTTCATTAAAAATTGATTTATACCTATGTTGCCATTACTTAATTTACAGCCCTCGTATAAATAAAGAATGTCATATAATTTAAATTTTCTTTAATTAATTTATAGTTTCATATTAAGTAATTATGATTATACGCTGAGAAATTAATGCAGAAAACCTCTTAAGATAGTTTAAATAAGACTTTTATGTGGCTATATCTAAAAATAAAGGAAATAAAGCAAAAATAATAATGTTTTAATAAATTCACTAGCTCGCGATTTCTACCATGTGTAAAAAAAAAAAAAAAAAAAAAAAAAAAAAAAAAAAAAAGAGTTGACTATGGTTGAAAATTGGTCCTTATAGAATCCGTGCCCACGTTAAATTAACGTATTGTAAATTAAAGTATTATTTTTGAAATATAAGGAGGAATTGCAGTCATGAAATTAGATGGCGTTTTCAAGAGAAACATTCAGTGCTTATTTAAAAACGTTTTTTTTTTTTTTTTTTTTTTTTTCCTTATATCAATGTTTAGTATCTTGTAAAAGGATTAAGTTTCTTAATAAGCCCCCATCCACCTGCTCTACGGCTTCGGTGTGCTATTTCGAAACATTAGTTCTTTCAGGATTTCTTTACATCGTAATACCTTTATTTCCACAACAGTGAACACCCAGTTGAAAAGGATGTGAGGAAAATATAACCCAGCTCGTGCCTCAGAATAACTACGACTTTTGATAAAGGTAATTTTAAAAATTACCAAATCATGCAAAAAAAGTGGTGAATTTTCCATAATCGAGTTTGGTGACCATGCCAACTTAACATATTGTAACAGAAATGCTTTATAAATATAATGAATATCAGTCATGAAATTAGGCGGGGTTTTCAAGATAAAGATTGAGTGATTACAAAACAATTTTTTTATACTATTTTTTCTTTTATACTTATATGTCTTATCAATATTTAGTGTCATAAACAGTAGTACTTAGAGTATCTAAGGCCCCGAGACAAGCATTATTCCCAGGGCCTGATTATCCAAAAGGCATGTGAAGCGCATGCTTCCCCTTTAAAATTTTAAAGAGGCCCTAAAATGACAGCGAAGAGGGCCTTCTAATTTCCATTTTCGTTCTTTTACATTGTATTTTAATTTTTGGGGGAACGAAAGTTTGCTTGATCCAAGAGGAAGTCCATGCACTACTTCGCGAAACTAATTTAACAAGGAAATATAAATACCATCAATAGGATGTTAATTAATCATATAGCATCCTGATGTGCCTCTTAGAAACCACCCGAGAAATTCAGCGCATACAGCTATATGTACTAAATATATCTGAAGTATATACAAAAAACATAAAAAAAAGTTTAATGAAATATATGTGATCTCTATGTAAATGTATTCCTGACCCACGAATAATTAGTATCATTAGTGAGTTTTTAAGAATGAAGAATTAAGAAAACTTTTGTCAAAAGGAAAGAGGGACACAAAATGATACCGTGCTTCCCCAAGTTTCAGAAGTTAATCGGGCCCTGATTATTCCGGTTGCCCCCCCCCCCCTTACTATCTATCCAAAGGAAATCTTCTAGAAATACACTGATGTGACTAAATTTCATAAATAAATTTAGTACTAGGTACTATATTGTATACAGGCTATCATAAGAAAAATTATAAAAGATAATTGAATGTACTTTTTTTTTTTTCTTATGCGAGCAGCTGAAATGTAAATATAGGTCTTTCTGTCATTCTTGGCTATTTGTCATAATATTCTACGTATGTCATAAGATGTCTAAAAGAAAAAAAAATCCCAATTTTTTATCATTAAAACTTTTAATCTGCCTTGTTACAGGGATAATGTCACTAATGAATTTCTCTTGAAAACTGTGGATAATTTAGTTATTACGGTAAAATTTTAATTATCAGTTTTCTGATGATGTAATAGTTGGTTCACAGCAGTGAATAACCAGATGAAAAGGTTGGGAAATAAATACGGCTCTCTCCCTTTTTGGGAGTTTTTTTTTTTTTTTTTTTAATCACCAAAACACGCAAAATCTTAAGTATATAATTGTTTGAAATGCGCAGAAGAATACTTAATAAGACCTATACATTTTAGGATACTTAATAACAACAATGAAAATTACTGGTTGAAAATAATATTTTTAAATACAAAATATATTTAATATTATTTATTCAAAATAAAATAATTAAATACTCTAAATTAAAAAAAAGTTTAAAATGATTAATATTTAATAATATTTATGATTATTATTAATATTAAGTTAATAGTACTAATGATGATACTATTATACATAACAACAACAACAACAATATTAATAAAAAATATTATTATTATTATTATTATTATTAGAAAAGATAAAGGAAACAACAATAAATATTAATATTGGTATTATTATTATTATTATTAGTAGTAGTAGTAGTAGTAGTACTAGGAGTAGTAGTAATAGCAATAATAGTAGTATTTAAAATTTGATAATAATTAATAATAATAATAAATATTATTATTATTATTGTTATTGTTATTATTATTATTTAATAATAATTTAAAATGATTTAATAATACACTTATACTATTTATAAATATTTAATATTGATTTCAAATTATTTAATAATACATTTATACTATTTAAAAATATTTAATAATGATTTCAAAATAAAATTAATTTCATTGCGTATCATTGTTACGTTGCCGTATAAAATGTCAAATATATCGATGACTGATTAATCGAATGTAACTACAAAATGAAATATAATAAAATTTTACTTTTGGTGAAGTCACGAATTTGCGAAAAAAAAAAAAAAGCTTGCTTGGATTCATTCGTAAGTCTTTATTACAGGTAATGACTGTCCTTATTATATCAGTGTCACAACCAGTGCTAAAAAATGTAACTAGCCATATTGGTATTGTGAGCGATTAAAATTATAAATTTAGTAATGTCTCCTACGCTTTTATTACGAATCCGACATCTACGTTTGATTGCTGCGCTTCTAGCAACTGGTTGATGAACAAAACTTCAAGAGAATAGGTTTTGAAAATAACCCCATACTCGAGTCCGATTCACTTCTTTCTAGTTCATGTGTTTACAGCACACACAGCAACTATTATTCAGTGAGAAATGATTGCCTCCCTCTCCCTTACTATATGCTGCTTAAATCTGAGGCTAGGCGTTAGGGGCGTGGTACTTTAGTGCTAGTGTCAGGAAAATAAATAGTAATATAAAGAGAAAGGGAAGTAGTGGACGGTGAATAAGTGCAGTTACATCATAGACCTTCTAATAAAAAGTAGTTTTTCTTTCTCTGAGAGTTACATGCTGTTTATGTGATTATTTGATGTTCTTTTACACATGTAATTAATGTGTAAAAATAAACAATGGTACCTGTGAGGAATAAAATTATAGATTGCAAAGAATGTAAAATTGAACTAAGTTCTTGAATTAAGTTCAGGATGCAGTTATGCAGGACCAGAAACAAAGTTTGGAAAAAACAACAGGGTGGAATTTTAAAAATACTTCTTAAAATTTTAGGGGAAAATATTGCGAATTAAAAGCATAATTTTGGTAGGTATTATACATCTCACAAAATAGACTCACAAAAAATATTTTTTCGTTTGTGTGACACTAAAATATATCTATTTAAAAAGAAAAAAAATGTTTATAGACTTTATTTAACTTGATTAAACTTTACAGCTACATACGTTTGATTTTGATTTAATTATTTGTTTACGGTTACGTCAGAATAAAAATCGACATTTAAAAATAAACAAGAACGAAAAATCATGCGTCAAGCATAGATTATGTAACACTTTCCAACGCTTCCAAAATAATTTTACGAATCATACTCTTCAATAAGCTAAAAGATAACATCTAAGTAATCCAAATACTTTTATTCAGCCCTGTATAGGATCTATAGATTTGTATATATACTACATAGGATGCTAAATTTTAGTTCAGTTAGGAAACACGTAGCACAGTTTAAAATTCTCCGTCTGGAGTTAAATAATACGGAAATGTTTTCCCGAACTTTTGTGCTTCCCTGTATAGGATCTACAGAATTTATACACACCACGTAATAGACAAAAAGCGATTTAAAATTAAAATCGCGTTTAGTAACTTAAAACGCACTTCCAGGAATTATTGTTAACATACAGTAGAGAATTCTTTTGTGTGTCCCTGTAAATGAACGATGACTGCTATACACACAATATTCTGTAGTAAGTCTCTTGTAATGAACCTTATATAAATTTCAATGCGTTTAAAATAGGGAAACATTGTTTAAATAAAGCGCAGACGATTTTTCTCCATAGACGTAATGTAACGGAATTCTTTTGACTGTCCCTGTAAAGTAAGTATAAGTGCTATGCACACCCTATTCCATATTAAGCTTCTTCTAATGCACCTTAGTGATATATATAAATTTCAATGCGTTTAAAATAGTGAAACATTATTTAAATAAACCGCAAATGATTTTTCCCCATAGACCGCAATGTAACGGAATTCTTTTGAGTGTCCCTGTAAAAAAACTATAAGTGCTACATACTTTCGTTGAAATAGGGAACATGCTATAGATAATGATTATAACATATAAAAATTGCAGGGCAATCCGAGCATATTTACGGGAGTTAGAGCACGGACAGACGGCAGACGGCAGACGGCAGACGGACAGACGGACAGACGGCCAGACGGCCAGACAAACCGAAGTCATAAACACTTTTCAACTAGGTTGGAAAGTGTTAAAAAGTGTTTTAAGATTTAAAACTTGTATGCTTTGAGAACAATGTGGGCAGCAGGATATATGGAGATGCTGCGGACAGCGGCTTTAGTTGATTGTTTATTTATCGTTACTTCAAAGTAATAAATAGGGCAGAATAATTTTAAATTACAAAAGCATCACAAAGATTAAGATGTGTGCTGTGAGAGGGTGGGGAGTTTAGAAGATTGACCTTTTTTTTAATTTAAAATTGGAAGTAGTTTGAATATTTTTCTCAAATATATAAAGAGTTTTAAATATTTTAAGCTTTGCATGCTGCCGGGGCGGGGTGGGGGGGAGTCTAAAGGTGATTTAAAATATTCAGCAAAATGAAATAATAGAATTCATTTATAAATAGGG
Source organism: Maratus michaelseni (assembly GCA_963931845.1). Taxonomy (NCBI): domain Eukaryota; kingdom Metazoa; phylum Arthropoda; class Arachnida; order Araneae; family Salticidae; genus Maratus; species Maratus michaelseni. The sequence goes on from OZ007595.1 coordinate 223,017,331, forward strand.
AATACATCTTTTGGAAATAAAATTGAAAGCTCTATCAATTTTTATATTTATAATATACTTATACTTATAATCCATTGTCGGAAATAGGTAAAGTAGGATTCTGAAAATAGATTATATTGAAGTAAAGCTTTTCTATTGCTATAGGTTAGGAATTTTGTGGAATGGAATAGAGCTTAAATATTTTAACATTTTAAAAGATAAAGCTGTCGAACTGTATATTTTATTATTGTTTCTGTAGTATAATGTTATTCTCATATTAAATTTCAGATAATTTAAATATACCAGCCAAGGAAGCAGAAAATTTTGGTGATAAATAAAGCGATTTTAAATATATGTTATAGAAATAATTTTTTTAATTATGTTAACAAAGTGCCATAAATAGAGTGTTTTTAAACATATTTTATTATTGTTTCTGTAGTATAATGTTATTCTCATATTAAATTTCAGATAATTTAAATATACCAGCCAAGGAAGCAGAAAATTTTGGTGATAAATAAAACGATTTTAAATATATGTTATAGAAATAATTTTTTTAATTATGTTAACAAAGTGCTATAAATAGAGTGTTTTTAAACTACTCACACCACAAATACTTCAAAGCAATATTTTAAATAAAATTGAAGACGTTTTTCAGCGTGTTCATATTTGTAGATCTAGTTAAATACCAGGTTAGGCAACCGCCACGACCTGTTCGATTGATACCGTATTTTGAATTATAATCTAATTAGTGTTGGGTAGGACACGGATTTTCGGTGAGGTTTGTATGAGCGTAGCCTACGATGATGCGCGGCGCTGTAACAGCGACATGCATCATCGTAGGCTACGGTATGAGGCATAGAGTAGGTGCCTCAGAAACATTTTTGTCATGACAATGTCATGCCTCAGTGAGGTGTTTAGTGAGGGGTTACACACGAGAACTACAATTGAGTTAGGAAAGAAGTATTCCCTCTCTCTTCCTCCTGTATGCTTCTGAAATCTGATAATCTGAGGGTAGGGGTGAGGGATGTCCAGAGCGGCATTGATTTTAATGTTCTTCTCATTGTCAGGAAGATAAATAGTACTAGTTTTCCGAAAAGAGTAAGGGGATTTAAATAGAAGTTGAATAAGAATGAGAATGAATGCACAATGCAGTAACTCACTGTTGTCTGATTATCAGATGTCCTTCTATTATTGCAATAATACTGTGTAGAAGTAAAAAAATTCTTCTAAGGAATAAAAGTGGCTTTGAAAAAAAAAAAAAAAAGTTAGATTGCCAAGAAAATGAATGTGAAATTGAATGCTTATTTTGAATTAAATTCCCGTATATATACAGAGCAAGACTTCGGAAAATCTTAGGAAGGAATTTAGTAATTTTTCACAAAATTATAGGAAAATTTACGAACAATTACTACAAATTTTAAAGCATATTTTTTGTTGGTATTATAGGTCTGAAAAATTATATTCACAAAATACTCATTATATGTGACAATAAATTATGTCTATTGAAAAAAAAAAAAAATCCCTTTTATTCACCTTTGCTTTTACATCACGTTATGATTTGATTATTTATTTATTATTTCAACAAAGTATTAAATAGGCAGTTTAAAGAAAAAAAATAAAATAATCGCAATTTTAAAGTTAAATTTACAATCTGTATTTGTTATTTTACTTTAAATTTTAAATGACACCAAGTCTAAAATTCACTGACTCAGTGTCAATAAGGGTCGAAATTAGCTTTTATAAGAAATACTACCTGTTACATTCTCCCCTATGTTGGAATTTCTGAAAAATGTTTTGCAGATCTACGCTGATCATGACTCCCAAAACTCAAAACCATCTTCAGTTCAAAACTTTATCTATTTTTTATGGACCCAAAAATTCTGCACAAATCTCTTCCCAACTGATACATAAATTCTCGTTCAAGCTCGTTAATGGGCAAAATCGAACCAAGGGAGGGGGGAATGGGGGGCTTTTTGTGAAAACAGAAAAAAAAACAATAACTTCTTAATTATGATACGTATCGAATCCGTTTAATTTATTATTACTTCTAAGAAAAGGGCCGAAAATTTATGTATGCCAGATTTTCGATATCATTAAAAATGGCCTCAAGGGGAGCAAAAAATTGGGGTTTAGGAAGAAAAAAATTTATTACTTTGTCAATTCAGAAGATGTCAAATCCACTTAAATTTATTATAAATTCTCTTAATATATATCTCTTAATATTATTGACAAGTTTCTTATAGAACCAACCCTTACAGCCAAAAAAAAAAAAAAAAAAAAAAAAAAAAAAAATGAATAAATAAAAAATTCTGCCGGATTCACCTACAGACACATGTATATTTCGAAGTGGGCGGTCCCAACTGCCGCATCATGGCAAAAATGTCATTTATTCTGCAATTCCCAAAAAACAGGTGCCCCACGGTCAGCGTCTTCGAAATCTACCTATGCTTGTAGGCCGAGCCGTCAGGGATTTTTTTTTCACCGGGGGCAAACATTGATTTTGGCGTCCTCCCACCCCCTGCTCTACTAAGTAAAATTACGAAGATAATTTTACTAAGCTTCTAATAGCCGACTTATAAAAAATGAGTTTCAAATATGTAATTATAAAATACGTAATATTAAACTACGGAATCATCTTTTACAAATATTTATTCATTAAAATCTGTAAAATCGAAATCGAAAGGAACTGTAAAAAAATCCGCTTTATATCGGTATCCGTCTCAGTGGGTGTAATTGTAGTTATTCCTTCTGTTAAGACTATGTAATTTTTTCATTTAAGACAAGAATCCGTTATAGACAGATTTTACTGTAGTTGTAAGTATGTCAAATTATTAGAACTGAGACGTTTACAGTCAAGTGATATCAGTCAGGACCTAAACTAGTTTTTTTTTTCAGGGGGGGGGGGCAAACATGGATTTTGGCGCCCCCCCCCCCTCCACAATGTAAATTTACAAAGATAATTTTACGAAATTTGTAATAGTCTTATTTTAAAATAAAAAATACGTAATCATAAAATATGTAATATGGATCTATGTACTTTGCCAAATATTTATTCAATAAAACCTGCGAAGCCGGAATCGAAAGGTACAAGAAAAATTCCGCTTTGTACTGATTTCCATTTTAACATGTATAATAGTTAATATTCTTTCTGTTGGGGGAAAAGACAGATTTCATTTTCACATATTTTGCTGTCGTTGTATTGTTATATTGCAATTGAGCGGGAGTTTAAATCCATAGTGACATGAAAGAGTCTCATTGTCTTGAGAACTGAAAAAACAGGATTTTCTGTAGGCAACGAATTCTAATACCGTAAAATATCTTTGTGTGCTATCTACAGCTAGTTTCATGAAACTATCACTTGTAACGCCCTTTCTATTAATAGACTGATATGTCTAGATGCTTCCCGAACCTAACGCTAATTTTCAAAATTATAATAGTGACTTAGAAAAAAATATTTTACTTTCTGAATTTTCCATTCCGTAGTGTTTAGTGTTTCGAGCAGTCACGTCATCTAAGACCAGATCGGGATGTAAAAAAAAAAAATATATATATATATATATTGTACTAAAAAACTTTAAAATTCCCTATTTTTTTAGTGTCCCGGGAAGTCACCGACTTCACCAATCTTTTTATCTATTTGTCAATTTTAATGCACTTTGGCTTAGATTTTCTTTTAGATTCTCCAACTGCAAAACATTTTAACCCAAATTTCATATATTTTTTTGTATCAAACAACAAACCAAATCTTCATCTGGCGCACCCTCCGTCTTCTGTTCTCCTCGCTTTGTTTCGACCCTGTATAAGTCCAATTGTCTAAAAAACTGAAAAACCAGAATTTTCTGTTCGCCTAACAATGAATTCCAATACCATAAAAATATCTTTGTTTGCTTGGAACTATCCTATATTCCTTTCTTCCTATTAACTATTAATTTGGTGCACCCCTCACCCCCTGTTCTGTTGCCCTGGGCACATTCCTCATCCTCCCCCCCCCCCTGTAGTTTCGGACCTGATGTCAATCCGATATGACAGGTTGAAAAATGCCACAAATTCAATACTTATAAAAGCAAAATGAAAGACAGCACTTTTCAATAGATCAGTTTCAACCACGTGATCACCAGCCCACCAAAAGTTACCAACCAATCATAATCGTGGATTTGTAGCCTGTATTACGAGCTAACCAATCACAATCCACCATCTTTGATGGGCAAACAAAAAACAAAGCTAGTTGCTAAGGTGGTTGCTAAGGTGTGACGTCAGTTGAAACTGATCTATAGGACCATCCCAACTCCATTTCGGTAAAACTAATGAGCGCCGTCGGCGCCCGCACGGCACCGAGCGAGCCCGCCTCCTCATCGTCCCCAAGTCCTGAAGGACTTTTAATGCAGACCATGGCTTTGTCTCGCCAGGTCGCTACGATCGATTTAGAGGGTTCGCGTTCCAGCGACGCCTCCTCATCATGCCCCAGAGTCGACGACAGAGGTCGTTACGATTCGGCGGAAGTTCCCACCATCAAAGGAGACTTCCCCACGCGACACCTGATGAACCGTAGAGACTGTCGGACGGCTTCATCGCCGAACACCCAAAAGGGAGTCGGGTCATCCACCTGATGTCCGGCATCCCTACGGCCCTTGCTTTCCCGCGGAGTCCGATCATGAAATGTATGGAAGAACAAGCCACTAGTCTCTTCTTCCGCGGGCGACACTACGTGTGCCGGAAGGTGCCCCTGGCCGACCCGAGACCACGGGGAAAATCGGTCTCTGTCTCATAGACGAGACTCGGCTCGGTTGCCCTCGGTGGACGGCGCGAGTTTGAACCCGACTAGGCGAAACTAGACGGTAAACCAGCGACTGAATCCCTATCATGGGACTCCCACCACACCGAGTATGGCGACAAGTATATATCACAGAAACACATATCACAAAAACATGCACAAACAAATTAAAAATCTAAAAACACAACAAAGAAGGAATCAAGAGGCCGCTATCGGACTCTGGAGGTCGCGGAAAGCTCCTCCAAACGCGCCAAAGAGGCGGGCCCGATCGAGGTTAGTGTTGGTTGAAACTTAGGAGACGGACCACTCGTCCGCCCGCCAGACGTGGAAATTCCTGGCTGCACAAAAGACGTGCTGGACTAGGTTTCGGCCCATGATTTGATTTCGAGCCCAGACATCGTCGTTTTACCGACGAGCCTCCGGTCCGCACTCCGTGGCCCTATCTCAAGAAAGGTCCCCCCCTCCCAGAAACATTGCAAGACACTTATCGCAGGCCGAGTGCCGTGCTCCTGTGTCGTTGCTTGTTCTGGTCGGGCAATCTCGAACCAGGCTTCGAAGACGACTCCCAACTGATCCTGCCGCAGAGGACTCGCAAGGCGGCCTACGGGGTCCCAAACCCGCTTCGGTCGCAAAGTTCTTCACTGGGAACCATGCAAGTCGTGCTCAACAGATCCTGCCTGTGCTCTCGTCTCCTCATAGACAAAGTTTGCAGCCGCCCGATCCGATTTAGTGAACCTTTGCCCTCGCGTCACCCCCCGGCAGCTCTATGCTCCGGGCACAAGGGATTGGTCTACGCGATGTCTTTTCGCCACCTCTGTCGTCCCGAGTGTCCCGTGGAACGGGCCTTTTGGCCCCCCGTGAACCTGAAGCTTCTCGGCGACTACGACACGGGTTGTTCTACACCTAGGACTCTCAAGAGACGGCATCGACCTTCCTCCTGGAACACGAAGACCGCACCAGTATGGAGGAGGGAGTTGCACTCCGGCTAGACAGACACCGCTTTCAAGCCGTCCCACCACGTCAAGGAATCGGATTCGTCGACTACTGCTCCCCTCGTGTCGACTTCAGCTTCGTGCGTCGGGCACCCGGTCATCTTCCCGACTGAACGGGCCGATTCGGTGAAACCCGACGAAGCTTCCGCGCAATGCTCGGCTTCCGGTCACCTCCCCTACCAAAAGGGTCGGGTCAGAATCACTGAGAAGGAGCTCGGGACGGACTCCATTTCGGTAAAGACAATTTGTCCCTTCCCCATTTCTTCTCTGTTTATATCTTCCTACGTTCTTCCCATTGACTAGAAATATAAATGGACAGCGGACTAGCAACTCTTTCTTGAAGAAAACATGTCCTTTCCTCCAGCAGGTGTGGAGGAAGAATATTCTGCCAAACAGGTTTTTTTTCGCGCCAAACTGTCACGGAAATTCCACAGCTCCCGAGAAGAAACAGAGATTTTTCACTTGCGTTTGAGTTTGTCAAGTTTGAGAAAGGGATTACCGCCAGAAAGCGGCACCCTTTCGCCTATTTTTGGCGATGAAAGGGGAAAGATATATTCTTCAAGTCTGTCGGAAGAAAAGAAAGGAGTCCGCTGTCCATTTATATTTCTAGTCAATGGATACAACCCCTCCTCATATCTGAAGTATTTTCAAACATAGACCGCAACCCTCTTCGACTCGATCCCTCTGCTTCCACACAATGACACAAACACAACTCACACACTTTATTTCCTGAAACAGCGCTCACCGCCTGAAAGAGTGGCAACATGACAAAATTTTGGAGGGACCTCAAACTTGAAATGTGAGGTGATGGGACACATTCTCACGATGTATGGGACAAATGAGGTGCCTCCTGTATGAGTTACCCAACACTAAATCTAATGCTTTGTTTTTTTCTAAAGGGAAAAATGTATATATATATATATATATATATATATATATATATTAATCAGATTATAAGAAATTTTACATTAAATCCGTACATTGTACGATATTTATTGACGCATAAACTTAAAAGAAAAAACTATCTGGAAAACCAATTTGTGAAGGACTTTCAGAGAGGGTTGAATTTCTGCTCTTTTGAAATCAAGATTTTATACAAAATGGCCGGTCAAAGTGTTAAGAATAATTGTTTCAAACGTTTGAATGATAACATTTATACCTCTAAATTGTGTTATATTAATATTATATATATATAAGAGTAATTTTTATATATGTTACTTTCACATAACTAAAGCAAAATATAAGAAAAAAAATGTTATTGATTATTTTAATTTGAAACTAGAACAATAATAATATACACAGTATTTGTTATTATTTTAGGTGTTTAAAATTTCGTTGGAATATTAATTATTAAATCAAAATTTTAAATGAAAACATTTACATTTATAAATTATTTTAATGATCTCTGAACAAGTTACATTGATAAAAATAAAAATTATATTAAGCATCATCTCATCACTATTGTTTTTGCTTAAAGTAAAATAATAAAAACAATATATTTTTAAAACAAATAATAAACATATTTCTACAATAAAATGGGGGAATATACATTTAAAGTCACTATATAATTAAAAACAAACATTAATTATCCTTGATTATCTTTTGTATTATAATATTAACTAAAAACTGCATAAATATCTAAAAAATCAAAGTTTTTGCGATACACTGAAAAGTTTTCATAAAACTTACCCTTGAATAAAAAAATCAATGACTACCAACTTTTGATTACAAGTCTTATTCGACATTTAAAATGCACGCATTTCTTTTGATATAAAAAAAAAAAATACTCCATTTAACTAATCAATTATAAGCCAATTACTTAAAACTTTATTTTTAGAATTAAAGAAATAGGTGTAGCATTTTGTGTTATATTTTAATATATATATATATATATATATATATATATATATATATATATATATATATATATATATATTCCTGTTATATAATATATGTTACGGTCAATATGATTAATCCGGTCATTATTAATAATAACCGGTTATTTTTAATAACGACCGGTTATTATTATAATAACTGCAGTCATTATTAATAATAACTGCTTATTATTAATAATGACCTGATTAATCATATTAACCGTAACATATATATATATAATACAATTTTTAGAATGAAACCTGTTTTATATATTTGATCCCGTTCAAAAGATGAGATTAAAAATATATTTATTGTCTTTCGTTCCACACGAAAATTAAGTTTGATTTGAATGAATTATTTTTTCATTTTCAGATGATGAATCTGATGTTTTCTAATTTAAATAATTCCAAAATAGCTGTCTGAAACATATCTTTATTATTTCCATACTAAAAACAATAGTAATTTCCATTCTATAATAGTATAAATATTTATTATTATTGATTTCAAATAAAATAATTGTATACTATAAATTAAAAAATAATCAGTTTATAATATTAATATTTAATAATAATTATAAATAATTTTAATATTAAATTACTACTACTACTACTACTATTACTACTACCACTAATAATAATAGTAATAGTAATAATAATCATTATTATTCGTAGTAGTGGTAGTATTTAATAATTAATAATAATAATAATAATAAATTTATTATTATTATTATTATTATTATTATTTAAGAAAAATATTACTATTTTTAAATATTTATTAACGATATCAAAATAAAATTGATTTGATTGCGTATCATTGTTATGTTGCATTATAATATATAAAATAGATAGATGACTGATTAAATGAAAAACAAAATATGTAGTTAGAAAATTAAGTCAAATAAAATTTTACTTTTGGAGGAATTACGAATTTGCAAAAAAACTTGCTTGTACTCATTCGTAAGTCTATATATTACAGGTAATGGCTGTCTTCCAATATCACAACAAGCGCTAAAAAAGTAACTATCCATATTGCTGTTGTGAGCGATTTAAAATAATAAATTTAGTAACGTCTCCTACGCTTTTATTACGACTCCGACACCCACACTAATCGCTGCGCCTCTGGCGACTAGTTAATCAACCAAACTTCACGTTCGTTCCAACATCGAACGCCATGGCTGAAAGGTTGAGACAGCTGACTAAAAGCAGGTAATACCATGTTCGGACTTGGTATTTAAGATATCTTAGGTTGCCATTTTTTATGTGGCACCCTCCGGAAATGAATACCTGTTCACACTGTAAAACTCACCTAAGATAACTCTCTGAACCTCACTGTGTCTGAGATCTGAACAAACATAAAATGTACACATGTGCATAAGTTAAAGACAACCTCAACAGCCAATCAGTTAAAACTAGCCTCCAGAGTCAATCAAAGTGAGTGGTCGTGGCTGTATCTAGGAATAGAAAGTTCAAACTCACTGAGTGTGTTCGGCGGATTACTATTCTGAAATAACAGTAGATATTTTGAATTAAAAAAAAAAAAAAAATGGGAACACCGAGCAACCCTCTGGGAAAAGCTCTTCAGAATAATATTTCGATTAATATAAATACTACACTGAGTACTTTATATCTTTAAGTTCAAATATCCCGAATAAATTTTAAAGGTAACACATTGTTGACGTCTGAGGCGAATTCACATTTTACGGTTATGTGTAACTCCGCCCACTGGCGGCAAATTTGCATTTTATATGTTAAATTATTATTTAAAAATGTACACAGTATTTGTACTTATAAAATTTTAGGGTGCTATGTATATAAATATTTATACTTGAAACAGAATTATTATTATTATATACATTTATTTGTAATTAAAACGCGATCTCATAAAATCATTAAATAACGTAGGTGGCCATACATAATATGCTCATAGGCGGGGCTTCCTGCTTAAGAGATGAAAACTGACCGTCATCCAGGGGTAGGAAAAAACGACTTTTCCGCTACTGTTTTTAGGTAGCTTTCAATACAAAAAAGTATAAAACTACCTATTGCAGCCGTTCGGAGGAAAGCAGTTCCGGAAAATTCCGATATATTTTCACCGATCATGACCCCCAGACCCCAAAACCACCCTCCGTTCAAATGTTGATTTATATATATAGATGTATCCATATATATATATATATATATATATCTGACCTATGTCATACGATAACGCTCGTATTTATAAATCAACTTTGATGAAACTAATTGTGTGTATTAAGCTAACCAATGTCTCGACCGAGTTCGTTGGCAATACATATACAAAAAAGTTAAAAATTCAAATTTATTTTTTAATTACGTGTTAGGCCTTGATACAAGGATTCCAGAGCATTTTTTGGTTTACCTCTATCTTAAAAAATGGCTGAGATAGAGCAGTTTGAAATTCTAGGGTGGCTGACATTTTGAAACAAAACAGCACATTAACGCGATTACTCGCAAATTATTTTCTTTCATTGTTGTAATAATTTTCCCAATCATACGCATAAAACTATATATTCATGTCCGTTAGCGCCAAAATTGGCGACATTGGAGACAAAATTGGCAAAATTTGTGACATTTGGCGAAATATCGCCAAATTTGGCGACCAAAATAAGTCTTCATAAATGAAGCCAATTTGGCTATTGCTCAATAATTTGACGAATTTCTTATTCAAATTCAGTATTAATGAATCTTTTGTAAACGTTTCTTTGCATTTTAACTTGCTGTTTTCGTGTAACATTAGCTAAAATTTTAAAACGAAGATATAGGAAAGCTACCTTTTCTTCCCGGTACAGGCCGGAAGGACTTTTTATTATCAGATAGTTTAATTGGCACTACATTTTTCAAATAGAAACATTCCTATTATTTAACGCCGGATTATATAAGTCGAAAATAAGGCGAATATTCACAATTTCCAAAACGTTGTGGCAATCATGCAATCTGAATGAAAAAAGTAGGGCGTTTTTTATCACTGCCATCAGCAATGTGTTAAGTGGAAAGTTTTTATTTGAGATGAATCTCTATATTCGGATTTGAGTTTGAACGAAAGCGAGCAAACGAAAATTTATAATTTTATGAACTTGTAAGTTTCAATTTTAGTTGGCCCTGGCTCTCGTGACGAAAAATTCTTATAGCATACCTGCCAATTTTTACGCTTTTTATATACCACTAAAATTTAACAGTAAATTTTGTATTATTTAATTGCCATATTTTCACGAATAAATAAGGCAGATTTTTTTATTAAATTTTAGTGGTAGCAGAAAGCGTAAAAGTTGGCAACTATGCTTATAGTGATTTTTTTTTCTCAGTTTTCAATATTTAACACCGGAAATTTTACTCAAGTTTTTTAAAACTATTTCACACAATAAATTTTATATGAAACTACTTAACTTATTCATTTAACCCTTTCTGGCATAGACAAATTATGTTCTTAAAATGAGAAATTATTGACTGACACCGGAGTTTACAAACGACTTTTTTAGAAAATAAGAACTCCTTATTTTAAGCTTTCATTGTAGAAACAAAATTTTATTAAAATATTCTTGGTGCCGAATGGAAGTTTGAAATTAAAATTAAGTGCACCCGGAGTGGGACCACTGTGCCTGAAAGGGTTAGCGTATTTCTGTGAGTTTTATATTTAATTTATTTTAAAAAGAAATTTCTGGTTCGAATCGGAATATATTCATTTCGTAACCGTTAAAATGACGGCTCATTGTAGTTATAGCGTTAAAGTCAGTTGAACAGAATATAAATTCATCATTACTTTTCAAAATCATCAGAGAAAAATAACATTTAGTTACTGTATATGCCGGCAATGAAACTATGAATAAAGCGGAGGAGACACATAATGTAGTGTCTATCATTTGCAAGTGAAGTAACTGAGGATGTAATCAAGAAGGCGGCTGTTGTTTCTTTATATCGGATCAACAAGGACTGATTACCGCCGGTGCAAACTATCGCCAGTAAACTTGAATAGAAGTTTGTTTAAACGCCTTATTCATGCAAAACTACCTACTGATGAAGGTTTTCCCCGCCGGTATTATAATCTATATCACTGACATTGACAGGAGGATTGTTTATGTTGTCACAATAAGGAAATAGCAGATGACGTCAAAGTTGGTTAAATTACCACATTACCTGCTGGTGTTGCGCTGACGCAACGGTCAAAATAAAAGTGTATGATAAAAAACCTGCAAGCTACCACTATTTTAATATGTAAAAAAATCGTGAAGCGTTCTATATTTTTTCAGTTGTTGGATGAGATCTATATCTACTGATCAGGTTGGCTTGAAGGTGCTGGGTAGGCTAGGAATCAGGTCTATTTTTGGTATCGGCGTCAGTCGGTAGTGGTTTTGAGGTAAGTTCAATCGCTTGTTCATCCCTTTGCAGGAGTCTAGTTTATGCGGAGTAAGACAGCTGAACAGATATAGAAAGCTGCTCACTGGACCCACGGGCCGAAACAACGACAACAAGTGTATGTGGTTTTTTTTTAGAAAAACTGTAATACATAAAATGCAAAAGTACAGAAAGTGGGCAGAATTACACATGCCTAAAATACACGAAATCGCGTCAGACATCAGCAATGTGTTAAAAAATATGTAAAAATTAAGATGTAATATGCTTTCTGAAGAAATTGTATAATAATATACCGCATTATATCTGTGTATAAGTCGATTCAAAATTCGAGATAAATTACATGTCCTTCTTTTCGAATACTAAAAATTTAATTTTTTTGTGTTATTTAACCACAGAATTTGCAGAATTTTTTTGCGATTAAATAAGGCGAAAATCACAATACACAAATACTTTCGAAATTTGGGATCTAAATCGATCCCAAATTTCGGGAGTATTTACGGAAATTCTTTTATTTAATGCTTCTATAAGTTGTTTTTGGAAATTCTCTTCTTAAAATACATTCAGAAAAATTGAAACTAGTAAGTTAACTAGAAATTTTAAGCTTTTTAATTAACTCCTTAATTTAATTTTTATAAGCTATTTCTCTAGAATTTTTAAAATAAATGAATGGTGGAATTTTAATGTAGTATAATTCAAGTAAAAATATGTGATATACATTTAATGACTTGTCTGAATACAAAATTAGAATTGTAATCACACTTTATATGAATTCAGTTTCATTTGAGTTTTCAGTTATAATTATTATATCCAGTAATTTGATAGAATTATTAGAAATGAAATTCTTTAAACGACAAAATAGTGAGAAAGTTCTTTTATTTAAAATTTCATAAAACAGTCCTTTTTTTTCAATTAAAGATATGGGAATTTACGAGAACATTAATAATTGAATTTCTTGAAAATTCAGTACTTTTACATATATGTTTTTAATACGATTATCATTTATTCATTCTGCAAATGATTTCTATGAAGTATGATTTCATAAAATAAATAGAAACTCATATAAAACACTAATCTACTTTTGTCGAAATGTCATTTTTTTGTAAAATTTTAATTAATTTGACTTTTTTTATAAAAGTTAAACATTTCTTAAAAAGTAATGGAAAAGTTTAAATTATAAAATATATTAATCAAAAGCTTTTTGTACATTTCAAATCACCGAAAACTGAAATTTCATTTATCTGATACTAATTATTTTAATGAGTTCCAATAGCATGGGGAATAAATTATTTTGAATGCATGAATAATGCAAAAACCTTACATAGCGATGGAAATTTTAATAGTTGATAAAATAATTGTTTTTTCTAAAATCATTATAATTTATCAATTTCATAAACTTTACTTAAAATTTCAATATATGTCTTTTTGAAAACTGGAAAAAGTGTAAAGAAAATTTAAAAAGAAATATCCAATCTGTCAAATTAGCTTATGATATGTAATTACTTTCTATGAAAACTGAACATTGCATAATTATACCTTTGATATAAATTTCTTGCGAACTTTAATATATACAGGGTGTTTCAGTTAAACGTTTCAGAACTTCTAAGAGGGGTAGGGTACATCCTGACGAACCAAAATCATATATCAATGGGCAGTCAGAAATGCTTTCCTGACGCGGTAGATGGCGTTGTGCGAAAGTTCCGAGCTTTCGTGCAGGGAATCTTCATTTCGTACAAGAACGCCAAGTTAGTAGGATGGATGATTACACGAACGCAGAATTAGCCGATATGCATTTGGTTTACGGGGCTGCAAATTGTAGTGGGCCAGCCGCACAGCGTTTGTACGCGGAACGATATCCGACGAGGCGTATTCTCAGTCATAATTTATTTGCAAGACTGCACCAGAGGTTAGCTGAGACAGGTTCATTTGAAAGAGCCGACAGGGTCAGGGTAAGAACAGCACGGACTCCAGCCGTCGAACAGAGTGTGCTGCAGCATGTACAGAGGAATCCAAGAACGAGTACACGAAGTCTAGCAAACGTAGTCGGGGTTTCCCTTTGCATCGTCTGGAGGATTCTCCGAGAACAAGACATGCATCCGTTTCACGTGCAGCGTGTCCAGTCACAGCAACCGGAGGATTATGCACCTCGTATTGCTTTCGCATAGTGGTACCTTGGAAAATGTGCTACAAATCCCACTTTTCCTGCTGAAGTGTTGTTTTCCGATGAGGCATCCTTCACAAGGGAAGGAATTTTCAACTCACATAACGACCATATCTGGGCGGTCGAGAACCCGCATGCAATACGACGTCGTGCAGCACACATTCGATTTTCGGTCAATGTATGGGACAGTATTATGGGAGATCACCTCATCGGACCTTACCGGTTACCGTGTCACCTAACCGGAGATAACTACTTGCTCTTTCTGCAGCAAGTATTGCCACAACTTTTGAGAGATGAATCGATTTCTGCATCGACGCAACAGACAATGTGGTTCCAACACGATGGAGCCCCTGCCCATTATAGCGGAGCTGTTCGTAACTACCTGGATGTCACATTTGGTCAACAGTGGATCGGTCGTGATGGTCCCGTGCATTGGCCTGCTCGGTCACCCGACCTATCATGTCTTGATTTTTATTTCTGGGGTCATATGAAATAGCTAGTTTATGACACCCCTGTTGACAATGCTGAGGAGCTGGTTGCAAGAATCGCAGTAGCTGCCGGAGAAATTCGAAATTAAATTCGCCTGGAGTATTCCAGAATGTTCGGATGTCCATGCGTCGGAGATGTGACGCGTGCATTGTAGCCCATGGAAGCAACTTCGAACACTTACTTTAATCCGTGTACCTTTTGCTTCTTTTCATGTATTATTAAAACGATTTCTCACTTACGGTCTCTTTTCTTTATGCTGCTTCTGTGTACAACACCGCTTCAGGAAAGCATTTCCGACCCCACATTGCTATATGATTTCGAGATGTCAGGATGTACCCTACCCCTCTTAGAAGTTCGGAAACGTTTAACTGAAACACCCTGTATATATATATATATATATATATGTATATATATATATATATATATATATATACCAATAAGTATTACATATTACACACATATATATAAGTATATAATATATACAAGTATTACATATATATATACCAATAAGTATTTGGACACCTATGCAAATGCCGATATCTGCGGTACTTATACACGTCCCGCTCTTCATCGTTAAATATGTTGACAGAAACATCATCATTGTTGTTGTTGAACTGTTGGCATCTGTCGCATGAAAGATGCCACGAAGTACAGAGTTATCTGATTTCGAGAATTGTTTAATCATCGGGAACCACAGAAATTACCGATCCTTAAGGGGCATATCTAGCGAGCTGAATTACCAAAAATCGACTGTGGCCTATGTGATTTAGAAGTGGAAGGTGAGCGGTTATTGTCAGATTATGCCCAGAGTCGGCAGACCCACGAAACTAGGAGATGAAAAAACAGAGACGAGTGCTGTCCAGAAAAATTCGGAAGAACCGCACACAACCAATGGCACACATACGCGAAGAGTTTCAACAGGCATCCGTGTGTGTTGTATCGATGAATATCATCCATAAGGAAGTTAATCTGCTTGGTTTTCATGGTCGTGCTCTGCCACCCATAAGCCTTTGAGCACCAAGTCCAACCGAGCTGCTCAGTTAAGGTGGTGTAAAGCACGTCGACAGTGGACCGTACAGCAGTGGAAACAGGTTCTCTGGAGTGATGAATCAAGGATCACCCTCTACTGTTCGGATGGTAGGGTCAGGTTTTGGCGTCTGTCTGGAGAACGCCTCCTGCCAGAATGCATTGGGCCCATAGTTAGGTTCGGCGCAGGGGTAATTGTAGTCTGGGATGTTTTTTCTGGTTTGGTTTGGGACTCTTGGTCCCAATTCAGGGTAAGTTCAACACAGACGCCTACTGCACTATTTTGGATGACAGTGTGCTTCCTACATTGTGGCAGTTCTACGGGTTGGACCCATGTTACTTTCAGGATGACAACGCCAGCTGTCAAGTTGCAAGGTCCACCATGGATTGGTATGGAGACATTGAGGTTGATCGACTAGATTGGCCTGCCCAGAGCCCAGACCTGAATCTAATCGAAAACGTATGGGAGGAGTTGGACCGTCAAATTAAAAGGCGCGACAACCGTCTAAAATCAGTGAAGGAACTTACCGTTATTCTCCAAGCGGAATGGAAAAAATACCACTAGCTGTCATACAATGACTTTTAGAAAGCATGCCCAGGAGGGTTGTGGCTGTAATTGCTTCTGGTGGAGGCTGAATGTGAATAAATGTTGTTTTTCTTTTCGATCACAAATGTCCAAATACTTATTGGCAGATAGTGTATATATATATATTTAAAAACGCGCCTTTTAAAAAATATTATTATCATTTTTATTAAAAAATCACAAGTTTCTAAATTAATTAGATTTTTTTTTATGAGTTCTCTTTTGTCATGATAAAATTTTATTTTTTAATTGATTCTTACAAGGTGGCATTTTCTCATTAAGAGCATCTTATTACTAAATACCTCATATGCTGTAGCCAACTTTCTTCTACATTATTCTAATATATTAATTTAAATAGCACGGTTACACAAAGTGCAACAAATACGATTGTGCCAGAATGCGATGCGATTTCTGATACGTTTGTCACATTAAAGGCATATTTAACATTTATAAAACATAAGATGTCAAATATAAGCAAAAAAGGATTGATTATGCTCTTAATCCATTTCGGCCCAGCGTCCCAATTTTGGGACGCTTTAGTAAAGTGGGAAAAAGTGTATTTCACACCAATTTTTTTTAAATAGAAATTTGGTGTCTTATTTTATCGAAGACTCCTCGATAAAATAAGACAACAAATTTCTTTTAAAAAAAAAACAGTGGTGTGGAATGCACCTTTTTCCCATTTTACTAAAGCATCGACGCTAGGCATAAATGGGATAAGTCAAAATTAGTTTGTTTTGAAGAAATTGAATTATTATTTGTAATGTAAACAAAATTATATCATTGTCACATTTAAGACATTTTGTCACATTTATAGTAACTAAATATGAGAATGCATTTTATGAATGTTTATCTTGATTTTATTACTATCAGTTTTTCAAATACTTAATATTGCATTATAATTAAATAATGAATCATTTAACATTCAAACTATAAACAATTTTACACCTTGACAATTAATAAACAAAAAGTAACAAAAGAAAGACCAATACAACATACATTTTACCAAAAGAATATTTATTATTGTACATAGCTATTTCATAGTCTAAGTTTCATATGCGTTGGAATTCCTGTAGGAACACCGTAGTTGTTCCTGGAATTGAACAATTTTTGTACTGTCATAACAGCCAACTTTAGTTTTTAGGTGAGTTCGTAATTATATAAATACGTAGCACCTATAGTCGTCGTCTTGCCTGTCCGTCTGTCCCCATATAACAGCACAAAAACTACCCAACCGAATGGTTTAAAATTTAATATATATATAATCGTTGCAGAATTTTGTCGAGTCATTTCAAATTTTATGAAAATTGAATCTAAACTTATTAAACTTATTAAACTTATTAGATATTAATAAAAGTTTTCTTCATTCTATTAAATCCAATCATACATAATTAATTCAATGATAGCCCATGATAAGTAATGATTCTAGGTTGCCATGATGATTACGTCATTTTTATGATGGAGTCATATTATTTAAGTATTACTGAATTTAAAAAACGAATTCGTGTACTAAAATTGTTTAATTATAGCAATCATATAATCTACCGACAGTTTTTTGGATAGATGTTTCCGGAGATATAGATATTAAATGGAAAAAGAGCGTAAATATGGATTTTAAGTTCTGAAAATTTTCAAAGATAGACTTAAGTTTCCCAATGGAATTTTCAGTAAATGCCAACAAAAGATAAAATGTTGCCAATTTAAAATGTACTTTTTTTATTACGTAAATTAATCATATCATAATAACAGACGATATAATTCATTTCACTGAAATAATAACGATGATTTTTTTCACGTTGGCTTGTATTGGATATTTGCGCATAGTATAATTTTAATGTAACGGAACTGAAATGATTTGTTTCTAAAAGTGTATTGAAACTTAATTTCATAAAATAAAACTAATATCTATAATATGAAAATCTGCACATAAAATAAATTTTGTTTTCATGGCTTTTTGCGTAAGAGTGCAACAGCTATTGCACCAAGATCTGAATATTTTAAAAACTAGTTACAGTAAAAGCGCACCTCATTTGTCACATTTGACGTATAATTTCCAACTTTTATTTTTCCAAGTCAAATAACCATTATCCTAACAAGAAAAAATCTTTTAATGAAATGTTTATTCTTTTCATATTGTTTTTATTTAATTCTATTAATTTTTTAAATTTCTGGTTTAAATTTAGCTGAAAAAAAATAAACGGAAGATTGGCAGGTATGTCTAACTTTATTCAGTTCATCCAATGTTTATCACACCTTTCTGACCGTTTCCCAATTTGTTGGCCACTCTACCATTTTCCTTACTTCTTCTTTATTTATCCTAATGGTAGCAAAAATACCTTGAAAAATTCACTCTCATACTCAACAGTTACATGGCTATTAAATTTAATATTATCACTAGGCTCTTCAATTACCATTTTTTCAGATACGCTAGCGTGATTGCCACCAAAAGCTTACCCCTTTACCTGATCGCGTAATGTTGAGTGAGGAATATTATATTTCCTACGGGCCTGTCGTGATGTCAGCGAACCACCTTTGACATCATTCGTAACTTAACTTCTAGGGCTTTTTAGAAGCTTTTTCAAATATTTTGTTATCTAGAAATTACATAGGAGAAAAAGTAAAAAAAAAATGTAATAGAATTGCATTAAAGAATCCATGTTCATCCCATAATAAAAATATCGTTTTGAAAAAGTAAAGTAATTAAATAGAAGAATTCTGACCGTTCACCTAGATCCCAATGTTTCTAGGAAAATTGGGAAAGTGCATGTTTTCATTAACCCTATCAATTGGATTGAAAACTTGACCCATAGATCATATCGCCGCTACCATGTCAACCTATCGAATGTGAAAAAATGCATTTTTCATTAATTTAAAAAATGAGCCGACTGTCACCACTAAATTTTATAAGAATTCTTCGCCTAGTACGAATACTAATAAAATTTTTTCGAAGAACAGGTTTGCTACTTTGACCTTCTTATTTATTAAGAGACGCTGAATTGATACCGGAGATTTTGAGATAAAATTTTTTACTTTAAGTGACCACGAAGTATCTGTCATTAAATAAAGCAAAAATTTCTGTTTGAAATTTCTGGTGTGAATTCGGAATTTTTGAATAAAAAAAAAACATGTCAAACTGGCAACCCCGCTGAAGAATACTATTAAAATTTAGTGGTGACAATCGGCCCATAATTAACAGCAATGAAAAATGCATTTTTTCACATTCGGTAGTTTGACATGGTAGCGACGATATATCTGTATTCTTTTCTTAAATATACACAGTTTTCATTACGTCATTTTCTTTTAAATTTTTATAAAGGCATGAATATTACTATTTTAATCATTTGAAATAAATAATTAAGTATTCAGCCAAAGAAAAACACTCATATATGTGGAAATTAGTAAACTTATGAATTCAACAAAGTTCATTAGCAATTTATGCTTTTTAAACATCATTTTATTTGACAACTAAGTATACAAAAAACCGGTCATTTGACCTGTACCAAATAAAATTTCGATTTGAACCAGATTTTTTTTATACATTGGTTTCCAAAAATTAAGGAACAATCACAAAAATAGCGATTACTCAAAATATTTCATATAGATTTTAATGAAACTCAGCCACAATATACAACGTATAGCAAGGTATAAAATAACATGAAATGAAATTACCAGACAATTATGGTGTTTCAAAAAATTGTATAATTAAAAAATTAGAAAAATCAATTTGTCAGTTTGGTATAGGAAAAGTACTTTTAATATGCCATATGACCACCCCTAGCAGCAAAACCGCACATACAGCGATGTGTCATACTGTCAATTATCCGGTCGATGAGTTTGCTGGGAAGTGCGAGCCATTTCTCTTGAAAAGCAGTTGTAAGCGTAGCAAGGGTCTGAGGAGGAGGATTGAGAGCAACAACAACAAGTCTTCCTAAAGCATTCCAAACATGCTCGATGAGATTCAAGTCCGGTGAGCAAGCCAGCCATTCCATGCGATAAATTGTCTGGTACTGAAGACAATCTTCCACGATGTGAGCCCTGCAAGGTCTAGCTTTTTCGTCCTGTAACAGGAAATCATTACCTATTGTACCGACATAATGGCACACATAAGCATCAAGGATGTCATCTCTATACACATAAGCATTCACGGTTCCGCGTTGAACGACATGGAGGTCTATGCGTCCAATCAAAGAGTTACCACCCCAAACGCAGACACTGCCTCCTCCGTATGAATCTCTTTCACGAATGTTTGATCGATGATAACGAGTTCTCTAATCTCTCCTAATCAAACAACGCCTATTATCGCTTTGGCGCTAAACCGGGACTCATTTGTGAAGAGAACACGCCTTCATTGATCAGTCGTTCAGTGGAAATGTGGACGTGCCCACCTCAAACGTTCCCTCCGGTGACGTGAGGTGAGCGGCACATAAATTGCTGGTCGCCTCGCGTAAAGTCCATCTTCGTGATGCCTTCTATGCACAGTAGAGATTGACACCACCCTTCCAGTGGCTGCAGCAAGACAGAATCTAAGATGAGATGGGGTTGCGGTTCTATTCCTTCGTACACATAACCACAAATATCGGTCATCGGCGCTTGTCGAAATCCTTGGCCGTCCTTGGCTGAACGTTCTTGATCCCAAAGCAGTGGTTTGAAATTGTTGCCAAAGCCTTTGATTTGAACCACAGAAGAACTCACATTTAGCCATCTAGCCACCTCTGTCTGACTTTGTCCTGCCTCCAATCTCCCAATAACTCTAAATCGCTGTTCTATGGGAAAATGATGCCTCGAGGTCATTGTAATGAATTGTCTATCCCAAATTTATAATATCAGTATTACAAGCGACAACTGCAGCCTTACTCTCTAACGTGCTTTTATATGTTCCGAACAGATGACGCAATGCGATTGCAGCGCCACTGATTTGCATTTGGTATTTTTATTCAGCATCTTTTATTTAACAATATATGCAAATTTCATACGGATTGCTTTATTTTTGAACGAGTTATTGCTATTTTTGTGATTTTTCCTTAACCCCTTGGGGACGAGCTACACGTATACATGACGCATAAGATGCTCAGAATCCTCGATTATTCCCACCAGTTATTTTTTATTGTAAGCTTTGCCTTATTTAATCTTAGCATTTTTGCGATTCAATTACGCGAAAATTTCCGTTTTTAAAAAACGGTGGTAAAAGATTAAAAATTCTGTAAAGGACGCTCGTCGCGAAGGGATTAATTTTTGGAAACCAGTGTATATATAAAATTATACATAATCACACAGAAAAGTCCCACAGACTTTTAAATACAAAAGTCAAATAGTTTAAAAGAAAAATTCTGGTGTGGAATATTTTTATACAACTTGAGTAAAATTCTTGTTATGTTTCGTGTTAATACTTATATGAACATACTGTATACTGGTTTAACATAGGCGTGTATTTTTAAATTCTAATAGTACCACTATTTTAAAAGATTTTTTTTTTTCTGAACATATCTCTTGCATCTTTATAAAGATTGGTAAGCAGTGTTACTAGCAGGCTACTTTTTTAAAAATTCAGATGTCTTGATTACCACCAGATTTTAAAGATGAAATATTCACCTTATTTAATGACAGATTAAATAATGTGAGAAAAAGGCCAAATACATTTATTTAAAAAATTGGTGGAAATCAAAGAATTTGAATTTAAAAAAAAAAGGAACTTACTGGCAACTCTGTGGCAAGGATTATGGTATTGAAAAAGACTTACGAACTTTTTGAAATATAATAAAAATGTAGTCGCCTATAGCAATACATAAATTTACCTTACTACATCTTTTGAATTTCTCCGCTTCTGAAGACCTCAGTTCATCGCTATATCAAAAAATCAGACACTAAATTAAAATACAAAATTTTGGAAAAACTCTAGTTCAAAATATGTCCTCTTTTCACTCTTTCACTTCCGGTCGATGGAACAGATTTTCCATGGAAGCTAACGACTTGCTGCCGCGCGGCGTTACACGTTCATCTCTTTTCTGGACTGCTTGAGTCACGTGTTGCTTTCTTCGTGACGCAGGTGTAGAAAAAGCACGAATGCAGATGCATTAAAATAGCATCACCTGACTCTAGCGGTACGAAGGGGG
Source organism: Maratus michaelseni (assembly GCA_963931845.1). NCBI lineage: Eukaryota > Metazoa > Arthropoda > Arachnida > Araneae > Salticidae > Maratus > Maratus michaelseni. The sequence goes on from OZ007595.1 coordinate 223,039,681, forward strand.
ACGATCAGGAAACGTAGTGCGTTAGTCTGTGTTTTTCGTTAGCTTCTTCTTGCGTGCTGCGCCGTCGATGGGAGGTCACGACATTCAAAGATGAAAAACGAAATGGTAATCTCGATTTTGGAATTTCCCCCCTAATTTATGAACTCTTCTTGGAGTCTGATAAATAACGATGCATATTGCTATGGGACATTTTTCTAGAAGGAACGCTTTAAATGCAGTAACATGTTTCGCGTTTTGTTTCTGAAATGCGAACTTTGATTTTGTCACATTTATATACGGTTCTTACGTTATGATTTTAAGTATAAGAACTATGTCGCATTTATGGGTCATCACATTTAGCTATATTGACCTACTATTTTTTGTTTTAAGTGTCTTCGGAAAAACTGTTTATTTAGGCAATTATATGTTTTTAAATTTATCATTTATAAAGCTGTGTTTGCATGGAAAGAACACTTAATTTTAATTCTAAACTGACAACTGGCACCCAGAATTTTTAAATAAAATTTTGCTGTCATGATATCAGGGTTCCCAAATGGTTCGCCAACTGAATACCAATAATTCTTAACAGAAAATTTCATGGTAGGTTTTTACAATATATCCGCAAAAATTACTTGCGATGCTGGTTTCTGTGTAATTTGCAAGGAAAATCTAAAAATAAATTTTTTATAAAAAAAAAATACCAGTATTCAAAACGCGGACCATTTGGGAGTCCTGTGATATATGTGAAGATAAGCTTTTAATTATTTTCAAATAAATTTGTTCGTAAATTCTGGTGTCATTCAAATATTTCAGCACTTTACCAACAAAAGTACTTTGTCTTTGAAAGGGTTAATTGAACGGGTTAGAAGTTAGAATGACAGTGGAGTAAGTCAATTTTTAGTAATTTGAGAAATGAAGGGTTTTGTGAAACTTGTCGTATTGCCGTTGCATTAAGTGGTCCAACTTGTTTTGCCCTCTAGCGACGGTTTATTTGACTGTCGCACTGAACATAAATTAATATACGTTCAGTGAAAATATGGTTATCTAGATTTTTCAAATTTTTGACTTACCCAACTGTCATTCTAACCCCCTCAATTGGAGTCTATATTTTTATAAGATCCTTTTTTAATTCTATTTAAGATTTATGTTTAATGCAATAGGAAATTGAAAAAAAATCTAAAAACTATTATTTTGTAATTTATAACTAAATTCTTAAAATTATTAATTGGAATTTTTCCATATAATAGTTTATAGGTACTTGAAATTCTATGAAATGCCTGTGCAAGAAATTTTATAAATTCCTCAATTTAGTTTTATGTATGAGTTTTCCTTAGATTTTTTAATGTAGTTTAATTAAAATAAAAGGACATAATGTACGTAAAACATCAGTATCAAATTAATATTTCAATGATATTTTGTAGAGAATTAAATTTAATTTGAATTTTCAGTTATGGTATTAATTAAATTGAATTATTAGAGCGGAAATAACTTGAACGAGAAAGTATTTGCACAAGTATCTTTATTTAAATTTAATGAAGAAATCTTTTTCAGTTAAAGATATGTGAATATGTGAGAATATTTATTATTAGATTTTCAGAAAATGTAGCAATTTTGCATTTATTCTTTTAATACTATGACCATTTATTCGTTATGTAAAAGTTTTCAATGAAGTATGGTTCATAACGCAAGTTGAAATCCCAATAAAAAACCTTCTATTGTTTAAGTATCATTATTTTTGTATAATTTTAATTGATTTGACATTTCTTATAAAAGTTAATGATTTCTGAAAAAAAGTAATGAGAAAATTAAAAAAAAAAAAAAAAAATCTTTAAGAGTACTTTTTGTATATAGTAAATTGTTGAACATTGAAAATTCATTTATCCGATATTAATTATCTTAATGACGGGAAATTTCAAAAGGAGCGCGGGGAATAAATTATTTTGATAACATAAAAATTAATATAGGTCTGTTTTTTTTTTTTTTTTTTTTTTTTTTTTTTTTTTTACTATGCAAATTTTAATAATTGGTAGAAGAAATTGTTTCTTGTGAAATCTTTTTTATTTATCAGTTTCAGACGCTACACATAAATTTTCAAGGACTGACTTAATGAAAACAGGAAATTTTTTAAGGACAAGGAATATTCTGTCTTTTAATTTTTAATGTGCACACTTCATTACATTTTATTAATTACTTTTTGTGAATATTTAAACTTTTTTTCTTGCATCAGTTTTTTGCAATCTTGAGAATTTATTTTAAAAATACGGGAATGATCATCTTTTTAATTAAGTAATTAACACACTTCTAAATTAATACGAGTTAAATTTTTTATTACATATTTTTATTCGGTATTAATTTGTTTTGATTGATTTTATATTTTACACAATATGAAATTGAAATAATAATAAATAATAATAATAAATAAACAATTATTTTTCATAGTACAATGAAATGCACCATTATTATTACCAGAAAAAGGCTCTTGAAGTATGGCAGGATTTTAGATAAAATTCGATGATTACGGAAGAAAGACTTAATATAAGGGCGTATTTCAGTGGGAATTTCGTCAAATATGGCAGTTAGCTCGAAGATAGACTTGTTTTTGAAGACTTATTTTTGGTTCCCAATTTCGCGATATTTTGCTAAGAATCACCAAGTTTGTTAATAATTTGTCACATGTATGAACATGAATAAAATAAATGCAAGTATACATCGCAATGAATATAGTTACACTTACCCAATTTTTCTAATTTAACATCATGATATCATCCTCTAGTGATGTTACAGGGATAAGATTTTTCCGACTTTTTGCATACCAGTATAATCTTAGAGAGAGTGTTGGTCTGTCAAACCGCACATTGTTCTGATTAAATAAAAAAATATTTTCTCTAAGATTATACTGGTATGAAAAAAGTCTGAAAAATTTCATCTCAAGGATGTAAGATTGTGAAGTTAGCGTTACTAAAAACTGAAAGTTATTTATTTATTTATTTTTGTAATAGATATTAATTACAGAATTATATCAAGCTAATACTGAAGCTAGCTTACCTTGCTTATTCTATCTCAATAGAAATGACTTACTAACTGTTATATTCCTATAACAATACGAAAAAAAAATACATTTTTGCATATGTAAACAATATTTTTTTTAAGCAAATGAAGAAAAGTTTTCTATTTCACCAACATCAATCCATGGGATTAGTTAAACAGTTTAAAGCTGGGGAAAACGTATACAGGATGAGTCAAAAGTACCTAAACAAATTTTAAGGGATGGTACAGCATACTACAATAAACAATTTTTTTTAGGAAAACTGGATCATAATCGATTTATTAAGCCAACCATATAGGGTGTACCAATGTAACTGGAACACAAACATTGCTCATAATTTATTAAAAATAAAGATATATTAGCGAATTTTTCATCAGAATAACGTTGCTTTGTGTGAAATGAAAGGATATCACAAAAAGATCTGGAAGTATTCAGTATTTGTTGCAGTGTATGTTAATTGCATTCGGAAATATGAGGAGCTTAACCCATTCGCTGCCAACCACGAGTATACTAGTGGTTTCTCAATCTAAAATTACGAATTCGTACCGGAAATTTCGAAAGAAGATTTTTTATTTTATGTAATCACGAAGTGTCTGTAATTAAAGAAAGTAAATATTGCTAATAGTATTTTCTGGTATAAATTCGAACTTTCTAAATAAAATAAAATTCCGGCAATTTTAACCCGGCAGTGAACGTGTTAATTCAACGCTATTTATTAGTTGTAATTTCTCAACTGGGCGAAAAATGCCCGTGCAAGGATTCAAAATAGGGATCTCTTGGCTGAAGCTGCCAATGTTCTACCAACTGAGCCATCCCGGGAATCTGGAGAACCTAATTCACCTAGTTAACCATACTGATCTTAGCATCTGGTCTGATATCTGAATCAGCTCAACAGAATAAATCACAGGTATGGCTCAGGCGTGATTCGTCCGGGATAGCATTGGCAGTTTGAGCCAAGAGATCCCTGGCTCGAAAATTTCAAGCCCAGTTGGGAAATTACAATTCATATAATTTCTTTACCAATTTGAATACTTGTGTTAAAATTTATCTAGTGTATTTATTAGGTTGATGCAAAAGTTCTGCCGTATTTTAATACCTACTAATTTTAATATTTTTAATCCCGGCATAATTTAACCCCTGTTAATTTTTCTGCTTGCTTTGAACTAATAGATAAAATTACCAGTTATTAAAATTTTACCGGTGTTAAACGTATTAAAGTTAGGTATTAAAATATGGCAGAACTTTTGCATCAACCTAATATAAATAATATACAGGGTTATTCAAAATGAATCATCTGATTTCAAATTCTATATTTTCAAAAATAAACGACACAGAATGATAACTAATACAGGAATACAAAGGAAAAATATGGAAGTTTTATACTGTGAACAACAGATATGTTCTCGTGTGCTCTTCTTGAAGCTGCTATTTTACTAAAGCTCTTTTAGAAGATTTTCAGCTGCAGAAGTGGCGTCCACGGAGCAGAAAGCTTTTTGTGTGTTGTCGTTTGCGCGATGTGGACCTGTAATCACAGTTCAGAGTGAATTTCGTAAAAAAAATACCAAATTAATCCACCTAAGGATCAGAGTATTCAAAGGTGGTATCATCAGTTTGAGAGAGCAGTGGATGCCTTTGTAAAGGGCGACTATGAATATCTGCGGAAAATGGTGAAATAGTGAGAAACACTTTTTTATAAGCCCAAAGAAATCGACTGTTTGCGCCAGCCTAGAACTGGGCATTCCTATGTGACACTTTAAAACCTGTTTGACAAGAATTTACATACCGTCTTGGCCTGAAACGTGTAACTAAAGGAAGTTATATCGAACATGTGTAAAAAAAAACCTTCAATTTTTTTTTCCTTTGTAGTCATGTATTACTTATCATTCTCTGTCGTTTATTTATGAAACTATAGCATTTTTAAATCGGATGATTCATTTTGAGTAACCCCGTATATTAAAATGGCCAGGGCCCTATCAAATCAAAATGGGGCCCAGGGCCTGGCGTTCATTTGAGGCATACTTCTGTTGTAAAAAGAAATTCAACATTTTCGGTGTTTTATAGAAAGTACGTATGAATATCTCTCAAGAAAACTTTCTGGGAGGCAATCGGCTTAAATTTCTTCCACATTTTTCAGAAATTCCGATAACTTTACATGACCAACTACACCGCTTTAATTGCATAAGAGAGAATTCATGAAACTTGGGTTCGCCCCAGTTGCCCATAGAGAACGGGCACTCTGTTACTGATAAGTATAACCTGGGGTAGATTTTATAAAATTTGAAAAAAAATTCGAAATTCAGGGCTTTACAAATTTTATAAAATCTGGTAGCCAGCAAGAATTCTAGTCGCCAGTAAAATATTAACCTAATATTATTAAAATTTACTGTCGGTAGTTTGCCTTGTCAATAATCAGACGCTGTTGATCCGATGTAAACAAACAACAGCCGCCATCTTGTAACTACATTCTCAGTTATGTCACTCGCAACTGATAGACACTACACTATCGTCTCCTTCACTTTATTCACAGTTCCATTGTTGCAGTTAATCAAAATATATTATAAATATTTCCTTACCAGGGCTGCCATTGGCAACTATTTTTATATTCAATTCGTACCCCTATTTAAAGAAATAATGTGTTTAAAAATTTCTCTTGCCATGTAAAATTTTTATACTAACTGTAACATGAAAAAAAAAAGTCTATAATCGCCGCCTTTTACAAGTCATGACAAATAATCCACTTAAGCAACATCGAAATGTCGCTTGTCAAAAAGGAACTAGGTATTTGGAAATTATAAAAAGCATCTGATTATAATTGCAAGTGTTGATTACATATAAATATCTTCATAAATTTTCCAAGAAGCCAATATATTGGCCTGAACGTGTCGGTGGTGATTTTCTTAAAAATTACCGAACAAAAAATAGACACCCTGGAGTATGCATTGTGAACAAAAGGGTTAAATATCATGTCTGACGCTGGTGACTATTTTTATGCACTATTTGCACCATAATTTGTTTCGTTTTTTAAAATAATTTTTTAGAATATTTCTTTTGCGCATATTCTTAATTTGAATCGAAAGATTTTTGTTTTGAGATATTGTGCGAGATAGATTTAAAAGGTAGTCGCCTGTGGCAACCCTGAGTTTTTATTGGCGGGTTCCCTCGTTTGGATGACTATTCTTTATCATTTATTGTTTTGCAAAAAATATGTTCACTATTTAAAAAAATCATTTAATTTTTTTAAAAAAAATACAATAAATATATATTCTCAATATTAAAATTTAAAAGAAAATCCTTTTAAATATTACAGCGATAAACGTATTGAACTGATTCCATGTATGTCCTTAAGTGTGGTTAATAATGAATAAGAACTATTGTGGCGAATATTCTCTGTCATTAATTCTCTGTCATCTGGTATTTTCATTTACTGAAGATGAACTTATTCACGAAATAAAAATCATTATACAAAACATGAAATGCTTCTTTGTCTTCTAGTTTTACGAAAGCAATCATTAAAAATAGTGTTCATGAATAAATATTAAAGAAAAGCAAATTAGCTTACTCAGTTATTTATAAATATATATATCTTTAAAAGCTCTAAGAGACAATATTTATTTAACCCTGGAATGACCAAATAAATAAATGTCGATTAGATCTAGAAATATTTTCCTAATATAAATTGAATATGTATACAACTCATAAATAAGTAAAATAGTTCTAAATAAAAATTCTGGTGACACATATTTCAATAAAACTTGGGATAGTTTCTCGATCGTTCTAGTGTTAATGAATACATCAGTTATTTTCAATACGATCTTTGTTTATACAAGCAAATTTAACTTAACTTAAATAAAAGGAATAACTGGGTAAGGAAGAGAATATTTTGCTTCATAAGAAATACCATTTTCTTTTTCGAAATTGATATTGCGGAGCAGGTGTGATGCCACTCTCCGAATATAAATAAAATATTTTCCACTATTTTTGAAAAGTGTAGTTTTGGAATGTAAATATAAATGAAAATAACTTTCGTTCCTGCCATATTCATGTTTTTAGAAGCTAATAAGTAATGATATCTGGGGTCCAAATTTTAAAGATGCTTAAATTAATGAATGTTTGTTCAGTTATTTGCTCTTAAATCATAAATTGAATGCGAAAAAATAATAGAATTGTTGAAATTTAAGAGAAATTCTTTAAAAAAAAATTCATTTTTCCACATAAGCCAGGTATATTATACAAGGTGCGTACCCTACTAAAATTTCCTAAAGAATAAGGCAACACTATTTAAGATTAGAAATCTTTGTTTAAACTTTTTCTTCAGATTAAATATAGATAGATTAAATATAGATTTCTACGCTTAATAACACAATTTGTAATATTTTTCTGCGGTTAAATAAAGCGATAAATTCTATTTGGAAATTGTGACAGAACTCTACGCACCCTGATTGCAAAATATTGTCGGCTGCTAGGCTTTTGGAGATTGCGACTGATATTCAATGAGTTATACCTACCTAGAAACTAAAAAAATGCATTTTTATACTGAATTTTCTGAAAGTACAATTAGTAAAGAATATTCACTTACATTTTCTTGTCCATCTGATTAAAATTAAGAATGTTACACCGCTTTAATTTACTTTGTTCTATCACACATAAATCACAGCTTGAATTTTTAAACGTGATTATCTCAAAACTATGTTTTTAAAATTAAAACAGTTTACAATCACATAGCTGCCGACTTTTACGCTTTTTTCTTACCGCTAAAATTTTGTCGTAAATTTAACTTTATTAAATCGCCGAAATGATATTATTCAAAAAGGCAAAAATTTCTATTCATTTTTAGTGGTAACAAAAAAGCGTAAAAGTTGGCAGCTATGCGATCAAAACTTGTTAATCACTCAATAGATACCAACCACAACCCAGATTTTGAAAATACAGGGTGCGTCAGAAAAATGTATATACAATTTAAATGATTATAATTTCAGTTTTTATTCACATGTAATTAATATTTAAATTGCAAAAGAAGCTACGCAAAATGTATTACTTACTACGGATGTTACCTATTGCGGATGTTCAAAATTATTACTGTTCCGGTCATTTACACCCAGGGCCTGATTACCGACGGGGCACACTTCCATCTGTAAAATTTAATAGAAATGTTCATCTTATTAAACTGCCTTATTCGTGAAAAATTACTGACATGGATAAGGAAAAAATTTCTATTCTTTTTTACTGGTGGAACTGTGCTCCGTTGGTAATCAGGCCCTCAATACACTGGTGATAACAGTGTAGGCTATTCATTCACAAACTTCAACAAACATTTCATTTGGTGTTGTGGCTCATTCCTGCTCAATTGCGGTTCCGGAACGTTGTCCGTGAAGATCCAATCGTTTCAAACTTACCTTTTATCCTATGAATCGCAAGTTGTGGTGGTGGATCTGCCTGCAACTCCCTGTGATATTGTCTTTGTACTTCTGGTAAATTTTCATGCTTCCAATAGCATTTTAAAATAATTTTTCTGTTTTCAAAAGTTAATCTTGGTCTATTCATTATTTCCAATAAATTACACCCTGAAAAGAAAGAAAAATAAGAAAATTATGACCCTCTATGTATACATTTTTTAAGAATATAAAAATAATTAAATCTAACTGCAATAATTATAACAGTAGAATTTTTCTAGAAGGTTGGTTTACAAGATTAGAGAAAGCTCCCCTAAACGAAGTATGTGCATTTCCACCAGAATATGTGGTCCTACTAAGAAGTATAATGCATGGTGATTTAAATTTCATATGCATATTTTGAACATGAACATGTGTAAACATTAGCTTTTCTTTGCGATTGACATTTGTACTGAAGGGTTGCCAGTTTGGCATTTTTTAAATTCCGAAATTCAAAATGCATACCATAATTTCTAAAAGAAGACCTATTTAATTTATGTATTCACGAAATGTCTATCATTTAATAAAATAAAAAATACTACAATGACTGTCTGGAATGAATTCAAATTTTTGAACTAATAAAAAATACCAAACTGGCAACCCTGCTGATGAGAAGCTTGTTTACAGCTTGAAACGTCTACTGTAAATTTTATTTTGTAATATTAATAAGTTTTTTTTTAGTGTATTAAAAGTCTGATTTTAAAAGTATTTTTTTAATAAAAAAAACACAAGATCTTTACTCTGAACACTTAAAATTAGGGAGCAATCGTTCGGTTTATAGAAAATTTGATTTTGAACAAAACGGCGACCGTTCAAAGTTAAGATACCGACTTTCACAAAAAAATTTAACTTTAATTGTTTATAAAAATGCAAGTTAAAAAAAAAAAAAGGTTTCTAAATGTATCGATTATTTTCTAGATATAAAAATTGGTCTATACCAATATTTTTATGTAAAAATATTTGTTTTACTTTAACAATTTCTGCAATTTAATAATGCAAAAATTTTTGTAACATATTTGTTTTACTTAATCGTACAATTTCTGCAATTTAATAATACGAAAATTTGTGTAAGATTTTATTGGTATTAAAAAAAATCGGGAGGTTGGCAACTATGCGTATTGGAGATCATATTTATTTTTAAAATATTTATGTTATTTTCAATTAGATAGCTATTTACAGAAGTAAACTTAATTTAAAGAAGAATAATAACTTATAAAGTTACAATACTATTTTTGTGTTATTGGATATAGTCTCATTTCTTTTTTTGAAATTGAAATTGTGGAGCAGGTGGGTGTCACATTCTGAGTGTAAATAGTAAATATTTTGAAGAGTGTAGCTTTGACAAGCAAATATGACTAAAAACAACTCCTTATTAACTATATATATATTATACATATATATATATATATATATATATATATATATATATTTGAATGAGTTTCAACATGTCTGGCGTGTGAATTATTTTTCCTGATAATACATATTCTAGAAGGAAGAGTTATCGAAATTTAAAATAATTTTTTTAGGCCATTTCTTGATTTCATTTGTCAAGTAAAGGTGTCATGCTGGAGCTGGATAATATCTCATAGCTCTGGCAAGCTAAAATATAAGTTCTGTAAACTGTATTTTGACAAGTAGTCATTACTGAACTACACATCCAAAATCAGACAAAATAAGACCGAACACCCCCAAAACGGATTTTCTTTATAACATAAAACTGCCCAAAACGGGAAATAATTAACATATAATAATAGATAACAAATAAATGAATAAAATGAATGAATAAAAGACTAATTAACTGAGTATCTTTAATAGAAAAACTATGTTTATTTACTGAAAACAGTAAAATGACATTCTCTATAACGGAATCTTGAATATAACATAAATAATAATTAATTAAATAAACAATACTTTTATTTTGAACACTTGAAGGAGTGTTGCTTTGAGACGTATAGCCACACAGGCTGTTTCTCGAATGATCCATATATTTTTATTCACAGAAACACATACATGACTTCGACAATTACATAAATCTTAAACGGGGATAAACGGTATAGACAGAAGGAAATTACATCACCATAGGTGCCAACCTAACCTCTCATTAATATTCCGCAATATGCGGGTAAATTTGACCCAGGTTTAACACATTTCGCACCAGAAATTTTTTTAAGAAATGAAATTAAATAAAGTCCATGTATAAACCTGAAATTGAATAAATAAAGATCCATCCAATAACTTTTCTGGTTTAAAGCGTTGTTAAACGGGGTTAAATTAACCCGCATATTACGGAATATTAATGAGAGGTTGGCACCTATGCATCACCGAAGAATTACAGCCCGGACCTCTACAATGAGCGTGCAATGGAGGTGACGGGAGTTGAACCCGTCGCCCTGACTCCTACGCTCTCAAGCGATTAGCGGAGTGGTGCCTTAACCACTCGGCCATGGAGGGACCTATACAAATATTATAAAGAAGAAACAATGTTTGTTTGTTTGTATGTTTGTTGGTACTAATCTTTGGAACATAGTTAAGCGCGATTTCTGATATCTTTCCCTTATCTCCAGAATCCTTTTGAAGAAGAGCGTATCAGAAACCTCTGAAATGAATAAATTCAGTGAAAATTTGTTGTTGCGCACGATATCGAATACCATTTAGCTACTAAAAACTTTAGGAGAAGAACGTATCAAATACAAATAAGTTCTCAAAATTAATTAAAGTAGTTTCTTCAAATTTTACGGTATGGGTGGGGCCAGTGTCACCAGTGGGCTACTTTTAAAAAAATTCAGATTGCTTGATTAACGACACTTTTTAAAAATTGCCTTGCTTTGGCCTTATTTAATATGCCATTAAATAAGGCGAATTTTACTTTCTCAAAAAATTGTGGTAATCAAGAAAACTGAATTAAAAAAATGTAGCCCACTGGCAACACTGGGTGGGGTGACTGTGCAAGATTTGCAATGTTTTAATCGTATGAAATTCGAGTTACTTCATAATTCGACAATCTTTCCCTTCAAATGTTCTCCATGAAAGCATCTTTTCTATAGTATTATTGCCAAAACTGGCCTTTGGTTAGCAAAATTCGATACCGTCAGCAAAGGAATTTTTTTAATTTCATAAATTTTTTTTGTAAACTTTAGAAATTTACTATTTTCTGAGTTTTTTTGAGTGGTTATTTTTCAAATGGATTTTAAAGGTAAGAGAAAAATTTCAGAATCAGAAATATCGAAGGTTACAGTGAAATTTGGTAAATGTTTGCGCTGTAGCAGCAAGCTTTTCTGATTTTTTTACAATGCATCAAATAAAATCTTGTACAGGGTTCGTACGCATTTACCACAATTTTTTAACAGAGCTTTTGTATTTAATTTTTAAATAGCAGAAATTGTAGACACCGCCTTTGATTGCAGTATTTGTAATACTTTTCTGCATTTAAACAAGGCCAAAAAATTCTATTAAACATTTTTGGTAAAAGCGTACGAACACTGTTGTATCCAAGAACAAATGTATAAAAAGGAAGTTGGACGGGAAAAGGGAGAACTGATATTTTAAAAAATACATTAAAAAATCATATATTTTTTAAATCAAGACCATTGGTAGCATGTGGGTTTTTAACAAGAAATGAATCAGATTATAAATTTTATCACAGTAAAAAAAATCAAAACTTATATTTACAAATGGATATTTGCATTAATTCATCAAGAGTGTAATCAACTACAGTGTATTTACTACAGCAGAGTTTTAACTTATTTTTTTTATTTAATTGCATACTTGAATCTATAATTAAGCATCCACAGCACATTTGAATTAAGAAAAGAAAAAAAAAATAAGTGTTATGAAAAAAAAGAAAGAAAAAGTGAGTATACTTTTACTTATTTATTATCGCTAATTAAATGTATCATCATGGAGAAATTACCGTAATTTCCGGCGTATAATCCGCAGCTCAAAGAGTCGTTTTTCGACCCAGAAATATTATTTTCTAAAATGTAACTTAAAAGATCGCTGTAAATATTTAACTACAATTATTGAATAAAATTTCAGGGTCGAAAAACGACTCTTTGAACTGCGGATTATACGCCGGAAATTACGGTAGTTAAATACATATGAGTCGGCGAAATATTTTTCCTCAGGGATTTATGCAAGTATTACTGCAGTAGGCTTGCAAACAGGGGTGCAAAATTCTAGGCGCCAATGGGCTGATTCCCATCACTAAATTTTATTAATATTCTTCGTCGAATTTTATTAGTACGCGTAAATTTCATTAGTATTATTATTAGGCGAAGAATACTAAAATTTTAGTGGTGGGAATCGGCCCATTGGCGCCTAGATTTTTGCACCCTTGCTTGCAAAGTTATACATAAAAATGATTCAACATGTGGTTGGATCGTATGTGTCGTAGAATATAAATTTTTCACTATTCGTTTATATGTAGAATGAGTTAGGTGCTGGCTATTCTGTATTTATTTATGCTGGTGTATACTAATTAAATAAATCTTAATGATTTTTAATAACCTTATTTGTATTGGATATTTTGGTATCCCGTCGACCACTTTCCATAAAGAAACTTTCGCCAAACTGTAACGCCCAATAACCAAATGGAAAAATGTTTTCATTGAATTCGCAAAAAAAAAAAAAAAAATAATAATAATAATAAAAAAAAATAAAAAAAAATACAAGAAATTCGGAAAAGCCCCACTCACTAAAGTGTCAACTATTAGTAATATTGTATATTTTTTTATTTACATTATTTTTCTTAACGCTCTCCGCTGGTGAATAAATGTTTGTGACGTCAGTTGAAACTGATACTGATTTATTGTACGTAACTATAGCGTCTAAAAGACATAGTGTGGCAAACGGCTATTCCAGTAATACTTTAAAAAGTTCTAAAAAATTGAATCCCATAAATGTCGAACGATGCTAAATGACAAATGTCGATCGCAGCGACATCTGCTAGCTCTTCATTGGCCGAAACGTTTTTTCAATTGAATCCTTATAGAATGACTACATTTGGACTATCAGATGTCGCTACGTTTGACAATTGTTGTTGAGAATTGTTCATTATTTATGGGATATAATTTTTTAGTACTTTTTGGTTGGCCGACTGCCATACTATATCTTCTAGATACTATAACGTAACTATGCATTGCAACATTCATTAAATATCATGACGTCGCCGTTTAATAATGTTAATTAACGAATATATTAATTATTAATTAATTATTTAATTATTCGAGTTATTTAGTAACTTTAATTAACGAAATAACTAATAAATTAGTAAACATTCATTGTAAATACAGATAAACGTCGAATTAAAAATCATTTGATGAAGTAACAAACACATGTAACTCATCCGACGTCAAGTGAATGTGACGCCACTATCATGCATTTTTTGCGTTAAATTTTATAGTTTGGCGATAGTTTTTTAAAATGAAAAGTGGTCGATGGGAAACTGGAGATGTACCGTCTTTTTTTCTATTAGGAATTATTTATGCTGCTACAGCATTAATGTATCTACAGAATTTTATCTGATACGCTATTCACGTATGAGGTGCTGAGAATTTGAGTGGACCAACTTCGCCAGCTGTGATTTCAATAAAAATGCTTTCTAAAATTGCGCTAAATTTTATCAAACTCTTTTAGGCCAGTTTTGGAAGTGGATTCTTACTATTTCTGCCTTTTTAAGTTAAAGAAGAGAAATTTTTTAAAAATATAAACCTTAAAACAAGCCACTTGATTCAATCTTGCACTGGCAACTTGTTATACAAGATCCAAATTACGATGCATCATCTGCAGAGATGCCAAGCTTTCCCTAATCGTCCGTAATATGTGAAATAATCTGACCCAGTTTAACCCTTTCGGGACCATGTGTGTATATATACCTCATAAAGAGCATACAGAATTTGTTTTAGGCACCAGTAAAAAATAAAAGTAATATTTGCTTTCTCTAATTACAGCATTTTTGTGATAGTTTAAGTAAAGGTAGCTTTTTAAAAAAAAGTGGTGCCAACCGAATAAAATTTGCGTAAAAGCCGCCGGTCCCGAAGGGGTTAACAACGTTTCGAACCAGAAAATTTAATGAGGCATTTTTATTTACTTAATTTCACTACATGGAATGTATTTAACGCTAAAATGACCGAAAATTTTAGTCAAGTTTTATAAAACTATTTCATACCAGAATTTTTATTTAAAACTATTTAACTTATTCATTTAACATTTTCCGGTTGTTTTATGTTTAACTTATTTTAAAGAGAAATTTCTGGTTCGAATCGCAATATATTAATTTGATAACGATCAAAGTGACTGCGCATGGTCGTTCTAGTGTTATTTTTCATTTCTTAAAGTAATTCTGGTGCGAAACGTATTTAACCTGGGTAAAGTTAAACCACTTATTACGGAAGATTAGTGAGAGCTTGGCATCTCTGATTATCTGTTAAACTGGTTCTATCATTTGAATAGTTTCGAAATTAATAACGTTCATTATACAGCCAATAGATGACATGACACAGAATGCTTTGTCACCTCAAGCACACACCGGGAAGCGAGTGCTATATATATTGATGTGTATACTAAAAGAATTATAACTCTTTTCTAGTGCATTGGAAATTATTAGATTAAAAATGTATGTATATATATATTTATACAGGGTGATTCGGAACTCCTAGGCAAAATTTTAAGGGGTGATGGAACACGACTAGACAAGCTCAAAACACCGTACAATGCATGGTCGTAATTCAAGCAGTGAAGCTCTATGAGGCGTTTTCTGATTGTGGAGAGAATCATGTTTTCTACACAATATCTAACAAATGATTGCTGATTTTATTCATGCGGATTAGTGTTACTAACTAAGATTCTAATATGTATGAAAATTAAAAGAAGAAATAAAAAAAAATTGCAAAGTAAGTAGCCCAAGAGAATTGTGCATGGTGGGGGGGGGGGGTGTATCTTAAATTGAACAAAACCTTCAGATTAGTTGAAGGGGAATCAGAACTCATGTAAAAACTTTAAGGAGTGATAGAACACATCTAAACAAGCTATTTTCATCATACAATGCATGGGCGTATCGCAAGCGGCGAACCGCTTTATGGCATTGTCATTAAACATGGAAAGCGTTGGTTTTTCACACAAATCATCACTTCTACCACTGATTGCAAAAGGAATGGCTGGTTTTACTAATCAGGAAATGACGGATATGCATTCCATGCATGGTGTTGCTGTGGTGAGTGCTCTGGAAGTTCTAATTGTGTAATATATAATTTCTCTCTATAATAACAAAAAAACCCTATAACGCTTCACTGCTTGAGTTGCGACCATGCATTGTATGATGTTTTGAAATTGTTTAGGAGTGTTCTATCACTCATTAATATTTTCCCGAAGATTTCCGAATCATCCTGTATATATTCTTCCATGAAGACATGGGAGAATTACTGTACATAACACTACTGTACATAACGTGAGTACACACACACACAAAAAAATGGGACAGTTCACTCTGGTTCTAGACGTCTCATATAAAAATGTTTCATAAAAGCCCCTCTATTGTAATTATCTTATCTTGTACTTATTACATTGTAATTATATTTAATATTTTGTTTTTAGCGTACTATGTCTGTTTTGGAAAATTCCGCTCGGACCTGGGGGGGGGGGGGGGGCTTTCTTCCTATAAACTTTCGAGCTAGAGGTCCCGATATGTGCTCTGTTACTTATTGTGATTTAAGTAACGATTTGGTTGTGTAAATAAATAGGTAAGGTGTTAAAGAAATTATTGGACTTTAAATTAAAGCCAGCCGTGTTGAAATAAAAGCGCAAATTAAGTTTTTATAGCAAATGGTATTCATACAAAATTTAGCCACTAACTGTAGATACTTTTATATGCGTGAACAATTTCAGCATAAGATCTATATCATCATACGACCAACTGATACACAGCAGAGCTGCCAAGTCTCCGGCATTTTGGATACCAGTATTTTAGTACAGAAAATGTTGTTTTATGTAATCGGGACATTCTTCGATTTAAAAGATCAACATTTTCTCTAAAATAATACTGGTGTTCAAAAATCCGGAGACTTGGCAAGTCTAAAACAGTCACAAGAGATCAAGCTGTGCAGCCAAATCTGACGGATTTTTAATTCAGAAAATCCAAAATTGTTTCCAGAAATTTTGAATAGTTATTATATTTCAAAAAATTCCGTGGGTAATATTAAAATAATTACTATTGAAAATTTCCTGGTGTGGATGTGGAATTTCTGCGGAATTTCTAAATAAAAAATTTGTGATTTATCGAGTATATTTGGCAACACCGGGAAGCGAGTGCTATATATATTGATGTGTATACTAAAAGAATTATAACTCTTTTCTAGTGCATTGGAAATTATTAGATTAAAAATGTATGTATATATATATTTATACAGGGTGATTCGGAACTCCTGGGCAAAATTTTAAGGGGTGATGGAACACGACTAGACAAGCTCAAAACACCGTACAATGCATGGTCGTAATTCAAGCAGTGAAGCGCTATGAGGCGTTTTCTGATTGTGGAGAGAATCATGTTTTCTACACAATATCTAACAAATGATTGCGGATTTTATTCATGCGGATTAGTGTTACTAACTAAGATTCTAATATGTATGAAAATTAAAAGAAGAAATAAAAAAAAAATGCAAAGTAAGTAGCCCAAGAGAATTGTGCATGTTGGGGGGGGGGGTATCTTAAATTGAACAAAACCTTCAGATTAGTTGAAGGGGAATCAGAACTCATGTAAAAACTTTAAGGAGTGATAGAGCACATCTAAACAAGCTATTTTCATCATACAATGTATGGCCGTATCGCAAGCGGCGAACCGCTTTATGGCATTGTCATTAAACATGGAAAGCGTTGGTTTTTCACACAAATCATCACTTCTACCACTGATTGCAAAAGGAATGGCTGGTTTTACTAATCAGGAAACGACGGATATGCATTTCATGCATGGTGTTGCTGTGGTGAGTGCTCTGGAAGTTCTAATTGTGTAATATATAATTTCTCTCTATAATCACAAAAAAACCCTATAACGCTTCACTGTTTGAGTTGCGACCATGCATTGCATGATGTTTCGAAATTGTTTAGGCGTGTTCTATCACTCCTTAATATTTTCCCCAAGATTTCCGAATCATCCTGTATATATTCTTCCATGAAGACATTCCATGAGAATTACCGTACATAAAGTTTTTAAATTATAATATGAAGCGGTTCTTCAAAGATAATGGGTAATATTTGTTATATTAATGTTAGTCGATTAAGAAATATATCATAATATTAACTAAAAGCCATTTATTACTTTAAATTTAAGAAATATCGTAAAAAAAAACATTTCTCTGTTAAATCATTTTTAACTAATTAAACTGACTTTTATTAGCATTTTAAAAAGTCAACTATTAACTAGACCAGGTGTTTTCACCTTCAATACTGAAACCATTATTTAAGAATAGTAATCTTCGCCTTATTTAATCTCAAAATTTTGCGATGAAATAAGACACAGATTATCTTTTGAAAATGGTGGTTCCACGTGGGTAGCAGTTGGAAACCTCTGGACTGACTCCTAAGTACTTTTAATAACTTTATTTACATATTCTTGCAAGGATTGGACCATTAATTGTAATATATACTAACCTTAATTACGTTCAGATCATACATTAAAATAAATAAACATAAAAAGTTAAGTATAAAATTATATAGAATAACGTTTCCTATCAGAAAAAAAAATTTAAATTTTACGGCTTTTATGCATTAGTTTAAACCCTGAAAGTTATTAATTTTACTTTCCTTTGTTGTTGCGTTTTCAACTATAAAATATCCTTAAGGTATCATAATCATGGGACATTAATAAAAGGCTGCGAACGTCGTTTTTAAAACTGATTTTTTCATATAAATTTAATGATTTTTCTTGTTTTTCTTCGTGTTAAATATTGACTTCATAAATCTGATTTGGTAATACTAAAGCGCAGAAAAAATCTTTAAACATTTTATTCTTGAAAAGAATGAGCCTTAAACCAAACATCTTTTGGTGATATTTCATGCATGTGATTAATGTTACGTTTTTTAATCTAACATTCACTTTGAACAAAATGTTTGTAAAAAAATGTGTACATCATTAGAAATTCTTTTTTGTATATGATGCAAGAAAAAGAGAGATTTCTGAAATTTGCATAATGATTTTCAATAATTAATAAGAATAAAAAAAAAACTGCCTTATTAACACATTTCATTTACACGCCATGGTTGATAAGATAAATAAATACTTTATCATTTTTAAATTAGCTTCACAGTGTCATACTATATTGCCTCCATTTTATGCACAAGCCTCCATTTTATACATATTGCATAGTGTATTATAAGAACCATGCACAAATTATATGGAAATGTGGACCCGGTCAAATTGGCTGAAAATTTGAAATGTTGTAGTTCATGCAATGCTGTTCAAATGTATCAATAGGCGCAATCCTGCAAACTGGCTAGTTTCGTTGCTATGACCATTGGGAGATATTAATTCATATTACGAGGGAGGACCCAAAAATAACCGGAATTTCTTTCTTAAAACCTGTATATAATTTATTAATTTATTTTTTATCCTTTTTTTGTTAACAAAACAAACTTAACACCTTCAATATACTCTCCATTTAACTTCGTAAACTTACCGAATCAATGATTCTAGGAAACATTATTCAAACTCGTCTGTCTGTATGGCTGCGAGCTCCTGCCTCGTTTTTTCTTCATCTCTTCCCCATCGTTTATACGATGTCCTTTCGTGTCCTTCTTCGTTCATGGTTACAAAAATAAGTCACACGGAGCAATGACAAGTGAGTGTGTCTTTGTGTGTGTGTGTGGGGGGGGGGGGGGTCGTGGGGAAAAAGAGATGCGTTTTTAGCCATGAACGAGCAAATGTTGGAAAAATCAGTCGTCCCTATTGTCTGGCCAGCAAGGTCACCAGATCTGAACCTTTGTGACTTCTGTCTGTGGGGTTTTCTCAAAGATCGTGTTTATCAAGGACGTGTAACTAATGAAGCGGACGTGAGAAAAGCTAGCATTGTACGCCATGTTTCCCTCATTCCTACTGATATGTTGCTCGTGCGGCCGTTGATAACGCGGTGGTAGGTTTCAGCATATTGCTGACCGACAAGGTATGCACATAGAGCACACAAGTGTGTAAATAAATAAAATATTCCGTTATTCTTTGATTTTTGAACTTGAATTGTTTTCTTTCTTTTTACGTCGTTAAAGCGACACCTCGTGGCAAAATTTCAAACTTTTTTTACGAAAATCCCAGCTGCATGATCTACATAACATCTATATATTTAAACGCTAAGCATTTTCTTTCGACAGTTCGGAGAACAAACTACTGCATCAAATGACATCATTATTTTTTTAAATGAAATATATTTGGACACAGATTTGTTATCGTACATTCATTTGTTTGAAAATTTAATTAATTAGCTGTAATTTTAAATTAAACTTTTACTTCTGCGTGTGACGTCATAAAGTCGGCAATCGGATAACGCCCACTGTAGCGAGGCACAGAGTAAAGAGAAACTCCGTGGTTGCGGTGATAAAAGATATATAAGAAATATTAAAAGCACGTGGCTTTTAGGCCGAATTTTTTATTTGTAAGTTAAATTTCGGTAAAAATATTTATCCGCGTGTTTTATAAGCGAATAAAAATTCATATTTATTGTGACGTCACGGGGATATTGTCCATTGGGTTTATTTTATCATTATGCATTATAACTTTTTTGATGCCGTTTTTTCATTACAATTAAATGCAAAAAATATATTTTTTTGTGTACATGGTTTTTACGCATAAAAGTAACGTATACAAAATACGTGTGTAAAGTTTGCGCCGGTGAAAATGAAGTTATGCTTAGCTTGAAATGCATTTTAACACTGATAAAACAAAAAAGAAAAATTTATATGATTGTGTCAACATGATGTAATTTTAACTCATTTTTCAATTTTTAATTTTAAAGAGTAGAACTGGAGCCTTTATTGGTTGCTTCCTCTTGATTGCATACTTTGATTACACGTTACCAATTACTTTTTTTAAATTATAAGTTAGAAGATTTCATTTTTTAATAAAAAAATTCACAAAAGTAAAGGATTTCAGGAAAATTAAAATATTTAAAAATAATGTTATGGTAAGAAAAAAAAAAGAAAAAAAAACATTGAAAAAATTATTGTATTTTTAGCTAGAATAAACAATGTAAGGCTAATATTTTATAGGAATTATTTTGGTAGGTTTGTTATACGTTCATTTAACAGTTCCTTATTAGCGGCAAAATCCTATTTCTTTCCCTCTGAATTTCTATTTCGATGTCAAAAAATGGTAGTCTACTTTTGGACGCCAGCCAAAACACAGTGGAAATTTTTAGAAATGTATAAGGGTTGTGACAACAAACGGCGCTATCGCTTTAGCTTTCATCGCGCTTACATCCCTTCTAAATACTACAAATTTCCATTTTTTACAACATTTTACTACATTTTACAATTTTAATTCTTACATCATCAATTAGAAAAAAATTAGCTTTCAATTGAAAGTTATTTTAAAAATACCGTTTAATTTAATGGCTTTTTAAATAATTTTCAAGCATGGAATATTTTTCAATTCTATTTCAACAATGACCATCAGCTTGCTTTAATAATGTTAATTAGCTCCTGAGAAATTTGTCACAATTGAAAATAGATTTCCCTAACTATCATGAAAAGTGAAAATAAATAAATAAATAAAAAAAACCCTGATAAATCATAAGATCAGATTATCCATAAGATACAGCATTTTGACACTAAACTAAAATCTGACCAAAAAAAAAAATATTTTCAGTTTATGATTAACATAACATTGATATGTTGAATTCGTTGATGCATATGTTGCATCAGAATATGCTAGGAACTGTATTTTACTATTGTTTTAAAGATTCATTGGATATTTAACTGTATAAGAGGGAAAATATCCCCGACTGAGATGGAAAAGGAATAATCATCCTGATTATGTAAAGGAAACGAAGAAACCATACACATAAATTACACTTGAAAACATTAAAAATCTCCCTCATCTGCAGTTTGATTTATTATTGTAAAAAAAATTCTCCATTTTTACACAAAAATTGATTAGCTTAAAACAATTGATGCGTTTTAGAAGATATGGATTTGAAACGAACAATGATTAAATAGGACATTTTAAAACTTTTAATTTAAACATTTTAAAACTTTTCTTTTAACCTCGAATTTCGACGGTGCCTTTGGGCATATGCAATGCACATGCTCATAGGAGCTCATTCCGTTGCATTATCAAGGGGGGGGGGATGTGTGCCTTATTTACTTAATATGAGATGAAAGTAGGGACACTATACTATTTGTATGATATTTCATAGGTCCATGAAATTTTCTTTCTTGCCGTGGGGAAAATGGCAGTAATGTGAACTGATTTGCATTACACAGTTGTTTACGGATTGTTTGTTTGGAGTTTGCATCGGAAATAGTACTGTATTTCACTGCGGGGAAAAAACTTTTAATATAAAATATTTGAAAGAATGTTTCATACGCACCCATTATTATATAATAAAGAAGCTTATTTTACTGATATTGTTATAGTTATTTTTTTCCGTCAAGTTTTCACGGGTTCCATATAGTATATTTAAAGTTTCATTCTGATCCGTTCAGTAGAACCGGAGCTATGAGCCTCTGAGTACCGTCAGTTTAATTTTAATCCACCTTGTACACACTGTTTAAAATTTGCAGCAAACTGTCCAGTCATTTGACCGTTTTTATATAAAATGGTTACATAACCGTAAATTAACTCTATTCTGACCGCATTATTGGCCATATTATGGTCGGAATAGAATTAAATTACGGCTATGTAACCATTTTATATAAAAACGGTCAAATGACTGGACAGTTTGCTGCAAAATTTTAACAGTGCAGTTCTTAAAAATGTTTCGAGTCAGTAAGGTTATTCAACTGTTTCTAACAAAGATACTTTAATGAAATGTTCGGGCTGTTCGTTCTAAAATGGCAATAAGAATTATAATTCCCTACAAGTATGAAAGCAAAATCGGTGTAAAATTTTATTAAATACAATTATTCGATCAGTAATTTAATATTTTGTGCAATAAAATTGAACAAAATAAATTTTTATCGCCATATATTGAAATCACTACAAAGTTTTACGAGATATATCATGATCTCTCAGTTACTTGCAATATTGTCGTTTAAACATGTTTACAACTGAAACAAAGTTAAACTCATGCATGATAATTCGTATTATATGAAACTTAATTCATTTACTGCCACATCGACTTCTTACAAACTTGGAGGTCATGACATTATCAGATTAATGCATATTTTATTCAAAATATGCACTAGAAATTTCGAACAGAAAATTTCTGTTTGTGATTTTACGGAACGTCTGCAATTAAATCAGAGGCACAGTTTTAAGAGTGTACAAACTTGGAGGTCATGACATTATCAGATTAATGCATATTTTATTCAAAATATGCACTAGAAATTTCGAACAGAAAATTCCTGTTTGTGATTTTACGGAACGTCTGCAATTAAATAAATAACCAACTGCTGTTAAAAATTGTGATAAGAGTTTCGGCAAAACTGATTACGACGCAACAGCCATCGTATGGCACATTCCTTCAAATTAGAAACGACGATTGGCGCGTCGTATTGCAGTTAACGCGGGCCTATCACTCTGTCCGTTCTTTGAATCCCACTTTTTTCAAAGAACAATCTTCTTTCTGTATTTTTCTTAAAAATTTTGTAGAAACCTACCTGTAAGGTGACTTTTGGTGTAAATGTTGTAAAGACATAGCTGGCTAATTCCATGCGTGAATGTAGTGTAAGTTACATTGTAGTGTAAGTTACATATTATATATTTGATGAATATTCATATTACTTATAAATGCTATATCCCATATCTTTTTATACAAGGAAACTTAACATAAAAGGAAAAAGGAAAATTTCTGTTTTATCTAACAAATATGTTTGCTTTTTATAAAATGGAAATAGAGAAGCAGGTGTGGTGCCACACTCTAAATAAAAATATACAAGCTTTTCAACTAAATTTAGTCAAGTGTCTACTTTCAGCACATAAACTTGAAGAAAAATAAATTCTAACTTTCCAATATGCCAGTGTTTTCCAATTTAGCAAAATTTCGCATTCGTGGAAAATTTATTAGTATGTTGTTCGATTTCTTAATCATTAAACTGTTTGTTTAAATACACATTGCTAATCAATAAGAAATGAATTAAAATGAATAAAATCCACTATTTTTAAATGCAAAATAAAAATTCTTAAAGAGAACTTTAACAAACTCAATATATTAACAAAATAAAATTATATCTTGCTAAATTCTGACACACAGCCCATATCAAAAAGGGGAAATTTATCTATATTTGACAATTAATATTAAAAATGTTAATTTTGAATAGGAATTAGGTTTAAGGTTATTTTAAGGGAGATGTTTCTTTTTAAGTGATAGGCTTAATCAGTGTTGCCAGTGGGCTACTTTTTAACTGCGTTCGTAATTATATAAATACCTAGCACCTATAGTCGTCGTCTGGCCCGTCCGTCTGTCTGCAAATAACAACACAAAAATTACCCAACGAAAAGGTTTGAAATTTAATATATATAATCGTTGCATAATTTCGTCGAGTCATTTCAAATTTTATGAAAATCGAACCAAACCTTAAAAATATATGAACAAAAGATTTCTTCACTCTATTAAATCCTGTCATACGTAATTAATTCATTGATATCCCATGATAGGTAATGATTCTAGGTTGCCATGGTAATTACGTCCTATTTAAGATGGAGTCATGTTATTTCCGTATTGCTAAATTTAAAAACCAAATTTGTATACTAAAATTGTTTAATTATAGCAATCATATAATTTACAGATAATTTTTGGGATAGAAATTTCCGGAGAAATTGATATTAAATGAAAAAAAGAGCCTAAATATGGATTTCAAGTTCTGAAATTTTCAAAGCTGGACTGAAGTTACCCACTAGAATTTTCAGTAAATATCAACAAAAGATAAAATGTTTCCAACTTAAAGTGTACTTATTTTATTACGGAAATTAATCATATCATAATGACAGACTATATAATTCATTTTTTCAGTGAAATAATAACGATTACTTTCTTCATTGTCTTGTATGGGATATTTGCTCATAGCAGTGGCGCAGCGAGAGGGCCTTGATCACTTTACTACCAGTATTTTTATATATTACATTCGGGCTTATTAAATTCATAACGTACAAAGATCAAATAAGGCCAAAGTAGTATGTACTTATACTGGTAGAAAGGGATCGAGCCCCTCCGCCCACCCTTACGCTATGCCACTGCCACGCACCTGCGACTCCAGACGGGGCGGCACTGCCATTTACATTAAAAATCATTTACCACATTACATAACACAAAACTCTACTTTTGCTGATATTGACTTTACCAGGGTTACCAGCTTGGCCTCTTTTAAATTTCGCATTCATACCAGAAATTCTCTACAATAATATTTTCTTTATTTAATGACAGACATTTCGTGATTACTTAAAGTAAAAATTCTTCTTTCAAAATTTCTGGTAATCGAAATTTTAGAATTAAATAAATGGCCAACCTGGTAACGCTGGACTTTACGAGTATTGTCATACAACTACCACTTAACATCTTTATTCATCCTAATGGTAAATTCCCAGTTAATGGTCTATCTCATTTATTCTCACAATACGCACACGGTTTCTTTGCCGGTGACTTGAACGCCAGAAGCAGGCGTTTGCAGTGGCGTAGCGTCAGGGAGAGCACGATCATTTTAGTACCAGTATAATTTTATACTACATTTGGCCTTACTTAATCTTTGAACGATATGAATTAAATAAGGCCAAATATAGTATATACGAATACTGGTGCTAAAGTGATCCTACCCCCCCGCCCTTGACGCTAAGCCTCTGAGCATTGGAACTGCCACGGAAACTCACATAGAGGTACCTCATTACACAACTTAATTCAACACTACAATCTTAGCCTTCATGCTCCAACAACACCAACACACATTAGCACAGTGCCTAATACCCATAATTTTATTATTGACCATTTCAAAAAATCGTCTTTATCCTATTAGTACCACTGTAACTAATAAGCTAATCTCTGACCATCTTCTTGTTTCTTTCAAAAGAGATCTTATTAATCCTATCCCCTCCCCATTTCCGTGGCCATCGACTGGACCAAGTTAACTAACTACCTTAATAACCTTGACATAAATTTTCCTGCTATAAATAACAGTAATGATATTGCTACTGCTGTTGATCTTTTGAACTCTCATATTACTGATGCTCTAAATTTCTCTACCTTTAAAAACTTTTAAAATAATAATTCCTTCATCCCTCCTCCCTATATCTAAAATCTCTGCAAGCAAGTCTTCGGCGTCTTTTTCAAAATTCTAGGGACGCTATCTTTTAACCCCTTATCAATAGACTTACTACTCGGATCAAAAACTGCATCTTTAAAGAATAACAAAAAGTTGGAACAACTTCTTCAAAATCATTGCTAGCGAGGACAATTCTCTTTGGTTTCTGAAACGTAAAATTAACAATAACTATACAGCCATCCCTCCTCTTTCGGCAAACAATAGCACAGCATATACTGACGAGGATAAAACTGAAATCCTTGCCAGATCCTATTCTAACAATTTTTTTCCTAATCTCACTGTCTCTATCCAGGATCATATCACCCATGTCAGTAAATCTGTTCGCAGGTTCCTGGCAAAACGCCCTGGTGTTCTCCCCCCTGTTGTCCAGCCTATTGTCATTCACAATATCATCAATAAACTTAAAAAGCGTAAGCCCCCTGGGTACGATAAAATCTCAAATACTGCTCTTAAAACTGCTCTTCCTCCTAACTTTATCATCCATATTAATAATTTTAGAAAGTCTATCTTTAAATTTAATTACTTTTCCAAACCCTGGAAAATCTCTATTATTTCTCCTATCCCTAAACCTGGTACTAACCTCTCTGAACCAACCAACTACAGACCTATCTCACTTCTTCCCTCTCTCAGTAAAGTCATTGAACGTGTCATCATGACAAAGTTACAGGACCGTATACAACAGAACAACATTCTTATGCCCGAGCAATTTGGCTTTCGCCCAAAACACTGAACAGTACACCAGCTGCTCCGAGTAGTAGAATTTCTCAGTGAAAAACTTAAGACGAAGATTCCAGATAACGAAGATTCCAGCTGCTGCCACATTTCTTCACAAAGGCATTCGACAAAGTGAGGGCCTCATATATAAATTAATTAGGCTTAAATTCCCAGCCAGACTCATACACTTAATCTTTTCTTATCTTTGCATTTGCGTTTTTCACGTCCGTATAAAAAATATTGTCTCTAACGCCTTCCCAATCTTGGCGGGCATCCTTCAAGGGAGCATCATTGGCCCTTGTTGTTTAACATTTGCTTTAATTAACGATATTCCACGCTTACTTAACACTTATATTGCACTCTATGCGGACGACACTTCCATTTACGTTTCTGCCCACCACTCATATACACTATACAGATACCTACAGACTCACATCGACGCCTTCCTGAACTGGTGCGACCTATAACGCATCAATATCAACAAAAACAAAACCTCTGCTTTCTACTTCCCCAGAAAACTAACCTATCCAAATAGAATTACTAACAATAACACCACTATACCCCGGTCAAACGAAGCTAAATACCTAGGGGCTATCCTGGACCAAAGATTAACTTTTAATAAGCATATTCAAGCCATCAGGGGAAAAGTCGCCGGAGCTTCGATTGCACTCAAACCGCTACTCAATAGCAAAACCCTTGCCATCTATAATAAACTTCTTATAACTCTTCTGTAATTAATATCCTTCTGTATATTTTCTGCTTCCTCTCCACTTTCACCTATGCCAGTCCGGTCTGGGGCTTCTTCTGCAAAACTCCAGTGGGCAATTTAAGCAATCTTCACTACAAAAATCTCGGTATTGTGAGGAATATTAGTTATTAGCTGTTATCTACGAAACAGTACTATTAGCAGGGACCTTAATACCTCTACTCTTAAGAAAATGATTATCCAACTCTCTACAAAATTTTATGACAAGATCTACGATCTTTCTAATGAAATTATTGCGGAATTGCTGGACTATGACGCCTTTGATCCTTACTTCCGTAAGAGACAGAGGTGCCAGTTTCTCACTAATATTCCGTAATATGTGGGTTAATTTGACTCAGGTTTAACACTTTTCGCACCAGAAAGTTTTTAAAGAAATTAAATTAAATAAATTCCGCGTAGGGACATGAAATTAAATAAATAAAGATTCCTCCAGTAACTTTTCTGGTATGAAGCGTTGATAAAATAGGTCAGATTGATCCACATATTACGGAATATTAGTGGAACTTGGCACCTCTGGTAAGAGACGAAAATATTCCAGCATTATGGACCCTGAAAATTCGTGTTCACCATCAGGGCCTGATTACCAACGGCGCAAACTTCTACCAGTAAAAATGAATAGAAATTTCCCCCTATTCATGGCAGTAATTTTGCATGAATAGAGCGTTAAAATAAGACGAAAATTTCTATTAAAATTTACTGGTGGAAGTTTTCCCCGTGAGTAAGCAGGCTCTGTTCACCATCACTATATTTTTGACATTTTCCTTTTAATCTTCTCTTATATTGAAAAAAAAATATATGGCTTTGAAGAGTGTCTTTTTTATTTTGGTTAGTTAAACCCTATGTATTTATTGACTGCTAGGCATTTTCAATTGTTCGGTACGAACATGTCTCGAATAATCTTTTATTCTTTTTCCTCCACAGTAGTTTCTACAATTACAGCTATACCACGTTTTTTTATATTTAACTTCATTTTCAAGCTTGTTTCTAGCCCTTAACTGTTTGAACTTTATTATTTTTTATTCCAAATTTTTCTACCTTCTCCATTTTTTAATTTTTGCAACCATTATTCTATCTCTTCTTTGTAGTTTTAAAACTACAGTTTATCTTTTTATCATTGGCTCAATTTTATAAGCAAGACATTTTAGCATTAAACTAGGTGTTAAGTTGTTCGCAACTAGAAAGCCGCTTAACCAATGCTCTACGGTTCGGACTGTTCGGATTTCTGAAAGTGTACGTGAAAGACCTTTTTTTTTTTTTGAAAAAGTGGTGCAAGATAAATTTGAAAAATAGTCGCACGGCGATAAATAGTCGCAAAATAGTCGGCTGCAACTGTTTTTATATTCTAATCACAATACTATTTTCTGACGAAAGTTGTATGTACTTGCACTTCTTGTAGTAGGATAAAGCAATTTTATTAATAAAATAATAATAATAATCGCCCATTGCAACCATGATCCACCAGCCTAGAATGTAAGGCGTCATTTAGAAGAGAATGAAATGGCAGTACAACGTTGCAAGTTTTATTTTTTTCAGTTCACTTTGTTTGATTGCCGCTACTTTTTTTAAAATAAATATATTTGCATTACTTAATCTGTCATTAAATAAAATCAACATCTATAGAGTAATCACCGCTTAAAGTGATCACTGATTATAAGAATCAACACTTTATATGATTTGAAATCCCTGAATAAAATACACTTTAAATCTTTGTGATTTTCTTGCTAATACGAATCAATCAGACATGATTCTCCCAAGCGGAGTTTACGATATTAAAAAAAAAAAAGTGGTAGCAGTCGAACAATCTAAGTGTAAAAATCCTCTTATTTGACAAAACTGCGCCAGTATTATTAAAAACATTTGTTGTAATCAAACAGCGTTGCCAGTTTGACCATTTTCAAAAATTTAGACATTCTGAATTCATATCGATATTTTAAATGAAGAATTTGTAGTTTACGTAATAAGTATGAGTCATAATAAATGTCTGTTATCAAATAAAGCAAAAATTACTATTCGTGATTTTTGAATTTTTGAAAAAGGTCCAACCTGGGGCCGCTAGTTCCTTACATTTTAAAAAAAATTTACATTGTGTGATCAGAATTTTAAAAAAAGTAGTGAACAGACCAACGCAATCAAACAAGGCAATTTTATAGGAAAGGCTACCTTGTTCAATAGCTCAATATTTCTTATGACGAGCAGATTCTGGCAATTGCCGATTCTGCTATAGTTTAACTAATTTGTTTATTTAAACAAATGGTACACAAATGTTTATAATAAATAATTTATTTGCCTTTCTGTTAAAATATTTGTGGTTTAAGTTGATTAAAACATACGTAATATTATTTAGATATTAAACGGAGCAATTCAATGCTACTCATTAAATTTATTGCATTACAGTATTAATCAAATATTACGAAATTTAGTCTATTTGATTGCACTTGAAATTAAAATGAGTCAATCACACATCTTCTATACTAATAAAATAAAGTTTCGCTCTGTGTGTGTGTGTGTGTGTGTGTGTGTGTGTGTGTGTGTGTGTCTGTTGGCGATGGCTAGGAAAATTTAGCGCACCTAGAAGTCTAAGAATTTAGATTTAGGTAGTCCAAACCCTCGCCTGGTGTACCTGACTCTCAGAATTTTAATATTTCAATTATTTACTGAAATATTAATTAATATCCACAAACAACTATCATCAAAAATACGCTTTTTTCTCTTGGGTTGGTTGGTTGCATCGATTCTTCACGAAGTAATTACCGTAATTTCCGGCGTATAATCCGCAGCTCAAAGAGTCGTTTTTCGACGCAGAAATTTTATTCAATAACTGTAGTTAAATATTTACAGCGATCTTTTAAGTTACATTTTATAAAATAATATTTCTGGGTCGAAAAACGACTCTTTGAGCTGCGGATTATACGCCGGAAATTACGGTAAATAAACCAGAGTAGCGATGCATAGATAAGGATGTCTAACTGAATAGTGTCGATATGGATTGAAATTATCAGCGTCGAGCCATGCTAATGTCGCGCCACCTGCACACGACAAATTACACATACGTCCCCCTGTTTGAAATATTTTCCAGGCACGTTTTTCTTCATGGAAATTAGTCGGGTTTAAGTTTTTTTTTACACGACATATATTATTATGATACAGATTGTTAATACAGAAAATATTATTTAACAGATTCTTTTTTATATTTGCGGAAATGAAGAGAGGGAAGGGTCTAATTACATTTAAGCTTCAAGGTGTATTTCTAGAAAGCAGCTACAAGAATTTCCGAATAATAATCTAAGCCAAATTTCAAATTAAGTTCCTAGCTTAACCAAATGAATCGATCTTTAAAGATGTACCGTAATCCTCCTAATTAGTTATTTGCTGAACAACCCCTCCCCACCGGCCCCTCCTTCAAAGTGTTTTCTCTAACTATGCTCCGTTTCCATATCTCAGCAGCTATCCTTCCGATTTCAACGCAAGTGATTCCAAACATTATAATTAACTTAATAGTCACCCTTTCTAACATTAAACTAAATTTATGAGTAGCGGTTACCACTATTTCCGAATAATAGTTTAAGCCAAATTTGTAATTAAGTTCCTAGCTTAAGCAAACGAACGAATTTCGAAAGATTCATAGTGATCCTCCGAATTAGTCATTTGCTGAAGGGTACTTGAATATCCCCTTCCCCGGCGGCCCTCCCTTCAAGGTTTTTTTTCTCTAACTATGCTCCGTTTCCCTATCTCAGCAACTATCTTTCCGATTTCAGCGCAAGTGATTTCAAACGTTATAATTAATTTAATAGTCACCCTTTATAACATTAAACTAAATTTATGAGTAGCGGTTACTACTATTTCCGAATAATAGTTTAATTCAAAATTGTAATTAAGTTCAAAGCTTAAGCAAACGAACGAATTTTGAAAGACGCATAGTGCTACTCCTAATTAGTCATTTCCTGAAGGGTACTTGAACACCCCCCTCGGCACCTCTTTCAAGAATTTTTCTCTAACTATGCTCATTTTCTATATCTCAGCAACTATCTTTCCGATTTCAACACAAGTGATTCCAAACATTATAATTAATTTAATAATCACCCTTTATAACATTAAACTAAATTTATGAGTAGCGATTACCACTATTTACGAATAATATTTTAAGCCAAATTTGTAATTAAGTTCCTAGCTTAAGCAAACGAACTAATTTCGAAAGATGCATAGTGGTCCTCCTAATTAGTCATTTGCTGAAGGGTACTTGAATATCACCTCCTTCAAGGTTTTTTCTCTAACTATGCACCGTTTCTATATATCAGCACCTATCTTTCCAATTTCAACGCAAGTGATTCCAAACATTATATTTAACTTAATAGTCACAATTTATAACATTAAACTAAATTTATGAGTAGTGGTTACCACTATTTCCGAATAATAGTTTAAGCCAAATTTGTAATTAAGTTCCTAGCTTAAGCAAACGAACTAATTTCGAAAGATGCATAGTGGTCCTCCTAATTAGTCATTTGCTGAAGGGTACTTGAATATCACCTCCTTCAAGGTTTTTTCTCTAACTATGCCCCGTTTCTATATATCAGCACCTATCTTTCCAATTTCAACGCAAGTGATTCCAAACATTATATTTAACTTAATAGTCACCCTTTATAACATTAAACTAAATTTATGAGTAGTGGTTACCACTATTTCCGAATAATAGTTTAAGCCAAATTTGTAATTAAGTTCCTAGCTTAAGCAAACGAACTAATTTCGAAAGATGCATAGTGGTCCTCCTAATTAGTCATTTGCTGAAGGGTACTTGAATATCACCTCCTTCAAGGTTTTTTCTCTAACTATGCCCCGTTTCTATATATCAGCACCTATCTTTCCAATTTCAACGCAAGTGATTCCAAACATTATATTTAACTTAATAGTCACCCTTTATAACATTAAACTAAATTTATGAGTAGTGGTTACCACTATTTCCGAATAATAGTTTAAACCAAATTTGTAATTCAGTTCCTAGCTTAACCAAACGAGCGAATTTTTATACATGCATAGTGGGCCTCCTAATTAGTCATTTTCTGAAGGACACTCGAACATCCCCTCCCCTCGGCACCTCACTCAAGGTTATTTTCTCTAACTGGGCCTTATTTCAATAACTGGGCTAATTATGTTCCAATCTTCTCGAAACCAGCTCAATTTTGTAGCGCGCCTACTACACAGTAACGTAGGCAGCGGGGATCTGTCTTAGAAGTTCGCTCGGAAAGAGGTTTATTTAGAACAGAATGCTCCCCTGGCGGTGGTAGGGGGAAATAAAAGATTTTCCAGAGCGTACGAGCATGCCCAGTATAATGTGCCGAAGCCATCGCAGACCGTGGTCAGAGTGTCGTTTTTAAAGAGATTTAAGTTTATTACAGGGGCTCGGGCAACGCCAGGAGGGTCAGCTAGTTCATTAATAAAATATGTATTTCAACTGCTTTAACGCTTAAAATGATTCGTATAAAATGTAATTCGTATTAAAATAATGCTTATGGAATTGTTTTTGAATAAAAAAAAAAATCCTTAATTATAAGTTTTTTAAAAGTTCGACTTTTTTAAAAATAAAATAAAAGGTTTATAATACATCTTGAGAAATCAAATTTCTATATAAAAAAATAACTTTCATTTTTATTCCATACTTATATACAGTTTTCATCTTTTCACTTTTACAGTGACCAATCACTTAAACGCGATTTTCTATAATTAATTTATTATACTAGTAGTTAAAAATAGTACAAATTCGGCAAATAAATTCTGCGATTAAATAAGGCAACAATTTAGAAGTACTAAATATAA
The DNA here is from genome assembly GCA_963931845.1 of Maratus michaelseni. Taxonomy (NCBI): domain Eukaryota; kingdom Metazoa; phylum Arthropoda; class Arachnida; order Araneae; family Salticidae; genus Maratus; species Maratus michaelseni. The sequence goes on from OZ007595.1 coordinate 223,072,871, forward strand.
TTACAGTACATCGTGGATAAATGACAGTTGATTTTTCGTTATTCCAGCGACGGTCATTCTTCGACTTTCAACAAAGGATATTCCAGTTCATTTCTACGTTCTCTTTTTTAATGTATGTTGATGTATAACTTTTGACCGGGTGCTCTGATTTTAACTAGCGTATATACTCGTGTATAATTCACCCTAAAACTTGAGAGAAATAATGTGAGTCTTCATTTGAACACCAGTTATTATGAATTTTTTTTTATTAAATAAGGCCAAGAAAATGTATGCAAACGTATTAGTTTTACAACGAAAGGACACTACATTTTTCTCGAATTTTGGATTTGACATATTCACAAGAATATATGGTATTTATTTTGTTTTTGTTGGAAATGACTCGTTATACATTTCTTGAGAACCTAAAAATGGTACGTTTATTTTCCTGTCTTTTTTTTTTTTTGTCTTGCTTTCCAAACTGCAACTTTCTTAAAAATTGCGAAACCGCGCAAAATTTCAATATGTTGTTGAGACAGACAATTCTAGTTTATTTTTTAAATAGCATAGGTACCACGTTTTACGCTTTATTATTTTTTTTGTACCTTTATTTTTGAAACGAAAAAGTTGTCTTTTTTTAACGCTTTACACGTCCGCATGTCTCGTAAAAATACTTCTATTCATAAAATGTTGAAATGATTGATTGACACCAGAATTTAGAAACAAATTTCTCCGAAAATAAGTAATTTTTTTTTTCTTTGATGTACTTGATATAAAAGGGAATTAAAAATAAAAAGGGGTGAAAAAAGGGATAGCATTTAACCCTTCTTTGTATTAGTTTTTCTTTTACAATTGTGTTTTTTATACATATATTAAATATTAGACACCAGAAATTTTAAGATAGATTTTTAACTTTGTTCAGCAACATAGTTCACGGGGAAATTTACTGGATTAATATTTCTATATAAATGTAGTGGTGGCGAAGAAATTGATTTATTTATTAAAAGTTAAATAAAAAGTGATGGAAATTTACATCACTATGTAATTAAGGATTAACCCTTTCCGGCACAGTGGTCCAACTTCGGGCACACATAATGTTAATTCCAAACTTGCATTCGGCACCAAGAATATTTTAATAAAATTTTGCTTCTATAATGAAAGCTTAAAATAATGAATTCTTATTTTCAAAAAAAGTCGTTTGTAAATTCCGGTGTCAGTCAGTAATTTCGCATTTTACGAACAGAATTTGTCTGTGCCTGAAAGGGTTAAGGATAAAAATTAAGTTACTTTACGACGACACCACTGTGGTGTCGCCGGTTACAAATATACGAAAAAGGCATTTTACTGCATTTATTTCAATTTAAGTAATTCAGAGTTGCAATATTTAAATTAATTTATCTCACTTTGTGTTTTATTCAGTACATGAGTGTGATCAAAATACTAAAACTTCATCACATATTTTTTGCGTCTCACAATTGAAAATTTGAAGCAAAATCCTGGTCAAAATTAATTTTCATATGTTTTAAAGATAAAACCATTGTTGTTAACTTACTATTAGTAAATACATTTAATAAATGTTATATATGCATAAATTTACGTATTTATTCAAATAAAGAAATATATAACACAATGTTTACTTAATTTTTTACTGTTTATGAGAGGAAATTAATTGTTGATAGATTTGTCTTATTTACAAGTAATCTTTAATGAAATGTGGTTAATTTTGCGACACATAAATGTTTAGATCAGGGGTGCAAAAATCTAAGCGCCAATGGATCGATTCCCACCACTAAATTTTTAGTATTCTTCGCCTAATAAGAATACTGTTAAAATATAGGCGAATAATACTAATAAAATTTAGTGGTGGGAATCAGCCCATTGGCGAATAGATTTTTACACCCCTGGCGTAGATATTTATAAAAACCAATGCATATAGTATATAGTATATTACTTGCATTTAATATTTACCAAAGTGGAGCCTCTAGAGTCTAGAGTATTGAGATGCTGGTTTTTGCGTGTTTTTAATAGATTTGAAGTCCTCTCAAGAAACATTGATATTTAAAAAGGGCAACAATATGAGGAACATTTTCTTTTTTTGCCTTCAAAACTATAACCAATACGATTATAATTCAAGAATGGTCCGACAAAACCCGACACAGCTATAAAAAGCTTTGAATATATTAGATAATATATTTCAATAAATATATTTCAGTAAATTAGATCTAAAAAGGCTTAATATTAACCCATTTTTAATATTAATTATTGTTTATTATATGAAAAGTAAAATTATTTAAATACACATGTCATAATATACATTTAAACACAACAACAAAGTTAAAACATGACGAAAAAGCACGTCTTCTCACAAAGAACCTTTCACTTCAACTGAGGCTAGGAGCCACCGGATATGACTCATACTACTGAAATACACATAGATCGATGCACCATTAATCAGCTATTTTAAAATATGCTTTTTACAATTGTTGAGAAATTTTTAATTTCTGACTCTTTGGCCAGGATCTTGCATCAAATACTCCATTGTGCGTCGCCTAGATTTTTTTATTGGATGCTCCTTTTGGCATATTTCATAAAAGTAAACGTTGGATTTTCTGTAATACAAACAGTGTAGTTTAAAAAAATAAAAAGGATATGCAAATAGTCATTTTTACTGTATTTCACATATGTCATGATAATTTATTTATTTTTCCTTAAACTATTTTTGGAAGTCTGGTTCATAGAGTTACAGAGGCAGGATTCACACGCCACACGGGTTCCGGATTCATTCCGGAAATTCTGTAAGAAGAATTTCCACTTTATGTAATCGCGAAATGTCTGCCATTAAATAAAGCAAAATGTACTATTTGAATTTATAATTTATAATCATATGAATTCATAATTTCTGAATAAAAGGGGGCCAAACTGGCAACCCTTACTTATAATATATGAATACAAGATTTTTTTGTAAAGTAATGTTTGCCATATTTAAACACAATTTTCTTTCATTAAATAGGACAAATATTACTTTACAAAAAATCTGTTTTTAAAAACGGCTGAGGCGTATGGACCCTGAGAGCATACTTGTGGGAAAATTATGGAGGAAATTTCTGTAAAAGCTTCGAATTTGTAGAAGTATGGTTTTAAATTGTTTTTATTATTTAATTATTTCAAATTAATTCAAACTATTTAATTAATTCAAATTAATTCAAATTGCAGTGATCTCTCACTTATACGCGATGTTCAGTAATTAAGTAATTACTGAACATCGCGTATACCACTATTTTAAAACAGTAAAATTCGATTTATAAATTCTGCGATTTAACAAGCCGAAAATTACCTTATAAAAAAACTGGTGCGGAAAAATGATGTCCGTGTATCGCGTATAAGTGATACTGTATTTATGAATTGATTTTTTCATGATTAAAACCCTTTTCCTCATGAAACCATTTAGTAATATATAAAAAATGTAATATAAAGTACTCAAATGCAAACTAAAATAGTTTAAAGGGTTCCGGATCAATTTAATATTAAAGGAATTGAATAATTTTTTTCAGAATCCCCTTTAGTACCGTATTTCGCTTAAACATTTAATTAAGATTAACTGTGTCATATGCACGTTACTATGACTGCATATTAGCTTAAATGTGGTATTAAACAATTTAATATCACAGCAATTCTTACGTAATACATGTTGTGCTTAAACACTTTGTACTTAAACATTTTTTAAATTTTTTGTTCAGCTCAAGAATATATTTTTCCATAATGGAAGAATTTAACACTATTTCATTTAAAGCTAACTGACTGTAATAACTATGTACCGAATAATCAAAGGTTCATTGTGTTCTGAATTTCATCTCTACTTTTAACAAATAATTAAGATGCATTGGATCAAATACATGTTCCTTTGATGCCATTTTGGAACATAATTACGCCATTGAAAAGGTACGTTTAACTGTAATTAGTCAATAATAAACATTTCTGTAAATCGGATTTCGCAATTTTTGTAGTAATATACAGTGACCTCTCACTTAGACGCGATACACGATAATTATTTTTCGGTACCAGTTTCTTTTTAAAGTAATTTTCTCCTTATTTAATCGCAGAATTTATAAATCAAATTTTGCTGTTTTAAAATAGTGGTACGAAAAGTAATTACTGAACATTGCGTATAAGCGAGAGGTCACTGTATTGTTATGTTGTTTTTGTTCAGCTCTAAAGTTGTTATTTTAATAAAAGCCATTAACTTTTTGGAAATAAACATTAATTAACCTTAAATTTACGCATTGTTTGTGTATTTTATAACCGTATAAATGTTTTTCTATGCACCATCTTTACGTTACAAATGATGTAATCTAAAATCTAAAATTTTAAAGTAAATTAAGTACAAGACAGACATAAATAATAGAAGCATTAGATTTTATTTACTAGAATAAATTATTGAATATTTTTAAATTTACGAGATGTATTTACGACTTTTAAATCGTAGACTGCTGTTGTTGTAAATTGATTACCACAAAATTTAATATCATGAGTTATTATTTCATACCTATATTTTCTTTACTAATAAAAAAGGTTTTGAATATTATATAAAGTTTTTTTATCTAAAATTTCTGCATTCCGCGAATTATGTTTAACAGAACTAAATAGCTATGGAAAAGCAATTCATTTTGCATTATCCGATGATACAGAATTGTGTGTTGCATTGGTCAGTTTTTCGGTAAAAAGTTGTGTTTTGGTGTATTATTTACATACTGTTAAAACATATTCTTCGAAATAACGGATAATCTGCTGGTTATTGTTTACCTTAAGTATTATGCAAATTTACAGAAAGTTGAAAACCGGGATTCTTTAAAAAAAACAGAGAAACTTTTGTAAATTTACAGTTTTGCTTAAGTACCAAACACTATAAATTTCCAAAAATAAAACTGGGTTCCTACAGGTCAGGAAATTTCCCTGACATTAGGTTAGAGATATACCAGTATTTACGTAGAGAAAAACTCGCCTTATGTAATCGCGCAATTACATACCTGGAGTTTTTCTATAAGAAAATATTGGTATTTTCTCTGGAACTGTGCAACCCTGTAAAAGTATAAGACTTTTTAATTTTACATGATTAAAAATATATACAATGTTATTGTTGTTTAACCTTTTGAATTACGCAATAGCCCAGGATAGCTGAAGGGATTTTCCTTCCTCTTAAATGGGTCAGGGTGCTGTCAAGGGGGTTGTCTCTCTCAATGATCGATGGGGTAATTTTCTGACATTTCTGGACAGTACAGAATAAAAGCAAACTTTTTCAATAACTGGAGCAATGATAAACAGAGAGGTGTAACACTTGTCGAAATTTGAATAAAGAGAGTAGGCAGTAGGGTCATTTCCACTACTTACCTAATGAAAAAGGGGGGAACGAAAAAAAACAGCATTTTGGGCTATTTTATTGGGATTCTAAGGTAATTCAGTTTTTTAAAGCTTGGGATTTAAAGAGTTAACCCTTAGTTGCTATGGCAGAAATTGTCGCATAGCTACTGTGAACGGTCTCTAAGTCCGCTCGATTTCCCCATGTTCACAAATATTAAGTTTAAAGACAAATATTATACTATTTTTAATTATTTTTGTCTTGTTACTCTAAGAAATAAATCTTGTTTATTAGTCAGAAGAAAATCGGGGAAACTTTGATTACGGTTTGGGATATATACGTCCCAAATATTGTTTTTATTTGAACAATTTGCATTTTTGGAATTTTTGGACTGTTGTTTTTAATTCCTTCCACTTTCGAAAAATAATCTCTGTCATACACTTAAACTAGGATATTTTCAGGAGAAATCAACCACAAAGAAAAATATAAATTTTAGTATAATTGAATAAAAAATTAGTCACCAGGCCCGTAATCAAAGGGTGAAGTAATAATCTACGCGATCGCATTTTTCGTAGCATCTATTCTCATGTAAGATACAATGGTGTCACGTGATTATGTAAATTCACCACGACAGTACTAGTATACTTACAGCGTGAAACACATAACCGCAAATTCCGGCGTATAATTCGCGTATCAAACAAACATGTTTGGACCCATAAATTTTATTTCAAAATATATAACTTTGTTGATCACAGTACAAGCATGAATTTAATTATTAAGTACAATTTCCGTGTCTAAAGATGCTTATTTGTCCATGGATTATACGATGGAAATTACGGTACTATGCATATCATATTCAGGAATCGTACGCTTGTACTACAATTTTTAATATAATTTTTCGCGTTATTTAAATGCAGAAAATCATTACAAATCCTGCAATTGAACAAGGCGTATGTAATTCCTGCTTTTAAATATTAAATAGAAAAAGTATATTAAAAAATTGTGGTACAGCGTACGAGCCACAGAGCAAATATACTAGAAGGTCTATGGTGCGCATTCTAGCTTCGATAATTTTCGATCAATCATTTATTATATTTATTACATTTATATTATTTATTTATTTTGCTAAACATTTTATTTCTTGATGAGCGGCAGTCCTTTATGCCAAGTCATTTTACCAGTTTTCTCGTTTTTGTTTCTGGAACTATATATTGTATGTGAATGAAGTACATTACATTTGTTTATTTTCGCACCAAAGTTGATAGATGTTCAGTGTACATTCACGCAGTTCCACAGATAATTCGTAGAAGCTGAATTCGTGTCACCAGAGCTTGGTTACCGCAGAGACAAATTCTATCACTATTTTTAAATAGTACTTGTCTCCTTTTTTAAATACAGGATTTGTATAATAAATAAGGCGAAAATTAGTATTCAGAATTTTTTATTTGTCTCTGCAGCAATAAGGCTCTGCGTAGTATAGGTTATGAAAAATGTCTTTCGTCACCGAGTTTCCTTCAACTATTATTTAATGGTAAATCCTGCAAAGTTCAATCCAAAGTTGGGTAATGCAATGTTTGGGTGAAAGCATGGGGTCATGCAAAGTTGTTGCTAGAAGTAGTACACAAATTGCTTCTTTAGTAATCCTTATAACAAAAAACTAGCGTTATTAATGAATTCACGAATGACAAAATTATCTTTTTGCATAGCAGCTATCTTGTTCATAATTGAAATTGCATTACATTAAGTCAGATTTAAAAGCGTTTCAGTGGTATTGTTAGACACCTTTTTTAAAATGATCCTTAGTCCACTTTCGGATCCATAGATCACACGCAATTTATGATTCCAGAGTGTAGTCGTGCGAACTTGAGTCCATTTTTGGGATCACTGTATGTATTTCTAAGATATTATTTTATAAAATAATATTTTAATTCATATCAGAAATTTTACAGAATGTATGTTGTACATAAAAAAAAAAAAAAAAAAAAAATCAGGAATCCTTGTAAAAGCCATGATAAAAAAAAAAAATTCACGTAAACCTGCTGATTTCACAGCCGGTGGTGATAGGAAGGAAGAAAAATTGTTGGCGGTAACTTAGACTTCAGAAACAAACTTTCTTACTTTTTACCTTATTTTTCACTTTACATTCAGAAATTCTGAATTCGTACCGAAAATTACGAAAGAATAATTTTTTCTTTATATAGTCACAAATTGAACAATGTAGTTAGTTGTATATGTTACCTAGTTACGAAGCAACTTTACATCCACTATAAAAGTAATCGACTGGCGAGGCAAAATGGGGAGCCGTACGAAAACATTTAAATGTAGTAATAGTCCAGGTGAAATGTACCAAAAAAGGCGTTACCCTGCAAAAGGTCTGGTAGAAGATTTTTTTTTCGACTTGTATATAATGAGGCCAGCATGGAAAAAACGAATTATCCAACAAAATTTCTTAAAGGAGAATTTTCTGTGGCCAAAAAACAACCAAATTTTGGGGTGGTTTTTCTTGTTTTTTAAATATCTCGAGACCCGTTGTCGTAGCGTATTATTTGATAACTAAATATTAAAAAGGACAAAATTCTCTACAACTTTCATATTTATAACTTTTTTATACACTCAATAGCAAGCGCAGTACGACATTTCAAAAATAAGACTTTTTTTTTTCAATTTCCTTAAAAACCGTGAAAAACGTAGTTTTGTTCCGATGATTTAAATGTTCTCCATGGATTTAATCATGGGTGTCAACTTCTACATCAAGATCTCCTTATCATAGTATCAGACCTCTCAATCAGCAAGTTGCCTTTGACCGCTATACTTGTCCTGCTACTAGCGCCATCAATCATCAGTAATAGTATTTACGACACGAAATCACACGAAATTTTTTCACAGCTCCATTTGTTCTATGCATTTGCTTATGAACTAGTAGTTTTCCTACCACTAAAATTTTATAGTAAATTTTATTTTATTAAATTGACAAGATCGTGTGATTACATGACGAAAAAAATTCTATTAAATTTCAGTGGTAAGAAAAAAGCGTAAGAGTTGGCAGCTATGCGGTAGCAGACCAGCTAGATTTTTCTATAGATTTTTCTATTATATTTTTGGATACCAGTTTTTTAGTAGAGACAATTTTGTTTTGTTTGATCGGAGAATTCTGGGATTTAAAAGAACAACATTTTCTCTAAAAATATACTGGTGTTCAAAAAGCCCGAAACATGGCAACTGTGCGGTAGTATCCACCAGGCGGCGATACTTTCCGAAGAAAGTCAATTAATAAGTTGGCAATTACCGCGGACATTTTCTCCCATAGACTTTCTCCGGATTGTCAAGTCTGATCTATGATAAGGGAGTCTTGTTCTACATATTGATAGCAGTAAATTATCTGTTATTTGCCTGCTCTCTTTCTTAAGTGCAGTACGGCCTTTCAAAAATGAGGCTATTTTTCCAACTTACATACCCGCTTGATATATAGAGATTGGGTATGGGGAAGAGAGCACGGGTTACAATAACTGCGAAGGAAAAAGAAAAAATACATTTAGAACAGGTGTTGGTACAAACTATGTTACGCGTACCAGTACTGGTACACGAAGCTGGCTACTGGTACGCAGAAGTCCGATATTGGTACGTGGAATAAAATACGGAAAGCAGCCTATTATTATGGAATCAAAAACGGCTTGTCTTTATTGCTGGGAAACTTTAAAAAAAATTTCTAATGTAATTTTGGATCTGTAAACTTTTTTTTTCCCGTTACGAAGCAAATTTGCTGAAATTCGCACATACCGCTTATGATACAATCAGTTTTCCAGAATTAAAAACAAAATTATTAGATTTATATGGATAAAAATTGAATTTTTTAATAAAGACTTAACTATAGAATTAATGAATTAACCCTTCTTTGCATGAGTTTTTCTTTTATAATTGTGTTCTTTTATACATATATTAAATATTAGACACCAGAAATTTTAAGATATATTTTTAACTTTGTTCAGCAACATAGTTCACGGGAAATTTACCGGATCACTATTTCTATATAAATATAGTGGTGGCGAAGAAGTTGATTTATTTATTGAAAGTTAAATAAAAAGTGATGGAAATTTACATCACTATGCAATTAAGAGTTAAGTATATTTAACTAGCAGAAGAACTTTTTTAAACATGCTATATAAATTGAATTATCTGAAGCTAAAGTCTGGATGGTTGGAATTAGGAGGAGCTTGTGTGAGTAGGAGTAGTTAAAACAAAATAATATTCCAAGTGTAATTTATAGCACATTGTTCCCTTTCTAGGAGGTATTGAAATAAAAGTTTTATTTCATACAAATATATACATAAATGTATGAAGAAACTTGCAAGTATTGCCTAATGCGCGACATTATTGTCGCATTTAAAGATAAGCAAATTATTAATACAGTTGTATCGAGTCTAAGTTAAATGCGCTAACTAAGTTTTGGATAAGAAATTCGTTTCTCATTCGAGACACCCTGCCACTGTATCTCAAGATAGAGGAAAGAAGTGAATTTATTCAGCTCTCCTGCGATGGATTACTGGAGTCCACATTCAAAAGGATGCATGTAACAGATTTTTTTGTTGGCGAGAATATGACAGTACCGTCTGATATCGTCAAAGTCAGCTTGTGTTTAGCATAACATATCTCTAAGAATGTACTCCCCTCCCCCCCACCTTTCGTTTTATCAAAAACAAACACAGGAATAAACTAAACATCGAATCTGACTTATAATTAAACTACCTAATACTGAGCCAGACATGAGGAAGCTGAGCTTGATAAAACAAGTCCACCCTTTTCATTAGCGATAGAAGCAAATTAGTCAACTGTAACAGTATATGAATCAGTGTGCGTCAATAAGTCATTAAGTATTGTGGCTTTTTTCCTATACCAAAACATTTTTTTTAATATTGTATGCATTATTAAAATTTAATAATGATACTACTTTTTACTTGAATGTTATTATGAAGCAGTCAATCTTAGTACCAATTTAGTAATGCAATAATTCATTTTTAAATAAAATAAAACCTGCTATGACGGAAACACGAAAGAGCGAAGATATATTTCATTTTAGGCAGGTTCCTTTTTATAGGTTTTTCTATATTAGCTTTATGTCTGTTACCTGGCGGCACGCGGAAGTATGACTTCGATTTAGTGGTACGTCGATCTAAAAGTTTGGGAACCCATGCTATAGAGGTACATGATCCTGATACAGCTTCTATTCAGGATAACTGAATGCTAATAATCTTACAAAAAGTCCCATCAAAGAGACAAAAATATTGTTAAATATCTCGTAGAAATTATTATTGAAATACATTTTTTTATTTAGCTTATGCAGTCATATTGCGTACTTTAATTTATTGTGTAAGGAAAGTGGACTTGAATGAGATAGGGGATGAATGTAAGAACAAAAATGCTTATATGGTCTACAAGTGCAAAAATATTGATAATGTTTATTAAACTAGTATTTCGAACATTTTTATGAAAATAGTTATCTCAAGTATTTTATTGATAGAATTTTTAAATTTTACAACAGATATAAATGCATAATATTAGTTAATGAAATAATCTGTTGTCATTTTTATTGTAGATATTTTATAAAGGTAAAAGGTAAAATAAGGTAAAAGTATTTGTTACATAAAATATATTTATTTTTTGAGTCCCTCCTTTTATATGGAACTGCAATCCAAAGTTTGATATACTTAAAACAGTAAAACATTAAAACATAATTGGTAAATAGAATATATTATTGTACCATATAATAAAATGTTTATGGAATAAAAAGAACAATATGTATACATTATAAAAATAATTATTAAATAAAATAATAAAATATAATTTTTATATATATAAAATATTTTTTTTTATTGAAACTGTCGTGCCAATAAGTTACTAAATGCTGAAATATTATTTTAAATAATACTTTAAAAATAACAATTGTATATACTTAAAGTTATTGTCTAAATATGAAAATTGCCTTAGTCATCCACACTCTCCCCTACTTGTTAAATTATATAGATTTATTGAATATAAAATATGTCTGTTGCGATGAAAATGAAGAAGACGGCAAATAATAGATAATTTTCTGCTGTGATTATGTAAAAGTTGACATACGTCATTACATCCGTGGGGAACATTTGAATCATCGGAACAAAACTTCGTTTTTCACGGTTTTTAAGAAAATTGAAAAAAATGTTTTATTTTTGAAATGTTGTACGGCGCTTGATATTGAGTGTATAAAAAAGTTGTCAATATGAAAGTTGTAGAAAATGTTATCTTTTTTAACATTGTAATTAACAAATAATACGCTACGACAACGGGTCTACAGATATTTAAAAAACAACAAAAAAGTCCCAAAATTTTGTTGTTTTTTGGCCACAGAAAATTCTCCCTTAAGAAATTTTGTTAGATAATTCGGTTTTTCCATGCTGGCCTCATTATATACAAGTTGGAAAAAAAAATCTTCTACCCGACATTTTGCAAGGTAACATGTACATTTCCCCTGGACTATAAAGAACTACGTAATAAAAGTTTAAAAAATTTGAATAAATGAAAATAAAAGTACCGTAATTTCCGGCGTATAATCCGCAGCTCAAAGAGTCGTTTTTCGACCCAGAAATATTATTTTATAAAATGTAACTTAAAAGATCGCTGTAAATATTTAACTACAATTATTGAATAAAATTTCTGGGTCGAAAAACGACTCTTTGAGCTGCGGATTATACGCCGGAAATTACGGTATTATGCAGTTTAGAAAAAAAAATTAACAAATAAAAAGATAAAGGTCTGTCATTAAACCAAAAGTTATTATTAATAATTTCTGGTATGAATTCAAAATTTCTGAATAAAAACAAATTCATGAAATTCACGATTGGTATGTGAATGGGTTAAAATAGTATGCCAATGAAAGCCTTCCAAATGAATTTTTGAAAATATGTAAGAGGGTCACTACGAACGTTAGCTAAATTTTAAAAATATTTCGTCTATTAAAATTAATAAACCAGCAAGTTTCCAAAGGCGAACCACACAAATTCAACAGTGTTGCTATAGCGCTGGGAATTTTTCAACGCCAATACCAGCATTTACTTATAGAAAAAATCTCTTCATGCAGTCGCACGATTACATAAGGCGTATTTATCTATAAGATAATACTTTTATTTCCTGAAAAATTCCTTGAACCGTAGTTACACTAATTCAACTTCATCAACATAAAAAAATTAATTTCTTGGATATATAAATTAACTCTTAACGGTCTAAAAACACCGCTGCGGGGACAGCGTATTTTTGCGATAAGCGTCTGTTACACTTCCACACTTTTTCTACTAAATTTTATTTGATTAATTAACTTGAAAAAAGAAATTGCGATGAAGTAAGCGAATTTTCATTTCAAAAGTACAAGTGTTCAAATTCAGTGATTTTGCACACTCTAAATTTTGTAAAAAGGAGAAAAAAAGAGGAAAAAATTCAGAACACATAATGAATACTTTCAAGGCAAATAATTATACTTTCATACTTACATAACGGAAACTTGATTACCTGGGCTCATACTTCTGAAAACATTTGATAAAATATTGCATTAATAATTTTTCAATTAACATTTTCACTATCCTGTAATTTATTTTGTAAGGTAAATTTTAAATTTTACATAAAGATTGTTATAAATCTAAATTACTGATGTGAGATGTGAAAAGGCGGAATATAGATTAGTTTCCTTCAAGAAATCAAAATTTTATTTCTTGATGAGCGGCAGTCCTTTTTGCCGAGTCATCTTACCAGTTTTCTCGGTTTTGTTTCTGGAACCATATATTGTATGTGAATGATGTAAATTACATTTGTTTATTTTCGCACCAATGTTCATAGATGTTCAGTATACATTCACGCAGTTCCACGGATAATTCGTAGAAGCTGAATTTCGTGTCACCAGATCTTGGTTACCGCAGAGACAAATTCTATCACTATTTTAAAATAGTACTTGTCTCCTTTTTTAAATACAGGATTTGTATCATAAATAAGGCGAAAATTAGTATTCGAAATTTTTTATTTGTTTCTGCAGTAATAAGGCTCTGCGTAGTATAGGTTATGAAAAATGTCTTTCGTCACCGAGTTTCCTTCAACTATTATTTAATGGTAAGTCGTGCAATGTTCAATGCAAAGTTGGGTCATGCAAAGTTTGGGTGAAAGCATGGGGTCATGCAAAGTTGTTGCTAGAAGACGCAAATTGCTTCTTTACTAATCCTTATAACAAAACACTAACGTTATTAATGAATTCACGAATGAGAAAATAATTTTTTTGCATAGCATCTTGTTCATAATTGAAATTACAGTACATTAAGCGACATTTAAAAGCGTTTCAATGGTAATGTTAGAATCCTTTTCTAAAATGATCCTTAAGCCACTTTCGGATCCAGCGATCACACGCAATTTATGATTCCAGAATGTAGTCGTGCGAACTCGAGTCCATTTTTTGGGAGCACTGTATGTATTTCTAAGATATTATTTTATGAAATAATATTTTAATTCATAACAGAAATTTTACAGAATGTATGTTGTACATAAAAAAAAATATTCACGAGTCCTTGTAAAAGCAATATCTGAAAAATAAATTTACGTAAGCCTGCTGATTTCACAGTCGGTGTTAACCCTTTCACGGGCAAGCACTTGTGCTCCTGTAACGCTGAATTCCCACCGGAATTCAGGAAAGAATTTAGTTCGAAATAAGAATAAGCAATTTTTCAACTTATTCGCGTCAAAGTTAATAAAGTAAAATTTAATTAAAATTTTCTGGTTTAAATCGCATTAAAATTAGGTGGTATATAATATATACCACCGCCCCTCAAAGGGTTAATATATAGAAGAAATATTGATGGCGATAACTTAGACTTCCGAAGCAAAGTTTCCTATTTCTTGCCCTACTTTTTCATTCAGAAATTCTGAATTCGTACCGAAAATTACGAAAGGATATTTTTTCCTTTATATAGTCATGAATTGAACAATGTAGTTAGCTGTATCTAGTTACTAAGCAACTTTACATCCACTTTAAAGTAATCGACTTGGGAGGCAAAATGGGGATCCGTAAGAAAATATTTAAATGTAGTAAAGAACTACGTAATAAAAGTTTAAAAAATTTGAATAAAAGAAAATAAAAGTATTATACAGTTTAGAAAAAAAAATTAACAAATAAAAAGATTAAGTCTGTCATTAAATAAAGCCAAAATTATTATTAAGAATTTCTGGTACGAATTGAAAATTTCTTAATAAAAACAAATTCATGAAATTCACAATTCGTACGCAAATGGGTTAAAACAGTATGCCAATGTAAGTCTTCCAAATGAATTTTTTAAAAAATGTCAGACGATCACTACAATCATTAGCTAAATTAAAAAAAAAAGATTTCGTCTATTAAAATTAATAAACTAAATCATATTTTTAGGGGTGAAAACAACTATTTTTAACTATCCCAGTTTATCTACAAGCGTCTTTCTTATCAGTATGTGGAAGAGCCATATTTGAAAATTTCCAGCAAGTTGCCAAAGGCGAAGCACACTTATATTCAGCAGCGTTGCTACGGCTCCGAGATTTTTTTCAACGGCAATATCAGTATTTATTCATAGAAAAAATATCTTCATGTAATCGCACAATTACATAAGGCGAATTTTTCTATAAGACAATACTGGTATTTTCCTGACCCGTAGTTAAATTAATTCAACTTTATCAACATAAAAAAATAAACTTCTTGGATATATAAATTAACTCTTAACGGTCGAAAGGCTCCGCTACGGAGATAGCGCACTTTCACGACAAGCGTCTATTTTGTTTCTTTTATTAATTTGGCACAACTTTTATTGATAAACATTTTTTAGTTAATTAAATTGAAAAAAGAAATTGAGATTAACTAAGGCAACATTTTCATTGTAAAAATGTTGGTCTTCAAATTCAGCGATTTCGAACACTTTGTAAAAAAGAGATAATAAAGAGAAAAACACAGAACATATAATGAATACTTTTATGGCAAATAATGGTATTTTTATACTTATATAACTGCAACTTGATGTATCTCATACTTTTGAAGACATTTGATGAAATATTGCATTCATAATTTTTCAATGAACATTTTTAGGTGCATTAAAACTATCTTGTAATTTATTTTTCAAGTGAAAATTTGGAGTTTTAAATAAAGATTGTTATAATTCTAAATTACTGATGTAAGATGTGAAAAGGCGGGAAAATGTCTGAAGGTCATGTAAAAATTAAAACCAAGCACACTCGACGGCATCTAAATTAGATTACTTAAAATAATTCGATTATTAAAATAATTGAAATATTCATTTAATTATATTCATTCAATTTATATTCATTCAATAATCAGAGATATTCGATTATGCATATCTCCATTTTTTTGTATTACGAGCCATGTGAGCAATTCCTTTTATACTCATTTGCACAATAATTTACAAAGATTTTGAAGGGTATGAAAAAATAAAACCAACCTTTAGCATCGATGACATACGATACATCTAAAATCGATTATTTAAAAACATTCGATTAATTAAATAATTCAAATATAAATATCACAGTAGGCTTAAATGTCAGGGTGTAAAAATTCTTTAACTGGGAAACTGAGAAAAAAAATCAACCAATTCCATAAAAAAATTGTGTATTTATTTATTTATTTATTTTATTTTGCAATTTTATTTCTTGATGATTGGCAGTCCTTTTTCCCGAATCAAGTTACCAGTTTTTTCGGTTTTTCTTCCGGAACCATACATTGTATGTGAATAATGTAAATTACATTTGAAGTGTTCGTACGCTTTTACCAAAATTTTTAATGACTTTTTTATTCAGTATTTAAGTAGCAAAAATTGTAGACGCCTCGTTTAATTGCCGGATTTCTAATACTTTTCTGCATTTAAATAAGGCAAAAAGTTCTATTAAAAAATTGTGTAAAAAATTTGTTAATAATAAATGTAAACAAAAGAAAAATGTTTATTTTCGTACCAAAGTTCACAGATGTTCAATGTACACTCACGCAGTTCCACAGATAATACTTAGAAACTGAATTCGTGTCACTAGTGCTTGGTTATCGAAAAAAAAAACTTCCATAACTATTTTTGAACAATAATTGTCTCCTTATTAAAATACAATTTTTTAAAATCATAAATAAGGCGAAATTACTATTCGATATTTCTGGTTTGCCTCTGCAACAATCATTATCTGAGTCGCATAGCGAATGTAAAATGTGTTGCGTCACTGAGTTTCCTTCAACTATGATGTAATTTTTTAGATCATGCAAAGTTGTTGCTAGAAGTATTACACAAAATGCTTTTTTACGAACTTGCATAATAAAACAGTAACGGTTTTAATGAACACACGAATACGAAAATTCTTGCGTTGCATAGTATCTATGTTGTTCATAATGTAACTGCCGTGAATTAGGTGAGATTCAGAAGCATTTGAGTGTCATTGTACGGAATTTTAGAGCCCTTCCTCTTAAAATGATCTTTAATTTATCCGTATGCAATTTATAGTTGGAAAGTTTAACCATGCGAAATTGAGTTCATTTGTTTAACACGTTCGTTGCCAACTACGAGTATATTCAAAGTGCTATCTACGTTTCTTCAATCTAAAATTAGTTATTCGCACCGGAAATTTCAAAAGAAGAATTTTTATTTTATGTAATCACGAAATGTCTGTAATAAAACAAAGTAAACATTGCTATTAGTATTTTCTGGTATGAATTTGAACTTTCTAAATAAAATGAATAATTCCGGTATTTTTAGCTTTGCAGCGAACGTGTTAATATTTAAAATATATTGATATGAAATAATATTCTAACATATACCATAAATTTTATACTGTTTAGTTTTTATATAAAAAAAATAATTAAAAAAAGTAACAAAAAAAAAATAGAAAAGCGCGTAACTGAGAGGATGTTGTATGTAGTAATTCTCTATACACATTATGAGAAAGAAAGACATTTTGATTTACAGTCAAACTTCGTTAACATGAACACGCTTAACGTGAATTACTTTTAACATAAATTGTTTTCATAGTCCCCTATAAAAACGAGTACAAAGATTTGATACTGATAACATGAATTACTGTGAACATGAACAAAATTTTGATTCCCCTTGAGGTTCATGTTAACGAGGTTCGACTGTATAAGAATTATGATGATTAATGAAATTTTATAAAATAAAAGAGGTGTAATATAAGAATAGTGTACTTAAAAAAAATCCTTATACTTTCACTAGAAAATTTAGTTAAAAAAAATACCATGAACGTAAAATTTCATTCTACACAGAAGAAGATATACTTACATAAAAAATGCCAATTAGTCCTCTTTTAAAAAGTCATCACTGCTAGTTTGTTTTTGCTTAGGCTGCGTTTGTACAGCGCCCTTTTCTAATGCATTAACTTGCATCATTGTATTTGATGCCACATCAGTATTTTGAAGGTTCAAAGTGTCCAGGACTCCTAAAGCAGTAGCATAAGATGGGACAATTACAGTATCACTTTCATGATTATCATCATCATCTTCTTTTTTTTCAGCTGTCACGTCATCAAAAACAGTTTCAATATCTCTCATTGCCGTTGACGTTCAGTTTTCATCAACATTAACAAAATCTTGAAAAGAACGAGAACCTTGTCTTATACCAGGGATGTAAAACTGTGGCCCGCCGGATACCACTAAAATTTGATAGTAAACTTTTCTTTATCTAATCATCAAATTTCAGCGATTCAACAAGTCGACTATTTCTTTTAAAATTTAGTGGTTTCAAGCGGGCCACAGTTTGACACCCTTGACTTATACTGTTCCATTCTTCTTCGTCTATGTTAAAATCAATGCTGTTGTTTTCCTTTTCCTGTAATGGAATAACTTCAGCATCATTTGAAGAACAAAACCTGCTTTTCTAAAACAGTTAGAAATTGTTGTGGCTGTTACATTATTCCAAGAGTAAACCAACGTGTGCATAGTAGCATCCAGAATCCAAATTTTCTTGACTTCATTTTTCTGTTCAAGTGATATAAACATTCTTCGCACCAAATCTTTCCTATACTGCTCTTTAAAAAACCTTATTATTCTGAAATCTAATGGCTGAAGTCTGCTAGTATAATTTGCAGGGAAAAATATAACTCGTGTATGTGCCAGCAAAGGGAGATCAGAAGGATGGCCGAGACATTAATCCATAAATAGCAGAACTTTTCTTTCTTTTAGCCATTTTCATATCAAATTCCTTCCAAAAGTCTGAAAAATGTCTCGATATCATCCAGGATTTGGTACTACTTGCATAAGAACATGCAATGTGTTCACATTTTTTTAACACTGTGGTTTCTTGGATTTACCAATCACTATTGGCGGTAATTTTTCTGCTCCGTCCTCATTGCAACATAAAAGCACAGACACCTTTTTTTGCTGTGTTTGTCACCATGACATGTTTCTCCCTTAGAATCCAGCGTTTCGTTTAGCAGAAGACGATGACATAAACCTGTTTTAACACAGTTAAAAGGGTTCTTAAGATCAAAATTTTGAATTAAATTTGGAAGGTCTGCGATCCAATCATTAGCAGTTGAATATAAAATGGCTGCGCTTTCACCACTCAGACAATGATTTGTTAAACTGTGTATTTTCTTAAGTTTTTCTAGCCACCCCAAGAAGCCGAAAAATTTGCAATTCCCATTTTTGATGACAAAGTGAGTGCCTTTTCTTTGATTAACTCACCACTAATGGGTAAATTAGGTCTAATTTCTCTGCACCACTGAATTAAAGTGGTTTCTAAAATCTCAAATTTTCCATTCTGAATTCTTGATCGATTCTTCGCTGATGTAGAAATTTCACTGATCATTTTTTTGATCGAGTCCTTGTTCTTTAAAATCTATCTGAGATTTAATTCTCGCAAATCGAATTTTAGAGCTATACTTATTTTTGACAGTTTAGGATCATTTTCTGCTGCTTGAACAGCTTCCATTTTGAAAGAAATTGTTAAGTTTTTTTTGCTCGTTTTTATAGAAAAAAAATCCAGATGCTACCATAACGGCAAGGAGGGAAGGGAACACGCGCTTTGTTATATAAAAATAAAAGAGAAAGAAAAGAAGGAACCATTAAAACTGAGGCGATAGGGTGAAAAGTCGAATTGTAGCACCTCTCCACCCTTTCAGGTTCTTTCCGGAACGGTCTTTTGACTTTGACACGTGCAGAAAATTCTTTATAGATAAAAAAAAATTCGCACTTATCTCAGAGTTTATGAATTGCGTTGTTACTTCCGCGTATAACTGTGAGACGCAATTCAACGTGGCGCTTATAAGTGAGAGATCTATAGCATTATTTTCCTATTCCTCGTGGCGGACCATATGAAATTCGCGTATAAATGAGAGGAGCATAAGTGAGAAGTGACTGTACATAAACGCCAATCATTTATTACTTATCTTGTTCATAATTGAAACTGCCGTACATTAGGACAGATTTAGGAGAGTTACAGTGGTAATGTTTGGAAATTTAGAATCTTCCTCTTTAAAATTATCTTTAGGTTATTCACATGGTACGTATGCTTCAAGAGTGTAGCCGTGCGAAATAGAGTCCATTGTGTGGGTTACTGTATGTATTTTTAAGGTACCGGGTGCGCCCTAAGTTCGTTAAAACTTTAAAAAAAATCATTATAAAGGAACAAATGATGCTAAAAAATTGCAGTTTGCACTAATGGGATTAGAGGGAGATCGGATTTTGTTTAATAACACAAAAACGTTTTGGTTCAAAAAAATTACCGATTGATGACGTTGGCGTGCGTAATATGAAGAATATGTAGGCAAATTAGGCTTATAGTAAAATACCCTTTACTTTGAAGCGTCTGAAAAGCTTCCGTTTCACCAGCACTTGAATCGGGCCATTTTCTTGGCTTCAGTCCTTTTCCCGTGAGGACTCTTTGCAATGCGCCGATTGCTGATTCTACGTTCTTGAAAAAAGCTTAATCAACAACGCTTGATCTGGTAACGATAGTTTACTGCTGAGATCGAATGAAGAATCCATGTGTATCGAGGTGTTTCACAAACAGCTTGATTTCCATAAATCTACTGCATATTATGCATGCCAGCGCCATCTATCAGTAATTTTTTAAACCCCAACTTTTTATGTTATTAATAAAATCCGATCTCTCTCTAATTCATTGGTGTAAACCACACTTTTTTAGCATCATTTGTCTCTTTTTAATACATTTTAACGAATTTGTGACGCCCACTGTATATTTTTATGAAATAATATTTCAACACATACCAGCAATTATGTATAGTTTGTTTCTTATAAAATAAATATTAGTATATAAATGTTTCTAATTTGAATAAATGTTGCCAAAAGTACATTTCACGCAAGCCTGTTGTTTTAACAGTCGGCATTAATATAAAGACGGAAAAGTAGTTTAACCAGTTTGTTGCGACAAGGGACACTCCCATGAATTGCGTCTGGATAATTCTGAGTTACAGTTCCCAGTTTGGCCTCCTTTTTTTAATTTTGAAATTCTGGTTCCATACCGGGAATTACAATAGAACGTTTTCTTATTTTGCATAATTGTGAAACGTCTGTCATTAAATAAAGTGTAAATATACGATTAGCAATATCTGAATAACAAACGAAGGGAAACTTGCTTCCGACAACGCTACCACCATATATCGGATCCGCATGTTTCTTGAAAAAACAATATCTGATTTAGGTTCTACAGTAGAACTAGCGACAATAGTTGCAGTTTTCCACAATTCCTTTACAAATGGATATCGCAAACAAACCAAATGATGAATTACAAACACGTTTAATGATCGTTCACATGGATCGTTCTCATCATCTTTGAAAAGGTGAGAATGCTGTGTGTTTTCGATGTTTATTAAAAATGTCATCCATACAGACCTAATTAAGATATTTTGATAATATTTTATTTAAACTACAGTGGAAACGATCAGGTTTTCGGTCAAAATCTCAATACGATATGACCGGTAATTTTAAAGAAAATGTAAAATAAAATTAACTTATATATATATATATATATATATAAGGGCTTTCCTTTAACAATCAACAAAAAAACCCTACCTTACCCAAGAAATACATATAATAGCAATCATAAAAACTGCCTAATTCCCGAACTTAAATTAATATAAATCTTAATATTTATAATATATATATATATATATATATAAATTTATAAAATAGACATATATTAAATAAATTAACTCAAAATATTTTAAAAATGTATAAACCGGGTGTATATAAATGATCAAAAACATTAATAATGTACTTTTACCTATTTTAAATATAATGTAAAAGCATATATATTATATAATATTATAAAATTCAAGAGCAGCTATTTTAACTACCTCAGTTGATCGACAAATCTCTCTCTTATCAATTGGTAGATGGGCCCTATTGGAAAAGTAAAATGTCCAGTAAGTTTTAAAAGGTTATGCCACGAATTTTTACACTGAAATATCAGTATTTACATATAGAAAAACACTTTTCCATGTAATCGCGCGATTACGTAAGGTGGGTTTGTCTATAAGAAAATGCTGGTACCACCCTGAAAAATTCCATAACCCGTAGCAACACTGATTCAACTTCATCAACATAAATAAATACATTTTATTGATATATAAATTAACACTTAACGGTCGAAAGGCCTAACTACGAGGCCTCCCTACGGAATAAAAAATCTATTAAATACCCTTAAAATATTAAGATAGATTTATACTCAGTTAAAAAATAAGACATCGGCATATCGCAATAAAAGTTTGTTATCGTTGCCATATAAATAATAAAAAACTTTGTGTAGGCAACCGGATTCGCTGGCCGGCGCACAGTAGTACAGAGGTAGAATAAACCTCAAAAGTTGACATTAATTTTAAAGCAATCTGCGACTCGATTTTGATAAATCACATCCCAATATTGTTCTACAATCGGTTTAGCCAAAATAATTTTTAATAAGTAACAAAACTTTTGCTTAACCCCTTCGGGACCGGCGGGTTTTACACAAATTTTATTCGGGTGGCACCACTTTTTAAAAAAAAGGCTACCTTTAGTTAAACTATCACAAAAAAGCTCTAATTGCAGAAAGTAAATATTACTTTTATTTTTTAATGGTGCCTAAAACAAATTCCGTATGCTTTGAGGGTGCATATATGCACCCATGGTCCCAAATGGGTTAAAGTCAAATACGTATCAGAATGCTAATAAATGCATTTTATACCCTGATGTAATAACTTTTGTACAATCTCTTATCAAATAATTTCGACCTAATTTTTATTATGTTCTTCTGATAGCCTTTATAGCATCACTTTACATTGGAAGATTCTCGAAAAATCGTACATAGAGTTAACTTAGTATATACAGGATATTTCTACGATCATGGGACTAACTTGGAGGGTGGTACAGGACACTGTAACAAATAATTTTTGTGTAAGAAAGTAAGGTTGGAAATCCATTTATTTAGTCAAAAATACAGGGCGTCTCACTCCAATCCGAAGTCCTGTTTTCGTTCATAACTTTAACAGTAGTGAAGATATTAAAAAACAAGAACGAAAAATCATGCGTCAAGCATAGATTATGTAACACTTTCCAACACTTCCAAAACAATTTTACAAATCATAACGTTTAATAAGGTGAAAGATAACATCTAAGTAAACAATTTGAAAAACGCATAACATATTTAAAAACATAATTTCAAGAATTTCCAACGTATACAATATTCGGAAAAATATCCGAATACTTTTATTCAGCCCTGTATATGATCTATAGATTTGTATCTAGACTACATAGGATGCTAAATTTTAGTTCAGTTCAGAAACGCGTAGCACAGTTTAAATTTCTCCTTCTGGAGTTTCTGTCAATAAACGGAAATGTGTTGGCAAACTTTTGTGCTTCCCTGTATATGATCTACAGAATTTATACGCACCACGTAATAAACAGAAAGTGAGTTCAATTTAAAATCGCGTTCAGTAACTTAAAACGCACTTCCAGGAATTATTGTTAACAGACAATAGAGAATTCTTTTGTGTGTCCCTGTAAATGAACAATGACTGCTATACACACAATATTCTGTCGTAAGCCTCTTGTAATGCACCTTAGTGGTATATATCAATTTCAATGCGTTTAAAATAGTGAAACATTATTTAAATAAACTGCAGACGATTTTTCTCCATAGACGTAATGTAACAGAATACTTTTGACTGTCCCCGTAAATTAACTATAAGTGCTAGCCACACCCTATTCCATATTAAGCTTCTTGCAATACACCTTAGTGATATATATAAATTACAATGTGTTTGCAATTGTGTAACATCATTAAAATAAACCGCAAATGATTTTTCCCCATAGACCGTAATGTAACGGATTTCTTTTGAGTGTCCCTGTAAAAAAACTATAAGTGCTACACACTTCAGTTGAAATAGGGAACGTGCTATAGATAACGACAATAACATATAAAAATTGCAAGGTAAATCCGAGCATATTTACGGGAGTTAGAGCACGGACAGACGGCAGACGGCCAGACGGTCAGACGGCAGACGGCAGACGGCCATACGGCCAGACAAACCGAAGTCATAAACACTTTTCAGCTAGGTTGGAAAGTGTTAAAAATTCGTTAGAGACTCATATTTGTATGAATCGTAAGCATATGGTAAGGATTTCGTTAAAACATCTTCACTACTGTTAAAGTTATGAACGAAAACGCAACTTCGAATTGTAGAGAGACTTGACTGTATAAAAGGATTTCCAGCCCTATACAAAAATTGTTTGTTACAGTGTTCTGTACCACCCCTCCAAGTTTGTCCCACGATCGTAGAAACCCCCTGTAGATGTATAAGGGTCGTATTTGACGTAAATGTGAGTATCAAAGGAAATACAAACTTAGCTAAACGAAGCTACACGAAGGGGATTGTTCTTCTCAATAGTAGGGATTAAAATATAACTCTCATAATAAAATCGCTTGTTCATATTTGCTTATCTTATAATAACTGTTTTATTCAGTGATTAGTATGTTTAATTAAAATTGGACTTAGCTTTTTGTAATTTATTTGTCCTTTACAAGGTATGTACACTCCTCGAAATTTCCAAGGCGTTCGCCACTAATATTTCCTATTAGAATATTTCTATTTAATATTTCAGTCGCAGAATTCATCGTAGTCAACACATTTAGAGGGATCGTACGCTTTTACCACAATTTTTTAACAGAATTTTTCTCCTTATTTAAATGCAGAAAAGTATTACAAACGCTGCTGCAATCAAACGAGGCGTCTACAATTTCTGTCATTTAAATATTAATTAGAAAAAATCTATTAAAAATTGTGGTAAAAGCGTACGAACCCTGATTTAATCACAGAATTTGCACCGTTTTTTTCTACAATTAAATAATGAGAAAAATTTTGTCAAACAATTGTCGTAGAACTGTGTTTTTAGCATCAACTATATGAACTTTATGTGTTTACTTTTGACAGTTTGGCTGTTAAATTTAACATTTATGCTGGACAAACTGCAGAAGTAGCAATGCCAATATAATAATGGTAAATCATGGTACAATCATGGTCATTATCGACATCACAGAAATAATTGTACGTCACACCAATAAAATTAATCACCAATAAATTCGACATCACACCATTAAAATTAATCTTTCAATGTCATTATTATTTTATTTCTATCAATTTAAGGTGTTTCTGCAGCTTTGACAATTTATTGCAATTTTCAATTCACGCTAAAACAATAGCAGTTATTTTTTAATGCAAACGGACAAAAATAATGATATTTTCTAAATTATCAGTCATTTAATAAATCTACACATTAAAGAATGATCCCTTAATAATTTATATTGAATAAAAATAACAGAAACTATGAATGAGTATAGAAAACGGATTCCGAAAAAGAAAAGGCAATAAACATTTCCAGTAAAAGAAAGCAAGACAATAAGATTGGAGTCTTAAAGCCTTTTTTGTTTGATCCAATAATTGGAAACAGTAATACATCGTTACATGTTGGCAGTAAATAAATAGTAAATCATTAAGATAATTCTATCCTTCTAAAATGAATAGGTTAATGTTATGTATGTAATGTTATGCAATTTTCCTTATTCTTACATCATTGAATGATGTCTATTCGAGAAGGATAAGCTGAAATCAGTTACATTTTTGGAAGATATTTATAAAATCTTTTAAGAGTTTTCCAAGAAAGGTTCCTAGTTAGCTTTATGAAAAGCAAAGATCTCTTAATTAAATATTCTGCTGTCACTCATTCACTATTCTGCAGTCTGCAACTGAGTGATTAGACTATCCACTTAATCACCAACAACTGAACATTCTTTAGAATCAAGAGGTCACTTACAGGGTGTCCCAAAAAGGAGTACCTATTTTTAAAAAAGAATAAGAAACAAACGAATAGAGTTATTGAATAAATTCTTGCAGGAAACGGTTGGGTGAAGTCTGGAATTTTGTTTAGAGTACTTTATTATGTTAGTTAAAATTCTAACCGACAGATGGCGCTGCGGCTACTGCATTCATCAGCAATAGTTGAAAATTAAATGACAATATTTTCAATATGTCCTCAATTCATCACAATAACATGCCGGAGTCTTAGAATGAACTTTCACTGACTACGTCTGCTTCTGTCTGGTCTTCACGCATGCTTCGTTTCATATAGCCACCAAAATGTGCTGTAGCGCCATCTGTCGGTCAGATTTTGAACTATCATAATAACGTGTTCTAAACAAAATTCCAGACTTCACACATCCGTTTCCTGCAAGAATTCTTTTAATGACTTTATTCGTTTGTTTCTTATTCATTTTTAAAAATAGGTACTCCTTTTTGGGACACCCTGTACTTCCCATATCGCCACAGTGTGGAACGATTAACCTTCCTACCCTATTGAATTTTTACTCAACCTTGATAAAAACATTCCACACCAGAATTCTTATTTAAAACTTTTAAGATATTTATTTTACTTAGCTGTGTCAATCTATTATTTAACTTACTTTATGAAAAATTTTCTGGTTCGAATCGAATGAAATCAAATATTCAAACGGGTCGATTAGACCCATTCAGGGTAGGAAGGTTAAAAGCCTAAACTGGCCACGCGAAGAAACTCGCACATTAATGCAGGGGTACAAAAATCTAGGCGCCAATTCGCCGATTCCCTAAAACTAAATTTTTAATATTCTTCGCCTAATAAGAATACTGATGAAATTTAGGCGAAGCATACTAATGAAATTTGATGAAGAATACTAATAAAATTTAGTGGTGAGAATAAGCCTATTGACGTCTAGATTTTTGCACACTTGCATTAATGTTAAACCTATATGGGGGCGTTCTTCTCAGATTTATAGCTAGTATTTTAATATTTTCAAATGATTTTTCTTTTCTGTATAGGATATCTGAGACCGATCTATAACGTTGTGCGTTTTCACTTTTTCAATTTTAGTTGCAGTTTTTCTTATATGAGGATACTTTCACATTCAGAACCGGTTACAAAAGAGAATTATCCTCATATAAAGAAAAATACTGTAACCAAAATTGAAAAAGTAAAACGTACAACGTTAGACAGTACAACTTCAGGTATTTTATGCACTTTCGGAACCGGTTCACTGCCTCCTGAATACTAGGCCTACGTGCTGACACAAAAATGGCGGCTATCTTAAGCGGATTTTTTCAAGCGTTTGTACGGTCCCTTGAATATGAACTTCAATAAAATAAATATGTAAATGTATCTTGCGCGTTATTTTACTGTGATTAAACAAGTCTGTCTAAGAAAACATACTTCATTTTCAAAACCGAACATGCCATAGTTAACATCATTAACATACATCAATTGTATAGCAATTCAAGTATATTTACGCCAATTAGAGTACGGGCGGGCAGACAGACTGACAAAATTAATTCATAAACATTTTAAAACTATGTTGGAAGTGTTAAAAACTGGCGGACTGGCAATATTGTCTTAAAGAGTATGTTTAAGTTGATTTCGCTGAAAATATGAAAATATCTTTATAATCATGTTTAGTGTAATTTTGTATTACAGATATATTTACAGTTCATACAAAATTTTTCATTCAATATAAAAGTACCAATATTGTTTTAAACTTAAAAATCCTTAATGAAAAGACTAGTGAAATCACAAATATGTCATCAGTTATTTTTGTAATTATTCTTTTAATGTAATTATTCCTTTATTCCTATTAATTTTAAAATGTTTATGTAGTTTTAAAACTTAGTTTCACTTTTTATCGATGGAAAAACGATAACTGTTATCGTTATTAGCTGTTTTATAAAACAATAAACATACAAAAATAACGGTATTTTCCAAATTGTCAGACAGTTAATAAATCTACACATTAAGTAATGTGTCCTAAATCATCATTGTATTGAAATAATAGAAACAGTAAATGACTCTAAAAGACGGATTTTGAAAGAGAAAAAGGCCATAAAATTTTCCAACTAAAGAAAGCGAGAGAATAAGAATGGAGTTTATTGCTTTTTTATGTCATTCTGTAATTGAAAACATCAATCTACTAGTATATGTTACTATTAGAGAAGATAGTGGAGAAATAGTAAATCATTAAGATATAGCTATCCTTCGCAAACGATGAGATTAACCCCTGCGCGACAAGCGTCAAGTACACAGCAATTGATCTTTGGGAACCACTATTTTTATAGCATTGTTGCTGTTAAATAAGACGTTATTTTCTACTCTAAAATACTGGTGTTGAAATTCAAGGATTTTGTGCATTTTATTCTACACGTCTATGCAGGAATGCAAGAGCTGCGCCAGAAATGGCCGATTGTCACCACTAAATTTTAATAGTGTTTGTCATCTTATTTAATGGCAAAATTTCTAAAATTTAACAAGTCGAGGAAAAAAAATAAAATTTAGTGGTGATAATTGACTATTTATGGCGCAGCGCTTGCATCCATGCGTCTATATGTGAAACTCGTCCCGATGATTTAAAGATAGACACTGACAATACCACCGGTACAAACTTCCACCAGTAGATATGAATAGAAATGTTAGCCTTATTTAAACGCTTTGTTCGTGCCGAATTTTCGTCAGAAATAAGACAAAATTTTCTATTCGTTTTTACTAGTGGAAGTTTGTCTCTGCTGTAATCAGACCTTGATTAATGATATGTATCAGAATGCAATATGTATTCCAAATTCTTAGGTAATATTAGACACAGTGAAAGTATAGGATGATTCAAAAGATATTGAACAAACTTTAAGCCACTACAACAAACAATTTTTGTATAGTAAAAAAGAGTTGCCAATGATCTCGCAATACATACTCAAGGGAATACATTCGCAGCTCTCAGTTGCTAGGCATGAGTTTGCGCGGCGCGGTAATAATAATAATAATAATAATAATAATAATAATAATAAAACAGAGGTTTATAAAGAATAACTGAAGATTTATTGAAAAGCTCTGGAAAGTTCATAGGTCCAGGGCCCGATTACCAACGGGGCAAATTTCTACCAGTAAAAATGAATAGAAAATTTCCCCTTATTCACGGCAGTAATTTTGCATGAATAGAGCATTAAAATAAGACGAAAATTTCTATTAAAATCTACTGGTCGAAGTTTGCCCCGTGAGTAATCAGACCCTGCATAGGTCTAGAAAGTGCTAGAAACATTAGTAAGCTTCCAGTGCAATATAAGGACTATTTCTGTTGACAAAAGAAACGTTGCATTGAAATGCCCGGGAGCTTCTTTTAAAATGAATTGAAACATTCCTGTTGTTTCACAGGCAGTTTTCGAGTTTTCAGTGGAATGTATTCAGTAACCTTTCAATTATTTAAATAAACATTCCTTGGAAATAATGGGCAACTCAGCTGCCAATTATTTCCAAGAAACATTCCTGGATTTTGGATTACAATATCTTTCAAATAAAACATCGACTAGCTTAAATTTCTGAAAATTGAAACGTGAGAATAGAAGAGTGACACCTGTCATATTCCCACACAGTTATTAAATCTAATCAATAAGTAACGACCGTTTAGAAAAATAGATCTAATATTTTTGACACAAAAGTAGTATAAAATCAATAAAATGTATAATGGAAATGAATTCATATCAAGGAATATATAAAACGTAATGCGGCACAACCAGCAGAAAATGTAGTGCATAAATAAAAATTATATCTGCCTCATACACCAGTGTGCTGAGATCCAGTGGTGTAGACAGACTGGGGGTCCAGATGCTCTGGATACCACTAATTTTGTAATGTTTTCTTTGCCATAGCTAATCGGAGAATTTACTACGATAGTCAAGTCGAAGAAAACTTTACAATATTAATGGTATCCAAAGCATTTGGACCCCCTTCCTGGCTACGCCACTGTTGAGATCGTAGATCAGTTTTACTCGCTAAGCGATTCACATGCCGCAAGCAGCCCTCGAGTACATTTTATGCGGCAACGCAACTGGAGCATATAAATAAAATGTGAATAGATAGATGGATAGAAGTTTTTGTAAAATGTACTTTTTAATGAGCTCGCGATTGTTTTTAAAATCTGATGCAAGAAAAATTAAATTAAAACAGACAATTACGCAGATCACATTTGGAATTTAGCTCCGGAATATGTTAAGAATTGCCTTTTTGTAAATTAAAAAAATGAGCCCGTTTTAACTGAAAATAAACTAAATTAGTCTGTTTTACAAATGAAATCTTGAAGTTCTTCAGCATTTCTCGCTTTAAAAGTTACGCAAGTTTAATTTTGTATTAATTATGTATACTCATATTAAATACAACTAATGTCATAAAATTATTAATAATTGCATGTGATACTAAATTGTTAACATTGCATAAAACTTAATAAATATGACTGCAAAAATATAAGTGTGGTCTTCGAATTCAGTTCTCTATAAAAATTTGGATCTTGAAGAAGTACTACTGTGGTAAATTCAAATGGTACTAAAATAATATTGAGTTTACGATTTATTTATTTAAAACTAGCTGGCCCACCCGGCGTAGCCCGTGCGCAGAATAATAACCGTAGATACATTTAAGATTGGCGTTGAATCCAGATATCATTCTTTGGGAAGGAGATAGTGTTGGGAAGGATTTAGTGTTCCACTATCTTCGGCAGCGTACACCCTCGAATTTGTATGATTTTACATCTTTAAACGAAAATCTATCCAAACAACACTAGAGTTCCGGGCTCCATTGCCCTCAGCAGTGATGAAAAATGGTTTTCATTCGTTTAAAACATTTTGCAAATTAACTTTCTAACGAATTGATTCAAATTTGTTTAATGCATAGTTTGCGTGTTATGTAAATGTATTGTTTGTACTTTCTCAATTTAACTTAATTTCTTGTTACATGACGTAATAAAATTACTCCTTTAATTTATTGATAATGAGGCTGCCATTAAACGTGATGAACTTAGCCTTTCCTTATATTTCTAAAAGAATGTGTATTCCAAGAAAAAATTTGGAACGTAAAGGCAATTTTGTTCTTTCAACTCTCACTTTTTGTCATGAACAGAGAGAGCGTATTATCGGCCTATATGTGAGAGTCAACGTCTTTCAGAGTCAATGTCAGGGGTGAAAAAAATTAGGCGCCAATGGGCCGATTCCCACCACTAAATTTTTAGTATTCTTCGCCTAATAAGAATACTGATAAAATTTAGTCGAAGTATACTAATTAAATTTGACAAAGAATACTAATAAAATTTAGTGGTGGGAATCAGCCCATTGGCGCCTTGATTTCTGCACCCCTGGTCAAAGTACTTCCGTTGCTAAAATACGGAAATGATTAAGAGACACTAGGGTTTAAAAAAAAATTTTTTTTTGAACGTATGTAAAGGCATTTCTTCACGTATACATTAAAAAATCAAATTTTTCTTCCAAAACTCTGATGCAATTGTGGCATTTGCGATTAAAATTAAGTGGGTATATAATATCCCACCACCCTTCAAGGGGTGGCCAAACAGTAATGTGTCAGAAGGTTAGTCAGTCATTAGAATAATTCAAAAGAAATCAAGGTTGTTTATAATTTTTCTGAGACAAGATTAAACAGAATTCTGTAAATTTTTTTTAATATCAGTGCTTGTGCGATCTTATTTTCAAATATGTAACGATATCTAAAAGATTCAGTGAAAATCGCGATTTTAACACTTTGCCCGCATGTCTCGTAAAAATACTTCTGTTCGTAAAATGTTGAAATGATTGATTGACACCAGAATTTAGAAACAAATTTATTCGAAAATAAGTAAAATCTTTTCTTCAGGTACTTCATAAAAGGGAATTTTTAATTCCGAAATTCTGGTGCCAATTTAGCATTTAAGGATTAAAATTACGTTACTTTACGTACGACACCACTGTGGTGTCACCGGACGTCAAAGTGTTAATTAGTTCCAAGGATACCGATGTCAGCAAAAAATCTAGAGACTATTTCCACTGACTGTTGTCTGGAATAAACGGGAAGAATGTTTCCGTGGAAATGAAGCAAAAATACTTTTTATACAGACCATATTATGTCTGTATAGGTATTATAAAACACAAAAATGTTTATTATTAGATAAAACAAAACTTAAAAAAAATAGCGATATGTTTGCAGCGATATAAAAAATAAATTGTCAATTTCAGATTATTATTATTATGTATGAATCTTTTTCACTTTTTTCTCTAATATATATATCTAATACACCAGCGCAAATTATGTTAAAAGGAATTGAGAGAGGGTGTTTTTTCTGTTTGCGATTTCTTACTTATATTTCTTTAAGTAATTTCTACATGAATACATTTTAAATTGTTTAGGTAGATTTATTTCATTATTTTAAATATTATTACTACATAGCATATTCCATAGAATAATGATAATTCAAAGATTTTTCATGTAATGTTTGACGTATTTGTACAATTTCATTCAAACTGAAATGGAATATTCCCAACGTGAAATGAAGAGTTTGTAAAACAGAACTAAAAATGATATCTTACATTTATCACAGTAAAACATTGCATTAATTTATAGTTTTAAACTGTGATACATAACTTTTAAAATTTGACTTTCAGATTTTAGAATTCCAGTCGTAGTTTTGGTGGTAGCGACTCAATTTGACTCGCAGATTTTCCAATGCACCATTCATATGCAAATATATTTATCAATAACACCAGCTTTTGCACTATGTTCTTAAAGATCTTTTAAATTTATGGCAGCACTGCAGGTAATATTCCACATCTTTTTATTATTTTATTCAGTAGAGAAAGTTCGGAGGAAATTTGTTAGGGAGCTCATGAATAAAATCGCAAAATCTTTATTTACGTGCTTTTTGACATATTTATTAAATTTTTTTATTGTATAATTTAAACTAAAATATTTTATTTATTTATTTTCTGTTCGCATGTAAAATTTACCTTGAGAGAAGGGGGGAGGGGGAGGGTGTGGAGGAGGCCTGCGAAGCACACGCAATAAGCTGTCGAAGGCAACGGTGCCTCCAGACGACCGTATAGGAGGGTAAAACATGATTAGAAATTAATTAAATAATGGCCATTTCTCTAAATCAAGGATGAGATTTCTGCGACTTTTTGCATACTAATATAATCTTAGAAAAAATGTTGTTCAGTTAAATCGCAGAATGTTCGGATTAAAAAAACAAACACTTTCCCTAAGATTATACAGGCATGCAAAAAGTCGGAGAAATCTCATCCCTGCTAAATCTGATAAAAAAATAACGGTCTTATAAAACATTATATGTAATATTTCAAATATTAAAATAAAGAAATCAATAAAATTTATTAAAGAAAACAGTACACATCTATGATAATGAAAAACATAAAATAATACCTTTTTTTAAACACACCTTTATTAGCAACATTCAATGTTCATCTTAAAAATCAAGTCTAAATTCATGACTGTAATTCATATAGTTCTAAAACAAATTCTGTTACAATAAGTTTATTTGACGAGGGTCAGATTGTTAAACTTCACTCATTGATTTACGTTTGATAGAAAGAGAAAACTCCTGTATTTATTAAAAATTGCTCTGTTTCTTTTTTTAAATATGGCAACAGGAAAAAAAGCCTTAACTATGTATTCAAGATTTCTAAATCGTTTTCTGAGCGTATAATCATAATTTAACTAATATTAATTTATTAAATGATAAAAGAGTATATAGTATATTTTTAATTATTATTCGTCATTTTTTATTTATATTTTATAATTTTAATTGTCTAAAATATTTAGTTTCACATGCAGTTTCACAGCCACCAGGCATATTTCGGTGAGAGTGTTTTGACGCATAATTATCTTCATTCTTGTATACAGCTGTAACTATAAAGATTATTTGGCGATACCTGCCGCCGGCTAACGAAAAAAATACCTTAAAATTAATTTATTAATTTATAGTTAAGTTCTAAAATATTAATATGCATTGTCATCAAAAACACATCTGTGTACATAATTTTTATATTTCTAGCATATAAGGAAGTGTGTAAAAAATTGATTGCAAAACTCTAACTTCACATACAAAGAAACAAGTTAAATAAAAAAGTGTAAAAAGGAAGTCAAAATATAGCTGAAAGTGTGATTAATTGAAAGTTCTACTTCTTCGGGTCATTTTATTTTTTTATTTATTTTTATTTTTTGCATCCTTTAAGTGTATAAATTGTTGCCCTAAAGTGATTTCGTGATATTTCAATTCCCTATAATCTTTTTTGGTCGTTGTACATAGCTCCAAAACAGGGCTGGAAACTGTACCGGAGCAAACCGGAACGATATTCCGTTTCGTGAAATTATGACAAATATTGTTACGGTTCGAGAAAGTATCGGAAATATCGTCCCGGTTTATGCAAGGGACACCGGAAAAAGTTCTTTCCAACTACGCTAAAGGTATTCGCAGTACAAAACAACAAACTGTTGATATTTTGTATACATTCGGTATTCATATTTCATACAGTGATCACGATCCTACATTTATCCATTTTAAATTTTAATGGCTAAGTAAATATGAAAGGCCACCAATCTTTTGATAATATGAAGACGAAAGCAGGCCAAATTTGGACCTTATCGGAGACACGAAATTTGTTTACACTCCGCTTGTTGCTATCGGCAAAAGAGAAATTATGTGCCGTTTTCCGCCACATAAACGTATATACAGGGGTTGGACAAAAATATGGAAACACCTTAAAAAGCATATTACCAGGCATACTACAGTGTTGGAAAACCGTTGGCCATTCAAAAAGAAGCTTACAGTCTTCTCAGGAGAATAAATATAGGCCCTGTATGGTTTCCGATGGAATTTTACACCATTCATCCTGTACAATAGAGGCAAATTCAGGTAACGATGATGGAGGTGATAACGATCACACACCTTTCTCTCCAAAGTACACCATAAAGGCTCAATAATATTGAGGTTTGGTGATTGGGGGGGGGGGGCAGGGGAGATGCGACAAATCACCTCATGCTGACAAAACAATTCTTGGACGAGCCGAGATGTTTGAACAATGGCTAAAACAGCTTCACCATTGAGGAACAAACATTGAACCATGAGATGGGCATGATTAGCCAAAATGTCCAGATAATCCTTGCCAGTAATGCGACCTTGCAGAGTAATCATAGGAACCATGCAATACCACGATATGGCTGCCCAAATCATGACCGAAACCCTGCCATGTTTTACTCTTGGCAGCAGTGGCGGGTCATGACTGGCTTTATTTGGGGCACTAAATCCATGGCTGCTAAATTTATTCTTACCACTATTATTAACCCCTTCGGGACCGGCGGCTTTTACACAAATTTTATTCGGTTGGCACCATTTTTTTTAAAAAAAGCTACCTTTACTTAAACTATCACAAAAATGCTCTAATTAGAAAAAGCAAATATTACTTTTATTTTTCACTGGTGCTTAAAACAAATTCTGTATGCTCTTTTTGATGGTGCATATATGCACCCATGGTCCCAAGCAGTCTGGATCATAAGCTTTGGACGGCTTTCGCCAGACGTAAACTCGGCAACAAGTTGGAAACAGTGTGAAACAAGACTCATCTGTCCAAATGACTGCCTTCCATAGCCCAGGTTTTATGGTTTCGGCACCACATTTTCCTCTAACAGGTATTTGCATCAATGATGTGTGGTTTTGGAATTGAAGCTCGCCCTGAAAATCCCTGCTTATGAAGCTCTCTTCTCATTGTTTTGGTACTGACAGGCTTTGGAAGCGCGATATTCAGTTCAGCAGTCACTTTTGCAGCTGTTGTCTTCTTATTTTTCGTTACGATCCCCCTTCAAAGACCATCTGTCACAACCATCCAACACACAATTTCGTCAGCGTTGTGACTTAGTGGATGTTGTTTTCCCGATATTCTTATATGCGGTATAAATCTTCGATATGGTGCCTTTTGAAACATGAGATATTTCGACTACCTTGGTAACGGAAGCTGCCCACATACGAGCACAAACAATTTGTCCACGTTCTAATTCACTTAGCTCAGACATAATGCACCCACAACTACACATAACACTGTTCTGACAACGACTGAGACTTGCATTAACGACATTGTAAAGGTGGCGTTAGTGTGCAAATATAACAGTGCCACCTACGGACTTGGCTAGAATCAACATTTACGTTCAAGCATGCATTTTACGAGGTGTTTCCATATTTTTGTCCAACCTCTGTAGGTATATACAGGGTTGTTATAATTAAAGTTCGCCTATTCGGAAGGCTCTAGAGCCGGTTCTATGGCTCCAAACGAAACAAAATTTCACCAGTACGTAGTTGAAGAGATGCGCTCTGCGAAAATCGAAAAAAAATTAGTTACATTTTTCGTTAGTAGGTGGCGCTGCGCCAATATTTAAGGCGATGTTTGCAGATTCATTATATCAATTTCAGTCAATCCAGACGAAGCACACAAATTTAAAAGTTTCAACAAACTTTGACGAACTGCGAATTGTTATAATTAAAGTTCACCTAATCAGACAGCTCTAGAACCTGACATATGACTCCAAACAATACAGAACAAGTGGGCCACTTTATCCTTTCTTTATTAAATTCAAATAAATTTCATTTAGAAAAAAAAAAAATTCATGTTTTTTATAAAGTAAAAATTTACCGGTCTATTTTTTCGTTTTTTCGAATATCTAAACCCGCCCGATAGTGGACGAAGCCCCTTATTATAATCCGTCATGCGGACTAAATGCGATATTTAAAATAATAATTTCAAAATTAAACAAATTGTACACCTTCAAAATGTTAAAATATACGAATATTTCCATAATCGGATTTTTAACACGATTCAATACGTTTATTAAACTCATATATTTACTATTCTCCATTACTCATATTGATACAAGCTTTGTATTATTCTCAAACATCTGAAAAATTCGTTAAACTTCCAATATGACGTCAGATTTTCTTTTTAATTCTCTAATGATGTGATATTAATCTGCCTTGTGTACATACACATACTCATACTCCTTGTATTATTGAGAAATCTTAGACATTTTGCGTTTTATTACCACTATCACGTCAATCAATTTTATTTCATATTTATCTTTTTTTCAATTGGTGAAACTGTTTATTTCATTTTCATTTTTCACGTGGAAATCGTCTGATAGAAAATTAATTATTGTGGAAAGAATTTCAACGTGGATTTTTAATTTTTGGCATCTGCTATAACGAAATATGTTTAAATTTAATAGGAAAAGGGTGTTAGAATTTTGGTTTTTTATCTCTATTTATTAAAATAATACGAATTTTTCAAATTTTAATATTTGGAGCTCTTTATAGCTGCTATTCGGCTATATACACAAAGTTTCAACTCTGTAAGTTATATAGTTTTTGAGAATGGCTCTGTGACGGACAGACAACGGAGCGGGAGTAATAGGGTTTCGTGAGATGAACAAAACCCTAAAAATGAATATAATTTCATGTGATGTAATCTGAATCAACAAAAATAAAACATGTCGCTCGGCAGCGAGGAAATAACGAAGAATACCATTACGCATGCTCAATGAATCCTCCACCATTTTCAATAACGCATTCCATTCTCAGAATTGTGCTTTCTACAGCATTGCGTAAACTGTCCTGTGAGATTGAGCGAATATGAAGTCTAATACTGTCTTTCAGATCAGAGATTGTCTGACAGTAGTCTTTAGACTACAGTCAGTCACAGACAGATTGTCTTTATTGTGACAGATTGTCTTTAGATACAGAATCTTTCAAAAATACCCACAACGAAAAATCGCATGGTGTTAGATCAGGCGATCGTGGTGGCCAGACCGTTTGAAAATAACGACTTAAGATGCGGTCTTCTGTAAAATGGCTTGTTAAGAAAGTCCGAACTGCTCTAGTAATGTGCGGTGGTGCACCGTCTTGCATAAACACGATATTTTGAAGGCGCCTTGCTGTTGCAGCTTGGGAATCAGAAAATTTGACAACATATTGAGATACCTTCGCCCATTTACGGAACATGTAATGGGTCCTGTGGATGTTAGTTCCTCAAAAAAATATGGCCCTATCATAAACGTAACTGTTAAACCGCACCACACCGTCACTTTAGCTGCATGCAATGGAACTTCTTGGATAACATTAGGATTCTCTTTCGCCCAAATTCGACAGTTGTGTGTGTTCACTTGTCCGTTTCAATAAAAATGCGCTTCATCACTCCATAGAATATTCCAGGGCCAAGAATTGTCCACATTCATTCGTGCAAGAAACTGTAGTGAAAATGATAGCCGACTTTCGGTATCACCCTGTATTAGTTGTTGCACCCTCTGAATCTTGTATGGATAGTAACGCAAAATTTGACGCATCACTTTTCTCACAGTGGAAATCGGCATATCGACTTCATTCGCAATAGGCACACTTGCATTACCAAATGATGACTGGCTTGCTAAATCCACGGCAGCAGTAGCAATATCTTCAATGCTAGAAATGTCTACCGTTTTTCGTCCTCTGCCAGTAAGAATGTCGAGTTTTCCTGTTTCCTCGAACTTTTTAATCATTTTGTGAACTCCACGATCCGACGTTGGTCCAAGTCTAACATCTTTTAATTTCCGGAATTCTCGAAGAGCTGCAGCTGCGTTGCTGTTATTTTGATGAAACAACTTTACAAGAAGTGCCTTTACTTTCAAAGTTACAATTCTCGACAAAGCGTAGATTCAAATGCTTTTCAGAAACAATCAATTGTTCCAGTAAAAACACCAAATAAAATAATTTAAGACAGACATGAGTACACTTAAAATAAAATTTATAAAAAAATATACTTAAAAACAGTTAAAAATACAAAATAGTAGACGTTTCGCCAAGCGACACGCAAGGCATCATCAGTACAAAAACAATCTATTGCATAACAAACCACTGAACACATCAAGGAAAGTTGAAGTTATTTTAAAAACAGATAATATTCATTAGGGACAGAACGAGCTTCATTCAACGTCTGCGATCGCAATTGAGTGAACCAACCCTCAAGGAATAATCGACCATGGTAGCTGTTACAACCTGATTTCAAAATACTGGCGTTCGCAATTGCGCGTTCGTGATGCCTTGCGTGTCGCTTGGCGAAACGTCTACTATTTTGTATTTTTAACTGTTTTTAAGTATATTTTTTTATAAATTTTATTTTAAGTGTACTCATGTCTGTCTTAAATTATTTTATTTGGTGTTTTTAATAGTTTTCGCATTCAGACGTTAAAATGTATACATTTTGCAAACTGTTCCAGTGTCAAAGAAATCACAGACACACTTTATCAGCAAGTTTTAAATCGTCAAGTGGTTAGAAGAGTATTTAAAGTTTCCGAAGTTGCGACGTCACTTTTGACGTCGTTCGTCGAAAATTTGAATAAAATGTGATCTTTTTCAAGCGTTGGGTGAAATTTTGTGATTTTGTGTGTTTCATCTGGATTGACCAAAATTGATATAACGAATCTGAAAAAGTTTACTTTTACCAACTGTGAAATAAAATTTCCTGTATTTTGTTTTTTACAAAATAAAGGAATCTGCAAATATTGGCGCAGCGCCACCTATTGACAAAAATTTTAACTAATTTTTTTTTTCGATTTTCGCAGAGCGCATCTAGTGAAATTTTGTTTCGTTTGGAGCCATAGAAGCGGCTCTAGAGACTTCTGAATAGGCGAACTTTAATTATAACAACCCTGTATATATAGCTTATTGTGCTGTCTGTAACTTTTTTATTATTTAGAATCTTGAATGCATGTTTTAAATTCTATTTGTATGGTTAGAAATACCTGTACCGGAGTTTAGTTAGGAAATATGTTTGTTTAGAATAGAATAAGTCCCCTGGCGTTGAAAGGTGGAACAAAAAAGATGTTTTAATCATTCGAAGTTCGTTTGGAAAAATCGACTAGCGAAGCGGTCGTAGCCTGCTATTAATTTTGAAATAGCGTTCCGATTTTTCCATTTCGAGTCCTGTTCCAACTTTGAACGTAACGCTAACGTAAAACTGCAAATCCTGTTTTTTTAAATTGGGCTACCATTTTTCTCAAGAGTTATTCGACTGATTTCCTTTATTTTTTGTTTAAAAGAAACGTAATGGTTTTTTCTGGACCATATAACACCAAAAAGTATATTTTTTATTGATTACCGTAATTTCGCGCGTATACGCCGCACCTCAGATAATTCGATTTCCTACCAGAATTTATTTTAAATAAAATGTGACTTTTTTCTGCTTAGCACTTATTTGACTTCTTATTTTCAATAAAATTTCCGGTTTGAAAAAGACTTAACTAAGGTGCGGCGCATACGCGCGAAATTACGGTAATTATTTTTTCAAGCTCTCAAAAGGTAAAAAAAAGTGCAAAAAAAATGACATTTTTGTTCAAATAACCGACAGTTTGTCAAAATAAACTTTTGAAACTAATTGATGGTATAGGCTCTAAAGAATTTACTGCCTTTTCATAATAGGACGACCAGATTCAGTAAGCTTTCAGATGCGTGTGACCGGAGTAAAACGGTCACCCAATTTATGGCGAGTTTATGGCGTGTTCTTGGCACGCACAGGCACAGCACATTCCCCATCGTACAAGGCTTTTTATTCATTTTTATTACACACGTAAATTTTAATATATAAGTGCAATGTCAATAAATATAATACAAAAAGTCTGAAGATGTTACCCTTTTCTTTGTAACCGAATAACAAATCGTAAAAATCACCTCTCTTTAAAAGTCATAGCCGATTTACGTACCGGTGTATTGACCCATGAGTTCTTCTAAATAATGATAATCCGATGCATTAGATTAAGCTTTAAATCAAATTCTGTAAATTTTTAGCATTAACCTAATGATAAGTAAGCTAGCATAAATAACCTGAAGAGTGGTAGTAGTAATGGACAATTAAAATTAAAGTCTGAAGATGTTACCCTTTTCTTTGTAACCGAATAACAAATCGTAAAAATCACCTCTCTTTAAAAGTCATAGCCGATTTACGTACCGGTGTATTGACCCATGAGTTCTTCTAAATAATGATAATCCGATGCATTAGATTAAGCTTTAAATCAAATTCTGTAAATTTTTAGCATTAACCTAATGATAAGTAAGCTAGCATAAATAACCTGAAGAGTGGTAGTAGTAATGGACAATTAAAATTAAAGTCTGAAGATGTTACCCTTTTCTTTGTAACCGAATAACAAATCGTAAAAATCACCTCTCTTTAAAAGTCATAGCCGATTTACGTACCGGTGTATTGACCCATGAGTTCTTCTAAATAATGATAATCCGATGCATTAGATTAAGCTTTAAATCAAATTCTGTAAATTTTTAGCATTAACCTAATGATAAGTAAGCTAGCATAAATAACCTGAAGAGTGGTAGTAGTAATGGACAATTAAAATTAAAGTCTGAAGATGTTACCCTTTTCTTTGTAACCGAATAACAAATCGTAAAAATCACCTCTCTTTAAAAGTCATAGCCGATTTACGTACCGGTGTATTGACCCATGAGTTCTTCTAAGTAATGATAATCCGATGCATTAGATTAAGCTTTAAATCAAATTCTGTAAATTTTTAGCATTAACCTAATGATAAGTAAGCTAGCATAAATAACCTGAAGAGTGGTAGTAGTAATGGACAATTAAAATTAAAGTCTGAAGATGTTACCCTTTTCTTTGTAACCGAATAACAAATCGTAAAAATCACCTCTCTTTAAAAGTCATAGCCGATTTACGTACCGGTGTATTGACCCATGAGTTCTTCTAAATAATGATAATCCGATGCATTAGATTAAGCTTTAAATCAAATTCTGTAAATTTTTAGCATTAACCTAATGATAAGTAAGCTAGCATAAATAACCTGAAGAGTGGTAGTAGTAATGGACAATTAAAATTAAAGTCTGAAGATGTTACCCTTTTCTTTGTAACCGAATAACAAATCGTGAAAATCACCTCTCTTTAAAAGTCATAGCCGATTTACGTACCGGTGTATTGACCCATGAGTTCTTCTAAATAATGATAATCCGATGCATTAGATTAAGCTTTAAATCAAATTCTGTAAATTTTTAGCATTAACCTAATGATAAGTAAGCTAGCATAAATAACCTGAAGAGTGGTAGTAGTAATGGACAATTAAAATTAAAGTCTGAAGATGTTACCCTTTTCTTTGTAACCGAATAACAAATCGTAAAAATCACCTCTCTTTAAAAGTCATAGCCGATTTACGTACCGGTGTATTGACCCATGAGTTCTTCTAAATAATGATAATCCGATGCATTAGATTAAGCTTTAAATCAAATTCTGTAAATTTTTAGCATTAACCTAATGATAAGTAAGCTAGCATAAATAACCTGAAGAGTGGTAGTAGTAATGGACAATTAAAATTAAAGTCTGAAGATGTTACCCTTTTCTTTGTAACCGAATAACAAATCGTAAAAATCACCTCTCTTTAAAAGTCATAGCCGATTTACGTACCGGTGTATTGACCCATGAGTTCTTCTAAATAATGATAATCCGATGCATTAGATTAAGCTTTAAATCAAATTCTGTAAATTTTTAGCATTAACCTAATGATAAGTAAGCTAGCATAAATAACCTGAAGAGTGGTAGTAGTAATGGACAATTAAAATTAAAGTTGATTTTTCAATGTTTCGCTACAGTTACTTATTAAATTAGCTCACATGTTTATGTTAATGAAAATTTATTAAAATTAGATAAACTTCTCTTGAAGCTTCAAATCAAGCTCTAATATGTATTTTTGAACAATAGTACATCAAAAACAATATCATAGTACAATATTATGTTACCGTGAAAGACCGAAATCTGAAGAATGTCGGATTTCTCTGGTGAATGTCAAGATTCACATAGTCGCTTGGTGTATGTCCGAAATATTTGCTAAATATCCTAATTTCTCCCTTACAGCGGCAAATGTCGACATTCACCATGCACTCGTGATAAATGTTGAATAAAAATATTTTTGTTACTTTTTAAATCATACTTTATTATTAAAACATATTATGATATATGTCAAAATAGCAGAAAGCTTAAGTAACAGCAAATGTAAATAAACTGTTGAACTTAACCCTTTCAGGGGCAAAATACTTTCAGTACTAAAATGTTGAAATAAATGACTGGCACCGGAATTAACGTAGAAATTTATTATAAAATAACAAAAGGGCAAAAAATCACACACATATTAACCCTGTCCGGCACAGACAAATTCTGTTCGTAAAATACGAAATTACTGACTGACACAGGAATTTACAAACTACTTTTTTATAAAATAAGAACTCCTTAATTTAAGCTTTCATTGTATAAGCAAAATTTTATTAAAATATTCTTGGTGTCGAATGCAAGTTTGGAATTAAATTTAGGTGAGCCCGGAGTGGGACCACTGTGCCGGAAAGGGTTAAATGGGAAAGATTTTAGCAAATTTCTGGTGTCATAGGCGTTTGGGAATTAAAATTAAGTGGTTTCATAAACATATCACTGCCCCTGAAAGGTTTAAAACGATTATACCTATAATAAATCTATCTAATTATGTGATTGACGTTATACAATCTTATTTATTGCAACAACTTGAACTGTTATGACACTTTGAATGGCACAAGAGTCACTGGTTTTTACAACTTGCATTTAGTCGCGGAACACGTCTTTCTGCAATGACAGCGTGTATAGCCTTGCCCTCCACTTCTCGAATTAGCTGCAGCTGCTTCTCTCAGTGAAATTTCTTGAGAAGAAATCTCATCTATGGAAAGTAACTTTTCTTTACAAATTATGAACTGATTGCTAGTATAAAGCTGCTTGGGGGTACCTTTTCTGTTTGCTAATTTATAAAAGTCGGAGTCTTCTACTCCCAGAATAACTGCCAACACATTTCGGGCATCTGTATGGCCACTGTTGACATCAAATTCATAAGGTAACACCACTTTGAGCAGGGGGAAATTTTCTTTTTGAAGTTCGCAACGTTTTCGTTGTTCACAGTAGAAGATTCTCGGCCGCTCTTTTTATAAAAATAAAATCGTGTTGTCCAGTCAGGGCTTGATATGAAGACGTGGGTTGCAGCTCAGCATTTTCCTTTGGAATATGGTTTTCGGTATGGCAACTGCTCAAATTTTCTTCAAAAATATTAACAATTTCTTCGAGTTCATCTTCGGTTTCAATATTTGCGATTTGTTCGCCAGGCAAAGATGCTATGCCTCTTTCTGGTTTAACGCCAAACATGGCTTTATAAGGACTTTGGCGTAATCCTTCGTAGTATGTAGCGTTCTTGGCAAATTGGACAAAGGGCAAATCATCTGACCATTTATTTGTATCGTTATCGTTCATACATGCAGTTAACATATTCTGTATATCCTGATTGGGCCTTTCAACTGAACCTTGTGTTTCAGTATGACGAGGCTTTCCATGAACTATC
This sequence comes from Maratus michaelseni, assembly GCA_963931845.1. Classification (NCBI taxonomy): domain Eukaryota; kingdom Metazoa; phylum Arthropoda; class Arachnida; order Araneae; family Salticidae; genus Maratus; species Maratus michaelseni. The sequence continues at coordinate 223,117,000 of OZ007595.1, forward strand.
TAAACATCTTTCCACATAGCGCATAGTTCGGATATGGCTTAATTACAGAATTCCCTACCATTTTCTGATTGCATTATAACTGGGGCATCAAATGTTAAAAATATTGGAAGAAGGTGATACGCTACTTCTTCAGCTGTCTTAGTTTTTAAAGGTCGTAGCTGGATAAACTTAGTTAAATGATTTTGGTAAACCATTATGAACTTATCCGTGGCGTAGCGTCAGGGGGGAGGGGAACGATCATTTTACTACCAGTATAATTATATACTACATTTCGCCTTATTTAATCTTTGGACGGTATGAATTAAATAAGGCCAAATATAGTATATAAAAATACTGGTAGTAAAGTGGTCCGTGCCCCCCTTGACGCTATGCCTCTGGAACTTATATTTACTGTTCCTGTGTGAATGCAGGTATATCAGATCGACTTGACATCTTCAGTTTGACTCCGAACTGAACATTGGTTTCACAACAATACCTTTTTTAGGTACACCATATTTCATTTGAAATTGTTTACATCAATTTAAATACAACATTAGAACTTTATATGTAATATTTTTGTATTTAACTCATAATTCCTTAAGCATACGTATTCTTCCTCCACTGCCTGTTCTGGTGTGAGTTTCAGATAGTTTACTGAACAATTCATCATTGATAACATAATTCCGTATATTCGTTTCTCCTGGTTTTAATGATACAATTAATTTCTCTTCATCATTAATTTTAAAAGTCAAAATGTTTTAACCCCTTGGAGGGCAAGAACGTGGTCTAAAAATGCTACATTTTGCGATGTTTTGACACCAGTAAATTTAAATAATAAATTTGTACCTTTTCAATCTGCAAAAAACAATAATAAATATTTTTAATTAATAATACTGGTGGCAAAGTTATATATTAAAAAGTGGTATACATTATATACTGGTACCCCTCAAGGAGTTGGTTAATCGTCTGTAATCCAAAGATGTGCGCACTTAGTTTTAGTAAAAATCAATGCAGAAAAAATTTTGAGTACTTTTCTTGAGAAAAATTAAAACAATTGTCTTCACGTTTATTCGCTATCAATGCACGTAACTTTAATATATATATATATCACGGTTCACTGCAGTATCCATTCAATATAAATTTGGGTATCGGATAAAAAAATAAAATTTAAGAAAACATTGCACTCACCAGCCAACCTTGCACAAGACTGACAAACAGCACTGTTCCAGAGTATAGCAAATAGATGCTACGTGACCTCAATGGCGGCAGACGACAGACTGTCGCCTCTCTGATCAGCTTCTTCTACATCGGCTGGTCAGCTTCCTGTTTCGACCTCCAAAAGAGCATATGTGTGCTTGTCGATATACACCTGTGATGGTCCGAATGTATAAGAATATAACCCAATATTCGGTCTATCATCGACGTATTTTGATATGTGTTGACATTCACCAGAGAAAGTCGACATTCTCCAATTTCGGTCTTTCACGGTAACAATTACATTGTCTATTTTTATATATTGGGTTTTTGAGAAAGTTGGTTGTGCTTTTATTGCATATTTTACCTTTCAATGTATGTTTCGATTTGTGAGGTAATATCGCTTCAACAAACGAGAGAAAACTATATTTTATTTTACCATGTTCTTAAATCTAAAATAATTATTTAATGTACAAAGAAAAAAAATATTTTTGGCTATGATGTCTTACACTCACGCACCGTTTTTTTATATAGATAAAAAGGAAAAATGTCGCCAAATTTTAAGAATTTTTTCCTTTAATGGTAACTTGGATATTGTATTAAGTTATTGGTTTGGCGCGGATTGGGAAATCGCTCCAATCAAAAAGTCGCCAAACGTCGGTGCGTGAATGTAACACATCTGCTCCATATTTTTATTTGAATAATTTCTTTTCCAATTCTAATTGTTCAACTTTCTCCGTGTTGAAAGACATGTCGAAGAAAGTTACGAAAAAATTCTATATTTATACATACATTTGTACGGTTTCTAATTCTATAAAATATTGAGTTGTTCACACAATTCGTGCCGTTTGGGAAAACCAATTCATACTGGAAAATTCTGTCCCTCAATTATTAGACATTCGGACTATCGGACTATCGGAATTAATGTCTAATAATTAAATGATAAAATTTTTCGGTACGAATTAATTTTCGCAAACAGCGCGAGTTTTACGGACATCTCAATACTAAAAACAACATTTAAATAATGCTTTGAGTAGAGTTGTAACTAGGGCTTGATAAATCTGGTCGCCAGGTCGCCACTGTCAATTTTTTTTTATCTGGTGATCAAAATATTTAATCTGGCGTTTTTATTTCATTGTACTAATATATTTTTTATTACAAAAATTGACCTAAGAAATGAACATAAGCGGCCTTTTTTCTCTTCCTGACCCCTACTCGTGCGCGGCAAGCAGTGATCGCTTGCTCGTACTTTTAATGCGAGAGTCAAGTTTAAAAGGGTATATCCATTTCATGCACAAAAAATTCAATTTTTTACGCTTTAGCCAGCTAGCATGCCACGTAATCAGCATGTGAGCGAAGGAAGAGATTTCAATAAAAGAGTAAGAAATGGTGCCAATCCAACCTCTGTGGCATCTAAAATTGGATATATTGCTAAAAAAAGGTCAGGCAATTTCTATCAAGAGCAGCACTTGTTACTCTTTTTAATCACAATGTTAAATTAAATTATCATAAGATGTCTCATTATAGATATTGCAAAATTACAAAATATTACGAAATAAACTTAGAAATTATATTCAAACAAAAAAGATTTTTAAATTTTAACACGTTGACGGACAGTAAGAAATAGTGAAGTTCGAAAATTGACACTATATGTTTTTGTAATTTTTAGAATATTAGATGTATAGTTTTACTCTTTCTGCTTAAATAAACTTAATTTTGATTAATTCAGCACCTTTAATTGGGTTGCACTACTCCCTTCACAACTACGTCAGGGTGGCTAGTGGTCAGGAAAAAATACAGTCAAAAAAAGTGATAAACACCAACATATTCTTTTAGAAAAATTTATCTTGATTATTCGATCAAATAATCAATTAGAATTTTTCTATAAGGATATACTGGTAATTGCCATTTTTTTTACAGTATTTTCCCCTGACTACTAGCCACCCTGCACGTGCATACTCAAGCTGCAACTCGTATAACAGGTGGAAAACGAACTTCAACCTAAAAAATTGTCCCCAAAACATGACACTGGACTTCTACTTGTACGCCGATAAATGCACATTTGTGCTGCTATAGCGGTAGTGTCTAAAAACGACAGTTTCGTTTTGCGTGGCTATAGCCGTCATGCCACATTATGAACTTCGCTTTGACGGCTAGCCGCAAGTGTCCATCAACGTGTTAAATTTAATTTGTCAAAAAGAAGTTCTTGAATTGCTAATTTTAAGATGTAAAATCAGAATTATTTAACTAACTTCAACAGGAAAAGAGGAAAAAAACTGTTTTCGAGTTTCACCATTTCATCGATGCCATCCTCATCAGATGCAGATTTTGTAGAACTCAACTATCGGGACATCTGATGCATTCGGCAATCAGCATTTCCCGAAAGTGCTGGATAATTAAACTTTTACAGGTTTTTTTTTTCAGAGATATATAATTTTGATAAGTTTCATTAGTAAACTTAGTTTGTAATATCTTTCTAAATTATGCACTAATCTAAACTACATAACTAATAATTATAAACTATGTTTCTAATTATTTTTTCTCAACTAATTCATAAAACCTTTTGTGCTTTATCAAAATCAATGACGGGGAAAGGGAGGCGGTGGTAAATATTTTTTACTGGTGACTTAAACTTTGTGCTGGCTACAAGATTCTGTCAAATGTGTAAAGCCCTATTTCACAAAACCCCTATATGATATAGTTTATTAATTTTAATAGACGGAATCTTTTTTAAAATTTAGTTAACGATCACAGAGATCTTTTGACATATTTTAAATTATTCATAGAAAATATTTTGGAAGACTTATATTGGCATACCGTTTTAACTCATTTGCATATGAAGCGTGCATTTCAGGAATTTCTTTTCATTCAAAAATTGTGAATTCATACCAGAAATTTTGAATTTTAATTTTTGCTTTATTTAATGACAGATATTTTGTGAATTTATAAAATAAAAATTTTTCTTTTGCAATTTCTGGTATGAATTCAAAATTTCTGAATAAGAAAATAGGCTAAAGGAGAAACCCTTCTGCGGAAGTATCTAGATTAGTGATGGGCATAACGATTATTTTGATTATTCGAATGAATCATTCGGGCATGTGTAGAAGCATACCTGTCAATTTTTTTTATTCAATTACTACGAGAAATTTTGGTAAAAAAAAGAAGTTTCTGCAGAAACTTTTTTTTTTTTTTTTTCAAAATTTCTGGTAGTAATTGAATAAAAAAAAAAAATTGAAGTTTGACAGATATGCTTCTGCGCATGTCCAAATGATTCATTCGAATAATGAAAATAATCGTTATGCCCATCACTAATCTAGATGCGTATCCAGTGAGTAGCAGATGGGCACAGCTTCATGCAACAATGTTAAAGAAAACCCAGCGAAATAGAGGAAGGGAAAAGGCAATCTCGTAGTGATTTCTTTAAACTTGGCTTGAAGCAAGGGGGGGGGGGGGGAAAGCCTTTGCATTTGTGCTAGCGCCACATATCGAAAATATTTTAAAATAACCACAGATTAAGATAATTATTAAGATTTTTGTCTGTGAAAATAATATTAAAAACAAAATCGTTAGAACATAATATTTCTAACATTGTAATAAGAAGGATTTGAATAAGTTAACCCTTTCCGGCACAGACAAAGTCTATTCGTAAAATGAGAAATTGCTGTCTGACACTGGAATTTACAAACGACTTTTTTTAGAAAAGATGAACTCCCTATTTTAAGCTTTCATTATAGAAACAAAATTTTATTAAAATATTCTTGGTGCCGTATGCAAGTTTGGAATTAAAATTAGGTGTGTCCGGGGTGGGACCACTGTGCCGGAAAGTGTTAAAGAAATAAATTACTGACCGCTGCATGAATGGATTTCATGCATTCTACAGATTGCTGCACAGCGAATTTCATGCATCCAGAGGGGCTTTTCTTCGGTTAATGTACGCAAAGCGTACATATATATAAGTTACTAACCGTAACTTGAATGAATTTCATACATTCTAGAGAATGCTGCACAGCGAATTTCATGCATCCAAACGGGTATTTTTCTGTTAATGTACGCGAAGCGTACATATATATACGTTTCTAACCTCTGCTTGAATGAATTTCACACATTCTAGAGAATGCTACACAGCGAGTTTTATGCTTCCAGGGTTTTTTTCGGTTAATGTACGTGAAACGTACATATATATATATAAGTTACTAACCACTGCTTGAATGAGTTTCGTGCATGCGAACAATCAGAAATCTCGAGATTCTCCCCAATCACAACCTGTGTGCTTTGTGGAAGAGAACTCACTATTTACGCAGTTCCTATGAGAATTTCTTTCACGAAGTAAACATTGATTTTATTCAGTTTTGTAACAATTTACAAAGGTTAAGCTAGGAGGAAAATATAGCTAATGTAAAGAAAGAAACATCCGAAGGAAAAAAAATTGCTAAATATTTGTAAAAATCGAAATATCAGGAGGAAATATTGCTAAAAGTTTGTAAAAATAGAAAAATACGGAAGAAAATATTGCTAAAAATTTGTAAAAATACAAAAAGTGGGAAGAAAAACTTGCTAAGTCTTTGTAAATAGTCGTAAAACAAAATAAATTGATGTTTACTTTGTGAAAAAACTTGCTGTAAGAAGTATGTAAGTATCCAAATTTAAAGAAATACCGAGGAGATTCCCTTCTCCCTTCCTCATTTCGCTGGCACTTCTGTAACATTAATCTGTCCCCTTCCGCTAATTATCCCCAGTGCCCTTGCTCTCGGCCCAAGTCCGCATCAATTAATTTATTTCTCTATGTTAACTCATTAATGCCGGTTGGTACGAAAAGTTACCATTTAAGTGATACGAAACTTTTAAATATGAACACCAGTATCTTAGTAAAAAAATAATTCATATTTTCTAATATGAAACTATCAGAGATTCAATCAGTAAAAATAACAGTATGGGAAAACTGGTGTCAAAGTATTAAAATAAGTGTAAAATAAGTCGGCGTTAATGGGTTGCCACCAGCTGTTATATCAGCAGGATTTCGTGAGTACATTTTATTTTTCCATTTCACGAAAGCTGAAATGAATTAATTTTATTTATATAATATACATGCTATAAAATTTCTGGTATGTATAAAAATATTATTTCATAAAATATATCTTAGAAATACTACATACAGTGACTAAAAAATCGGTCTCAATTTCTACATTTCCAAGCCACAACTGCATTTGAATGCCCTAAAGATCATTTCAAAAAGAAAATTTCTAAAGGTCCAAACATTATCACTGAAATGCTCCTAAATTTCACCTAATATACGGCAGTTTCAATTATGAAACAGACAGCCACTGTGGAAAGAAGAATTTTTCCATTCATGAATTCATTAAAACCGTTATTGTTTTGTTATAGAGGTTCGTAAAAGGAACAGTTTGTGTACTACCTATAGCAACAACTTTGCATGACATAAATTTTTTTATCATAGATGAAGGAAACTCAGTGACACAACACATTTTTCATACGATGATGCGAATCGGTTAGCCCTATCATAAAAGGAAATCGCAAATGAGGTACAACTAATAAGCAACTCCCAGCGGAATGTGCATATTTCACTTTTTTTCATGTATCACATATAAACCTAATGTGAAGTTTAATAATATTTCTGCAATGCAGTAAAGTTAATAGCTTTAGAAATAGTCAGTTGGAAAATCCATTTTAAAAATTTGTTTTATGTTCTGCATGACAGAAGGATTATTCCAAAAATTACTATTTTTGAATCTACACATCAACATGACCAAAAATTCCCAAAGCGACTTAAAAAAAGGCAGTTTTTTGGGGGGTCCTCATGTATGTGTGTTATGCATGTATGTCCTCAGTTTTCTCAGCAACCACTAAACGTATTTGAATGCATCTTTTACACTGCAATGCTAGTACACTATAGAAGGTTTTAAGTTAACCCATTATGACCGCAATTATTTTTCTATAAAAAATGGGGAAAAAAAGCGTTTCACACCACTGTTTTTGAATAGAAATTTGGTGTCTTACTTTATGGAAGAGTTTTTGCCATCAAAGAAATAAAATATTTCGCTTCAGAATTACTGGTGTGCAAACAACAAAAGTGGTTTTAGCGATCGTGTTGCTGTAAGGCAACGCTAGGCTAATATGGGTTAAAAGGATTCATCGCAAATTGTATCGAATTGTTTTTCTTTCTTTCTTCTTTTCCTTTTTCTTTCTTTTTTTTTTTTTTTTTTTTTTTTACAGAAACGCGTTAAATATTTTAATATATACTGCATTTCAAACTTGAATGACGAGAAATAGATTGCCTGTATAAATGTGAGAAATCTGGCATACGAGAAAGAAACGTGGACTCAATTTCGCACGGCTGCATTTCCGAACAAATTGCATGTGAATGACCTAAATGCGATTTTAAAGCAGAAGGTTCCAAAGTTCCAAACATTACCTCTGCTACGCTCCTAAATCTCGTCTAATTACGGCAGTTTTAATTATGAACAAGACAGCTATTTTGAAATTGCATTCGAGAGTTCATTAAAATTATTTTTTTTAAAGGAGCAGTAGCGGCTTGTCAGGGGGTGCTACATCTCTTTAGTACCAGTATTTCCTGACACTATATTTGACCTTATTTAATCGTGTAACGATCTACTATTGAATAAGGCGATATTTAGTTTATGAAAATACCGGTAGTGAAGGGATTCAGCACCCCTGAGGAGCCGCGACTGTTATGGAGGTTCATAAAATGATTAGTTTGTGTACTACCTATAGTAACAACTTTGCATGATCTAAAAAAATATCATAGTTGAAGAAAACTCAGTGGCGCAAGATATTTTTCATACTCTACGTAACCTAGAACTTTCGATAATGAAACGGAATTTCTGTATAAAAAAGATTAAGGAATTAACACATATATGCGCTAATGATGCAGATGTGTTAGCTCTCTCATATATGCAGAGTTGCCAAGCCTCCGGTTTTTTGAACACCAGAATTTTTTTAGAGAAAATGTCGTTCTTTTAAATCGAACAATGCTCCGATTAAATAAAACAACATTTTCTGTACTAAATTACCGGTATCCAAAAAGCCGCAGACTTGGCAGGTCTGTAAATGTAAATCGGAAATGAGGTGCAACTAATAAGCAACTCCCAGCGAAGTGTGTATATTTTATTTTTATTCTTATATCACATACATAGGTGCCGACCTCCCACTAATCTTCCGTAATATGTCGGTTAATTCAACCCAGGTTTAATACATTTTGAACCACAATTTTTTTAAAGAAATTAAATTAAATATGTTCCACGAAGAAATATGACAGTAAATAAATCGAGATTCATCAAACTTGTTTTTCCGATTTGAAACGGGATTAACCTGGGTCAAATTAATCTACATATTACGGAAGATTAGGGAGCTTGGCAGCTATGCACATATGAATCTCATGTGAAGTTTAATAATGCTTCTGAAATACAGCAATAAATAAAGAAGACGGTTCGTACGCGTTTACCACATTTTTTTAATAGAAATTTTCGCCTTGTTTAAATGCAAAAAAGTATTACAAATCCTGCAATTAAACGAGGTGTCCACGATTTATGCTATTTAACACTAGAACTACCATGAGTCGTCATTTTGACGGTTACAAAATGAAATTAACCTCTTGACACAAGCTCATATTTTTCGCGCAAATTTTACTATAATTCAGATTATGAGTCCTTTTGAGACTAGAAATCAGGGGAAATTGGGGGTACCTTTTTTGTTCGCTAATTTATAAAAGTCGGACTCCCACAATAACTGCCAAAACATTTAGGGCATCTGAACGGCCACTGTTGACATCAAGAGCTTGTATTCATAAGGTAACGCCACTTTGAGCAGGGGGAAATTTTCTTTTTGAGGTTCGTAACGTTTTCGTTGTTCGCAGTAGAAGATTCTCGGCCGCTCTTTTTATAAAAATAAAATCGTGTTGTTCAGTCAGGGCTTGATATGAAGACGTGGGTTGCAGCTTAGCATTTTCCTTTGGAATATGGTTTTCGGTATGGCCACGGCTCAAATTTTCTTCAAAAGTATTAACAATTTCTTCGAGGTGTTCTTCGGTTTCAATAATTGCGATTTGTTCGCCATTCAAAAGAAGCTATGCCTCTTTCTGGTTTAACGCTAAACATGGCTTCATAAGGACTTTGGCGTAATCCTTCGTGGTATGTAGTGTTCTTGGCAAATCGGACAAAGGGCAAATCATCTGGCCATTTGTTTGTATCTTTGTCGTTCATACATGCAGTTAACATATTCTGTATATCCTGATTGGACCTTTCAACTGAACCTTGTGTTTGACTATGACGAGGCTTTCCATGAACTATCTAAACATCTTTCCACATAGCGCACAGTTGGGATAAGACTTGATTACAGAATTCTCTACCATTATTTGATTGCATTATAACTGGGGCATCAAATGTTAAAAATATTGGAAGAAGGTGATACGCTACTTCTTCAGCTGTCTTAGTTTTCAAAGGTCATAGCTGGACAAACTTAGTTAAATGATTTTGGTACACCATTATGAACTTATATTTGTCATCCCTGTGTGAATACAGGTATATCAGATCGACTTGACAACTTTAGTTTGACTCCGAACTAAACATTGGTTTCACAACAATACCTTTTTCAGGTGCACCAATTTCATGCATCCTGAGTGGTTTTTCTTCGGTTAATGTACGCGAAGCGTACATATATATAAGTTACTAACCGTTGCTTGAATGAATTTCATACATTCTAGAGAATGCTGCACAGCGAATTTCATGCATCCAGAGGGTTTTTTTTTCGGTTAATGTACGCGAAGAGTACATATATATGTAAGTTTCTAACCGCTGCTTGAATGAATTTCACACATTCTAGAGCTACATAGCGAGTTTCCTGCTTCCAGGGTTTTTTTCAATTAATGTACGCGAAGCGTATATATATATATAAGTTACTAAACGCTTCTTGAATGAGATTCGTGCATTCGAACAATCAGAAATCTCGAGATTCTCCCCAGTCAGAACCTGTGTGCTTTGTGGCAGAGAACTCACTACTTACACAGTTCCTATGAGAATTCTTTTCACGAAGTAAACATTGATTTTATTCAGTTTTGTGACAATTTACAAAGTTTAAGCTAGGAGGAAAGAATAGCTAAAAATTTGTAAAGAAAGAAAAATCCAGAGGAAAAAATTGCTAAATGTTTTTAAAAATCGAAATATCAGGAGGAAATATTGCTAAAAGTTTGTAAAAATAGAAAATTACGGAGGAAAATATTGCTAAAAAATCGTAAAAATCAAAAAATCGTGAAGAAAAATTTGCTAAGTCTTCGTAAATAGTCGTAAAACGAAATAAAATCGATGTTTACTTTGTGAAAAAGCTTGCTGTAAGAAGTATGTAAGTATCCAAATTTAAAGAAATCCCTAGGAGATTCCCTTCTCCCTTCCTCATTTCAATAGCACTTCTGTAACATGGTTGCATTAATCTGCCCCCATCGAATTTTTTCCTCTCTCTATATTAACACCAGCTGTTAAATCAGCAGGATTTCGTGAATTCGTTTTATAACGTTAATTGATAGGAACGATCATGAATTATTTTTTGTTTTATATAATGTACATTCTATAAAATTTCTGGTATGTATTAAAATATTATTTCATAAAATATATCTTAAAAATACATACAGTGACTAAAAAACTGGTCTCAATTTCTATATTTCCGAACCACAAACTGCATTTGAATGACCTAAAGATCATTTCAAAAAGGAAAATTCTAAAGGTCCAAACATCACCACTGAAATGCTCCTAAATTTCACCTAATGTACGGCAGTTTCAATTATGAACAAGACAGCCACTGTGGAACAGAAGAATTTTTCCATTCATGAATTCATTAAAACCGTTGTTGTTTTGTTATGAAGGTTCGTAAAAGGAACAGTTTGTGTACAACCTATAGCAACAACTTTGCATGACCTAAAAAAAATATTATAGTGGAAGGTAACTCAGTGACACAAGACATTTTTCATACGATGATGCGAATGTTCTAGCCCTCTCATAAATGGAAATCGCAAATGAGGTACAACTAATAAGCAACACCCAGCGAAGTGTGTATATTTTATTTTTATTCATATATCACATATAAACCTAATGTGAAGTTTAATAATATTTCTGAAATACAGTAAAGTTAATAGCTTTAGAAATATTTAGTTGGAAAATCCATTTTAAAAATGCGTTTTATGTTCTGCATGACAGAAGAATTACTCCAAAAATTACTATTTTCGAATCTACACATAAACATGACCGAAAATTAACAAAGCGACCAAAAAGGGAAGCTTTTGTTCTTGGTCCTCATGTATGTGTGTTATGCATGTATGTCCTCAGTTTTCTCAACAACCACTAAACGGATTTAAATGTATATTTTCACTGCAATTCTAGTACACTGTAGACGGTTTTAAGTTAGCCCATTATGACCGCAATTATTTTTCTATAAAAAATGGAAAAAAATGCATTTCACACCACTGTTTTTGAATAGAAATTTAGTGTCTTGTTTTATGGAACAGTTTTTGTCATAAAATAAATAAAGTATTTTGCTTCAGAATTACTGGTGTGCAAACAACCAAAGTGGTTTTAGCTATGGTGTTGCTGTAATGCAATGCTAGGCTAATATGGGTTAAAAGGATTCATCGCATCTTGTATAGAATTTCTTTCTTTCTTTCTTTTTTTCTTTTCTTTTCTTTTTTTTTACAGAAACGTGTTAAATATTTTAATATATGATTGTATACAGCATTTCAAACCTGGACGAGGAACAATAGATTGCCTATATAAATGTGAGAAAGGTGGCACACGAGAAAGAAATTTGGACTCAATTTCGCACGGCTACGTTTCCGAACAACAAATTGCATGTGAATGACCTAAAGATCATTTTAAAACAGAAGGTTCCAAAGTTCCAAACATTACCTCTGCTACGCTCCTATATCTCGTCTATTTACGGCAGTTTTAATTATGAACCAAACAGCTATTTTGCAATTGCATTCGTGAGTTCATTAAAACCATATATTTTATTATTTTGTTTCTATTTTTATTTCATTTTATTTTATTTTTTAATGGGCAGTAGCGGCTTGTCTGGGGGGTGCTGCATCTCTTTACTACCAATATTTTCTGACACTTAGTTTGACCTTATTTAATCGTGTAACGATCTACGATTGAATAAGGCGATATTTAGTTTATGAAAATACCGGTAGTATTTTATTTTTATTCTTATATCACATACATAGGTGCCAATACCTACCGCTAATCTTCCGTAATATGTCGGTTAATTCAACCCAGATTTAATACGTTTCGAAACAGATTATTTTTTTAATTAAATTAAATAAAGTCCACGAAGAAATGTGAAAGTAAATAAATAAAGATTCATCAAATTTGTTTTTCGGTTTGAAACGGGATTAACCTGGGTCAAATTAATCCACATATTACGGAAGATTAGTGGGAGCTTGGCAGCTATGCACATATGAATCTCATGTGAAGTTTAATAAGGCTTCTGAAATACAGCAATGATTAAAGAAGAGGGTTCGCACGCTTTTACCACATTTTTAATAGAAATTTTCGCCTTGTTTAAATGCAGAAAAGTATTACAAATCCTGCAATTAAACGAGGCATCCACAATTTATGCTAGTTAATACTAGAACTGCCATGAGTCGTCATTTTGACGGTTTCCAAATGAATTTAATCCTATTCGAACCAGAAATTTCTTTTAAAAATAAATTAAATATAAAACTCACAGAAATACGTTAAATTAATAGGTTGAGTAGTTTTAAATAACATTTCTGGTGTGAAATAGTTTTAAAAAACTTGAGTAAAATTTCCGGTAGTTTTAGTGTTAAATATTCAATAGAAAAATTCTATAAAAAATTGTGGAAAAAGCGTACGAACACTGGAAAAGCCGACACATTTTGGAATATTCATTTGGAAAGTCCAGTTTAACAATTCGTTTTTTGTTGTGCATGACTGAAGATTTGTTCCGAAAATTTCTACTTTTGAATCTAAACATAAACATGACCAAAAATCCCCAAAGCGACTTCAAAAAAGGAAGCTTTTGTTTTTGGTAGTTATGTTTGTGTGTGTGTATTTATGTCCTCAGTTTTTTTCAACAACCACTGAACGGATTTGAATTATCTTTTACAATGAGATTTTAGTACACCATAGATGGTGTTAAGCTAAAAGATTAATAGTCTTCTGTACAATTTTATTTTCACATAACCGCGTTGAATATTTTAATATATGATTGTCTACTGCATTTCAACCTGAGCTATCAACAATAATTTGCCTTTATAAATGTGAGAAAGGTGGCAGACAAAAAATAAAATTTGGAAACAATTTCGCACGGTTACATTTTCGAACCACAAATTGCGTGTGAATAATCTGAAGACCGTTTTAAACCGGAAGATTTTAAAAGTCCAATCATATACCACTGAAACCATCCTAAATTTCTCTTAGTCTACCCCAGTTTCAATTAAGAACAAGATAGCTATTATGCAACACAAGAAAATTTTCCTGCGTGAGTTCATTAAAACAGTTATTGTTTTGTTATGGAGGTTCGTAAAAGAAGCAGTTTGTCCACTACCTACAGCAACAACTTTGCATGACCTAAAAAAAAATGTATGATAGTTGAAGTAAACTCAGGGACACAAAACTTTTTCATACACGCAGATGCATCAGCGCAGGATTTTCGATATAGATTAAGAATTTCTGAATAAAAAATATATTCCTTAAATAAACACATATATGCGCTAATAATGCAAAGGGGTTAACCCTCTTATAAATAGAAATATCCAAAAAGATACAACTCATAAAATAACGAATTGTGGATATTTTAATTATATTGTTGTATTACATATAAACCTCATGTGAAGTTTAATAATACTTCTGAAATATAGGAATTGATAGCGCAGCCAATGCTTTGTTAAAGAATGTTAATTTAGTTTTTCTATGCATAAATCCCCTATTTATTACATCCTTTCTATCAAATAATATAAAAGATAACAAATAATTGGAAAAATTAAAATTGAAATATGTCTTTTCGTAGACAGATTTCATTTAACCCTAAAATTCTTTATTTCAAAGTTAATTTCATCTTATGTTTAATCTTTCGTAATCGGGTCCATAGCCAAATGGCGTATTTGAACAATTGTGGTTTGGCGAAAGGGTGGTTTGTAAAAAAAAATAACTTTACAGTGTTCGTACGCTATTACCACAAATTCTAATAAAAATTTTCTACTTAATATTTAAATAGCAGAAATTGTAGATGCCTCGTTTAATTGCAGGATTTGCAATACTTCTCTTTATTTAACTAGGCGAAAAATTCTATTAAAATATTGTGATAAAAACGTGCGAACCCTGCTATATTGATAATCACACTCATTTTAAAGGACATTGTATCCATGATAGCAATGCTTGGAAGTGGATCCAATTACGGAAAGTGAATGCGAGGGGAAAAATCAGAAATAAAATGCTTTTTAATTTGCTCCAGTCAAGCAATTGGTGATTGTGGTAACTCTGTTACCAATTATTTTACATTATTGTAACACTAATTTTCCTTTTTATGATATACCGGGTGATTATAATTAAAGTTACGATTTCAAAAATCGATAATTTTAAAACTACTGGTCAGAATGACTTGATATTTTAGCAGAACAATCGTGAGGCAATGGAATTTTGTTTGGCGAAGGAAAAAAAATAGTTCCAAATTGTGCCGATAGATGGCGTTGTCAGGGTAATGTCAGGGGAAAGACCAAAAATGTATTCTTGAACCCTTTCCGGCGCGGACTAAATTTGTTTGCAAAATGATGAAATAATAGACTGACACCGGAATTTACAAACGAATCCATTAGTAAAAAGAAACTTGCTTATTTTTCTGGTTCTTAATGAAAGGAAAATTTTAATTAAATACCGGGTGATTATAATTAAAGTTACGATTTCAAAAATCGATAATTTTAATTAAAACTACTGGTCAGATTGACTTGATATTTTAGCAGAACAATCGTGAGGCAATGGAATTTTGTTTGGCGAAGGAAAAAAAAAAGTTTCAAAATGTGCCCATAGATGGCGCTGTCTGGGTTCACATTGTCTGAAGATATGCAAATTACTAATACGTGACATGCGCACCGCAGACATAGCAACCATAAAAATGCAGAGCAGCAGCTCTTTGCCTGAATGCTTCATCATGACTCTGACTATGAAGGATCGCGCTCTGCTCTTGAAGCTTTTTTATAAGAACGATGACTGTGCACTTACAGTTATTAGGAAGTTTCGGACATTAAAATCCATAAAAAAGGTCCAATAACAACAAACGGTCTGCAAAAAATGATTGCTAAATTCGAAGAGACCGGTTCATTTGACGTTAAACGGGGTAGAGGAAGGAAACCAGTTTCAGCTGCGGCAGTGGAAGATGTGGCTACAGCATTACAGGAACATACTGACAGTGATGCTGGAATCAGCAGTGCAAGGGGGATTGGCCGAATGCTGGATATGCCGAACAGCACGGTGCGTAAAGTCCTACGGAACGTCTTACGCTGTTATCCGTACAAGATAACTCATGTGCAGGAGTTGCTACCTGCTGACCTGGAAGCACGTCAATCTTTTGCACTACAATTTATTGCCCGGATGGAAGTGGACAACGGATGGCCATGGAACATTCTGTGGTCTGACGAAGCCCACTTTCATTTGCAAGGTTCTGTAAACACGCAAAATTGCAGGATATGGGCGACCGAGAATCCGTCCCAGCTACAGCCATTACCTCTTCAGTCTGAAAAGGTCACTGTGTGGTGCGGAATAACGGCAGCGTTTATCGTCGGTCCATTTTTCTTCGAGGAGATCACACCTGCGGGTCCCATTACCTGCACAGTTACTGGCAAGCGGTATGAAGCACTTTTGCGTAACCATGTTCTTCCGGCACTTCAACAGCGTCAGTGTGTGGATCGCATAATATGCATGCAAGATGGCGCTCCTCCGCACATTGCTACTACTGTGAAGCAGCTACTGAGTGATAATTTCGGAGATGAAAGGATCATAAGCCGCCATTTTCCAACAACGTGGCCGCCACGTTCTCCCGACTTAAACCCGTGTGATTTGTGATTTTGGGGGTACCTGAAGAATGTTGTTTATAGCGGGCGGATTCAGAATCTAGCCGACTTGAAGGTAAGCATCACACAACACACCCATTGCATTAGTACAGATACCCTCCGATCTGTTGTGGAGCATGCCGTTTTGCGCTTCCAATTAGTAGCGGAACAAGGCGGAGGGCATATTGAGCAACTTATGCCTTAATAATCAGTAAGGTGTTTGTTCCATGAAGCTCTTTTTTTTTTCATTTTTTGTCATTATCGCTGTCGTCGCTGTAAACACGTAGTCTTGTCTTTTCGTTAATAAATTTTAGTAAATCTCTGAACTCTATTTTTTTCTTTTTGGCAACATCATTCCTATGTTTAACCCTTTAACGGGCGGTGGTCACAAAAAAGGACACCCAATTTTAATTCTAAAACTGACAAACGGCACCAAGAATATTTAATTAAAATTTTCCTTTCATTAAGAACCAGAAAATAAGCAAGTTTCTTTTTACTAATGGATTCGTTTGTAAATTCCGGTGTCAGTCTATTATTTCATCATTTTGCAAACAAATTTACACCGCGCCGGAAAGGGTTCAGAATACATTTTTGGTCTTTCCCCTGACATTACCGTGACAACGCCATCTATCGGCACAATTTGGAACTATTTTTTTTTCCTTCGCCAAACAAAATTCCATTGCCTCACGATTGTTCTGCTAAAATATCAAGTCATTCTGACCAGTAGTTTTAAAATTATCGATTTTGGAAATCGTAACTTTAATTATAATCACCCGGTATTTAAAAAAATGACACTTGTAAATATTTAAAAAGTCATAAAGCCACATTAGATTGAAGTGCATTTTTCGTCTAAATGTCATTCGAAAGCACATTTTTTCCCTATTCGATAATATTAAATTTGAAATTATGAGATATTTAGAAATTATGTATAAGAAATAAAAGCAGTAACCAGTTTTTTGGAAGGCGTCCAAAAGTGGTCTACACTTTCTGACTTTTTTTTTCTGACGAGTTAAGTCTGTAATAAAATTTAAAAAAACTTTGTCACCAATAAAAAAACGAATTAATATCAAAGAATGCACATACAGACGATAAAATAAGGCATCCACTTGATAATTTTGCCTTTTAATTTAAATTGTAAATATACTTTTCTTTCAGAAAAATCTGTCTCTTCTTAAATATCCATGAAAAATTTTTTTTCTAGTTTGTATTTATAATTGTCTCAATATGTAATAATTGCTGTTATAGATATTCTTGAGATTTTATCTGTAACAATTAATCAGGAAATTAAAAGCAATAGAAAAATTTAGCTAAAAGTGCTATTTGAATAAATGCTTATTAACGAAATATTACTAAAAAAAAAAAAGAAGAAAGAATTTAAAGTAAATATTCTCAGCTAAGATTTCTATTACATAAGTATAAAATATCGCAATCACTAAATTTCTCATTAAAATAATTATGCAAACTATTTTCTTTCATTTGAAAATTATCTGTTTTTAAACAATGTGAAGCTACTTAATTTATCGTCTCAATCTTCAAAATTAAGATAATTAGCCAGATAAAAGCTATGATTTTTTTTCAAGACAGGAAATGGAAGAGAATTTATTTTTGAACATAGTTCTTCACTTTTTAAAACACATGAAAATCATGAAAACACATATTTTTAAATGGACTTTTTTATTTGTTCTATTTTTTAACAAAAATGTAAATGGATCATTAAAATGAAAATTTTTTGAAAAGAATAAATCTCTAATTAAAATTCAGTACATAAAAAATAACTTAGATTTGAATTAATTGAATCCTTCCATTGTGGCTGCAATTATTATCCATGCTCTTTCTAAAAACAAAACATGCTATTGCTATCATTTAAATGCAACAGTTTCTTTCAAAAAAATGGCGATATTTTTTTTATTAGCAATACAATTAACGCGCGGCCCAATTTTATTACTTTCAAGTCCTGCAATACGGGACCATTTCTTCTTATATATTTTTTTATTTACATCTATTTCCACTGACATTTTTACTAACAATTTTAATACAGGGTGTATCTGAAAATATGGGCAAATTTTACGGGGTGATAGAACGCAGCTATACGAGCATATTTCGTCATAGAATGTATGGCCGCGCGAGCCGCTAGGTGACATTGTAAAGGGTATGACACATTCCTATGAGACAGTGTTGGGCAGAATCTGATTACAAAGTAATCAAATTACAGATTAAAATACATTATAATCTCATCACTATGCAATGGATTATCATGTAATGCATTACAAAGTAATTTGAATATAATCTGATTACGCATAATATGATTACCGTGTAATGGATTACAAGACAATTCTGATTTTTTCTTTTAAAATATAATTAGTTTAATCTGTAATTAGATTAATTTGTAATTAGATTACAAGACAGTTCCGATTAAGTTTTCAATTGTATAATCCAATTAACAAGTAATGGATTACAAGATGATTCCGATTACGTTTTTAGTTGTATAATCCAATTAACCTGTAATGGATTATAGGTGGATTCCGATTACGTTTTTAATCGTATAATCCAATTAACCTGTAATGCATTATAGGAGGATTCCGATTACGTTTTTAATTGTATAATCCAATTAATCTGTACTGGATTATAGGTGGAATCTAATTACATTTTTAAGAATATAATTTAGATTAAATTGCAATGTGTTACAAGTTAATGTCAGTTATGTTTGTTCAGAACACAATTTGGTTAACGTGTAATGTAATGCAACTAAATCTTAATTAAATTCTATAAACTGTATTTAAATTAAACTGCTATCTATTACGAGCTAATTCTAATTGCATTTTTAACACTTTCCAACAAAGTTGAAAAGTGTTTATGAATTTAGTTTGTCTGTCTATCAGTACTCTAATGTGCGTAAATATACTCGGATTTCCATGCAATTGATATATGTTATTGAGGTTTACTGTGGTATGATTGGTATAGAAAATGAAGTATGTAGCATGTAATTTACAGAGCCACTCAAAAGAATTCTTTTACATTACAGCCTATTAGGAAAAATCGTTTGCGGTGTATTTTAATTATGTTACTGTATTTCAAACATATTGAGTTTCATATATATCGCTGAGGTGCATTACAAGATGTTTACTACAGATTATGGAGTACATAGCATTCACCGTTCATTTACAGAGACACACAAAAATTTCGGTTACAGTACTGACTATGAACAATAATTGCTAGAAATACGTTTTTTTTTTCAGTTGTTGCACGCGTTTTTGAATGTAACTATTTTTTATACTGCTTGGTTTGTATAAATTCTACTAGGACTTCCCTCAAAGGGATTAGTCTGAGGGATATTGCTGAGAACATAGGGTTAACAATTACAATATAAAGAAAAAGAGCAAATTAAATGATAGAATTACAAAATATCATATATAAATTCATATACACTATTAAAAAAGTAGAAAAAAAGTACCGGTCATCCGATGTGTTGTCATAATTTTTTTCAACATGTGGCAAAGAATCTCATTTTCTTCAGCGCGTATTGCGCAAAAAACGCCGGATCTTTTAAAACGCCAAGCTTTTTAAAGTTACGTAATTGGATTTGCAGCCAATAAATTATTCTATCAAGCGTGGCTTAACGCAAATTTAATTTCATTGTTGCACTTTTTTTTGTGTGTGAATTTAAAATTTTTCTTCCTTGATTATATATCTATTATTTGTATAACTGTTTATAGAAACTCTTACACTTCAAACCACATTGATAGCATGCTTTGCTACAAACCAGATTGCAAAACTATAGTCTAAATTACTATTAAATTATACAAAAAATCTTTCGATGACTTCTGTAAAATAACTTTTACATTAAATCTCCATATCGGCAAAATTGAAAAATTATATATATTACAAAGTTAAGCTTAACATATACTTCTTGATTATTCTCTAGGAGGCTCTGCCTCCTGCGCCTTTAATGCGCCTTTACTGCGCCAATCCGCAGACTTTTCTTTTGCCTGTCTGTCTGTCTCTCTACAATCTGTCTGTTTCCCTATCCGTTCTTCTGCCTGTCTCTCTAACCGATTGTCTATCTCTCTACACGTCTCTCTACCTGTCTGTATATTTCTCTACCGGTCTCGCTACCCGCCAATCTATTTCTCTAACCGTCTGTCTATCCGTCTAACTACTTGTATGTCTAGCCGTGTCTCTATCCACTTCGCTACCCATTTGTCTATCTGTCTCTCTACCCGTCTGGCTATACGCCTCTCTACCCATCTTCTTACCCATCTCCGTACCCATCTGTCTGTCTACTCGTCTGTATACCCGTCTCACTATCCGTCTGTTTTTGTACCCGATTCTTTACCCGTCTCGCTACCAATCTCATTACCCGTCAGTCAACTCGTCTCTGTACTCATCTCTCTACTCGTCTCTTTATCTACCACGCTACGCGTCTCGCAACCTTTCTCGCTACATTCCTGTCTACCTGTGTCGCTACCCGTCTCGTGACTCATCTCGCTACCCCTCTGTCAACCCTCTCTTTACCTTTCTCTCTAGCCGTCTGTCTATTCGTTTCGTTACCCGTCAGCCTACCTATGTCGCTACTCGTCTCCCTACCCATCTCACATCCCGTCTGTCTACCCGTTTGGTTACTCGTCTTTCTACCTCTCGCCACCTCTTCCCAATATTTAAACAATTCATTTAATATACAGAAGCCGTTTATCAGTTATTAAATGCAAACAGAAGTAATTTATTATAATAAGTGTAATCAGATGCCATTTTTTTAAATACATACATAAACCTGAATAATAATTCATCAGTTTTGTGTTCATAGTTGTTTATATCATTTGACAGTAAATCTCAACTTCTTAAACCTGAATTGTCTCAAGGTTTTTAAAAAACCACAAGGTCTGTATAACTGCAAAGTACCCTGAGGGCTATATTAGCTACATGTAATTAAGTTAAGTGAAAGTTTCGTTATCGTGTTTGCAGCCAATTGCTTATGTCAGAAAGCGTGGCTTAACGCCATTTTAAATTCATTACTGTAACTTTTTTTTTGGGGGGGGGGGGGGTGAGGGGTTAGGGGGGGAAGGGTTTCAAATATATACATTTAAATTAAAACTTTTGCCTCCATGCCATTAGTGTTATTTGTATTATTAACTAATACCTTGTAGACCGAGCTTCATTTGAAACAAATGTAAAAGACTTCTTCTACAGTTTTCTTTTAGGAGAAACTTTCGTAATTGGGCCCAAAGCCAATCGGAGTATTTAATATCATTATTGTAACTCTTATAGAGTTAAAACAATATTGTTGCTAGCTTTACTCTTGTTTGAGACCAGCCTTGCCTGTGTATCTGAATGGGGAAAAGTTTCGTATCCTATGTCGGTTGGCGAAAAAAAATTTTAAATGTTGCCAAAAGGTAGTTTTAGCATCTTACAAAATTTTTCAAGAGAGCGGTAAAACATGTTTTTCAAATATTTACAAACATACGTTTGTTAAAGCACGTTTTTGCACCATCTTAAAAATTTAAGCACGATGCTAAAATAAAATTTTATCGCCATATTCGATATTTTAATAAGTAATGAAAATACATAAACAAACTTATTTAACAAACCTAAGAGGCATTTTTGTGATAAATAATTGTTATTGTCAGGGGAGTAAATTGTAAATAATTAATAAACGGCTAGTAAATAATAAATAGTATTTAAAATCTAAAAATAGAGAAGCAGTCCGGGTACTTACGTATTATCCGTGCCAGGAGATTGATCGCCAAAAAGGGTTGCCAAGTACCAATATTGTTTATCGATGACAATCATGATTTCAAACGCAGTAATTTAACAATATCAAATAACATTGTTAAAAATGGTAATTAATATAAAATAAATAAAATGTAATACATGTTTATTAAATTTATAACATTGTTAAAAATAGTAAATAAGATTATTTTAGTAAAATTAATAAATGGTAAATAGCATATTAAATAAAAAGGAATAATATTATAGATTATTCCCAGGCATGTACCATGTAGCAAGAAAAAAATATATAAGGGTTACTATAATTAGTAATATTGACTCCATGCCTGGCGCAGTTGGCTGAAAACTGGCACGGATAATACGTAAGTACCGTGGTCCGTATAAAAATTAAAGGCTTGATATATGTAAATCTTTTTTTATTTTTTAATATTTCCGAAGGCACAGATAAAAAGGTAAAAATCTCTTTTCCAAATGCCAAATAGAAAATATACAAAATAGAATGCCAAATATACAAAATAGAAAAATATCTGCAAAAAAATATATTTACATAATACTATATCTGCAAAAAAATAAGATTTAGAAAAAGTAAACCAAATCCTGCAGATCCCAACAATCACATCGAAAAACTTATCACCAAAAAAGAACTTGCCAAATCTTACGGCACAGGAGATGGATTTTTCCCTCTGAATGCAGAATATTAGTTTTTTTTTTCTTGTACGATGGGTGATTATAATATAATTGTTTCATTTCACATACTACATACCGTTTGATATATTGGTACTTTTATGTTATCCTGGCGCAGTTGATAAATCGCCAAATATTGTTCCTATAACATTTTCATATTGAATTCATTTCATTTAAATATAAACCTTTCACTCATTTAATTTAAAATACATGCCTTTCATTAATCCCATTTAAAATGCTAAAAAGAGAAAAAAAAGAAATAATGCCATAAATCGAAACCTTTTATTTAAACACCAAAGAATTTTTTTTTTTTTAAATTTACACACGCGAAATAAAAAAAAGCTGCTATTGCTGAGATTTGCGCCAAATCTCTAATGCCAAGTCCACTAAGTTATTGCGGAGTTTTTTTTCAAACAGAAAAAAATCTATATTAATTTTCGATTTCTGCTAAATTGAATTATATTTTATTGTGCTGAATATTAGTGCGTGCATATTTTTTTGCTCCATGTACTCCATGAACTTTTCAATTCCGATTGTCTACGAAAATCTCCCGCCGGTGAAAATGACGTACGCACAAAATTTTCGTGACGTATGTACTTTAATTGTGCTTTTTTATCTATTTTTTTAATATAATTTCCAAACGGTTTGACATTTATTCTTGGTAATAAATAGACGTCTTCGTCACCTTTATAGGTACCTGCTGTAAAAATTTGAACGAAATCCGTTAAATATTTTTTGAGTTATGCTTGACGAAAGGTTTTAATATCCATCGTAGCTATATATGGGGCAAAGTAATACTGCGCTGTGTATGAGTCTTCGTTGCACTCAGACAATAAATCATATACAGGACTGCACAAAAGTTCTCCAGTACACTGACGTTTATAGACGGAAATTCCCAAATGAGAATTTTCAACCGTGTTAATAACCGAATTAAATTTTAGCATACTGCTATGTAGTATATATACAAATCTATTGATAATATGCAGAGCTTCAGATAAAAATTCGGATATTTTTCCGATTATTAATGGTATTTACAGCAGCTGGGTTTTGAAATGTGCTATGCATTTTCCAAATTCTGTACTGAGTCTGTTATACCGATTTCAGCCTGTACGTTATTGTGAATACTCCATAATTTTACAAAGAGATGGGGTTTTTTTTTCTTATAGGGTTTTTACCCCCCAAAAAGTAAATATATGAGTTTTAAACTTATGAAATGTTAACAAGAACGAAAAATCATGCGTCAAGCATAGATTATGTAACACTTTCCAACGCTTCCAAAATAATTTTACAAATCATTACCGTTTAATAAGCTGAACGATAACATCTAAGTGAACAATTTGGAAAACGCATAACATATTTAAGAAACGTAATTTCAGGAATTTTCAACATATACAATATTCGGAAAAATATCCGAATACTTTTATTCAGCCCTGTATATGATCCATAGAGTTGTATATATAATACATAAGATCCTAAATTTTAGTTTAGTTAGGAAACGCGTAGCACAGTTTAAAATTCTCCTTCTGGAGTTTCTATCAATAAACGGAAATGTGTTCGCGAACTTTTGTGCTGCCTTGTATATGATCTACAGAATTTATACACACCAAGTAATAGACAAAAAGTGAGTTAAATTCAAAATCGCGTTCAGCAACTTAAAACGCACTTCCAGGAATTATTTTTAACAGACAGTAGAGAATTATTTTGTGTCCCTGTAAATGAACGATGACTGCTATGAACACAATATTCTGTAGTAAGCCTCTTGTAATGCACCTTAATAATATATATAAATTTCAATGCGTTTAAAATAGTGAAACATTATTTAATTAAACCGCAAACGATTTTTCTCCATAGACGTAATGTAACAGATTTATTTTGACTGTCCCTGTAAAGTAACTATAAGTGCTATGCACACCATATTCCATATTATGCTTTTTGTAATGCACCTTAGTGATATATATCAATTACACTGTGTTTGGAATTGTGGAACATCATTAAAGTAAACCGCAAATGATTTTCCCCATAGACCGTAATGTAACGGAAATCTTTTGAGTGTCCCTGTATAAAAGCTACAAGTGCTACACACTTCAGATAAAATAGAGATCATGCTACAGATAACGACAATAACGTATAAAAATTGAAGGGCATACCGAGCATATTTACGGGAGTTAGAGCACGGACAGACGGCAGACGGCCAGACAAACCGAAGTCGTAAACACTTTTCAACTAGGTTGGAAAGTGTTAAAAATCAGCTTCATCCATCACCAAACAAATCCATATTTTTATTTTTATTTTTATTTATTATTATTTTTATGCTCTTAAAAAAAGAAAAATCCCGAGTACGGCACCTGCACTTTGACGGTACTCGGGGACTTTATCATGTCATTGACGTCGGGTCCCGAGGAACCGGTGCAGGCGGGAACATCACTTCAAACATTTTACTTTGCGATAGTTCCTAAACTACACATACAAAAACCACAAGAATCTTTTTTTAAACATTTCACAAACAGTACTCTCGCCTCCACTCAAAATAATAATTCTTTTCACATTTTAAAAAAACTTAACTTTTTCACGCACAGCCCAAAATTCAAACTTTTTAAAATTCTTAACTTTCCACACATACGATTTTCAAATGAACTGGGTTTCTAATCAAACACATTTTTCTTTTCTTTTTTTCAAAAAATTTCAATCTTCGCATGTAAATTTATTGAGTTATTACACGTTTTTCATCCAATATTTACACTCTTTCTTCCCCTCGTAAATCCGGCGAAATCTCGTTCATTCTCACTATAAATCATGTTTTCTAGTTATGCTTGGCTTCCCTATTCAATCGTATATGTTCAGTTTCCTTTTTGCATCATTTTAATTTCTTCATGTTTGTCGTTTTATTTTTTAAGTTTTTCCGTGCTGAAAATCCATCAAAGTCTGGACCCCTCTTCCATTTTCTTAAGTTTTTTCTAATACCTAACTGCGAACTCAGTCTGTTTTTCGAGCGCTTGTTCACAGCAATCCCCACTCTCTCCCAAAACACCGTACTCTACCATATCTTTAACAAATATCAAATCAAGTAAACCTAACTTTAACTTTTCAGTACCTCTCTTGTACTTAAAAAAATTTCCACCAACCAGACTTAACTTTTTCGCAGGAAATTTTGTGGTCGAACACCTAACTCGAACTCAACTTCCATATCTTTATCTTTATTCACAAAACTTGTAAATTTTCAATGACATCGCAAACCACCTTTAACTGTTCAACACCTCTCTTGTACTTTAACTCTTTCATTACCTTGGCTGAAATTCTTCAGGTTCTTCCCAGAACCAAAATGCCCGAAGTCTAGTTGAAAATTTTCATACCCCCTCTTCTTTGGATTAATGTCAAAGAAGAAATCATCAATCTTAGAAAAAGGATATAAAAAGCGTAGAAAAGGATTAGCATTTCCCCTGACTGGGGAAAAAATGGAGAATACGGACTGAATAATACCTTTGTGGCAAGGGAAAAAATTACGGAGAGAGCTTCAGAATAAAAATGTAAACATCTATTGTTCCATGTTACCCAGATCAATGAAAATAACTTTACAATATGAATGTAAAACCTATTAGTACCGCTTTGTAGTGAAATAGATTTAAATTTTGTGATTTTCTAAATATTCTGACATACAATCATTATTTAACATTGCCATTATAGCATGAAATTAGAGATGTTGAAAAGATGCTGTCAATCCAGTAATGTATTTCAAAAAATCTCCTAATTTATCGGACCTAGAAATACAATCACTATTGAAATAAATTTCAAACCTAGTTATTTGTCTGAAAAGTTGTTAAAGAATGTTTCCTTTAGAATTGGTAAAGGCGAACCGTGTTTGAAAAATCGAGATTCTCTCCCTCTCTCTCTCTCTCTCTCTCTCTCTCTCTCTCTCTCTCTTTTTTTTTTTTTTTTTTTTTTTTTTTTGGTGGGGGGGGGGGGGGGGTAAATGCATGGCCTATAAAATAAAAGCAATGCAAGGAAGAAATTATTCTGAACATATTTAGAAAGATGCATCTATGATCTATTATCTGCAGTACGCTATTACCTTTTAAAACGCTTAATTTTATTTTTCATCAACAAAATGTCTTTGAATATTTCGAAAGCAATTTAAGATCCATTTTTTCCAGGATATGCATTCCATAACAATAACTAACAGGAAACAGCAAACAGTCTGTTCTCAAATTCTCAAATCCAGAGGGGGCTAATTCCAGACAGATTTTTAAATTTATTTCTGTTCGGAAATAAATCCTGCCTGAAATTGGCAGGTGTTCTTTTTATAATCTATCTAATCGAAATACGCTTTCCATTTTTTGGTGAATGCGAAATATCGTTCAGAAAATATTTTTAAAGCCGGCGTTTTGAACTGAATTTCCAAACGTGACAACCCTAGAAATGAGATAAAACGGTTGTTACGTGATCAGAAACGCTTATGAATCGATAAGTAACTTAATTATTAAAAATGGAATGGTTCATTTGGATTCCAAATTGCTTCAACAGTCAGCCATGAATATTTTATGCCGTTACGTTTAAAAATGTCAGAAAGTTTCGCGTTGCTGATTGCCGGCTTAAGAAGTTGCTCTATTCACGCGTAAAAACGAGAATTCTAAAGTTAAACTCACAAAAGAAATATTACCCGAAAAAAAAAGAAAAATCACAAATATTGAAAAAGTTTAAGCACACAACATTAGGAATTTCCTATGAAAGAAAAGAAAAATTTAAAAATATTAAAATACAAGCAAGAAATCCTTAGAGAATTCTCCGATAGTTTTAATTTTAGCGCTCGATTTTGGTGTGGGCTCTTGAAGACTTGATAAAGATAGTGTCATTTATTAGTGCAAAATTAGAATAAAAGAAGTTACTACATTAGTAAAATATGTGAATTTTCACTGTTGTTTCTCTCGCTCTAATATTTCACATAAAAATGAACTCGTTTTATGAACTTTTGCATCATGTTCATCATAAATATAATTTTGCTTCAACGCTTTTTCTATCATTTTTTATTGTACGTTACAAATCTATCCAAAACTATTGTATACACACACAATAATAGCCGTCAAGGAAATTATAACCCGGTGTATTGTCATTTTTTAATTTTCTTATTTTTCTCTTTTTGGAGACAGTGAAAGTAATTTTTAAATGGAAAATATATTTTTACGAAAAGCTCTAATGGCATGCTGAATGTAGAAGGTTTCTCAATGTTAACATACATTCACTTTTTTAGTTAAATCAGAACAGAAATTCATCTGTCAGTAAATAACTAATATTTTGAATGTTTTATTTGATTTAAGAAATTTAATATAGTTTTATATTTAAAATATAGCATTATAAAAAGGAAAAATATTTTGGAAAATATATTTTAAATTGCACTTTATAAAACGTGAATAAATCCAGATCAGGTAAAATAGTAGAGGCATTTCATATCAGTAAAAGAGCAAAGAAAATTGAGGGGGAAGAAAGTCAGAAGTAAATATTGTTATTATTTTAATTCAGTAGTACACATTTATTTTTTGAAATTTCTACCATATGGAAGACTACTAAACATAAAGGCATATAGCACTACGGAGAACAAGTTCAAAGGAGGAAATATAATTAAATATGCTGTTGCAAAATGCTGAAGCTCAACATTAAAAAAAAAAAAAAGGCCGAAGAAAATGGCTTTTGGATTAAAGTACAATTAACATATAAGAAAAAAAACATGCTGCAGTTAACAGCTTAAAAATATATAAGAGTAAACCAGCATTCCTATATTTAAAAAAAATAAATAAGGAAGTTTTCAGTTTTTCTTTTCCTTTCTTTTCTGTTAAAGCTATTCATAATATACAAAGAGAGAAACGGGTATTTCATTTAAATAAGAAACTCGTGTTATCGAAATACTTTTTAAACAGCCTAATCGCACTTAATTTTTCCTTACCTAGTTCCTTAAAAAATCCCTTTTCTGAAAACAAGTTAACAAAGAGAAGATAATCCTGTAGACACATCCCATAACGTGCGTTTTGACAGGAGCTCTACGGAGAAAAGAGGGGTTGAAATCGTCGAGACACTTTCGGGCGGTTTGGGTATTTTGAATGACCGGGCGTTTCAGGCGCTTTGGTAGTGAAAGAGTTAAAAAAAAATTTCCATCATCCAGACTTGAACTTTCACGCAGGCAAATTTGTAGTAGAACACCTAACTCGAACCCCATTTTTATTTTTTTATCTTAATTCACAGAACTAGTCAACTTTCATTGACATCGCAAATCATAGTAGGTCTCTAACTTATTTTTCTCATTTTTATGCTTTTTTAGAAAACTTAGTCTTTACAGCACCTGTTGGACATAACCATTTTTGTCACTTTTTGCATCTTATAAAATTTGTTTTTTTTTTCCTTCAATGTCTTTGTAATTTATAGTTGGTCCTAACTTTTTTTAATCATTTTTAAGCTTTTTAGTGAAACTTAGCCGGATATTTTGTCCTTTTTGGCACTTTTTCACGAAAACAAAAATTTTCAATCTCGATCCCAAAAACTTGCCGAACACATAATTTTCTTAATCAATATCCATTCTCTGCAATTTTTCTGTAAAATTCAAAAAATTTTTCAGATTACGGCACCTGCACTTCGACGGTACTCGGGGACTTCATGCCGTCTTTGACGTAGAGTCCCTGGGAACCGGTGCAGGGGGGAACACCACTTCAAACATTTTCCTTCGCAATAATTCGTAAACTACACATATAAAAATCACAAAACTCAGTTTTTAAACATTTCACAAACCACACTCTTACCTCCACTCAAAATAATAAATCTTTCCAAATTTTAAAATTATTAACTTTTTTCACGCACAGCTCAAAATTCAAACTTTTTAAAATTCTTAACTTTCCACACATACGATTATCAAATAAACTGGGTTTCTAAGCAAACACACTTTTCTTTCCTACTTTTCTTAAAAATTTTAAACTTCACATGTAAATTTAATGAGTTATTTCATGTTTTTCATCCTTTGTTTACACTCTTTCTTCTCCTCGTAAATCAGGCTAAGTCTCGTTTTTTCTCACTATAAATTATGCTTTCTAGTTACGTTTGTTTCCCCATTCAATCGTATATGTTCAGTTTACCTTTTGCATCATATTATTTTTTCAAATTTATCGTTTTATTTTTTAAGTTTTTCCGTCCTGAAAATCCATAAAAGTCTGGACTCCTCTTCGATTTTCTTAAGTTTTTTCTAACACCCAACTGCGAACTCAGTCTGTTTTTCGAGTATACCTAACTTTAACTTTTCAGCACTTTTCTTGTACTTCAAAATTTTATCCCCCAACCAGACAAACTTTTCCGCAGGCAATTTTGTAACAGAACACCTAACTCGTACCAATTTTCATCTTTTCATCTTTATTCCCAAAAACTCGTAATTTTTCAATGACATCGTAAATCATAGTTGGTCTCCTTATTTTTCTCAGTATTATGCTTTTTAAAATTTAGTCATTTCCTCACCAGTTGGACATAGACATTTTTTGTTACATTTTGCTTTTTAAAAACTTGAATATTGTCAATGTCTTTGCAATTTACAGTAGATCTTTAACTTATTTTTATCTTTTTTACGCTTTTTTAGTGGAACTTAGCCGGATTTTTGCCCTTTTTTCTACTTTTTCATAAAGGCAAAAATTTTCAATCTCGACCCTACAACTCGTCAAACACATAATTATCTAAATTATAATCCATTCCCTGCAATATTTTTCTAAAGCTCAAATTTTTTCGGAGTACGGCACCTGCACTTCGATGGTACTCGGGGACTTTTTGCCGTCATTAACGTCGGGTCCCGAGGAACTGGTGCAGGAGGGAACATAACTTCTAACACTTAACTTTGCAATAATTCCTAATCTACACATATAAAAATCACAAATATGAGTTTTTAAAACACTTCACAAACCGTACTCTTACCTCTACTCAAAATAATAATTCTTTTCACCTTTTTAAATTTTTAAATTTTTTCACGCACAGCTAAAAATTTCAAACTTTTTTAAATATCTAAACTTTCCACACATACGATTATCAAATAAACTGGGTTTCTAAACAAACACATTTTTCTTTTCTACTTTTCCTAAAAATTTAATTTTATTGAACCCCGTACTCAATCATATCCTTAACAAATATCAAATCAAGCATATCTAACTTTAACTTTTCAGCACTTTTCTTGTTCTTAAAAAAAAAAAAAAAATCCAAACTTTTTCGCTGCCACTTTTGTAGTAGAACACCTAACTCGAACCCAACTTTCCTCTTTTCATCTTTATTCACAAAACTTGTAAATTTTTTAATGACATCGCAAATCATAGTTGGTATCTAACTGTTTTTCTCATTTTTATGCTTATTAGTAGCTCATTTGAGCATTATTATCATTTTTTAAGCTTTTTTAGTGTTACTTAGTCGGATTTTTGCCCATTTTTCCACTTTTTCACAATAACAAAATCTTTCAATCTTGACCCTAAAAACTTGTCAACTCATAACTATCTTAATTAAAATCAATTCCCTGCAATATTTTTCTAAAATTCAAAATTTTTCCGAGTACGGTACCTGCACTTTGACGGTACTCGGGGACTTTATGCCGTCATTGACGTCAGGTCCCGAGGAATCGGTACAGGTGGGAACATCACTCCAAACACTTAACTTAGCGATAATTCCTGAACTATACATACAATAATCACAAAAATCAGTTTTTAAACATTTCACGAACCGTACTCTTTCCTCCACTCAAAATAATAATTCATTTCAGATTTTAAATTCTTAACTTTTTAACACATACCTCGAAACTCAAAAAAAAAAAAAAAAGAGAAAGAGGGAGGGAAAAATAATTTTTTTTCTTTTTTTTTTTAGAGAAAAGTTTAGAGAAAGTTTTTTTTTTGTATGTCTTTAGTTCCTGCCACCTGTCGCGTGGGGCTTTGCCCTGCAGGACCAGCCATTGGCGAAGCTTGTACTGCCACGTTTAATCCCTGCATGCCGGGGAGATAGCCGGGGAAGACATTAAACGCTCAACGGCTGGGTTCGCCCTCAGCCGAGTGGTCTTCCTCAGGCATTAAAATATTAAAATATCACCTCAATCTTTTATGAAAGAAAAAGATAAAAAAATTGAAATAAAACAAATTTATTTCCAAAATAAGTTTCAAATACTTTTCTTTATGATGAGATTTCAATATCTTGAATAGTACTGGATTTGTACAATACTTACAATACTAGTGCTGAGTTTGTTTTAATAGATCAAAATGACCTTTCAATAATTCGAAACCTAGCTAAATCTAGACACACGGCAGTGTGTCAGCCAAGTTCCTAAAGCAAAAAAGTCGATACACCGGCCGTGAGTATATTTACACGAACCATTTCGAGCTGTTTTCGCCAAATTTCGACGCTCTACTACTGAAAATCTATTTGACCTACATACTTGTAATTTTAAATGTGTAGTAAGGCTCCCTTAATTATCCAGAATCCAAAATTTTTTAAATAACGAATAATTAGTTTCCGAGATAATGATACTTGAAAATGTCTGATAATCGATATTTTTATCAGTGACTCACTCACTCATCAAAAAGATTTCATATATCTACTGCACTTACAGACTTAAAATTTGGTAAGAAGCTCGTTTACACTATAAGAAATGAAAAAAAAAATCAAAAAATTCTGAAAATCGAATAATTACCCACTTGACAGTGTTCATTTTTACTTTAACGTTACGTATATTAGGCGAAACTTTAATTTGCCAAAAAAAAGCGCCAAATGCTGAATCCGGGAAAAGTAATGCGCATGAACTGAGAGATGGGGCCAGATGTTTAGTCTAGCGCAAAATAGGATGGTCTAGTGCATTATAGGATGTGGGCTAGAATAGCCATAAGGAAAGAATAGGGCCTGGAGAAAGCGATAGATGGCGCCAGTGGCGTAGCCAGGGTGGGGGTCCAGATGCTCTTGATACCACTAATTTTTTACAGTTTTCTTTACCTTCTGTAATCGGAGACCTTTCTGCGATAATCAAGACGAAGAAAACTTTACAATTTTACTGGTATCCAGAGCGTTTGGACCCCCTCCCTGGCTACGCCACTGGATGGCGCATCGTGCCCAGTACAAGAGAGATAGTGAAGAAATATTTGATATGATGATAGAGGAGAGAGGAGGGGCTAAGGGTAGTTAGATTTTAAGAAATATGAGAAATTGAAGTGTAAATAAATTTAATATGAAAAAGAAAAATGTTAACTGTTCGATAGCACTTTCTTGAGTCACGACCTTGGAGGGTCACCTTATAAATCTAGATCCTAGCCAAATAAAGGCCCAGGAAAGCTCCATTGTAGAATATAACCGCCTGCGAACATTATATCGACCTGATTTGACAAGGTTATTAATAAATAGGAAACGTGTGAAAAAAAACTCAGATAGTGAATGGGCATTTTGCGCTATAACGTTTCAAACGTGCAAGAAAATATAGAAAATGACAGCGAAAAAAACCAGTGCGTAAACGCAGGAAAAACGTGTGAGATTAATTAATATTAAATAATGGTAATTCAATATTAAGATTATTTATTTCAAAAAGAAAACACATACCTACTTACTTGACAAAAAGTAATGATATCCCATCAAAAACATACATGTGAAAGAAGGCCAAGTTCGTTAACGGTTTCGCTAATAAGAGAAGTGAGATCTAACTGGAAACCAAGTTCTTTCGAAGCTCCTTAAATCATAGCTCCTGTCATGCATAACGTTCTTCAATTGCTTAAAATGATTTGTTATATTATTTGCTACTCAATAGAGCGACTTGGCAAGTTTTCTCTTATTCAAATTTCTCTACTTGATTGATCGGAACTTTAAGTTAATCACTTCCTTAACATATCAATACCTGAACTTCGACATACTTATTCGAATACTTGATTGACTACATCTTTGCCAATGACATACTAGACTAAATTGTACTCAGACTCAAAGATTAAAGTTGGTGGGTGAAAACTTGCCAAGTCGCTCTATTGAGTCGCAAATAATATAAAAAATCATTTTAAGCAATTGAAGAACGTTATGCATGACAGGAGCTATGATTTAAGGAGCTTCGAAAGAACTTGGTTTCCAGTTAGATCTCACTTCTTTTATTAGCGAAACCGTTAACGAACTTGGCCTTCTTTCACATGTATGTTTTTGATGGGATGGATTTCTCGTGCTCCAATTAGTATAGGCTACACGTTTCGTGTAAATCGTTTGAGTATTTTTCCATTTATAATAAAAAACATTTTCAGCGCTGAGTTTGTTTTATCCTGTAAAAACGAATTTTCTTGTATTCGGAATCCAGCTAGATCTTTTTCTTGTGCTCGATTTAGTATAGGGGGCAAGTCTCGTGAAAATCTTCCCAGTTGTTTACGATATCATTCATATTCGTTAAAATCCCTTGCTCGTTTAATATATATGAATAATCGGGAAAATCCCTTGCTCGTTTAATATATATGAATAATCGGGAAAATCCCTTGCTCGTTTAATATATATGAATTTGGCGACAGTAATTTGGTTAACAGGATAACTAACAAGTACCAATTGTATATATAGTGTTACGAATATTGTAAATAGTTAGTGTTTGTGCTTAAAAATAATATAAATATTTCACTTAAGCTCTATTCATAAGCTAATATTAATTTTTGTTGCATTGCGATATCTTAATTTGTTCATTTTTTGCAAACGAGTAAAAGCTATTGGATTTCAATGGGAGTCTATGGAAATTTGGCGAAATACTGGAAATAGCGCCAAGTTGGCAGCTACTTTTGGCTGCCAAGTTGGCACCAAACTTGGCGACAGACCAGGGTCCCTACCCCTTGGTACCCACCCCCCCCCAATAGCGCCCATCCTATCCAAATTCTCTACTTTCATGTTAATTCCCCCTCTGACCAATCAGATACGTTTCGCGGTATTGACGCAGATTTTCATTGGTTCATTTCCAAAACATTACTTTTTTTTATATATATAGAAGGATACTGTTCTTGGTAGAAAATGTTTCATAATATATACCGGATGCATGATTTTTCTTTCTTGTTGTATCATATATCTACTGTGTGTGATAAAATTGTCTTCTGTGGTACATATTTAGTGTTGCGGGTATTAATAACAATTTATAATTTCTGATTTATATTCTGTTTATGTGGGAAAGTGTTTCATAATCTATGCCAGCTGCATAATTTTTAGTTCTTATTGTGTGTGATATAAACTGTCTTTCATCGTACATATTTAGGGTTGCGGGTATTAATTAATAAAATTTAAAATTTCTGAATAATATTCTGTTCATGCCAGAAAGTGTTTTATAATCGATGCCGGATGCATGATTTTTCGTTCTTGTTGTATCAAATTTCTACTGTGTCTGATAAAAATTGTCTTTTATGGTACATATTGAAAATGTGCCATTGAAATTACACGTAATTGTAACTATAAGTTCTCAATTATAATTATAATTACACCATAATCATAATCATAGCATTATAGTTATGATTACAATCCTAATTAAATTTCAAATTCAGATTATGATCACATGTAATTGAAATTATAATCTGTTGCATGCAATTATATTGTAATCAGATTACAGATTAATCAGATTTTTTCCAACTCTGTGTAATCATAATCATAGCATTTATAATTACAATTACAATCCTAATTGAATTTCAAATTCAGATTATGATTACATGTAATTGAAATTATAATCTGTTACATGCAATTATATTGTAATCAGATTACATATTAATCAGATTTGAATTTTCCCAGCTCTGTGTAATCATAATCATAGCATTTATAATTACAATTACAATCCTAGTTGAATTTCCAATTCAGATTATGATTATATGTAATTGAAATTATAATCTGTTACATGCAATTATATTGTAATCAGATTACAGATTAATCAGATTGCAAATTTGCCCAACTCTGCTATGAGAGGTGTTGCCGTAGCTGCTGCGTCCGATTCCAACTCCCATCAGGTCGAGAATGTGGTTTCAACACGATGGTGCGCCTGCATACTTTGCATTGGATGTGCGGAACACTTCAGATGCAACGTTCCCAGGGCGATGCATTGGTCGAGGTGGTCCCATAGCTTGGCCACTAAGAACGCGGGATCTCTCGTGTTTGGACTTTTTCCTGCGGGCAGGGTCAAATTAATGCACGGGTCTCCGGAGCCTCGGTCCTAGGCCCACCAATTTCAGGGGCCCACAAATTATGTTCTTGGAATTTGCGTTTTCCTGCATGTACATTTTCTCACAATTTATGTTTTTCCACTGTTTGCATTTTATATTTTGGTCCCTGACGTAAAAAGTTTTACTGTAATAAAAAACCTCCATATTTAATTTTTCTGCAAATGTCATTTTCAATTTGAGAGTATCTATAATTTTCAAAACTTGCCGTATCCAGAAAATCAAATTTGAGGAAAATGCCAAAAACTGCACACTGTGACTATTGGTTTCAATATAAACGAGGATTTTACAGTGTCAGAATTTTAGTTTAAAATTATTACTAGACTGTTAAGGAAAACACAATTTTTATGATTTTGGATAAGGCGAGTTTTGAAAAAGACGTCCTCATTTATTCTGCAACATAATCTGTGGATCATAGATGTTTGTGAATTATACAAATGCGTATTTGAGAAAGTGGACGGTAAGTCATTTTCTTGATTATTCTTGTAAGTTATTTTTTTTTGTAAACTTGAAAATTTCACCCAAATAACTTTGTCAACTCATCAAATAAACCTACTATTTTTTTCTGAAAGTGTCGCCGGGAATGGGGACGTAGGGGGGTCAACTTTTTAACAGGCCCTGGGCCCAACTTCAGCTTGATCGGGCTCTGCCTGTGGGGCCATATGAAAAGCCTAATCTACGAGTGCCCCATTCAAACCGATATGGATCTAGTCGCCAAAATTGCCGTTGTTGCCGTGGATATTCGGAAAATGCCTGGTGTCTTCGCAAATGTGCGACTGTCCCTATCTCGCAGGTGAGAAGCGTGCATTACAGCTGGCGGACGATCTTTTGAGAAATTTCTTTGAGCATGTACATTAATTACGTTGCTGTTAATATAATTGTATCTGAAGTAACTCCTATCATTCTTGTGTTGATTCTTTAACCTTTTCCGGCACAGTGGTCCCACTCCAGGAACACCTAATTTTAATTCCAAATTTGCATTCGGCACCAAGAATATTTTAATAAAATTTTGTTTCTATAATGAAAGCTTAAAATAAGGAGTTCGTATTTTCTAAAAAAGTCGTTTGTAAATTCCGGTGTTAGTCAGTAATTTCTCATTTTACGAACATAATTTGTTTGTGCCGGAAAGGGTTAACTGTGGCAGTGGAAAACTACCTTTTAATTTCTCACCGCTTGCGTTCCGACCATACATTCTATGACGAAATTTGCTCGTATAGCTTCGTTCTATCACCCCGTAAAGCTTTGCCCACTTTTTCAGATACACTCTGTATAATACACGAATTTTCACAGTTTTTTACCTTTTCGCAATACCTGGGTTCGTACACGTTTACCGCAATTTTTTAATCGAATTTTTCGCCTTATTTAAATGCAGAAAAGTAATACAAACCCTGCAATCCAACGCGGCCTGTGCAATTTCTGCTATTTAAATATTAAATAGAAATACTCTATTAAAAATTGTAGTATATCCGTACGAACCCTGAATACATCTAATACCACTTGCGCTTTTTTAGCCGGTATGGTTTATTATTGTCGCCAACGCGTCTATTTATTTTAAAATTATTTGTATACCATTATCTCCAGGCAATAATCTTCATAGAAGTGTCTACTAAATATATATTACGAAATTATTGCTTAGAAATAATGATACACAAAATATTAATAATATAGTGGCCTGGGGCAAATCTATTACCCTCGATTTTCTTCTAAGCGGACGAACTTGATAACACGCAGAAACCGCATAAGCCGTACACGTAGTTTTAAAAGGCTAGGAGGTGCTGGGACGGCGAGCCTATGGCCCGAGTGTCATAAGCGGTACGCAATAGAATATTCTCAGCGCGGAGTTGATTGAGCATCTTAATAAAACAGAATGAAATTGCACAGTTTTAAATAAGCTGAGCTTGTCTATTTTTGACATTTTTTTCTGAAATTGAAGAAATTCCTCATAAAGGGTTGTATCCTCACTCCCTCAAAAAAAAGGGCCCTTAATGTTACCCACAATTTTTAACCCTAAACAACATATTTTTTAAGTTATCGGTGCGTCATACCCACGTTTTTTTTTTTTTTTAAATTTGAACCCCGATATGAAAAGGTTCACCGTACCAGGTCTACGGTATTAGTTACTTAGCTCTTTAATGATGGCCAAATGTGATTCCCGGATACACATCTGGCAAATACCGGATCTGTATTTGTCCAAGCTGTTGAGATTAAGGTTTTGTATTGTTGGGTATCTCGATTCTGCATGAGTCTGAGATTCGGGACCGGTTTACTCTCTTTTATGTGTGGTGAGTCAGGTTTACACTATGTTTACACTATGTTTACACTATGTTTTTACACTATGTTTTTCGTTTTGGCAGAGCCTGATTGCGACAGGGGTACTGGCAGTACTATCAGAGAATTGTGCAGGAGATTCGTATTGCCTGTATTGCCGATTTGTTAATACTGACTATCGAGAGAAGTCTGGCGAAACCGAATACCCCAGAATTTCCTCCCTAAGTACTGCTATCTGGTGTCTAGCGCCTTGTTCAAACTCCTTGATCTCTTGCATCAGATTGCCTACAACTGTCACGAGGACTAATTATTTTTGTGTCTTCTGTGATAGTTTCAATAAATCAACGAAATAATTGTGGATTTTTCAGATATTTTTAGTGGTGACTGTGACCTGATACTGAGTTGGATAAATTACGGTAAGTAGGGCATGATTTCTTGTTTTTCATTTTTCATTTTCCCTTTAAGTCGAGGCAATAAAGTCAATATATTCATGATAACAGATATGTTAAGTTTGGAATGTCTGTTGGGGTAAAACCATGGTACTTCCCGGGCAAGGGGTGTAAAAACTAGGGTGCCATAAGGCCGATTGCCACTACTAAATATTTAGCATTCTTCGCGTAATAAGAATACTAATTTAATTTAACCCATTAAGAACCGAATTATTTTTCTCAATAAAATACAAATATTCCGATTCATACCACTTTTATAGTATGGCAACCTAAGAGTTACTTTATCATGGTGTTTCTTTCATGAAACAAAGTGAATATTTATCCTAA
Organism: Maratus michaelseni; assembly: GCA_963931845.1. Taxonomy (NCBI): domain Eukaryota; kingdom Metazoa; phylum Arthropoda; class Arachnida; order Araneae; family Salticidae; genus Maratus; species Maratus michaelseni. The sequence continues at coordinate 223,155,882 of OZ007595.1, forward strand.
AAATAAACTGGTGTTACCTTAAAAACTGCTGTAAGAAACATAAGGTTACGAAAATGCAACATCAGTCTTTAATGGGTTAACCAAAGTATCTATGTTCTAAAAGACAAACGTGTCCCTGCGTAACGCTGATGTCATTTTGCGAATAGCAACACTTGACGATGAAATGGCTTGGAAATTTTTGCTACTGCAATTTTTTAAATTTCTAAACATCTCATATTTTTAATGTTTACACCTTTATATAGGGAAAAAAATCTACTTTCAAATGTCATTTGTTTGAAAACTGTATCGCAATTTACTCGTTCATTATAGCATTTAAATTAAATTTCAAGCATGATTTAAAAAAAAAAATCTATCTCAGTCGTTTGCAGACGATTAAAAATTATTAATTCGTTTGCACAAACAATATAAAATATTCAGCATTTGTTTCCAGCTAATCTTCCATAACGAAATAAACTTCATTAATCAATAAATAAAATAGTATAACTAAAACACAAATTTAACAGACATGTAATTGAAATAAGCACTTAAAACCACCGAACTTACCAGAATAAAAAAACTACTCTGGATAACGAATTGTTTAGCGATTTTTTCGGCTGTGAACTTCTGGCACGAGACCAATAAGAAATTACCTCCTTTTAATAAATTTCAAAATTTTACTTGAATATATATTTGACATATTTTATATAAAAATGCTCTATGGTGTTGTTCAGGGGTAATCTAAAAAAAAAATAAATGTAAAAAATCTATTAGAGTTTTCACTTAAAAAAAATGGTTTTCATATATGAGGGTTTTAGAATGACGGTGGAGTAAGTCAATATTTAGTAATTTGAGAAATGAAGTGTTTTGTAAAAATTGTCATATTGCCCCTAGCATTAAGTGGTCTAACTTGTTTTGACCTCTAGCGACTCCCTATGTGAACTATGACTTATTTGAGGGCCACACTGAACAGAAATTAATATACGTTCAGTGAAAGTTTGGTTATCTAGATTTTTCAAATTTTTGACTTACTCCACTGTCATTCTAACCTCCTCATATATTCTCTATCCCGGGAAGTCCAGGTTCAGTGCCCTAGTATTAATAAAATTTAGGTAAAGAGTACTAATAAAATTGAGTGGTAACAATTGGCCCATTGGCACCCTGTTTTTACACCCCTGTTCGCTGGTATGGTGTGTTCACGGAAAAACAAGAACCTTTAAAGAAAGAGAATAAAAGATAGAAGTTAGCTTACAGAGCTGAACAGGAGCTAGAAGAGGTTGCCAGGTAAACGAAAACACGAAAGGCAAAATTTTTTACTCTACACAGACGGAAAAAATCAACACAGAAAGAGGAGGTAAGTGAGAAAATCGAAAGATGGAGAATCATCCTCAAAAACGAAAGTAACACCATAGAAGCTTGCCAATTCTGCATTGAACTGTTGACAGAAAGTAGATGTTAAAAATATTAAAATTTTAACACTTTTATGTTATATTTTAAATGAATGTATTTTCTATTTCTTCTTCATCTACTTTTTCCCTTCCCTTATGGGTGTTAGTCAGTCAGATCTAAAATTCTCCTCGCTGTTGTTAAACCTATGGACATAGAATTAATTATTAGAATTAGCTATTATAATATATTATCAAGAAATTAATATTTTTTACTCCTTTTTTTAGTGTATTCTTCTCAAAGAATTTCTCTTTCTTTCTTAATTGACAGAATATTACTAAAATATATAACACATCGGCTGATAAGGTCCCGGTCTGGCACACAGATGGCGTTGCAATCGCCGAACCGATGCTTTTTTTAGTAAATACTAACATTTAAAAGGTAGCAGAAGAAATGTCATGACGATTCGCCGTGTTGATAAAACGTTAGAGTGGTTTTAGTTGAACGACTTTGTTGATAAACAATAAAATGGATAAACAAGAATTTCAAGAATTGTTATTTGATGGGGAAAAACACCGTTCAAACAAAAGGTTGACTTGATAAGCGTTATCCGGACACTGCACCAGGTAAAGCAACCATTTTTGACTGGTTTGCTGAATTTAAACGTGGTCGTACTGAGACCAGTGATGCACCACGCAAAAGAGGTGGTTACTCCGGAAAACATAAAAAAAGTCCATAAAATTGTTTTGGGGAACCGTAAAGTGAAGTTGCAGGAGATAGCTCAGTCTCTGAAGATATCCAAGGAATGTGTAGATTTTATTTTGAATGAACATTTGTCTATGAAAAAACTGTTGTCAAAGTGGGTGCCGCGCGTGTTGACTTTTGACCAAAAACAACAACGAGTCAATGATTCTGAGCACTGTTTGGAGATTTTTCATTATAAAATTATGTTATTTATCATAAAACTATTATAATTATTTATTTATTTAATTATTATTATTAAATTATTATTATTACATTATCATTATTTATTATTAAAGTTATGTTATTTATTACAGTTTTAAAGTTATAAAGTTATAAAATTATGTAAAAAAGTTGTGTTTTCTTAATTAGACCGGGAACTTATCAGCCCATGTGTTACTTAATTTTATTTGCAGTGTTGCAATTGCACTTACAGCTTGCCGAGCTTTTAATCCTTATTTAGAAATATCTTCTCAAATAAAAAATAAAGACATTCTTTGAGAAGAATATACTGAAGAAAGATATTCGTAATATAAACACGTTCACTGCCGTGTTAAATTCCCGGAATTTTATTTTATATAAAAAGTTCGATTTCACACCAGAAAATACTAATAGCAATAATATTTACTTTATTTAATTACAGACATTTCGTAATTACATAAAATAAAAAAAAATTCTTTCGAAATTTCTGGTACGAATTCGTTATTTTAGATTGAAAAACCACGAGTATACTTGTGGTTGGCAGCAAATGGGTTAATTTTTTGATGAGACATTTTAACAAGAACGAAAAATCATGTTTCAAGCATAGATTATGTAACACTTTCCAACACTTCCAAAATAATTTTACAAATCATTACCGTTTAATAAGCTGAAAGATAACATCTAAGTAAACAATTTGGAAAAACGCATAACATATTTAAAAACGTAATTTCAGGAAGTTCGGAAAAATATTCGAATACTTTTATTCAGCCCTGTATATGATCTATAGATTTGTATATATACTACATAGGATGCTAAATTTTAGTTTAATTAGGAAACGCGTAGCACATTTTAAAATTCTCTTTCTGGAGTTTCTGTCAATAAACGGAACTGTGTTCGCGAATTTTTGTGCTGCCCTGTATGATCTACAGAATTTATACACACCAAGTAATAGACAAAAAGTGAGTTAAATTTAAAATCGCGTTCAGCAACTTAAAACGCACTTCCAGGAATTATTGTTAACAGACAGTAGAGAATTTTTTTGTGTGTCCCTGTAAATGAACGATGACTGCTATACACATAATATTCTGTAGTAAGCCTCTTGTAATGCACCTTAGTGATATATATATAAATTTCAATGCGTTTAAAATAGTGAAACATTATTTAATTAAACCGCAAACGATTTTTCTCCATAGACGTAATATAACGGCAGTCTTTTGACTGTCCCTGTAAAGTAACTATAAGTGCTATGCACATCCTATTCCATATTAAGCTTCTTGTAATGCACCTTAGTGATATATATCAATTAAAATGAGTTTGAAATTGTGTAACATCATTAAAATAAACTGCAAATGATTTTTCCCCGTAGACCGTAATGTAACGGAATTCTTTTGAGTGTCCCTGTAAAAAAACTATAAGTGCTACACACTTCAGTTGAAATAGGGAACATACTATAGATAACGACAATAACATATAAAAATTGCAGGGCAATCCGAGCATATTTTCGGGAGTTAGAGCACGGACAGACGGCCAGATGGCCAGACCAACCGAAGTCATAAACACTTTTCAACTAGGTTGGAAAGTGTTAATAATAATGCAGTCCTCGCTCTAAAGTTTAACATTAGCGATTTGAGATCTTACTGACCTGCGGCAGCATTCTCCGGCTTAGATGCTTTACACTCACGCTAAAAAAAAAAAAAAAAAATTAATCGGTTAAAAAAAAGAAAAAAGTCGCCAAATTTAGGGGATTTTTTCCTTTAATGGCAACCTAGCCATTGTATTAAGTTATTCGTTTGGCGCAGTCTTGGAAATCGCGCCAACCAAACAGTCGCCAATCTTTTGTTTACATTTTAGCGTGAGTGTAACACATCTGTTCCCATTCTCCCCTCATCGGAACGGAAGACTTTCTCGTAATGCGCCGAAGAAGTGATAATTTCGCATTCTGCCCCTACCGTCTCGGAATTCGTTCCCGTATTTCGGGGCTGTTATGTGGTAATTTCTCCGACTGCTTTAGGCAGCCGGAAAGCGTTCCCTTTATCGTTTTAAGATGGCGCGCGTATATATGCAGCGCTCCGTTATATATGAGGATAGTTATATGAGATAGTTATCCGTTAGTATATGAGGATACAGGGCAAAAAGACAGTGTTTTAGAATAGGTACATTTTCTAATGAATACAGTTTACACGAAATTTTTAAACATAAATTATTTTTCAGTTAAAATTTATTTTAATACTATTTTGAATTGTAAATAATAAAGTATTATAGACCCGTTAGGAAAAGAAAAAAATACGCCCTAATCCAATAGTACTAATAATTAGTTAAAAGTTCACTAGAGTGAAAAGATTTTTATTTGCTTACGAAATTATTCTTGCATGTTACAAGAAAACAGTTTTACACTACCGATAGAATTTATATACTAATGAAATTTACCGGAATATTTTTGCACTGTCTTGTATATGTATGAAATATAGTGTGAGTCATAATACATACATAAAGATTGAAACATATTTTCTATTGAAAATTAATAAGGGAAAGCATTACTACTTATTTCGTTTTGTTTCCAAAATGTAATTAACACGTTTCGTTAAAAAGATAATTCGTAAAATAAATAAATAAATAAATAAAAATAACTTAATGGAAGATTTTGCCTACATTAAATATTTATTCAACACAGTTTAAATCATATTTCACAAACAACATTAAAAATGTATATAGTTTAATTAATATATTTCGCTAACAGCATTAAAATTTTCCAAAATCTCATAGCATAATTAGCATAATCAGAGGTCTGTCCATACTTAACTCCCTGGGTCCTGTCCTTGTAAATTATGAACAGCTTTTTACATTTGTGAAAAATCTAGTCATAATTTTGTGAATTTGAAAGGATAGTCATATTCTGGTTCTTGTTTATACATTTTTAAGAAGATATGTGTATGTAAAATATACAGTTTCTTTATGTAAAAGTGACAGTTAGATTTTACTTTTAAATAATTAAATTTGTAAAAGTTTTTTAAGACAAAGAATTTTGTGAAGGGCCTTTTTTAAGACAAATAATTTTTTTAATGGCCCTGTTTTGAGATTAAAATTTTTGTCAAGGGTCCAGTTTTGAAAGGAAAAATATTGTGAAGGGTTCTTTAAAGGGACCCAATTTCTTCCTAAACAGATCCCTAATAATTTACTAATTAACATAATAAAAAAGGTGGGAGTGGGCGATATTTTAGTGCAACCGGTCCCTGTGTAAGAGATTAAAAACATATTAATCTATAATTAAAAGCCTCAACATTATTAATCATCCACTACGGGGGAAAAAAAAACTCGCTTTGCGAACGTTTTTGCTACAAGTCATAAGATAATGTAATATATGTTTAAATAACTCTGTATATCTATAAAATTTAGATAAACACCTCATAAAAATCTTATTTAGTTTGAAATATACTTGCTGCATTCATACTTATGCGGAATGTAATTCAAATTGTGGAAAGGAAATACAATTTGCAATATACATAATTCAAGTTTTAAAATGAAATCTAAAAGATATATTACACGAGATTAAAAAAATAAATCCCTGACGGCTCGACCTACAGGCACAGGTAGATTTAGAAGATGCAGACCGTGGGGCGCCTGTTTGTTGGGAATTACGGAAGAAATGACCTTTTTGAGATGATACGGCAGATGGGAACCGCCCACTTCGAAACCTAACTTGTTTGCAGGCGGAGCCGGCAGGGATTATTTGTGCTATAAGGGTTGGTTCAATAAAAATTTGTCAATATAAAAGTTGTAGATAATATTAAGAGGATTAATAATACATTTAAACGGATGACGGAGTTATGATTTTTTTTCTTCTAACCCCCCCTTCCCTTCTCCCCCCTTGGGGCCATTTTTAATGATATCTAAAATCTGTCATACATAAATTTTCGGCCCTTTTCCTAGAAGTAATAATAACTTTACACGGATTCGATACGTATCATAATTAAGTAATTATGGGTTTTTTTCTGTTTTTACAAAAAGCACCCCCCTTCCCCCCCCCCTTGGTTCGATTTTGCCCATTAACGAACTTAAACGAGATTTTATGCCCCTTGTTTTTATGTATCTGTTTGGAAGAGATTTATGCAGAATTTTTCCAGTTATTGTGTCCATAAAAAAGTGACATAGATAGATAGATAGATAAAGTTTTGAACTGGGAGTGTTTTTGGGTTCTGGGAGTCATGATCGGCATAGATCTGCAAAAATTTTTCAAAAATTCCAACTTACGTGAGAATGTAATAGGTAGTATTTCTTACGAAATCTACCTCAAAGGAGCGAGTGGGCGGAGGGAAGGTGTCATATGACTACGAATATTTAATTTATATAGAAAATATTTATTTAATTTTAAGTCTAATGAAAAAAGCATAAGAACAATTAATATTCACTGAAAAGTAGAAAAAAAGGGGGTGGGGGTGGGAGAGGGAAATGTCACATGACTACGAAGATTTAATTTCAAATTCAAGTTACAATAAAAAAAATGCGTTACAACAATTCAGATTAACTGAACAGTAAAAAAAATAAATGTATAATTTACATTATTTACAAATTAGCAATAAAATCTTTGCTGTATGGTCATAAGAAAATGTAGTATATATTTAAACAACAATGTATATTTACAGAATTTAGATAAATACCTCATATTTTTTTTATTAAATTTGGTGTATTCTCCTTTATTTCATCAAAATATTTAAATTCTAACCTAAAATCCATATCCCATCTAATAACGTCGGTCGAAAAATCCGTTCGCAGGGCAGAATTGCAAACTGTCAAATCTCGTTATGAATTACGGGATCGGTTGGTTCCGAGTCGGTTTGTTTCGTTAAGGGCAGAATACTGCCACAACACCGTTAACCCTTTCAGGGGCAAGCTTTTGTGCTCCTGTAACGTTGAATTCTCGGCGGAATTTAGGAAATAATTTAGTTAAAAATAAGGAAAAGCAATTTTTCAACCTTTTTTCCGTCAAAGTTAAAAAAGTAAAATTTAATTAAAAGTTTCTGGTTTGAATCGGATTAAAATTAGGTGGTATATAATATATACCACCACCCCTCAAAAGGTAGGTGCTTTGGGTGGAATGGAATGAGTGGTCCATCTTCTGACAAATGGCTTATGAGAAGTGTAGTGATTAAGGGGGTGGGGGGAATTAAGATTTTGTTTGTGATTTCTGGAATGTTGTTAAAAAAAACTTTAGATTAAATTTGTAAAAAGTGCTATATCAAAGTTTCCTAAACCTTTTAATTTAACTCTCCTTGTTTCATTAAAAGTAAATAATTATGATTCTAAAGCTATTGAATCGAATTATGCAAAACCCATGACATTTTAAGGGCGTTTGTAGGATATTGAATATATGTATAGTTATTTAATTATTCCTCTTGATATTATTCATTTTATTTAAATTTTTTACTCAGATATAATTTAAATAAACGAACAAAAGGGCATAAAATGTATTATTCATTTTTAAAAACAAGGAAAAGGAAAAAATATCATAGTAAAAGTAGTTTATTTTAATTATATATACTTCAAGTTTGCTTGGTAATTAATTTTTCAAAAGTATGTTAAATGAATATTTTCATTGAAATTTTCGAAAGTTATATGTATTTATAGATTTTATTTGATTTATTTGCATTAAATGCTTTACGAAGTTATAAATTGAAAAAAATGAGCAAAAATAATAAAAACATTACGCATTCTTTATATATATATATATGTATGTATGAGTAGTTGCAATAATCACCAACAGGTGGCGCTACGGAGCCTGTCGATGCAAACTCCATTGTGTACTGTGGAGGTGTCGCAAACCTCAATGTCTCAATGACTTAAAAAATCGCATGCCACAACCTGCAGAAACACCACTCCTGATGCGTTACATTCCGCAGTTGAGCACGTCGTGCTATCCTGGATTGTGTCCTCCAGCACAATGGCATGTGGAACCTGAACTTGATCGGCACCGCCAATGGAAAGCGTAACCATACTCACTGTGACATTTTCCAACAAATTAGGTTCGCCATCCGGTTTTACGCCTTAATCCTTTGTTCTTGTATTACACATTACATTTCACACTCAAAAGTGCCATCTGTCGGCGATTGCAATTTTTACTTACCCATCATACGTAGTATAGGGTAAGTCTTTTACTTACCCATCATACGTAGTATAGGGTAAGTCTTGTAATCGTTTTGAAAGTCGGAATTTTTTTTTTTTTGACGGATTTACACGTTTCAGACACTGGAGATTCCGAAAAACATATTTTTAGGATTTTTTTTTTTCCCGTCCGTCTGTGTGCCTGTGTGTTTGTGTGTCTGTAAACGCTCTATCTCCCGAAAAAATTGAGATAGAGACTTGAAATTTGGTATGTACTTAGCATGTAATAATGGGAAGAAGCTTATTGAATTTCAGCAACCTCGATTATACGGAACTATTTTTTTCGGACTCTCGAAATATTCGTTCTGATAAAAGGTATATAAAAATTTTCGAATTTGTTTATTTGAAGGAGTGAATATAAAAGACAATAAAAAAACATAAATTTTGCATAAAGCATGAAGTCGATCGGATAATTAGTTGCCGAGATATTTGGAATCCTATTTTCCACCGTCTTCGATTTTTCATGATCTTGTATTTCATCCAAATTTCAATTCAAAGACATATTTTAATTGGAAATGAGATGCTTAATCAGATGCAATAAACCGCTAGTTAATAGGATTATTGTTTTTGGAGTTATAAGGATATTTCTTTTAAGCAATTCTGTAATCGAGCCTTTAAAGTTCATGACGTCATCAAGCCACGATTTTATTCGAATTGCAATGCATTTTATAAGTAGTTTACACATTTTTTATTTTCATATTTTATATTATGCATATCCATGATGGGTAAGTATTACGGTGGCCCCCAACGACTAGTTTTTTATTCTCCCATACTCCTTCCCCATTCTGGAAAAGTAAGCTTACTGATTTTGGCTTCATTTGGGTTATTCCTTCAAGCTACAGACAGCTCCAAATAGATATACTTATATTATAACCACCCGGTATATATATATATATATATAGTGGAAATAATGTTAATTGGAGTAGTTAAAAGTAAGATATTATACTTTTTTTTTTTTACAATAACCTTTTAGAATAAAATTTTAAACCAAAAAACAAGTTCCTAACAAAAGTTTCATTGTGCTTTTAACTATCTTCTTCACATTTTATGGCAACAATGTTAATTTTCTTAATTAGCTAAAATCTAACTTAATAATACGATATCAATAATAAAAAGATATTTTTCTAATAATTATGCTTTAAGTTAAGAAGTATCTGATTCTCAATATTTTTTCTAACTTATACTTTTCAAGAACACTTTTCGAAGCTGCAATAATTAGCATAATGAAAATCGCAGCACTTTTTAATGAATATGTAAAAAGGATTATCTTTTTCGGCATTTTGACTTTAATAAACTTCAGAAAGTAATTAGTTGTTGTGAATTTGAAGCATCTTTCAAAGTTATTTTTTTCGTTTTTATCGATTTTTTGAAAATCTTGCACAAGCACAATGGTAAAGTAATCTAGAATTGGCTCACTAACGAATGTGTTTTAATCTTGGTAATTAGTCAGTTGAAAATTAATTGGTGTAAAAGTACACTTATCTCTATTTTACTTTTCTTTGTTTTTTCTTTTTACGACACTCTGATGCAAAACTTTCTTTTAAGGAAAATGAAACAATATTTTGCATTTAAAAGAAATTTAAAATGGATTATTAAGTACAAATTATGTGGACTTTTTAAAAATCTTATGTTTATTATTTATTTAAGCATTAAAAAGTATTAATAATAGTTAATAAATAGTTTTGTGATAATTTAAAATTTGAGTACATGAACACAAACAAAAAGTAAAAGAAAAAACATTTTTGGCGAAGTTCTTATTTAGATCGAAAAGCAGAAATTCTTTTAGAAAATCTTCTCTTACGCAGAGCATAAACTAATTTGTCAAAGGAAGATTGTCCAACTGAATATTCGGAAAGGAAATGGTATATTTCACAAGCAATACTTCATAAACATGCTATATTGCTATATTTCACAAGCCTTATTGAACTTCATATGAAGTTTATATGAAATAAAAAAGTAAAAAGAAAATATGCATAATTGGTTCGGAGTTATTTCTTATACAACTTCATATGAAGAAACCATGCATGTGAAAGTTAATGTAAAATATTTATTTTTTTGTGGAAATTTATTTATGAGGAATAATTTTCATATAAAGTTTATATGTAATAAAAAAGTAAAGATAAAATATGCCCATTTGTCTTGGAGTTGTTTTTAAATACAACTTCATATGAAGTTTCCATGCTTGAGAAAGTTAATGTAAATGATTTTTTTTGTGTAGATATTAGAATTTAATTGTACCAGTTATAACTTACCAAATTGTAAAAGGTAATTTTCGTTAGAGTTCAAACAAAACACTATCAAGTGAATATTAAATCTCTCTCTTCTTTCTCTCTTTATTGTTATTAATGTATTTATTTAGTTGTAGAATGGCACGTTTCATAGTATTCATGTGTATCTTTTATTACGAGTTGAAAATATTGAATCCATTTGTCCGACCAAATTCTACAAGGCAATTTTCGTTTGAGTTAAAACAACTCTATCAAATGGATATCAAATGTATCTCTTCTTTCTCTCTGTATTGTTATGAATTTATTACTTACCTATCATACGTAGTATAGGGTTAGTCTTGCAATCGTTTTATAAATTGTTTTATAAATCGTTTTTTAAATCTTTTTGACTGATTTACACGTTGTCGTCCGTCTTTCTGTATGTTTGTCTGTGTGTGTGACTGTAAATGCTCTATCTCCCGCACAAATTGAGATATAGACTCGAAATTTGGTATGTACTTAGTATGTAATAATGAGAAGAAGCCTATTGAATTTCAGTAACCTCGATTATCCGGAACTATTTTTTTCAGACTCTCGAAATATTCGTTCTGATAAACGGTATATAAAATTTTTTGAAATTATTTATTTTAAGAAGTGAATATAAAAGACAATAAAAAACATAAATTTTGCATAAAGAATGAAGTCAATCGAATAATTAGTTGCCGAGATATTTGTAATAATATTTTCCACACTCTTAAATTTTTCATGACACTGTATTTCATTCAAATTTCAATCCAAAGCTATATTTTAATTGGAAATGAGACGCTTAATCCGACGCAGCAAACTGTTAGTTTATATAATATTCATTTTTGGAGTTATAAGGATGTTTCTTTTACGAAGTTCAATAATAGAGCATTTAAACTTTATGACGTCATCAAGCCACGATTGTATTCGAATTGCAATGCATTTTATAAATAGTTTACACACGTTTTATTTTTCATATTTTATATTATGCATATTCATGATGGGTAAGTATTACGGTGGCCCCAACGACTAGTTTAATTGGTTGTAAAAGGACGCGTTTTACAATATTCTTGTGTAACTTTTATTACGACATGAAAATATAGAATCCATTTGTACAACCAAATTCTACAAGGTAATTTTCGTTTGAGTTCAAACAAAACTATCAAATGAATATTAAACCTCTCTCTTCTTTTTCTCTTTATTGTTATTAGTTTATTTATTTGATCGGAAAAGGGCACGTTTTACAGAATTCTCGTGTAACTTTTATTAAGACTTGAAAATAAAATGTCCGACCAAATTCTACAAGATAATTTTCGTTTGAGTTCAAACAAAACTGTCAGATGTATTTTAAATCTCTCTCTTATCTCTTTATTGTTAATAATTTATTTATTTGATTAGAGAATGGCACGTTTTACAGTGTTCTTGTGCAACTTTTATTGAGACTTAAAAATGGAATGTCCGTCAATCTACAATGTATGGATAAAAGTCACCGGAAACTTTCGATTTCAGATGTTTTGTCGAATATCTAGACATCTAGATTAATACTTAATGCATATTCTTCTGAAACGACACATATAGAAATTACAAATTTGACCTCGTGATTTTCAGAGAAGATTTGATCACTGGAGAAATTAGGGGACAACGACAAATTCAATTAAAAATATTATTTAGATCACCCTGTAAAATAAAATGCTCGGAATGATCTGCACCTGTACAAGTCTATATGGATCTTATGCAAAACACTTGTTCATTTGTGTAAGAATAGCACGTATATTCATGGATTTATAAAGGTTCCTTTAAAAATTCAAGAAATTTCCGTATGTTTTTTGTTTATAGCATGCAAGATTTCCAACCAAATTTAGCGACACTTCTGGAAACTTGTTAAAGTACAGTAAAAACAATATACTACAATTAGAACCCAACAGAAGAAACAGTGCAGCACGGCAGCGGCACTACAGATTTTTTCTTACCTTGCAGACCAATCTACCAGCTTAAAAGAATTGTGGCCAAAGGAAAATTGCTAACATTTAATTTTTATCTCTAGATTTATAGTATTTTATTCTTATATTTTCTTTGTAAATGCAAATTTTGCTTATTGACCTCGTGATTTTCAGAGAAGATTTGATCACTGGAACAATTAGGGGACAAAGACAAATTCAATAAAACTAGTCGTTGGAGGCCACCGTAATACTTACCCATCATGGATATGCATAATGTAAAATATTAAAATAAAAAATGTGTAAACTACTTATAAAATGCATTGCAATTCGAATAAAATCGTGGCTTGATGACGTCATAAGCTTTAAAGGCTCGATTACTGAATTGCTTAAAAGAAACATCTTTATAACTCCAAAAACAATAATCCTATTAACTAGCGGTTTACTGCATCTGAATAAGCGTCAAATTTCCAATTAAAATATATCTTTGAAGTGAAATTTGGATGAAATACAGGGTCATGAAAAATTGAAGAGAGTGGGAAATAGTATTCCAAATATCTCAGCAACTCATTATCCGATCGACTTCATGCTTTATGCAAAATTTATGTTTTTTATTGTCTTTTATATTCACTGTTTAAAATAAACAATTTCGAAAATTTTTATATACCTTTTATCAGAACGAATATTTCAAGAATCCGAAAAAAAATAGTTCCGGATAATCGAGGTTACTGAAATTCAATAAGCTTTCTTCCCATTATTACATACTAAGTACACACCAAATTTCAAGTCTCTATCTCAAATTTTTCGGGAGATAGAGCGTTTACAGACACACAGACACACAGACAGACGGCAAAATTTTTTTTCTAAAAATATGTTTTTCGGAATCTCCAGTGTCTGAAACGTGTAAATCCGTCAAAAAAAAAAAAAAAAAAAAAAAAAAAAAAAAATCTATTTTAAAAACGATTTCAAGACTTACCCTATACTACACTTGATGGGTAAGTAAAATATTATTGTGGATCATCCTGTAAGATAAAATGCTCGAAATGATCTGCGATCACTTCGAGCCTATTTATCCGTTTCGAGCCTAATTATTATGACCTACTACGATTTCTCATGATAGTAAACTTGATCCAGCATTTTTAGGTCTTTGATAAATCTTGATTTGCTGCAGATTCACACAGAAAATTCTGCTTCTGGGATTTAGATTATAAATATATTAAATATTTCATGAAATATGAGCATTTGTATGAAATAATAAAACTGTGCATGCTCTTAAGGTAACAAACCTTTTTTACTTAAAGGGTTACTTCATTCAGTCGAAAACACCCGCTCGTTAATGTTAATCTCATGGGGGAAATATTTTACGATATCTCGTCCGCATTTCAATATTTATAAATGATTTTTTTTTTTTTTTTTTTTTTTTTTTTTTGCATTGGATAGTTGTACTTTTTCGATTTTGATGACAAGTTTTCATTATTAAGGTATTTTCACTTTCGGAGCCGGTTTCGAAAGTGAAGTATCCTCAAAAAAAAAAAAAGCAACTGCAACCAAAATCGAAAAAGTAAAAAAATAGCATGCAAAGATATCGACCTCAGCTATCCAATAAAAAAAAAAAAAAAAAAAAAAAAAAAAAAAAAAAAAAAAAAAAGTTATTTAAAAATATTGAAATGTGAAATATTTCCTCCATAGGATTAACATTAGCGAGCGGGTGTTTTCGACTGATTGAAGTAGCCTCTTCATTTATCAGTCAATTACAGCGACCTCTCACTTATACGCGATGTTCAGTAATTATTATTACGTACCAATATTTTAAAACAATAAAATTTTATTTATAAATTTTGCGATTAAATAAGGAGAAAATTACTTTAAAAAGAAACTGGTGCTGAAAAATAATTACAGTGTATCGCGTATAAGTGAGAGGTCACTGTATATAGGGCATTTCCTCTCTCTATATATATATATAAATATAAACAGTCGATTATTTTGAAAATTCAGAAATATTGTGGCGATCTAGTGAGCTGAATTTCAATTGCTTTCTGAAAGTATCTGGATGATGAGGAAATTTCCACAAATTGTCATTTTTAATCTTTAATTTTTTTAAATTTTCATTCCAAAATTCTGGTGCCAGCGTGACATTTGGGGATTAAAATTAAGTGCGATATATAATATCCAACAGCTCTTCAAGGAGTTAAAAATCAGTTTGAACGGGAATTGAACAATTATTGATGGGATGTAATATAAGGATATCTGATTCTGAAACCTTTGCACAAACACTGTTGGTAACATAATGAAGCCATGGGATATCCCTTGTCTATCCTCGCTTTCTGTTTGAAGTTATTTTCGAGAATTGCTGGAAAACAGAGCTCAAAACTTCTCCTCACAGTACATTGTATAACAATATTTTAAGAGAATAAGAATTGTGATTATAGCATATTTTTGCCAGTGATTGGGTATAAATAACAAATTTGATACTTAAAACAAGTTTCCAGAAACAAAAGAAAATCACAAATATTATCGTGGGGGAATATTTAGAATTAATACTCATTTCTACATTAGAAAAGATTTTTAAATGAGAAAATTAATCTTGAAGCAATTTAAACAAGAACGAAAAATCATGCGTCAAGCATAGATTATGTAACACTTTCCAACGCTTCCAAAATAATTTTACAAATCATTACCGTTTAATAAGCTGAAATATAACATCTAAGTAAACAATTTGGAAAACGCATAACATATTTAAAAACGTAATTTCAGGAATTTCCAACATATACTATATTCGGAAAATTATCCGAATACTTTTATTCAGCCCTGTATAAGATCTATAGATATGTTTATATACTACATAGGATGCTAAATTTTAGTTTAGTTAAGAAACGCGTAGCACAGTTTAAAATTCTCCTTCCGGAGTTTCTGTCAATAAACGGAAATGTGTTCGCGAACTTTTGTGCTGTCCTGTATATAAAATACAGAATTTATACACACCAAGTAATAGACAAAAAGTGAGTTAAATTTAAAATCGTGTTCAGCAACTTAAAACGCACTTCCAGGAACTATTGTTAACAGACAGTATAGAATTATTTTGTGTGTCCCTGTAAATGAACGATGACTGCTATACACACAATATTCTGTAGTAAGCCTCTTGTAAATGCACTTTAGTGATATATATATAAATTTCAATGCGTTTAAAATAGTGAAACATTTTTTAATTAAACCGCAAACGATTTTTTTCCATAGACGTAATGTAACGGAATTCTTTTGACTGTCCCTGTAAAGTAACTATAAGTGCTATGCACTCTCTATTCCATATTAAGCTTCTTGTAATGTATCTTAGTGATATATATCAATTTACAATGTATTTGAAATTGTGTAACATCATTAAAATGAACCGCAAATGATTTTTCTCCATAGACCGTAATGTAATGAAATTCTTTTGAGTGTCCTTGTAAAAAAACTATAAGTGCTACACACTTTAGTTGAAATAGGGAACATGCTATAGATACCGATAATAACATATAAAAATTGCGGAGCAATCCCAGCATATTTACGGGAGTTAGAGCACGGCCAGACGGTAGACGGCCATTCGGCAGACAAATCGAAGTCATAAACACTTTTCAACTAGGTTGGAAAGTGTTAAAAAGTTATTAAAACTTTTTATACTGAGTACTTTCGGTGTCAGGCTTTGGCTCTTAAAAAAGAGTACATACTCATTTTTAACATACATACAACCTGTAAGGGGGAAAGGAAAAGAGAATTGGCCTAGAATTTATTTAATCAAGAATAATAGTTTATAATCTTTTATCAGCTTTCAGTATTTTTATTATACACAATAAGAAGTACTATATTAGTATGAAAATTCAATTCTTTACTGTCACAATTAAGTATACAGTTTTTGAGTACACATATTTCCGAATAGCCAATATCTGCCTTATCAAATCACATTTTTTTATTAAATAAGGCTAAAATTACTATTGGGAAAAAATGTTTCGTAAGTAATGTTTCAATTTTCAAGTATTTTTATTAGAATACGTTTCCAATTCAGGAATTTGTGGTTTATGCAATGCATGCATGGAATTTCTTTGTACTTTTCTTTCCTCTATTGTTTGACATTTATAAAAATTGATATAAATATTAAGAAACATAAAACAATTAGTTTCAAATGTATAAAAAAAACATGAATTAGTGCCACAAAATGTCCAAACTGTCTTTCAATTGAGAATTATACTGGATTCGTATGTTCTTACTATTGAATATCGTTATTTCCGAGTAACAAGTTTTGCTATATTAAATCACAAAAGTTTAAAAAATTTTTTGCGATTAAATAAGGCAAAAATTACTATTTGAAAACAATATTTCGGAACTTTTGTTTCTAAATATTTAAATTTTCAATTACTTTTATTACAATACGTTTCAATTCAGGAATTTGACGTTTATGTAATGCATACATGGAATTTCTTTGTATACTTTTCTTTCTTCTATTGTTTGACATTTATAAAAACTGATATAAATGTTAAGAAACATAAAACAATTAGCTTCAAATGTATAAAACAAACATGAAATCGTGACATAAAATGTCCAAAATGTCGTTAAATTGACAGATTTTAATTTACGTAAGTAAACGAACATATTTTAATGAAAAAAAAAAGAGAGTCACCTAAATGGATTGGAAATATCTCTTTATGCATCTGTTATTCTTTGAAACTGTAGCCTGGTTTGTCACGTGATGTTCTATTTGTTGTTTCCTGTTGTCCCTAGAGACCGTACAAGACCTAAAAAGAAAACAACCTATCAAAATAATTATTCTTAAAATCGAATTATTTGCTATAAACCGATGCAAGGTATCACCTGTCCTTTAGAATGTGAATGAAAAATACATGGTTTTTCATTGTAAGTTTACTGAGAAGAACTGGGGTTACATGAGGCTTTATGGTGAATTTCGAATGGAACAAATTAATATTGAATTGTGTTTATTGATTGTAATTTAGAATTTATAGTGACATCAGGATTCTGGATATCACGTGGTACATCAACCCTGGCAGTGATACTTAACGTAATTTTGCAGACGCGCGCGTGTTTAATGGTGTCATTACTGCACGATGAAGCAATGTTTCTTTTGGGATCTATGGTGACAGTTTATTGTTAATAGTGTAGAAATTATTGATATGGTAATCATTTATCTTGAAAAAGAAATTACATTTTTTTCATGAGTGATTTTTGCGTCTTAGTCGATTTTTATCTATGCTGATACTGTAAATGTAAACTCGGACGATCCATGTGATTGATTTTTTAAATTTTATCAAAACTTGTTTTTACATTTGCTCCTTATGTTTGAAATGTTTGCTTTCGTTGCTTCAATTTGTCTTAAATTTCTAAGCGAATTCTAAGAAATCCATATTTAAAGTCTTATTTACGATGAAGAAGTTTACTTTTCGAACAATGTAACATTCCAATACATACTATGAATACTGCTGTACAATAAGAACAAGCTTGTGTTTTATTCGTAAGTTTAACAAGATTGTTTTATATGAATATGTGAAGGATTGTGCATTTACTTGTTTTTATAACTCGTAATAATTCAACTGAAACGGGAGCAATGTATTCTGAATAATATTTCCTTTGTACAGAAAGTGAATATGAACTATTACTAAGTGATTATGGATAAAGAATATTAGCAAGAGTTTAATGCAAAACGGGAAAAATATTCATAATGTCACCGAAATGCTAATGTATGAATACGTGAGATATTATGGTTCTGTAAATGACTAATATGAGACTGAATGATTTTCAAAGCTGTTGTTTCGTTTACTAAGTTGTGATCCGAGGAGGTATTTTGATAAAGGATAATCTTACAAGATTTTCTTTTTCTTTTTTTTAAACTAGAAATGCCACCGGAAACATCATAAAAATTTAGGTATAAAATATTTATCTCGTTTTGATTTTATAAAGGACAAGAAAAAAATGCATACTAATTGATAATCCAAATGAATTTTTTCCCAATAAAACGGAAAACATTTCAGACCGTTATGACGAATTTTAGAAAAGGTATACAACAAGGAATTTTAATTTTAAGTTTTCGGTTTTCATTAAGTTTTTATTTGTACAGTAATAACACATAAATTATTTTTTAACATTAAAAATTTCTTGAAATTTGTTTTTGAATAAAAACTAATAAATATACATTAAAATTTATAATTAATTTTTCCTGGTGGATCATTCATTTATTTAATTGTTGGGGATAAAGTCACTTAAAATCTCGTATTATTTTATCTCTATAAACTGTGGAAATTTATTTATATCATTTTAATTATTTCCTGCTTGGATTAGATTTCCAACTTAATTGCGTATTTACATAAATTGCGTTTATAACTATATACATTCAGATTAAATGACATAATCTAGTGTAAATTTTGTTATTCTTTATTTATGAATTGGAAACAAAAAATTTATAATTTATTTAAAATCCCCAAATTCTATTATCATAGAAAAGTTTAGTCTGCTACTTTCAAGTATTCTAATATTTAAAAAAATGCTAAATATCACTGAATTTTATACGTCAATATGTTTTTGAAAAATTACATGTAAAATTTGGAATAGCCATTGATTGAATAGTTAATCATATGGCCACCTTAAAAATTACGAAACTGACAATATAATGTGGAAATTACGTCAACTACCCATACATTTCTAAATAAATGAGAATTTTCGAAATATTTTAAATAGGAAAATAATTTAAAACTGAAGAAATTACAAATATATTTCAAAATAAGCATTACATTACGAAAATTTAGCATTTTGTCTTCATAAATATTTCACGATTTGGATTAAAGTTTTCAAAACAAGACGTTTTGCACGAGAAAATTAAATTATTGGAGAAATATTATTGGTTAAATATCTTTTGGAAGAAGTATTTTTTTTATTAAAACGCATTTATGTATTTATGAACTCAAGCATATCGATCAATGAAAAAACTTGACACGAAATATTCCAATTTTATCTAATTTTAAAAAATAGTCGCAATACATTTTTTTTTGCTTTAAAGAAACTTTGGTAGGATATTTTCAAGTAAAAAAATGTAAATCAAGTAAATCTGAGAATTTGATTTTTATACTGAAACTTTCTTCGAAATCTAATGTTGCATGGCGTTTTAAATCAATAAAAATATGAATTCCGAAGAAAGTTTAGAAATAGCGCATTGCTATGTGAACTTCTGTATACATTTAAAACTACAGGAACAAATTTTCATGTAGTTTTTTTACATAAAGAAATAAGTGCTACAAGGTTAGTTATTATAAAAAAATACAGACAAATCTGATATTGCAAGTTTTATGAATTATAAGAAACATGACCAATGAAATATTTAGAAGCAATTGAAACAGGATTCTTAAAAGACTCTTACAGTACTTCAATACATATTTAAATCTATGCGAAAAAATTTTCAAGCAAAAATAATAAATTAAAAAAAAAAGATATTTTATCAATTTTTTTTATAAAGTTCAGATCATAATATGGCATGTTCTGTAAACCGTTTCAAAATGAACAATAAATCACAGGCACAGTATATTTATAACAGATTTTCACTATATTTTGTGCATATAAGGTGACATTTTGTCAATTAGACGTCAACAGAGATATTGATTTAAATTGTTAGGACATTGAACCAATTCCATGAAGATTTGTTGGAAATTGGGGAAAGAAATTCCAGATTTGAAGACTGTTTGCTTACAAGTAACAGCTGTACTCCTTATCTTGTCAGGTAAGTAAATTTATATTTTGCTCATTCCACTGGGCATTTCTAACACTTTTCTACCTATATTATCTTTGTAGTTAAAGAGTTGAAAGCCCAAACTTTTAAATTAAATTGTTTTTGTACTAAACCAACATTTATCTACTCTAATACCTTGAATTTCTAGAACATCATTATCATACTTAAAAAGTTAGTTTTTATTACAGACAAAACTATTCTTTTAAAATCTGAAAATATTGTTTTAGAAAATTGCTATTGCTTTATTAATGTAAATAAATATTGGATAACTATAAAAAAATTAATATAAGAGTTTCGGCTTTTAACACTTTTATTACAAAGCTATTTTATGCGTAAAAGTTTCAGATACGCCTACACCAGTACGCATGGGTTGAGCGACTTCTCCTTTTTAGTAAAGTGTAATATTATAAATAATTTATATTTACATTATAAATAATTCGAACACATCGCTCACTTATTTCATTAATACACTACATCGTTTTTCGATTATTTATGATGTTTTTGTCCTATCGTGACTTTTTAGTCCTGTTCTGAATGAGTTATTTTTAAATGGATGAAAAATTTGGGCTATGATGTCTTACACTCACGCAGCTTTTTTTTTTTAATCGGTTATAAAAAGGAAAAAATCGCCAAATTTCAGGGATTTTCTCCTTTAATAGTAACCTGGCTATTGTATCCAGTTATTGGTTTGGCGCGAGATTGGAAATCACGCCAATCAAAAAGTCGCCAAACATCTCAGCGTGAGTGTAAAGCATCTGTTCCAAAATTTGTTTTGCACTTATAATAGATTTTAGATGATTTATTAAAAAGCAATAATATTGATATTTTTAAAATATTATACTTAGTACAAACGTGTTGCCAGTGGACTACTGTTTTAAAATTCAGGTGCTTCTTTCACACCACTTTTTTCAAATGGTATAATTCACCTTATTTTCGCCTTATGGAACAATGGAACAATGTAGTTAGCTGACTGGAATGCATAGTTGCGCACCAAATGAACTTCCAAGATAAATGTAAGCGACTTGCAAGGCAAATAGGAAACCCTGAGAAATATAAAAAGTTAAAACGAAAATAAAATAAAAATATTAAAAATATAATAAAGAAATAGAAGTTTAACAATAAAGAACTAAAAAAATCGATTAGATCCAAGATGACAGGCGAAACCTACCGAGGATCGAACCCATCTAAAAAAAGAAAAAAGAAAAAGAAAAAGACTCTTTACAGAAATCATACATTTAGTTTAAAAGTTTATTATTATTATTATTATTATTATTTTAAATAGAAATATAAAAGACAAGAGACGTTAAGTTTACTTGAAGAGAGAGGAAAACTCAATCTTCATCATCAATTATGTTTTCGATTTATTTAATCTGCTATTATATAAGGTGAATTTTAGTTTCTCAAGACAATGGTGCCAATGAAGGAAACTGAATAAAAGAAAAGTAGCGAACCGGCAACACGGAGTACAAAATTAGATAATGATCCTCATATGAGATTTACAAGCTATGAAAAATTATTGTTACCGTAATTTCTGGCATATAATCCGCGGATCAAACAATCCTATTTAGACCGAGAAATTTTATTTAATAATTGAAGTAAAACATTTACAGCTATCTCGAAAGTTACATTTTATAAAATAAAAATTCTGGGTCGAAATATGATTGTTTGCTCATGGGATTATACGCCGGAAATTACGGTACAAGGTGCGTACACTCCTTGGAATCTTTAAACAGCTTACCACCACAATTTCAGTTTAGAAATTTTCTATTTAGTATTTTAATTCGTAGCCACCATGTTTAATCGTACAATTTTTATTTATTTTTCTGTGAAATAAGGTGAAAATTCTGTTAACACTGGAACGACCGGAAATCTTACTCAAATTTTATAAAACTAATTCCCACCAGAATTTTTATTTAAAACTATTCAACTCATTCATTTAACATATTTCTGAGAGTTTTATATTTAATTTATTTTAAAAAGAAATTTCTGGTTTGAATCGGAATATATTCATTTGGTAGCGGTCAAAATGACAGCTCATGGTCGTTCTAGTGTTAAAAAATGTGATAGAATTTTACGCACCCTATTATTAATGCTTATTAAATAGTTTTTGTGATAATTCAAACTTTTGTTACGTTCACCCTACACTGTGCACTGATGCACATATCAATCAAAATTTTAATTTTAATAAACAAATTCAGTTACATGCTACCACCAAATTTAAATAAAAATATTCGCCTTTATAAACATAGTGCTAAAACAGTGTAAGCAGTTTTAAAGTGCTTCCGAACTGACTTCAGATTTACGCCCGGTCTACACATTTGAAACAAAAACCTTACAATTTGATGAGCCATTGGGAAAATGTAACCATAGTTATGAAAATACTAGAAAAATTTATTGATTTTGAAGAATTAATGATAATAAAATGTTGTAGAGCATAAAAATTAAAAAATAATAATAGAAATTATTAAGACTAAAACAAAAATGGGAATTTAAATTTAAAGAGGGATAATAAAAATTAAAAAAATAAATAAAGAGTAATAAAAATGTAATGAAAAATTATGTAAAATACTAGTTTAAAACGGGATAAAAGGAAGGCTCACCAAAGGAAGTGGCAAAAGCTAAATGATAAACAGAAAAAGGTACTTTTAAGAACAGTTTTGTTTGTTGTTGTTGTTACAAAGTAACAGATTTTATACAGATTTTTTTCAATAGTATAGAAAGAAATAGACAAATTTAGACAAAATATGAGGAACTCAAATTCACTCTTCTCCCATAATCATGGAGTATTTAGGACACTTTCTTGTAATGGGGCTGCATGCTCGAAGGCCGATTAGACTGGTAATTAACTGAAGTAAAGAAATACTTTTTAAATTTTCTGGTATCTAGCAATAAATATGAGTATTAAGAAACTTACTTCAAAAAGATAAAATAGCGCTGTGCAAATTTAACACATAGTAAAAATTAAAAACACGTTTCTGGTTATGTTCAGATAATCTTCTCTCATTCAAAACGGATACCAATATATCAAAGTAATATTTTCCAACTGAAAGTACGAGAAATGAAAAGGGCATTTGCCAGCTATTGCAAGTATTTCACAAGCACTATTGAACTTTATATGAGGTGATATATATATATATATATATATATATATATATATATATATGAAAAAGGTGTAAGGAAAAAATATGCACACTTCTGTAGGGGTTGGTTTACTATACAGCCCCCCATGTGGTTACGATGCATAAGAGAGTGAAATCTCGTTTTTACTATCGTCGCATTGTATTGTCATTTTAATGCTGCAGATACAATGGAGAGTCGGATGAGTTTCTAAACAAAAAACTAAATTAAGTTACAAAATATAAATAAATATTTTAAAATATTGGTTGAACATTTGTTGAGTGTGAAAATCTCAATTATTTTCCTTTGTGTTGCTAGCTTTCCTTATGTTAGATATGAAGGTCCTCTGATACTCATATAATTCATAAAAAAAATTGTCAATAAATAAATAAACAAATGAATAAATAAAAGTAATATCGCAGTTCTGTTTCAGGGTCCGTACGCCTCAGGGAAAGAATAGCGGATTTTTCGTAGAGTAATATTTCTCTTATTTAATGAAAAAAAATTCTGTGGCGACCATTACTTTACGAAAATTCGGGTATGCACTTTTTTAAAAATATCTTGAAGCGTACGAACTCTGTGTTTTAATTTTGAAAAAATATTCCTAAGCATATATTTTGTATTATGACAAAAAAAAATTGTGTTTCATTTTACCCTCAAATATACAGTGAAACTTCGAATATCACGACTTCGAATGCCGCCAGTCACGGCACCGTCACTGAAATGTTTCAGTGAATAGATGGATAATAAAAATTCCCCATCCTCTTTCAATCTTTCAACAATGACCAGCGATCGACGTCGAAAATTAAATTTTAGTACATGGCGCATTTCATAAAGATCAGATATGGATTATCGGTTTAAATCTGCACTCAGTATTTAGTATGTGTGTGGATGTGTGAATAAAAAGCACACGTGAGCATATGGGTGTGATTGTATATATGAGGTTGCAGTGTGTGTATGGAATTACCTTTATTTATATATTTTTTTATTATTACTAATGTTTCAAATACCAAAGACATACAATGCAAAACACATAGAAACATAAACTCTGGGAAAATATAAATCTAAATACATATAAATATACCTAATTACTTTGCCATAATTTCAAGAAAAATGCACAGTTCACAATCCTAAAAACTGAGTTACATTATATATATATATATATATTTGTCTGTTTGTGTTCCTTTATTTTATGTTTAAGCTATTTAATCGTAAAAGAAAAGATAATGGTAAGAAAGCTATTTAAATGTTTATCTTCATTTTAATTATCGTCATTTAATAAAATATTAATCAATTTTAAATTTCTTTGAAAAGAACTATTTTTGTCAAAAGAATCCTCAAATGATTTCCCTTTGAAACATCGATCCTCTACCACAAGTGCAGCCTGGAGCGAAAAAGGAAGATTATGTTTACTTAAGTAAACAAAGGCACGAGGTAAACACTATTTTTCCACGAAACCCCTGGAGAAAACATCAGCAAACTCTTTAGAAAACCAACGCTTTGTGAAAAAAAGTTTGAATGAAGCATCATGAGTATGGATCCGATAAAAACCAATAGATTATTACTTATTAATGGGAATCTTTGGACTGGTTCTGCTTGTTTCATTATCGACAAACATTATTATAAGCATTATTATATTTAGCTAAACATCAGGAATATTTTATAAAGAGGGTTCGAAAAAAACTGGAGATAAGCAAATTGAACATTGATTACTGTGCTGTCGCTTTGCTTTTCCCTGATTCAGTGCGTTTTTGGAGTATTTGAACTTTTATTACATGTGTTATTTTATTACATTGATTCGCGATAGTTCTAATCAATTGAAAGGATAATAGTACTACATAAAAAAAAAATGTGTGTAAGTGTCAGTGCCATTTAAATTTTATATTATGGTTAACTCTAAATTGAAAAAAATCTCGTATTTTAATAGACAAAAAAATTGTGTTATTTTTTTATATTGATACGCGATAGTTCTAATCAATTAAAAGGATAATAGTACTACATAGAAAAAAAAATGTGTGTAAGGGTCAGTGCCATTTAAATTTTATATTAGGATTAAACTCTAAATTGAAAAAAAAATCGTATTTTAATAGACAAAGAATTTGAATGGACCAGCATGTTACAGATTTTATAAATGCCAATAGATTAGACCAGGGATGCAAAAATCTATGCACCAATGGGCTGATTTCAATCACTAAATTTTATCAGTATTCTTCGTCAAATTTTATTAGCATACTTCGCCTAAATTTTATCAGTATTCTTATTAGGTGAAGAAAACTAAAAATTTAGTGGTGGGAATCGGCCCATTGGCGCCTAGATTTTGCACCCCTCGATTAGACATTTATTAATTTTGGTTTTGGTCTGGTTTTATCGACAAACATTATTATAAACAGTATTATCTTTGGCTAAACAAGAGGAATATTTTATAAAGAATTTTCGAAAGAAACTGGAGATAACCAAATTAAA
The DNA here is from genome assembly GCA_963931845.1 of Maratus michaelseni. Classification (NCBI taxonomy): domain Eukaryota; kingdom Metazoa; phylum Arthropoda; class Arachnida; order Araneae; family Salticidae; genus Maratus; species Maratus michaelseni. The sequence goes on from OZ007595.1 coordinate 223,181,849, forward strand.
CATTGATTATGATGCTATCGGCTTTGCATGTCTCTTTTTCGATGCGTTTTGAAGTACCATATCGAATTTTTATTACATGCGCTATTTTTTTACATTGATTTACAATATGTCAAACTGTGGCCCACCAGATACCACCAATTTTTAAAAGAAATAGTCGTCTGTTTGAATCGCAGAAATTTGATGATTAGATAAGGCAAAGTTTACTATAGAATTTTAGTGGTATCCAGCGGGCCACAGTTTGACACCGCTGCGGAAATAGTTTTAATAAAATGAAAGTATAATAGTACTACATAAAAAACAAAATAAGTGTAAGTGTCGGTGCCATTTAAATTTTATGTTAGAATTGAACTCCAAATTGTAAAAAATCTTGTATTTTAATAGACTAAGAATTTGAATTAACAAGCATATTGCACAATTTATAAATGCCAATAAATTAGAGATTTAGTATTTATGTCTTTGGTCTAGTTCTGCTTGTACTATTACCGACAAAAATTATTATAAACATTATCATATTAGGCTAAACATCAGGAATACTTTACAAAGAGGATTCGAAAGAAACTGTAGATAAGCAAATTGAACAATGTTTATGGTGCTGTCGGCTTTGTTTTTTTCTCTTTCAATGCGTTTTGGAGCATATCGAATTTTTATTGCATGCGTTATTTTTTTTATATTGATTTTCTATCGTTTTAAAGAAATGAAAGGCTAATAGTACTACATAGAAAATGAAATAAGTGTCAGTGCCATTTAAATTTTATTTTAGGATTAAACTCTAAATTGTAAAAAATCTTGTATTTTAATAGACTAAGAGTTTGAAGGAATCAGCATGTTGCAGAATTTATAAATGCCAATAAATTAGACTTATATTATTTATACCTTTGATCTAGTTCTGATTGTACTATTATCGACAGATATTATTATAAACATTATCAGATTTGGCTAAACATCAGGAATATTTTACTAAGAGGATTCGAAAGAAACTGTAGATAAGCAATCTCCTTATGTGGTGTAAACAATGTTTATGGTGCTGACAGCTTTAGTTTTACCTCTTAGGATGCTTTTTGTAGTATATCGAATTTTTATTACTTGCGTTATTTTTCTCATATTGAATAGCAATAGTTTTAAAGAAATGAAATTATAATACTGATACATAGAAAACAAAAGAAGTTTAAGTGTCAATGACATTTAAATTTTATATTAGGATTAAACTCTAAATTGTAAAAAAATCTTGTATTTTAATAGACTAAGAGTTTAAATGAACCAGCATGTTGCAGAATTTATTAACACTAATAAATTAGACATTTATTAATTATGTCTTTGATCTGATTCTGCTTGTTCAATTATCGACAAGCATTATTATAAACATTACTATATTAAAGCATCAGGATATATATAAGCATCTATATATAAGCATCAGGAATATTTTATAAAGGGGATTCTAAAGAAACTGGAGATAAGCAAATTAAATATTGATTATGGTGCTGTCGGCTTTGCTTTTCCCTTCTTCGATACGTTTTGGAGTACATTGAATTTTTATTCCATGCGTTATTTTTTATATTGATTCTCTATCGTTTTAAAGAAATGAAAGGATAATAGTACTACATAGAAAAGTAAATTTTGTGTCTGTGGAAAGTGTGTAAGTGTCAGTGCCATTTAAATTTTACACTAGGGTTAAACTCTAAATTGTAAAAAAAATCTTGTATTTGAATAGACTAAGAGTTTAAATGAACTAGCATGTTACAGAATTTATAAATGTCAATGAATTAGACTTTTATTATTTATGTCTTTGGTCTTGTTCTGCTTGTACTATTATCGACAAACATTATTATAAACATTATTATATTTGGTTAAACATCAGGAATATTTTACAAAGAGGATTCGAAAGAAACTGTAGATAAGCAAATTATATATATTATTTCTCCTGTCAGCATCCCTTTTTCTAAGAAAATATGAAACGCAGAACAACGAATGAGATACCATATGAAAGGTTTTTGAACCGGCTTCTGACATAGCCCACTTAATAATTCGTTAAAACATGTTTTTGATTAAAATTTGCTGAAAATTAAAAATAAAATCGGCATTGTTTTCATAGGAGAAATGAAAGGTTTTCCTGAAATTATTGTTGCCAAAAAAATAAAATACCACATGATGCTCAGCAATGATTATAAAAACACCGCACGGGTTTATTTTATACTTATGATTAAAAAGCGAAATTGAAATTGAAATGTTTAGATTTATATTTCAAAGTCCCATGTTTTTCCCGAAGCGGATGACGTCATCCTCTAATGCAGTCAAAATACGATTGTTAATTTTTTTTTCTCGCGCGTGCCTTTAGCAATCTTGGATCAGTTTTTAGTCTAAGTTTGATGGAATAAATTAGATGATATTCTGGCTTGACTAACAACTAAATGTTGTTTGCAGATATTTTTATCCTTGCTTTTTCTTTAGAAGTTTAAACCTGCATCTAATAACTATTACATATTGATAAAAAATGATACTTCTCTATTTTCCCGTCGACCACTTTTCATAACAAAAAACTATCGTCAAATAAACGAGAGAACGTTGCCATTGGAATATCAAAAAATAAATAAGTAAATAAAATATAAGAATTTAAGGACACAATTGTTATTTTAATTAATAAAATAACTACTAAATCAGTAAAACATAATGAAAAATACACGCAAATGTCGAATGTAAAACAACTAGATGACGTAACAAACACGCATAATGATTCTGATATCAAGTAAATGGGACTGCATTTTTGGAGTTTAATCTTACAGTTTGGCGGTAGTTTTTGTTATGAAAAGTGGTCGACGGGATAATAGAGAAGTACCTAAAAAATATTAGATTTTAGTGCGAAATCTTCGCACGGGCCCTCTGGTTGAACAATGTTTATGGTGCTGTCAGCTTTGCTTTTCCCTCTTTTGATGCGTTTTGGAGTATATCGAATTTTTATTGCATGCGTTATTTTTTTATATTGATTTTCTATCGTTTTAAAGAAATGAAAGGATAAAAGTACTACATAGAAAACGAAATAAGTGTCAATGCCATTTAAATTTTATATTAGGATTAAACTCTAAATTGTAAAATATATTGTATTTTAATAGACTAAGATTTTGAATGAACTAGCATGTTGCAGAATTAATAAATGCCAACAGATTAGACATTTATTATTTATACGAGTTGTAATTTCCCAACTGGACGAAAAATATCCGGGCCAGGATTCGAACCTGCGACCTCTTGGCTGAAGCCGAAACGCTCTACCAACTGAGCTATCCCGGTCGAATCTGGAGGGTATAATTCATCCAGTTTGATCAATAAGGTTAACTGGATGAATTATGCACTCCAGATTCGAATGGGATAGTTCAGTTGGTAGAGCGTGGCGGCTTCAGCCAAGAGATCCCAGGTTCGAATCCTGGCCCGGATATTTTTCGTCCAATTGGAAAATTACAACTCGTTTGATTTCTTTGCCAATTTTAATAATTGTGTTAAAATTAATCTAGTGAATTTATTATTTATGTCTTTGGTCTAGTTCTGTTTGTCCTATTATCGACAAACATTATTATAAGCATTATTATGTTTGGATTTACATCAGGAATATTTTATAAAGAAGATTCGAAAGAAACTCGAGATAAGAAAATTAACCCTTTCAGGAGAAAGCAATTGTGTTCCTGTAACGTCGAATTCACACCGGTATTTACGAAAGAATTTAGTTCAAAATAAGGAAAAGCAATTTTTCAACTTTTCCCTTCAAAGTTAAAAGAGTAAAATTTTATTGAAAGTTTCTGGTTTGAATCGGATTAAAATTAGGTGGGATATAATATATCCCACCGCCCCTCAAAGGGTTAAACGTCGATTATGATGCCGTCGCTTTGTTTTTTCCTTCTTCAATGCGTTTTGGTGTGTGTTGAATTTTTATTACTTACATTATTTTTTGGTATTGATTTGGAACGGTTTAAATGAAATAAAATTATAATAGTACTACATAGAAAAAAATAGGTGCAAGTGACAAATTCCATTTAAATTTTATATTACGATTAATGGGATATTCTACTCCTTTAAGTCAAAATAAAAATCCTTTTTTTTTAATTTTTTACATTTCTTAAGTGTGTAGATAATTGCTCTAAAGATGTTACCAGCTCTATGCTCGAAGTGTATTGCGTTTCGAAACCATGTCGAAATCATTTTCGAAGAAAACTACTACGAAACCCTGTCAAAACTCTCTCGAAACAATTTTTCTTGAAACCATGTTTTTCAAATTGAGCGACAGTTTTACACGAGAGCTATGCGACCGTTTTTCCTTCATTAAAAAAAAGATATGTAATCATTTTTTTCTGGAGCACCACCGAAAAATGTTATTTCCATTGATTAATTATATTTTCAAACTCGCAAAACGATAAAAAAGGGTGAAAAAATTAACTTTTTTGTTCAAATGATAGTCATTTTGTTTAAAAATCAACTTTTAACCCTTTAGCGGGTGGTGTCCACAAAAAAGGACACCTAATTTTAATTCCAAAACTGACAATCGGCAACAAGAATATTTAATTAAATTTTTCATTTTATAAACTACTAGAAAATATGCAAGTTTTTAATTTCTATTAAATTCTTTTGTAAATTTCTGATGTCAGTCGATAATTTCATCATTTTAAAAACAAACTTACTCCGCGCCGGAGAGGGTTAAAACTAAATATTAGTATAAGCTCATAAGAATTTAATACCCTTTGATAATTTGGTGATCAAATTTGTTTCAGATGCTTGTGACTCGAGAAAAATGGTCGCCCGTTCGGTAGTTCGTGACGCGCACCTGCAAATGTACTCCTCGTTGCACAAGGCGTATTATTCATTTTTATTTTTCACACACAAACTTAAATATATAAGAATTTCAATGCTCAAATAAGAATTTCAATGTCAAAAAATATAATGCTAAAAGACCGAAGGTGATATCGCTTTTCTTTGTAAGTGCACAAATTTTGTAAAAAAACCATGAATTTTAAGCCAAAGAAGTAAAACCTCCCCTTAACAATTTTAACGGATAAAGCACTTCAATGGCTAAAATGTTGAAATAAATGAAAAAAAAAAAACAACGCGATATTTCACATACATAATAAATGGAAACATTTCTATTAAAATTCTAAAAATGTTTTGTGGTTTCATACGGAAACCAATGTCCGTTAAAGGGTTAACCCCTTCAGGGGCAAAGTACTTTTGTAGTTAAAATATTGAAATGAAAGATTGACACCAGGATTCACGGACGAATTCATTTTAAATTAAGTAAAAGCTTTTCCTCATGTATCTTATACATTGAAAATTTGATCATAAAATTCTGGTGTTATTGTGGCATTTTGGGATTAAAATTAAGTGGTATATATAATATACCGGTGCATTTCAAGGGGTTAAACTCTAAATTGTAAAAAAAAAATATTTTAGTAGACAAAGAGTTTGAAGCAGCATGTTATAGATTTTTTAAATAGCAATAGCTTAGACTTTTATTAAAGAAATTTTTGGTCTTGTTCTTCATATTTTATGATCGATCCATGAACATTATCATAAAAGAGGGCCGTAGCGCTACGGAGAGCCAAATCTGGTCATGCCCGTTATAAGGACTTGGGTTTGGTGGTCGAAGACACGCCGGGCGCTCCTCAGGCATCTGGCGGCGCAGCCTAGTTTTATCATAAAAGAGTACGTAGATGAAATTTTTGAGTATCATTATTTCGGTACAGCAATCATAGCCTTACTTAATAACAAAATTCTGCAATTAAACAAAGCTAAGGTTACTATTCGGGAAAAAAGGTATTAAAAATTAAACACTTGTATAAGCATCATGTATAAACATTATTTTATATGGTTAAAACAACAGAAATATTTTATAATTAAGATTTCAAACAAAATGAGGATAAATAAATGAAACATTGATTATGGTGTTTTTTCGGATTAAAAAACGGGAAAATACGTGTTGAATACTTTAGAAAATGTCAACTATGATATTCCTAAATAGATTTTCCTAAAATATTGAACACGTATTTTTCCTTTTTTAATCTGATGTATATTTCTCAAGTTCTTCGACCGTTTCTAGACTTTTCAATCTAAACGATTCTCACTATATTTTACTCGATTGCAACGCCATCTACGGTTTTCCAAAAAAAAAAAAAAATTCAAATACAAAAGTTACGTATTTTTTTCCCAGTAGTATCCGAATCTGCAATAAAAAAAGAGAGTTATCATTTAATATTTCAAAGTTCTCCCCCTTTCCCCCAGGGGGCAAAGTTGGGGGAGCAACTTTCAGGCCTCGCAGCGTATAGGACAAATTTTATTGTTTCTACCACTATTTTAGAAGAAATTATGTTCGTGATATATTTCTATTGCATATGGTAAAGAAATTTATGGTCAAGATTATTGATTAGGGATACTGGTATGAACAATAAAATGTTTCCTATATGCTGTGGCCCCTGAACTTTGATATCCCTACATAGATTTTTCAAAAATATTGAACATGTATTTTTCCATTTTTTTATTCGATGTATATTTCTCGCGTTATTCGAAAGTATCCAGAATTTTCAACGAAAACGATTCTCACTACACTGTACTCGATTACAGCGCCATCTACGATTTTCCAAAGAAAATATTAAATACAAACGTTACGTAATTATTTTCCCGTAGAATAAAAAATCTGCAATAAAAAAGGAGGGGATTATCATTTAAGATTTTAATGTTACCCGTCTAATCCCCGCAAGGGTCAGAGTAAAAAAGGAGGGGATTATCATTTAAGATTTTAATGTTACACGTCTAATCCCCGCAAGGGTCATAGTAAAAAAGGAGGGGATTATCACTTAAGATTTTAATGTTACACGTCTAATCCCCGCAAGAGTCAGAGTTGCGGTAAGCAAATTTGATATACCTAAATAGATTTTTCAAAAATATTGAACACATATTTTCCGTTTTTTAATCCGATCTATATTTCTCGAGTTATTCAATCGTTTCCAGACTTTTCGGACACCCTATATATATATATATATATATATATATATATATATATATATATATATATATATATATATATATATATATATATATATATATATATATATATAAACATTAATTGTTATTGTAAAATAAATGTTTATGTAAAACTTCTTAGCAAATACAACCCACCATGAAATTTCAATATATTAACAATCATAAACATTTTAAATATATGGATGATACCATACAAAATTGATATAAAGGGGAATTACCCAAAAAATGAGCAAAATGTACTATGAAAATATGCTGAAGGAAAATAAATATTGAAAACAGAGCAACACCTAAGTATTTACTCTTCAATTGGCAAAACTACCACGTGTTGCTGAAAAATGTACTTTTTCATATAACAGGCTAACTAAAAAAGCAAAAACTAGCTTGCCACGTGTCAATATAATGCATTGTAACCAATAATAGATGAAGAAACAAGAGAAAAAACAAACATTGATTTAGATGGAAAGAAGACAGAAAACAAAAAGCAAAGAATTATACTCATATCGTATCATAACATGTAGATATATCATCCAGCAGATAATAATGAATAATATTCACAATATTTATTCAGTTACAGTTAAGAAAGAATACAAAGAGTTTTTTAATAAAAATCAACTCTACAATTTTATTAATTAAAACTAAATAAAATATACAAATAAAATAAAATTCATTTGTGTAATTTTTAATTTTAGGACTGTTAATCTATTGGAAAAAGTATAATTTATAATAACAAAACTACATATCATTCGCATAACTATAATGTCAATGTATCCGTCTTATAATTCTAAAAATTTTTTGCTACAATCTATAATCAAATATCATATTACTTAAAAATAATTTAATTATGTATTGGCACCATCTATTAGCAAATAATCCTATTGTAAATAAAACGAATAGTAATATTAAAGCTATTCTCTTATAACGAAAAAAAATAATTTTAATTAATATATATAATATATTTATTCATTTCTCTGTTTCATCATATATATATATATATATATATATATATATATATATGAAAGGATAAAAGCTAAACCCCTTTTTAAAATGCAAAATCCCTTTTTGCCCCTTTTAAAATTTTAAATTACCGTTTTAAAAAATAGAAATTTAAATCAAAACTTTTAAATGCTTTAATAATTGTGTTTCAATTGATTGAAAATGCCGTCGCCCCTGTTAAATTAGTTTTCCTGCATCGCATCTTATAACTTTCAAAGATCGTTTTCTGACTCTTCATAAGAATATTTGTGCTGACGCTAACGCAATTTTAAAGTCTTGCTGCATCCGATCGGCCGATGGAGCCAACGCCTTTATTCCGCACAATCAATCACTCAGCTCACGGCCAATTAAAATTAAAAATACGCCTCTTTTGACTTAGACGACCTCTAGCAGAAATAATGCAAAAACCTCATATTTATACCATTACACGGCTATCAGGAGCGAACTTTTTACGATTTCCCTCATCTAAACAAATCCACGCCAATCTGCTCTCTCGGAATTGCCTCGCGATGGACGAACCTTCGATGTCCAGACAGACTTAAAAAGCAGCTCTCACGCCAATATGGGCCTGGTTTAAAAGGATGCATGTAAGAAAAAGAAATAAACCAGGTTCCGTAATAGACGGTGTCTTCCTTTAAAAAGAAATACATTCACTCGGAATTTAACCGAATCCCGCTCACGGCCCAGGACTACAAGAGCATGCAAGGGAATCAGAATGAGCGCTTTGACGTAAATACGGAGCCGCCATCAGTCCGCGCAGCCACCGGCCCGGCGATCAAGGACCCACCGACGGAGCAACACGCTTCGTTTCATATATATATATATTATATATAAAAATTACATGAAATAAATGGAAGTGACTACTAAATTTTAAGCTTCCCTTGTTATCTGTAAAATTTAATAAAAATGTTTGCCTTTTTCAGTCTCAGATTTTGATGATTAAAGAAGTCAAATATGCTATTAAATTTTAGTGGTAAGATAAAATCGTAAAAGTTGGCAGCTATGAATTTGCAATATTCTTGCAATTACAGAAAATATTTTTCTTAACTAATGCAACATGCTAACGTGCATCGTCCATAGGTAGAGGCTTCTGCTTAAAAAACTGAAACTAGCTGCCGGCAATATATTAATAAAAGGAAAGCAACTTCCTATTCATGAATTTCCAGAAAAACACCGTTATACAACACCGTAAAACATATTTTTAATAATTTTAGCCTTGGGTATATATATTTTGAGTAAAAGCAGCATGATAAAGCGAATGAAAGAAAAACAAAATGATGTGGTTCGTATTTAAATAATTGAAGTTCGTATAAAAATGCAGGTATAATCTCCCAGAAAATTTAATTATAACAGTGATATAGAAAATAATAAACAAGTAACATTAGTGTATGCAGCTTAATCCTGTGACGTTTCGAACAAAAAGTATGACTTAGGTTAGGATTTTCTTCTTTTTCACTTTTTATGTTTATATTTACATATATATGTTAGATTATTTAATCTTCCTTCGCGATGTTTCTCTGTTTTACGCTAAATTAACACCAGTTTCACTAATTCCTTATTCCATAATAATAGCTATCGTTAATTCTATTAAATTCCCTTTAAATTCATTATTTTTTTGCCCAATTTACTTAAATATACAGCTTTTAGTTATTCATAAATTATATCATAAATTCTGATCATTTCTGTGAATTCAAATGTTTTTTCGAAAGCCATTTCTTTCCTTTTCCTCTTTCCGAGTTTTCACGCGTTGGTTTCTTTTTACTATAAAATGCGTTCTTTTAGATGTGTCAGAACTCTTTACTTTATCTTTCTCATTGGTCATGACGTAGATTGTACGCGTATTCCATATTCTAGCATTGGCTAGAGCGCGCGTTACGTCATGATTTGGCATATTTCCGCTTGTTCACAAAAATCGAGTGTAATCGGTCTTCAATCAGATTTTGGCCGAAATTTCTATTTGCTAAATAAACGCGTCGCTGTGCGTTTTAATGACCATGAACTTCAAAGGAATAAATCTAACATTTTGTTCGACGTATTTAGTAACAACTTGTGACAATTAACTCTTTAGAGATGACACTGCCCCTTTAAAATATGTGTGGACTGCTTCCTTGGAGATTGTTGAATAAAAGCATGGATTTGTTCACTGCCGTGTTTTTTTTATCTTGGAGAAACCAACACTAATTCAATTCATTTTGCCTTGTACAGCCACGACTCTACTGTATGTCCATAGTATTGCACTTCGAATGACCGACTGACATAATGCTGCTTCTATCCAATCTCAATTTTACATCGTATCAATTTTGGGTGTTGTAGTACACAACCCTCCATTTCATCGACTTCAGCAAATTCTTACATATATATTATCTATGATACTTGTAGCGTAATTATCAGTGAAACAATTAATATGCATTATCCATTATCTTCAATCCGTATTAGTGCTCGCGAATATACGTATAATACGTATAAAACGTATTGTAACCGGTAACGATTTTCGATGGGAATAATATGGAAAAAAGGCTTAACTTCGCATACGTTTAAACGTATATAAACGTATATTCGAGAGCACTAATCCGTATATACATTTTTATCCGTTTGGTTTTAAACACTGAAAAGTAGTGAAAAATCTAACAGACACCGGAAAAATTAATAATTATATATTATATAGTGTATCATAAAAATTTAATTACTGTGCATTTTATTGAAATAAGTGTATGTTCAAGTTATGAAGCTGAACTCCATAATACGCTTCGAGTTACCAAGAAGTAGTCCTGAGGGAGTAGTTACACTTAGAGCGTTCGCAGAATAGGTTAAATAATTTAGCGCTCACCTATCGCCTTTTTCCTGTTCTGCGGTCGGTGTTCAAAGCCAAAGCGCTGAGTGCGAGGTCCATTAAGTTAGTCCCCTCCCCACAAGAGCAAAATGCAATTCTAATTACATGGGCGTTATGCACCCGTTTTGCACCGATTTGCACACTAGTATGGCGTTTTGCACCCTAACACCAAAAACGTTACAAGCAAAACAATATGGCTGGGCTAACTTAATATTAAGTTACCCCCCCCCCCCACAAAAGCAAAATGCAATTCTAATTACATAAGCGTTTTGCACCCGTTTTGCACCGATTTGCACCAAAGTATGGTGTTTTGCACCCTAACAGCTAAATAGTTATAAGCAAAACAATATGGCGGGGCTAACTTAATATTAAGTTAGCCCCCTCACAAGAGCAATTCTAATTATATGGGCGTTTTGCACCCGATTTGCACCCAAGTGTGAAGTTTTGCACCCTAACACCAAAATAGTTATAAGCAAATCAATATGGCGAGGGTAACTTAAAATTAAGTTAGCCCCACCACCACCCAAATATGAGTAAAATTAAATTCGGACTATATGGTCGTTTTACCCTCGTTTTGCACCGATTTGCACCCTAACACCAAAATAGTTATAAGCAAATCAATATGGCGAGGGTAACTTAACATTAAGTTAACCCCACCACCACAGAATTTTATCAGCAAAATTATATTCTGGCTATATGGTCGTTTTGCATCTGTTTTGCTCCGATTTGCACCGAAGTATGGCGTTTTGCACCCTAACACCCAAATAGTTATAAGCAAATCAATATGGCGGAGTTAAGTTAACAATAAATTAGCCCCACCACCACCCAAATATGAGCAAAATTAAATTCTGACTATATGGTCGTTTTCCCTCGTTTTGCACCGATTTGCACCCTAACACCAAAATAGTTATAAGCAAATCAATATGGCGAGGGTAACTTAAAATTAAGTTAGCCCCACCACAACCCAAATATGAGTAAAATTAAATTCGGATTATAAGGTCGTTTTACCCTCGTTTTGCACCGATTTGCACCCTAACACCAAAATAGTTATAAGCAAATCAATATGGCGAGGGTAACTTAACATTAAGTTAACCCCACCACCCCACAAATATCAGCAAATTTATATTCTGGCTATATGGTCGTTTTGCATCTGTTTTGCTCCGATTTGCACCGCAGTATGGCGTTTTGCACCCTAACACCAAAATAGTTATAAGCAAATCAATATGGTGGAGCTAAGTTAACAGTAAATTAGCCCCACCACCACCCAAATATGAGCAAAATTAAATTCTGACTATATGGTCGTTTTCCCCTTTTTTGCACCGATTTGCACTTAAGTATGGCATTTTGCACCCTAACACCAAAAACGTTATAAGTAAAACAATATGGCGGGGATAAGTTAATAGTAAGTTGGACTCACCCCACCCAAATATGAGTAAAATTCAATTCTGTCTATATGGTCGTTTTGCCCCAATTTGCACCCAAGTATGGCGTTTTGCACCCTAACAGCAAAATAGTTATATGTAAAAACAATATAACAGGAATAACTTAACAGTAAATTAGCCTCACCACCACCCAAATATGAACAAAATTAAATTCTGACTAAATGGTCATTTTGCACCGATTTGCACCCAAGTATAAGGTTTTGCATCTTGATACCAAAAACGTTATAAGCAAAACAATATGGCCGGGGTAATTTACCATTAAGTTAGCCCCACCCCCACAAGAGTAAAATGCAATTATATTTATATGGGTGTTTTATACCGGTTTTGCACCGATTTGCATCCAAGTAAAGCATTTTGCACCCTAACACCAAAATAGTTATAAGCAAAACAATATGGAGTGGCTAACTCAACATTAAGATAGCCCCACCGTCACCCAAATATGAGCAAAAGGAAATTCTGACTATATGGGCGTTTTGAACCCGATTTGCATCCAAGTAATAGAGATAGATTAATCTCAGTAGAGATCTATAGAGATTAATCATATCAATTTTAAACACAATAAAGATACTAATAAGTCATTAAAGTATTCTTAACCCATTAAACCGGAATTATTTTCGTCTTTAAAATGCAAAACTTACATTTCACACCAGTTTTTTTAAATTAGCAATTTTTGTTTGATTTTATCCCGAACTTCGAGCCATTAAAAAAAGATAATGTTTACTTAAAAAAATACTGGTGTTAAAAAAAAAAAAAAAAAAAAAAAAAAAAAAAAAAAAATGGTTGAAACTTATCTGGTACCATATGGTACCGCTAGGCTTTAATGGGTTATTTATTTTACGGCATCATATTAAATAATAAACTTGATTAAATAATACCATTTTATCACAGTCACCATTTAAATTAAATCGAAAATTTTGGTATGATTTCAGACACTTTTTTTCGTATCCTGAATCCAAACTTTTTTTGTCTTTTGATCCAGAATCTGATACCGAAGGTAGGCAGTACAAAAACGTTAATAACATCTGAAATTTGTTTCAAGTTTCATTTTCTCAGTTAAAAATCTATTCTTACACAGAAATAAGTATTAATTCTAAATACTTCTTCATGAAAACGTTGAGTGAATTTCATATCCCCGGATACATGTTTAACCCTTTCCGGCGCGTCGTAAGTCTGTTTTTAAAATGATGAAATTATCGATTGACACCAGAATTTACAAAAGAATTTATTACAAAATAAAAACTTGCTTATTTTCCCGTAGTTTATAAAAGGAAAAATTTAATTAAATATTCTTGGTGCCGTTTATCAGTTTTGGAATTAAAATTATGTGTCATTTTTTGTGACCACCGCCCACTAAAGGGTTAAAATATTATATTTGTTATTGATATCCAACAATTCGTAGAAATCTGCAAAAGTCGCAATTCTTACTAATTTAATATATCATTTTACAAGTATGGCAGAAAGCCATGAATTCTTTTTTCCAGTAATTCTGGAAAAGGACATCAAACAGAAACAGAGTATTGACATGAGATACTTCCAATGATTTTTTTATGCTAAAACACACTGACCGTATCAAAGCTTCAGAATCGGATAGAATATTTTTCCTTATATCCCAACAATAATAATTCAACATTCTTCAACTGTTTTTTAGAGAATTGCAAAACATTTTAAGAAATTTAGATTATTTTCTTGTTATATGAAATTATAACACCTTGTAATAATATACTTTTTTAAATTGCTAAAAGGTGTAAAATAAAAACTTTATAAACAGTAAAATAGGTTTTATTAGACTGTTGATATGTTCCTGCTCCATCGAAGCCATTATCAAAACAAATAAGAATATTCTACAGTTGTAAGATCTATAATGTAATGATATAAAACGCACTCATTCAATTTTTCATATACTTTTAAATTATGCACTTTATTTTTTATTTTTACTTGGATTTTTATTTCCATATTCGAAACTATGGAGTAACTTAAGCCATAATTTTAGTAAGTTAAATGCTGCTGCAGCGTTAATGTATTTTTACGTGTTATAATCGCTTCTAACCGCTATTTCAGCGAGGAATCTCAGTCCGTCTCTTCAAAGACTGCTAGCAAGGAGTGTAGCCCCGATTACGGAAGATTCCCACGGAAAAAATTTAAAAGCAATTTCCCTTAACTTAAAAACATCGATCAGCGGGTCGGGTAGGATTGCGGCGTTTAATACATTGGACGACGTTGAGGCTTCGAGCTTATTATTCCTTGATGTAATGTTAAACACAACAAATCAATCTATTGACAGACCTGATTTCAGAAAAAGCATGGCTAATCAATCTACCATACCAAATAATGTATATTCTCCATTTACGTATAAAGTTTCAGCCTACAGATTTTTCATAAGACGGGTCTTTTTAATATGTACTGAAAATACACTGAAAGAAAACTTATACCCCCTTCATCTAGAACGAAAAAGTAGTCATTTTCTAAATCACTAAACTAGAAATATAGATTTCCGAGCTATGCAAATAAGGTAAACAAATAAAGGTAGACAAAATGATCGAGAATTTCTTGTCTATAGTTTTCTATGTGATGAAACGATGCGCTATATTATGAATCGTTTGAATTGAGAGAAATTATCACTTGATTTCTATAAAAATATCATAAACTAGAATTAAAGTTACTAAAACTAACCTCTTGTGTTCACATTTATTTGCAGAGATTTTTAAATAGGTTTGACCACGATAATATAGGAAAGTGCTCTTGAATTTGAATAGAGAAGTCTAGAACTGACTAGCAAAGGGAACTAGAATTTATAAGGATGATATGGAACTAATTTTTCTAGAGCCACAATTTAGTTTCTAGATGCCAGGGGTAGATTTTTTTTTCAGTGTAATTTGGAAAAAAGAATTAGATAATATTAGTCTTATTGCTTGTAATAATGGTTTTAAGGTGCAGTATATTAATCGTGAATATTGTCAACAATAAGAAGGTTGAAGACAAATTTGATTAGCAAAAATACAAAATTTATGCTCTTCAATGTTTTCCAAGCTTTATTGAAAAATTAAAGTAGTCTTAAACGTTTGAATATCCGCTTAATAGTCAAATCCCCTCCGAAATTAAAGGATATAATTTGCACTGAAATTAACGCAATTAATTTTGAGAATAATTCAAGGGTATATGAAATACCATTTATTAAAGTAGACGAATGAAAGAATTACTATATTGGCATGACTAGCAGGAACTTTAGTTATAGAAAAAAGGAGTATATAAGCTAATATAATATGTAATAGAAAAACCACAGTCCTGGTAAAATTATATCAAGAAGAAACCATCCAAATATATTTCCTTGAAAGTAAGATAATTTTCCGCTCCAATCTATACTATCCATCCATTATAAAAGAAACCATAAGAGATTATAACACGTAAAAATTTAATATGTAGCGATGCAGCATAATTTAACCTGCCAAAATACAGGCATGAGTTAATCGATGGTTACGAATATGGAAATAAGCAACCAAATAACAATAAAATAACGTGCATGATTTGAAAGAGTACCTGAAAAACTGAATGATGTCGTTTCAAATCATTACATCATAGATCGTGCAATTGTAGAATATCTTATTTGTTTTGATAATAGCTTCGATGGAGCCGAAACATGTCAACATTCTAATAAAACTTATTTTAGTGTTTATAAAGTTTTATTTTTGCACCTTTTCGCAATTAAAAAAAGTATAGCAAGCTTTAGTTTTTAATTTTTTAATTTGTTAATAAATAAAATTCTTACTTTGAGCCCGATCCTGAAGACTTCTATCAAAACCGAGACCGAACCCGTCTCATCTCCAGTCTACTATAATATATTGGAAAGCTCCTACGTAGCAGGTGAATAAGAAAAAATCGCGGGAAACAAAATAGACAATTTAATGATTGTTTTTTGCTAAATTTACTTTAAAAAATAAGGGATGCAACAAAATTTACGAGGGGTGTAAAATATGCGACTAAATATGGTAAACTTCATTGCATTTAAAAGTGAATAGAATCAAAGCTTTTTTTTTCTTTTTTTTTTTCTAAAATTAAAATGTTTCTGAGTTTATGGATCTCAGCTTTGTATTATCTGGCTACGATGAGTTGGACGATGAATAGCAAAAATTTTGACGAGTATATTCGTTAATTATGCTGGCAAACTCCTTGAGTCTAATACTTTTTCAATAAATAATGCGCCTCATTCACTTTTGCACCTATTATTAAATTTCTTTTCTCGTAATATAATATATAATTTTCTCGCCAAAACTCTTTAAAAACCATCGGTCAACTTATAGTAGTAGGACTATAGTTGTTAGTAACATTATAATATATTAAATTTAGTAATGTAAAATTCCTATGAATATATTTGATAGTAAGAAAATGCTTTATATGAATACACAATCTTGTTGCAACTGATTTTTAAATAAAAGAAATCGTAACTCAATCACTAGTTATTTTAAATCATATATTATTACTAATAAATATATTTTGTGAATGCAAGACGGAATTTAATTTATTTATCATTAAAGACTGTCAGCAGCTATATATACTTACGTAACTCAAAGTTTCCAGCAATATGTAAATATTTTTCAAATGTAGTTCGTAGTATTTTATTTGTTTTAAAATAAATTTAAATTTATATAAACAATATACCGCATTATTTAAAAGGAAAAAAAAGGTAAAAATAAGATTAAATAACGTATTAGTAGTATCAAAAGTTAGGAAAGATTCTAAATAAGTAATTTGAAATTTATAAATATTGCGGTAGAATGTTTTTGCTTTTGAATTAATCGAAAAAGAAACAAAAACCTTCGAATTGAATGTAAAACTCATTAAATAAGAAAGAAAAATCTTGCGTTACGCATAGATTATGAAACACTTTGCAGCACTTCCGGAATACTCTTAGAAAGTCTATTCCGAGTAATAAAAAGTGACGTCTTAATTGTTGCGAAACTCCATCTTTTGATACGATAAATAAAAGATATCAAACTACATAATTTGGAAAACGCATAACACCATTGAAAAGCCACTTTTAGTAATTACTGCCCAGCCCACAGTAGGTGAGGTATTCGTACTCTTTTATGCAGCCAAATATTTTTTATCTGAATGCTCTATAGATATTCAGATCAATTCAGAATACATGATATGCTAAAATTTGATTAAAATGAAAAACGCATAACGAAGTTGAAAACTCACATTCAGCAATTACTGTCAATAAGCGATAATGTATTCACATTTTTTTATGCATCCTTGTATATGATCTAGATATCTTTGTACACAACACATTTTAGGTAGCTTTCAATACAAAAAAGTATAAAGCTACCTATTGCAGCCGTTCGGAGGGAAGCAATTCCGGAAAATTTCGATATATTTTCACCGATCATGACCCCTAGACCCCAAAACCACCTTCCGTTCAAATGTTGATTTATATATATATATATATATATATATATATATATATATATATATATATATATATATATATATATATATCTGATCTATGTCATACGATAACACCCGTATTTATAAATCAATTCGGATGAAACTAATTGTGTGTATTAAGCTCACCAATGCCTCGACCGAGTTCATTGGCCAGCTTGGTCCGCCATCTTAAAACAAGATGGCAGCCACTTAAAATTTTAAAACTAAAATAAATATACAAAAAAGTTAAAAATTCAAATTCCAGAGCATTTTTTCTTTTACCTCTATCTTAAAAAATGGCTGAGATAGAGCAGTTTGAAATTCTAGGGTGGCTGACATTTTGAAACAAGACAGCACATTACAAAAAACCAACGATTCATTTATGAGTTTTAGTGAACGCGATTTCTGGCAAATTATTTTCTTTCATTGTTGTAATCATTTTCCCAATCATACGCATAAAACTATATATTTATATCCGTTAGCGCCAAATTCTCGCCAAACTTGGCGACATTTGGCGCAATATCGCAAAATTTGGCGACCAAAATTAGTCTTCATAAATGAAGCCAATTTGGCTATAGCTCAATAATTTGGCGAATTTCTTATTCAAATTCGGTATTAACGAATCTTTTGTAAACGGCTTCTTTGCATTTTAGCTTGCTGTTTTCGAGTAACATTAGCTAAAATTTCAAAACGAAGATATAGGAAAGCTACCTTTTCCTCCCGGTACAGGCCGGAAGGACTTTTATTCTATTTAATTCAACTAAAAATATCCTAACAAAACTAAAAACGATCTGCCAACTAATACCATCTATAAACTGTAATATATATCCAATTACTTTTACACAGCTCCTGTTTTTGATGTATATTTATTTTTTACTAATACCTCTTAGTATACTAAAATATTGTTCAATTAGGAAATGTATAAATAAGTTAAAAACACACTTTAATAAACTCACGCCGATAGATGGCAATGTTTAACTTTTTTTGTACAGCCCTGTAAAAAGGGCGATTTCCAGTTTGTTCTGATCTTTAAGTAAATTTTAATATGTTACATGATGTGTTTAATTTCTATAGATCATATAGAGGGATAGCCAATAGAGGGATAGCCTGTTTTATAATTTCTTTTATTTGAGAGAACAATAGGCTTTAAAAAAATTAATATTACATTCGCTCGAGGCGAAACCCCACTCCACATCATCGTGGTTGGGTTTTCTGCGAAGTTTGGTGAGCAAACTCGCTAATCTTACTATAGAAATGATCCTACGTAGATCCTTTGAGAGGAATCATACTCTAGAATTAGAAATATTATAAACTTTCTGTAATTTCTGGTGTGAAACATATATTTTTCTGAACTCGTTTTATTATTTTCTGAACTCCTTTTATTATTAGACTGCTACTCAAGATATCACTTTAAAGCTATTTATGCCTGTGAAATAAACTTTGAAAAAACTTAATTCTATGACAAATACTTCTGTCATTTTAAAATAACTCCAAATTTGAGAGTATGTCCTTCTACTGAAGAGAGGCTTCCAAATTTTCCTTTGTACGAACAGAGTTGAGTCGTCTGGAAACTTCTTTAGTTTACCTACTACAAGTTTACAATTACAACAAGTTTAGAAGTTGTTGTATACACAGTTAAATAACTCGTTCGATAGTTTCTTTATACTCTTGTTCCATGAAGCTATAATAAATATTAGATATTTGATTGATGAATAATAATGTAGTACTAGTATTAATGAAGTACAGATAGCACCGTATATACGTCTTTAACATCTTTTCGTTTTGAGATCGGTTCCGTTTCATAACTTTTCTAATGATGAAATGTATCGTGTATATGACAGAACAAATTCCTAAATTAACTTATACTATACGTTTTTCACTCAGTTTTTATGAATAAGATATTTGTAAATAAATAACGTTGAAAATTTGATTTATGGATCTATAAATAATTCTTTTTTTAAATGCAGCCTCATGAGTTCCATCCTACAAATAGATACTTAATGAAAATATTTAACTTCCCTATACTTATAAATAGATAGATTTTAGTAATACCTTTCAACATTTTTTTAAATCTTGTAAATAGTTATACTATTCGAAAATATTTTATATCTGTGGTAATTGTTTTATTTTCACGAATTGTATACTTATAAATAGATATATTGATAAAAATGTTTTGTCTGTTTGTAAATATTTTTAATATAGTGTTTTACAACTATGATGCTTCTAAATATATTCATTTAAATATATTATTTTATTCGTATAACTTGAGAAGTGCTGAGACAACCTGAGAAAATAAATATATTTTTATAAGTATACAGTTCATAAAATAAAATAATTATTTACAGATACGAAATCTTTTGACATAATATCTATACTTACAAGATTAAAAAATATATTTATTTAAAGGTATTAAAAGTAATACATCTATTTTGGGAAATAAAGCATTTTCATAATGCATATGTATCTGTTTACAGCATGGAATTCACGAGACCGGATTTTAAAGAAGAATTATTTATAGATTTATAAATCAAATTTTCAATTATATTTGTTTATAAATATCTGATTCATAAAAAATGAAGTAAAAACGTATAGTATAAGTGAAATTAGGAATTTGTTCTGTCATTTAACATCTTGAGGGGCACCGGTATATAATATATACCACTTTTTAATATATAACTTTTCCACCAATATTATTAAATAAAAATATTTAGTATTGTTTTTTGCAGATTGAGAATTTAAAAATTCATTATTAAAAATTACTGGTGTTGAAACATCGCAAAATTTAGCATTTTTAGACCACGTGCTTGCCAAAGTTATGAAACGTAACCGATCTCCAAACGAAAAGATGTTAAAGACGTATATACGGTGCTATCTGTGCTTCATTAATACTAGTACTACATTATTATTCATCAATCAAATATCTAATATTTATTATAGATTCATAGAACAAGATTATAAAGAAACTATAGAACGAGTTATTTAACTTTGTGTATACAACAAAAGATTAACTGCAAATGTAATATTAATATGCAATAAAATAGAATCTGATAATATTAATTTTTTTAAAGCATATTGTTCTCTCAAATAAAGGAAATTATAAAACAGAATACTTACAGCTCATATAAATACGTTGCATCTGCATCTGTTTTAAGCTGTCTTTCCTCTCAAGAACAATACAAATCACGTGATAATGACATGTGCAGTAGGTCGGAGTAGATTAGCATGCGCAAATATTACTTCGTTTTAAATTCCATTTTTAAACTTTACACGGAATGAGTGTAACATTTCCGAATTTTTCAGTAACCAACATTTTACACTACCTATTCGAAAACATTTTCGCTATGGAATGTAACGTTTCTGACTTCTTCAGAGTATTCACCGCTTTGAATATTTTTCCGAAAATACATGTAACGATTCCGAAATAACAAGTAACTGTGGAGAACACAAAGTTTACTATAAATTTCCGGAAACCTTTCCGCCTTGGGCCGAAATGCTTCTGATTTTTTTTTACAGTGTAGATATCATTATGCATTACAATAATGTATATGGATTTCATTACATTAAAATTAATATAGCATCGTTAAAGTATACTTCATCTTAGTTATTTTTACCTACAGACAGTTTTGCATTTAAATACTTTTGTTTCTCCCTGTAAATAAATAATAATTGCCAAGCCACCCTTTTTATAGGAAACTTTGTATAATCATGAACATACATTATGAATAATTATAAATTATATATAATTAAAAAAATAAAGTATTATATATTATGTGTCATATTAGATATGCATGTACGTACACACACATGCATATGTACGTATATATTGTATACATTAATAAAGTATATATAATTACATATAAATTTAACAATTTGTTGAGGTAGTATAAAAACATTAAAATACAATTTAAAAAATTATCGCCCATAGACCATAATATATAAAATTATTTTGAGTGTTTCTGTAAAGTAACGAAAAAATCAAATTATACACAAATATATATAGCTAATTCCGTATACGTTACCAACATTACCAAATTTCAAGTTAATCAGAAGATTTTGCTGCATTTATCGTTGCACAAACGTGAATTTTTTTTTATTCACAAACGTTTTGGTACTATTCAGAGGCGGATCAACTACCATCCGGGCCCCTAGGCTTGATCCCCCCCCTCCCCTTGCTACAAAGCAACATATACAAGATGATTCAAAATACATGTTTACTCATTTATCTCTTAGACCAAGAGTAGTGCAAGAAAATAGAATAAGAATATATTTTTGGTTTATACTTTTGTTTATTTTTACTAAGAAAACATTTGGTTTCATTTGTTGTTATGATTCCTTTTCATATAAACTGCATCACTGCATTTAGTTATGCAAAATTGGATTTTTGCCGGCAAAAAATGACCAACCCTGTTAATAACCTGAAAGATTCAATAAATGAGTGAAACAAAGAATATTCTACATAATTTCTCTTTTGCATAAAATATCAGTCCAATATGAAGAAAAAAATCCAAAAGAAAATCTTAGCACAGGGGCCCTTTTCTTCTGGGCCCCTAGGCTTCAGCCTACTCAGCCTAATGGGTAATCCGCCTCTGGTACTATTGTTTTGCTTATAACAATTTTTGGTGTTAGAATGCAAAACGCCATACTTGGGTTCAAATCGGTGCAAAACGCCATACTTGGGTGCAAATCCGTGCAAAACGACTATATAGTCAGAATTTAATTTTGTTCATATTTTGTGGTGGTGGGGCAAATTTACTGTTAAGTTAGCCCCGCCATATTGTTTAGCTTATAACTATTTTGGTGTTAGGGTGCTAACGCCATACATGGGTGCAAATCGGAGCAAAACGGGTGCAAAACGATCATATAGTCAGAATTTAATTTTGCTCATATTTGTGTGGTGGTGGGGCTGACTTAATGTTAAGTTAGCCCCGTCATATTCTTTTGCGTATAACTATTTTGGTGTTAGGGAGCAAAACGTCATACTTGCGTGCAAATCGGGGCAAAACGACCATATAGTCAGAATTGAATTTTACTCATATTTGGGTGTAGGTGAGGCCAACTTACTATTAAATTATCTCCGAAATACTGTTTTACTTATAACGTTTTTGGTGTTAGGGTGCAAAATGCCATACTTAAGTACAAATCGGTGCAAAACGGGTGCAAAACGCCCATATAATTAGAATTGTATTTTGCTTTTGTGGGAGGGCTAACTTAATGTTAAGTTAGCCCCGCCATATTGTTTTGCTTGTAACGTTTTTGGTGTTACGGTGCAAAACGCCATACCCGGGTTCAAACCGGTGCAAAACGACCATATGGTCAGAATTTAATTGTACTCATATTTGGGTGGTGGTAGGGCTCATTCACTGTTAACTTAGCTCCGCCATATTGATTTGCTTATAACTATTTGGGTGTTAGGGTGCAAAACGCCATACTTCGGTGCAAATCGGAGCAAAACAGATGCAAAACGACCATATAGCCAGAATATAATTTTGCTGATATTTGTGCGGTGGTGGGGCTAACTTAATGTTAAGTTACACTCGCCATATTGATTTGCTTATAACTATTTTGGTGTTAGGGTGCAAATCGGTGAAAATCGATAGTAAAACGACCAGATAGTCCGAATTTAATTTTACTCATATTTGGGAGGTGGTGGGGCTAACTTAATGTTAAGTTACCCTCGCCATATTGATTTGCTTATAACTATTTTGGTGTTAGGGTGCAAAACTTCATACTTGGGTGCAAACCGGTGCAAATCGGGTTAAAACGCCCATATAATTATAATCTTGTGGGGAGGGGGCTATTTTAATGCCCCGCCATATTGTTTTGCTTATAACTATTTTGCTGTTAGGGTGCAAAACGCCATACTTTGGTGAAAATCTGTGCAAAACGGGTGCAAAACGCCCATATAATTAGAATTGTATTTTGCTTTTGTGGGAGGGCTAACTTAACATTAAGTTAGCCTCGCCATATTGTTTTGCTTATAACTATTTTGGTGTTAGGGTGCAAAACGCCATACTAGGGTGCAAATCGGTGCAAAACGCCCATGCAATTAGAATTGCATTTTGCTCTTGTGTGTGTGTGTGTGTGTGGGGGGGGGGGGGTGCAGACTTAATGGACCTAAAATATGCTGTTAAATTTTAGTGGTAAGACCAAATCGGAAAAGTTGGCAGTTATGAATTTGCAATATACTTGCAAATACTGAAAATATTTTTCTTAACTAATGCAACATGCTAACGTGCATAGTAAATAGGTAGAGCCTTCTGCTTAAAAAAGTAAAACTAGCTGACGGCAATACATTAATACAAGGAAAGTAACGTTCAATTCATGAATTTCCCGATAAACACCGTTATTGTTATTAATAAATAATTGTCTATCATATTTTTAATAATTTTAGCCTTGGGTATATATATTTTGAGTAAAAGCAGCATGATAAAGCGAATGAAAGAAAAACAAAATGTTGTGGTTTGTATTTAAATAATTGAAGTTCATATAACAATGCATGTACAATCTCCCAGAAAATTTAATTATAACAGTGATATAGAAAATAATAAACAAGTAACATTAGTGTGAGCAGCTTAATCCTGTGACGTTTCGAACGAAAATTATGACTTAGGTTAGGATTTTCTTCTTTTTCATTTTTTATGTTTATATTTACATATATATGTTACATTATTTAATCTTCCTTCGCGATGTTTCTCTGTTTTATGCTAAATTAACACCAGTTTCACTAATTCCTTACTCCATAATAATATCTATCGTTAATTCTATTAAATTCCCTTTAAATTCATTATTTTTTTGCCCAATTTACTTAAATATAAAGCTTTTAGTTATTCCTAAATTATATCATAAAGTCTGAACATTTCTGTGAATTCAAATGTTTTTTCGAAAGCCATTTTTTTCCTTTTCCTCTTTCCGAGTTTTCACGCGTTGGTTTCTTTTTACTATAAAATGCGTCCGTTTAGATGTGTCAGAACACTTTACTTTATCTTTCTCATTGGTCATGACGTAGATTGTACGCGTATTCCATATTCTAGCATTGGCTAGAGCGCGCGTTACGTCATGATTTGGTATATTTCCGCTTGTTCACAAAAAGCGAGTGCAATCGGTCTTCAATCAGATTTTGGCCGAAATTTCTATTTGCTAAATAAACCCCTGGCTGTGCGTTTTAATGACCATGTATTTCAAAGAATAAGACTAAAATTTTGTTCGACGTATTTAGTAACAACTTGTGACAACTAACTCTTTAGAGATGACACTGCCCCTTTAAAATATGCGTGGACTGCTTCCTTGGAGATTGTTGAATAAAAGCATGGATTTGTTCACTGCCTTGTTTTTTTTTTATCTTGGAGAAACCACCACTAATTCAATTCATTTTGCCTTGTACAGCCACAACTCGACTGTATGTCCATAGTATTGCACTTCGAATGACCGACTGACATAATGCAGCTTCTACCCAATCTCAATTTTACATCGTATCAATTTTGGGTGCTGTAGTACACAACCTTCCATTTCATCGACTTCAGCTAATTCTTACATATATATTATCTATGATACTTGTAGCGTAATTATCAGTGAAACAAATTATTTTGCATTATCCATTATCTTCAATTCGTATATAATATACAGTTTTATCCGTTTGCTTTTAAACCCTGAAAAGTAGTGAAAAATCTAACAGACACCGGAAAAATTAATAATTATATATTATATAGTGTATCATAGAAATTTAATGCCTATCCAGTTTATTAAAACCATGTATGTTCAAGTTATGAATCTGTACTCCATAGTACGCCTTGAGTTACCAAGAAGTACCGTAATTTCCGGCGTATAATCCGCAGCTCAAAGAGTCGTTTTTCGACCCAGAAATTTTATTCAATAATTGTAGTTAAATATTTACAGCGATCTTTTAAGTTACATTTTATAATATAATATTTCTGGGTCGAAAAACGACTCTTTGAGCTGCGGATTATACGCCGGAAATTACGGTAGTCCTGAAGGCAACGACTAGAGCAATTATACTTAGAGCGTTCGCAGAATATGTTAAATATCTTAGCGCTCACCTGTCGCCTCTTTTCTCTTCGGCGGTCGGTGTTCAAAGCCAAAGCGCTGAGTGCGCAACATGAGCGCCACTTTTCCCTCCTGCTGCGAGTTCTCAAAAATAGAGTTCGTCGACAAGAAAAAAAAAAGTTGTTTATAAATTCTATTCACCGTTGTTTAAGTCCACCCATCTTGATAGAAGCGTGCGTTTAAATTTAATGTCCACACACCACCTAGTTAAACGTTATTGTTTCTATTAATATTTTTAAATCTTACTCTGTGTGATTATTCCATTTTTTGTTTTCCGTTTCAAGTATGCAAAATGAAATACCAATTTTAACAGTCTATTTTCAACTTGCGAAATTCTTCCAATCATCTGCTCAGGTAATGACTTTGGCCACGACACAACCTATTTTCCACCTGCTCCGGCTAACTTTCTTCTGCTGCGGTTTAAGATTGATTTTGGCTCTTGAGAGTCAAGTTAAGTTGACCAGAACAAAAAAATCCTAATGTACATTTCGGTTGTTAAAACTACATCTTTTAAATGAATAAATTGTGGTCGAAGTTTTTTTTTCTCCGTATTTGAGACGGATTTAGGGTTGACTTTAAATCGATTTATTTTTCCTTAACAATTCCATAGGAATCTCGTTTTAGAACGCTTTTCTCGCATTTCACTCTTTTAAATTTCAATTTTTTTTTCAAATTGTTCTGCACAATCATTTATGTCTTAAAAACAGCCATGTCAAATTTAAAGTTTCTATCCCTAACAATTCCACAAAAATCGTAATTTATCACGCTTTTAAAAAGCTTTCCGCTCATTTCACTTTGAAATTTTGAATTTCTATACAAACCAATGTTAGTGAGCATTTGTATCTTTAAAGTAACCCCCATGTCAAATCTGAAGTTTCTAATCCTGTCAGTATTAAAAAAAATCGAAATTTAGGACGTTTTTTCCTTCTTCACCCTTTTAAATTTCAACTTAAAAAACTGTTCTCTGTGTGCACTTGCGTCTTAACACTTTCAGGGGCAAAGTACTTATGTTACTAAACTGTTGAAATCATAGAGTCACACCGGGATTTATCAACAAATTTATTTGAAATTAATTTAAAACCTTTCTTCACGTATATTACAAAAGCAATATTTGATTCCAAAATTCCGATGCAACAGGGGTATTTGGTAATTAAAATTAAGTGGGATATATTATATCCCACCGCCCTTCAAGGGGTTAAAAAGTAACAGCCATGTAAAATTTCAAGTTTCTGTCCTTAACTATTGCATAGAAATCGTAATTTAGAATGTTTTTAAAACACTTTCCCCTCATATCACCCTTTTCAATTTCGATTTTTTTGGAAACTGTTCTTAGAGAGCAAGCATATTTATCTTATACGTAGCTACGTTGCCCAATTTCACGTTCCTAATACCTTCAGTATCACAAAAATTGCAATTTTAGAATGTTTTTCACTCCTGCAACTGCCTGAGGGTAGTCGCACTGACATAAAATATAGCCTATGTTAGGGCAAAGACTGTCACCATAAATTTGCGATCATTACGTTTAAAATTGGTTCGGTAGTTTCAGAGATTCCATAGAAATTGTAATTTAGAATAATTTTAGAACGTTTTTAGCTCATTTCACCCTTTTAATTTTCGAATTTTTTAGAAACTGTTCATAGAGAAAATTTACATCTTATAAGTAACTACCATGCCAAATTTCAAATTTCTAGCCCCTTCAGTACTACAAAAATTTCAATTTTAGAACATTTTCGAAACAACACCCCTCTGGGATAGTGACACGACACAAAATATAGCCTATGTTGGAAAAGGGACTGTCACCATCAATTTGCAACCATTACGTTTGAAATCGGTTCGGTAGATACACAGATTCAATAGAAATTGTAATTTAGAATGTTTTTAGAACGCTTTTCACCCATTTCTGCCTTTTAAATTTCGATTATTTAAAAAATGTTTCTTAGAGAGCGTTTACATCTTATAAGTAACTATCATGCCAAATTTCAAGTTTCTAGCACCTTCAGTATCGCAAAAATTGCAAGTTTAGAATGTTTTTCGCTCCTGAACCCCTTGGATATCGTAGCAACGACATAAAATATAGCCTGTGTTTGAGTAGGGATTGTCACCATCAATTTGCCACCATCACTTTTGAAAGTGGTTCTGTAGTTCCAGATATTCCATAGAAATTGTAATTTAGAAAGTTTTTAGAACGCTTTTCATTCATTTCACCCTTTTAAATTTCGATTTTTTTAGATTTTGAGAGTGCATTTACATGTTATAAATAACTACAATGCCAAATTCTAAGTTTCTAGCACCTTCAGTATCACAAAAATCGCAAGTTTAAAACGTTTTTCGTCCTGCACCCCTTGGAGATCGTGGCAACGACATAAAATATAGCCTATGTTTGAGTAAGGATTGTCACCATCCATTTGCCACTACCACTTGTGAAATTGGTTCTGTAGTTCCAGATATTCCATAGAAATTGTAATTTAGAATGTTTTTAGAACGCTTTTCATTCATTTCACCCTTTTAAATTTCGATTTTTTTAGATTTTGTGCTTAGAGAGCATTTACATGTTATAAATAACTATAATGTCAAATTTCAAATTTCTAACTCCTTCAGTATACCAAAAGTCGCAATTTTAGAACGTTTTCCCCTCCTGTACCCCCCTGTGGGTCTTGTCACAGGCATAAAATATACCCTATGTTGGAGCAGGGATTGCCACCATCAATTTGCCACCATCACTTTTGAAATCGGTTCGGCAGTTCTAGAGATTACCCCCTACAAACAAACAAACAAATCTTACTTCTTTATAATATTTGTATAGATTTCTTAGTATTCAATTATTTTGTAAAGCAGTGTAAAATTTAAGAGAGTAGTAAAATAAAGTATTATTTCAACATAAACAAAGAAAAATTATAAGTAAAATACTTTAAAATTTTTACGAATCATCAAATCTTCAGACTCGAGATACCGCGCTCTGCTACGTTCCGATTAGTAATCTTTGTATTCATAATTGTTTTGTGCTAAAATTTAAAATTGCGTTACATCTGTCTATATACATCACTATGTTGCCAGACTACAGGAATTTTTTAATTCAGAATGCTACCACCAATTTTCACCAATTTTAACACTATTTTTGAATGTTATTATTTGTCTTATGTCATTAAATATGGAGAATATTTATCTTCAGAAAATTGGTGGTAGCATTCTGAATAAACACTGATATATATATCTTTCTGATGTTTGACATCTCTAATACCACGACTGGTGCAAGTGTGTTCGGGTAAAGTGTATTTTCAGCATCCGCGTTCTAACAACTAAATTAAACACAGATAAACTGCCAAAGGCTTAGCGGGCCACAGATAAGTTGTCAGCGGGCCAGTTGTATCCCGCGGGCCACGTGTTTGACATGTCTGTACAAATACAAATACTCAAATACAGGAAGTGGAGTTGCTTGCTACTGTGAATCCGCTTGAATTAATTTACTGTTTTATGCAACACTTTACTGTACAATTAACTGATTTACTGTTTTATGTTATACAAAACATAATAATTTTAATTTAAATGGCTAATAATTTTTTTTTAAATTATTAGTCATTTAAATTAAAATTATTATCTTTAGTAACTTTAATATTTACCTTTAATTTTAATATGCGATCACTGACAAGTGTCTTCTTTTCATGAGGTGTCAGGGCTAGTCTTCGGTTGCTGAAGAACTAAGGGTACTTTCACTGTTAACAGCTTTCCTTTCCTTTATTTTATAATATAAATTAACATGTTTATTTTACTTGTATAATATTATTTTTCTTTATATTTTTTATACTTTCACTCACGTAGTTTTTTACTACAGTTAAATTAATTTTCTTTAATGGTTCCGTTTATGTCTCTGCAAGTAATTTACATGTTGCCAGGATGTAAAGTTGCCCCGCAATTAGGAAGTCCAATCACAGCTTTAACTTGTTTACACTTTAGGTCACGTGTTGACCCTAATTTGAAAAACCACACTTTTGTAAAGTCAGTGGGTTGGATGGACTTAAATAACGGATAACGAACAGGGTAGACCGAGCTATGCTCGGTCTAAATTAGCTTTGAGTTCAAATATTCTGACGCATGACCAAAATGACCCACTAATCAAATTTTCTCAAACATGTGACCTAGCCCAACAGTCTTCTCGTTCCCAAAAACCGTAGGAGGCAAAATTTAGTCTAAATAGTCTGAGCCGTTTTTAAGGTAAAATACCTTTACCCATAATGACCCATGATCAAAATGACCCACTAATTGAATTTTCTCGAAAATGTGACCTAGCCCAACAGTCTTCTCGTGCCCGAAAACCATAGGATGCAAAATTTAGTGTAAATAGTCTGAACCGTTTTTAAAATAAAATAGCTTGACCCATAATGACCCATGACCAAAATGACCCACTAATCAAATTTTCTCGAACGCATGACCTAGCACAACAGTCTTCTCGTGCCGAAAACCATAGGATGCAAAATTTAGTGTAATTAGTCTGAGCCGTTTTTAAGATAAAATAGCTTGACCCATAATGGCCCACTAATCAAAATTTCTTAAACACGTGACCTAGCCCAAAAGTCTTCTCGTGCCCGAAAACCATAGGATGCAAAATTATATAGGATGTCTGGGCCGTTTTTTAGATAAAATTAGCTTGACCCACAGTGACCCAAAAATGACCCACTAATCGAATTTTCTCGGACATGTGACCTAGTCCAATGATTTGGTCGTGCCCAAAACTCGTAGGATACAAAATTTAATCAAAATCGTTCGAGTCGTTTTTTAAATCAAATTAACTTGACTCGGGTTGACCCAAAAATGACCCACTAATCGAAAGTTCTCGAACATTTGGCCCAGCCCAGTCTTCTCGTGCCCGAAAATGGTAAAATACAAAATTTAGTCAAAATCGTTTGAACCGTTTTTTAGATAGAATTAGCTTGACCCTGACCCTTGATGACCCACTAATCGAATTTTCTCGAACACTTGACCTAGCCCAATGGTTTTCTGGTGCCCCAAAATGATAGGATAAAAATTTCGCCAAAATCGTTAGAGCCGTTTCTAAGATAAAATTTGCATGTGTGTATATATATAACCACACACAAGATTTGCTCGTATTAGAATATATGATAAAACCTATGAATTACTACTAGTTTTTTTTTTTTTTTTTTTTTTTTTGAGATTCTGATTTGATAACTCGCCGCAGGAGAGGAAAGTTGGGAAAAAACGAACAAAATTTACCTATGTGTGCACGCAGCGCTTTGGTTTGGACAACCGGTCGCAGCAGACGAATGTGTCGCTAGTCTGCACTAACAAATTTAACACGTATTGCGCACGCTCTAAGTATATAATAGCTCTGATTCTGTCTTAACAGGTTTGAAAATAAATAAAAAATCGTAACAAGTTAGAAAAAGATTTTGTGTTGAAAGAAAACGCAAACAACACGCTTTATCACTTTGAAAGTAAGAGAAAAATGTCCGAGACCAGAAACCAGTCCTGCTCCTGATTTCAAAGTGGTTGCATGTCTTGCTTACTACTTATTTCAAGAAAAAATCCTTTTGTAACACGTTATGAATTTTTCTATGGTGTTTTAGGAAATATTTTATATTATATTCTCCATCACACTAGTTTTAATAACATTTTATTGTTTATTGTATTAATAAAAAAATGAAAGGAATATTGTTAAATTTGTAATCATTCGTGTAGTTTAACTGTTTCCAATAATTGTTTTAACTAAATTTGCCAATACAATCGTAATCTTTCCTTTAACTCGACAGTAGTCGCGTCTTTTTTTAGAACTCTGTTAGTCGCATCTGGTATTTTTGTCGCCGGTCCGCGCGTATAGAAAATGGAAAACAAGAAACAATTTTCATTTAATCTTCGAATGTTACATTTCAATGTAGTTTGTAGCTTACATAAATTATACATTTTTCTCACAAGCTTTGGAATATAGGGAAAATGTAAAAATGTATTGGCACTAGTGATCTGTTAAGTCTCTTAACTTTAAATATAAACTAGTTTACTTTTAACATCAGTGGGTTCATCAAATAATAAAACAGACTACTTATATAGTATCATAACAACTAATAGGCTGCAAGTAAAACATTTAATTTTCACTCTCACAAGAACAAGTTACATATTCAACATTCAAATATAATCTGAACTCAAACACTCGGTTACATTCTTATTAGCAATTGGCTGACGCCATTAGCGCCACCTCGCTCATATCTGTAAAGAGAAAAAGATTTAATGTCACTTAATAATTTGGGAAATTACACTTCATTCTATTTTTTTTATTAGCTTTTTAACTGTAGATGTTTCCCTAACAGATCGTTTTATAGACTTTTTCACGAATTTCAACTTTGCTTGTAAAAATGTATCAGAGGGAAAAAAAAGAGAGAGAGACGTCTTGTTACTTAACTATGGTGGTGAGAAACATTTAAGATCAGCTACATGGAATTTACCCATTGTATTTGTAAGTAGAGATTGGATAACAAATACGGGCGACGAAAAGTCCGACACGCGACTACTGCTGGGTTAAAAGGTGGCCTGTGTATGGTTGCCAAAAAAATACCACAACTGAACGTTGAACACCGCTATTTTACTTGAAAAATATTCACCTTACTTACAGGAATTTTGCGATTGAATAAGGCATTTTTTCTATTAAAAAATAGTAGTAACAAACTAGCGTAAAACTTGGCAGCTATGTTTATCGAAGATGAAAGTTGATCACCGACACAAGGGACATACTTTTTCAATGTGGGGGCTTCCCCGTCATTTCAAAACAAAAGGTTTTATAGTTGGAGTGTTTTTCTCTGATAGCTGCTTACTGTGTGTCAAGTTTCGTAGTGTCGATTATTAAAAAAATATTACTTACTGATCACTTATATACTGAAGCGAAGAAATTCGCAAGCTAATTTTTTATGTTTATATTTATACATTTTTTTTTGTCTATGGTACATGTAGCGTAATTACCAGTGAAATAATTAACATATTGAATTATCTTCATTTAGTATAGACGTTTTT
This sequence comes from Maratus michaelseni, assembly GCA_963931845.1. Lineage (NCBI taxonomy): Eukaryota > Metazoa > Arthropoda > Arachnida > Araneae > Salticidae > Maratus > Maratus michaelseni. The sequence continues at coordinate 223,214,618 of OZ007595.1, forward strand.
CTTTGTTTGCTTTTGAACACTGAAAAGTAATGAAAAGTCTAATAGACACCGGAAAAATTAATAATTATATATTATGTAGCCTATTGAAATATTCCACTGTGATGTAAGTCTTGTTGACGTGGAACATCTCTCAAGTTATGAAGCTGCTCAGTGAAACGGCTCGAGATCGCAAAACACAGTCCCTTGGGCCACGACCTGGCTTATTTTGCAACTCTTTTGGTTTACTCTTTTTTCCTTCTCCCTTAGAAGGGGGTGGTATGTTATACTATGTTTTAGGGTTGCCAAAATGAAAAGAAGCACCGTGCGATTGCATCAGAATTACTGCAGCTATAGCAGCGCTACCGAACAGGGATATAAAGGGCGGTAGGAGGTGTGCACCGCATACGGCGTTCAAGAGTGAAAGCTGTTCGCGGGAGAGGGAATTGGTCGAAAGTACGTGCCATACATGGATACGTCAAAATAGGTACAACGCGCGGTAGTATGGTTTCTGATTGCGGCAATTCAACACTATACTGCAGTACTCTGGCGAAACTACGCAAAGCAATCAAAAGCAAACGACCCGGCCTTCTCACACAACAAGTGATCCTTCTCCATGACAATGACAGCCCACACGTCTCTCGTGAAACCCAGACGAACTTAAACAAATTCCGTTGGGAAGTGTTGGACACCTGGCGTACAGTCCAGATTTGTCACCCTGTGACTTCCACATCTTAGGGCCACTTAAGAGAGCATTACAGGGGAAACATTTCCGTTCGGACGATGAAATGAAGGAAGCTGTGCAGGACTTCTTCAAGAACCAATCGCGATCTTTCTACAGAAAAGGCATAGACCTGCTGCCGAAACGATGGGACCTGTGTTACAACGCCCATGGCGATTTCTTTTGAGTTCCAATAAAGGTATTATTTTCATTCAACTTGTATACTTTTCATTTGGGCCACCCTTATATATTACACCACTTAATTTTAATTCCAAACTCAAGTTTGGCACACCGAATTTTTTAATAAAATTTTGCTTTTCAAATGTTTGTGAGGAAGCCATTTCTTTATTTTCAAATCAATTTGTTCGTAAATTCTGGCATCAGTCAATAAATTTAGAAACATAATTATTTTGCCCCTGAAAGGGTTAAACCGATGAAATCGTTTGTGACAAATTTATCGTTTGCATTTTAATATAATTGTTCTTTGTACTACTTATTTTCACAGACATTATTTTATTTTCTAACACATAAACAAGCATTGTGCATACCTAAAACTCTTAAAAATACTTTTAAAACTACACAAAACCAGTCAATCTGTTAAAAATTGTAAAAGAGTAAAAATATTTTCACCTGTCGCTCTCAGGCATCTCCAGTCACTGATGTTATGTTTTCTGTTCTGTCAGTCAATCTGTTGAAAATCTCCATTTTGCTTTTTCTTAATAACATCTGGCGCCATCTGTTATCAATTTTTGCGTGGGCTATATCGTTGCATGTTTCTGAATTTGATGTACATATTTCTATGGCTTCCCTCTGTAATGCGTAGTTTAAATTATTATAATTGGCTAATTTTTCAACATTATTGAAGTCTATTGTAATTGGGGATTTGTTGTTTAACCCCTTGGAGGGCAAGCACGTGTTCTAAAATTGCTAACTTTTGCGATGTTTCGACACCAGTAATTTTTAACAATGAATTTTTACCTTCTCAATCTGCAAAAAAGAATATTAAATATTTTTATTTAATAATACTGGTGGCAAAGTTATATATTAAAAAGTGGTATATCATGAGAGACGGCAGTTTCTCGAGTGACGCACCGAAAAACAGAAAGCCCAAAACTGAAGATTCCGTCACTCTCATATATACAGCTAGCAGGACATCAAAGGAAAATCGAAACGCCGACATTTAATATCTCAGTAAATATGAGGTATACCGTTTCGATATTTTCACATTAGTCTTATATCTATGGCCTAACTCTATCCTGAAATTTATAAATTTCTACATGCAGTAGATTTTGAGATCTGGAAACCAATCTTTAAGCGAAAATGTGTAATGTAATTTGCACATATCTATTATCTCCAAAACGGCTCGAAGGATTTTTTAAAAATTAATATATTATATTAATCGGTTTTAGATGAAGCGAAAAAGATTTTGAGCTAACGTAGGAAAACTCTTGTTTTTTATATAATCCAGTTTTAAAATCGGACTCTTTTCCTTCACGTTTTTCCATAGACTTATCATTAGACTCTTTACTCCTTTCTTCCGCAATCAACGTATGCCAAATAATCGCTTCGAGAATACAGTTAAAAACTTTTGCATGTAGAAGGTAAATTTATTAATTTTTTTAAATGCGAAAACAGTTAATTATACACTTCTAATATTTAATACATATGTATTATATTAAATTACCATTTATAAGAAAATATTTCGAAATTATAAATTTGCATTTTATCGAAAAACTATTTATATCCATTTTTTTTTAATATGAGGAGATATTTTTTAATTATATGTATTCAATTTTACTGTTATTTATAATTTTTCGATTTTCAAAGGATTAAAAGATTTTCCATTTCTTAGTTATTATTGCTGAGCGAAGACAAAACTAGCACCGTTAACCAACCAATCACTCGTTATCGTAGTAGACATGTAGAGTAGATATAAATATTGTATTCATGAGCCAGTCGCGAATGTTGTTTGTAAGAATAACACTCATATGAGGTATTTTATTATTTATTTATTGTTTGTTGATTTATTTTGATTAGATTGTCCGGCTTAGATGCTTTACACTCACGCTAAAAAAAAAAAAAATTAATCGGTTAAAAAAAAGAAAAAAGTCGCCAAATTTAGGGGATTTTTTCCTTTAATGGCAACCTAGCCATTGTATTAAGTTATTCGTTTGGCGCAGTCTTGGAAATCGCGCCAACCAAACAGTCGCCAATCTTTTGTTTACATTTTAGCGTGAGTGTAACACATCTGTTCCGATTGTCCTTTTAGAAATTGTCTTTTGATTTAGTGACGTAAATGGTGAGATAATTGTCAATAGTCACCTGTTTTATCGTTAAACATGATATAAGGAAATTGCATTATGGCCAGTGAATCTTTTAAAAATCTGATGACTATTCATTTGGCATCATTTCAGTTGCAACTCTTCTCCATCATTCACCTCACACAAATTTAATAACTAAAACTTTTTATTCCAGTGTGATTGAAATACGTTTAAATGTGATGAAACTTTGGTATATTATATAGGGTATTTATATAACGTAAATTTTCACTTTTATGTATATAAATTTAGATACGATGTTTTCATTATGAAATACAATGTTCCTATAGTTTATGTTATGGCTTATTTTAACATTTTTGTTATTGACTAAGCCTAATCATTAATATACTCGATTACATGAGATTTTGTTATTTGTATTGATATGTTTGTGTTTACGTATTTTATTAAGATTATATTTTAGCTATTTTTAAGTAAGTTTTTAAGATACTATATAGCAATGTTAAAATGTTGGCTATACTTTATTAGCTTATGTTAAAGATTGGTTAGAAAAAAAGGGTTGGCGAGATAAAAAAAAAATTGTCGATCAGCTAGTGCTCGACTAACATTTAAGTACCCTATTTTTAAATAAAAAGCATTTAATACAAGGTTTTTCTGTAGGGGACTGTAAGGGCCGCTGGGATGGAATTTAATTTTTTAAAAGGACACATTTTGTACCGGTTTGTTTACAGTCCCATTTTATTAGTAGAATTTTGTGATAATTTCCAAAATGACTGGCGAATTTTGCATTTTTTGTAAAAAAAAATCCTTAGATGTAATTTTAAACAAAATCTCCTCATTCATTTTTTTAATTTGCAAATATTTTAAGTTTTCTTATTTAAAATACTGTGATTAAATGTCCAATGTAAGATTTCCCTTAGTTGAAAATTGTTGTGACAGAATTTACACAACTGCAAAAATAATTCATTACTACAACAATACATTTTCAGGGTTTTTTTTCCAATAAAATTAAGCTATACAACAGAGGAAAGTTTAGTGTAGGATAATACTTCATACTATATTTACATTGCGGTAATTTGGAGAGTTGCAAAATATAGCTAACAAGTAAAAAACAAATCTTTAGCCTGCGGTTTTTAAAAGACTTCCTAAATATTCCCTCGACACGATGCAATTTCCTTACCTTGTATAATTTTTTATCGATAAAACAGGTAATTGACAATCATCTTACCATTTAAGTAACAATCTAAAGTCAATTTCTAAAAGGACAAGAAAATCAAATCAAAATAAGTAAACAAACAATAAATAAATAATAAAATACCTAATATGAGTCTTATTCTTGTAAACAAGAATTTGCATCGCAATCACCGCTCATGAATACATGACACAAGCGATAGGTTAATTTATTGTCTGAGTGCAACGAAGACTCATACACAGCGCAGTATTACTTTGCCCCATATATAGCTACGATGGATATTAAAACCTTTCGTCAAGCATAACTCAAAAAATATTTAACGGATTTCGTTCAAATTTTTACAGCAGGTACCTATAAAGGTGACAACGTCGTCTATTTATTACCAAGAATAAGTGTCAAACCGTTTGGAAGTTATATTAAAAAATAGATAAAAAAGCACAATTAAAGTAAATACGTCACTAAATTTTGTGCGTACGTCATTTTCACCGGCGGGAGATTTTCGTAGACAATCGGAATTGAAAAGTTCATGGAATACATGGAGCAAAAAAATATGCAAGCACTAATATTCAGCACAATAAAATATATTTCAATTTAATAAAAATGGAAAGTTAATCTGGAATTTTTTCTGTTTGAAAAGTATTAGAGATTAGTAAGAGTAGTATTAGTATTAGAGATTTGGCGTAAATCACACCATTAGCAGCTTTTTTATTTCGCGTGTGTATGTTAGGAACAATTCTTTGATGTTTAAATAAAAGGTTTCGATTTGTGGCATTATTTCTTATTTTCTTTTCCTTTTTAGTATTTTAAATGGAATTAGTGAAAGGCGTGTATTTTAAATTAAATGAGTGAAAGACGTATATTTTTAATGTATGTATTTCAAATGAAATCAGTGAAAGATTTATATTTAAATGAAATGAATACAATATGAAGATGTTATGAGAAAAATATTTGGCGATTTATCAACTGCGCCAAGTTAACATAAAAGTACCAATACATATGTGGGTACTTCTCTATTATCCCGTCGACCACTTTTCATAACAAAAAACTATCGCCAAATAAACGGGAGAACGTTGTCATTGAAATATCAAAATACATAAATAAATAAAATATAAGAATTTAAGGACACAATTGTTATTTTAATGAATGAAATAACTAATAAATCAGTAAAACATAATGAAAAATACACGCAAATGTCGCGTTAAAAACCACTTGATGACGTAACAAACACGTATAATGGTATAATGCTTCTGATATCAAGTAAATGGGACTGCATTTTTGGCGTTTAATCTAACAGTTTGGCGATAGTTTTTTGTTATGAAAAGTGGTCGACGGCATAATAGAGCAGTACCTCTATGTGAAATGAAACAAGGTACAGATGTCATATACGCACCACGTTGCGCGATTTTTCCCTCCACCAGCTTGGGGAAAACTTTGTTTTTGAATATTAGTTACAAATAGTGTGACAAATAGTACACGTGATTTTTTAGTTCAATATAAAAATAAAATAACGTAATAAATGAAACAGCTTCTATTATTTTAAAAAAGGAAATAAAAATAAATAAATAATAGTTTGATATAAATAAAGGCGCGGATGTCATATACGCACCACATTGGCGCGATTGCAACAAAATGGCAATTTTATGCCTCACATGGTAACCCGTTTATCTTGTTTCAATTGTTGTTTATTAACTTTTATTTTTTATTTTAATTCTATAAATAGTTTTTATTATATATATAAATATTTATTTATATCAAACTATCATTTATTTATTTTTATTTCCCATTTTTGAATAATAGGAGCTATTTCATTTATTACGTTATTTTATTTTTATATTGAAATAAAAAATTACATGCTATTATTGTATGGTATTTGTAACTAATATTCAAAAACAAAGTTTTCGCCAAATTGGCGGGGGGGAAATCGCGCCAATCTGGTGCGTATATGACATCTGTGCCTAAATTAATATTGATATACATATAAAAATAATCTATAGAATTAAAATAAAAAATAAAAGTAAACAAACACAACAAACAGTTTTCGCCAAAGGGGCGGAGGAAAAATCGCGCCAACGTGGTGAGTATATGGCATCTGTGCCGGGATTTTTACCCTTTTATCTGTGCTTTCGGAAACATAAAAAAATTAAAATATTCTTATATCAGGTGTATAATGTTTTGCATTTTTATACGGACCACTTCTCCATTTTAAGATTTTAAATGCTATTTATATCAGATATTTCTTTCTTGAGATTCCCACAAGTTTTTTCCGGTAATTTTTTTAGTTCGCTTATTAATTGTTTACAATTTGCCCCCCTGGCAATAACAATTATTTATCACAAAAAATGGGTACTTCTCTATTATCCCGTCGACCACTTTTCATAACAAAAAACTATCGCCAAACTGTAACGCTAAATAAACGGGAGAACGCTGCCATTGAAATATCAAAATAAATAAAATATAAGAATTTAAGGACACAATTGTTACTTTATTGAATGAAATAACTAATAAATCAGTAAAACATAATGAAAAATACACGCAAATGTCGAATTAAAAACCACTTGATGGCATAACAAATACGTATAATGCTTCTGGCATCAAGTAAATGGGACTGTATTTTTGGCGTTTAATCTTAGTTTGGCGATAGTTTTTTGTTATGAAAAGTGGTCGACGGGATAATAGAGAAGTACCCAAAAATGGCTTAGTTTTGTTAAATTTGTTTGTTATGTATTTTCATTTCTTATTAAAATATCGAAAATGGCAATAAAACTTTATTTTAGCACCGTACTTAATTTTTTTAAATGGCTCAAAAACATGGTTTAATAAACATATATTTGTAAATATTTTAAAAAACATGTTTTTCCGCTCTCTAGAAAAATTTGTAAGATTCTACAACTGCCTTTGGCACCAACCAGTACATGATACGGAACTTTTCCCTATTCAGATACACAGAAGAGGTTGGTCACAAACAAGAGTAATGCTAGCAACAATATGGTTTTAACTCTATAAGAGTTAGAAACAATAATGATATTAAATTCCCCGATTAGCTTAGGTCCCGATTACGGAACTTTCTCCTAGAAAAAAAAAACTGTAGAAGTCTTTTACATTTGTTTCGAATGAAGCTCGATCAACAAAGTATTAATTGATAATACAAACAACACTAATATTAACATGGGGGCAAAAGTTTGAATTTAAGTGTATATATTTGGAACCCCCCCCCCCCAACCACCCACCAAAAAAAGAAAAAGAAAGTTACAGAAATGAATTTAAAATGGCGTGAAGCCACCCTTTCTGACATAAGAAATTGGCTGCGAACCCGATTACGAAACTTTCACTTAACTTAATAACATGTATCTAATAGCCCTGAGGACAATTCCCCTTCCCAGTTATACGGACCGTGGGGCTTTTTTAAAAAGCTTGACGCAGTTCGGGTTGAAGAAGTTGAGATTTACTGTCAAATGACATAAACTACTATGAAAATAAAACTGGTGAATTATTATGCTGGTTTATGTATGTATTTAAAAAAATTGCATCTGATTACACTCTTTAGATAAATTACTCCTGTTTGCATTTAATAACAGATAAACGGCTTCCGTTTACTAAATTGTTTAAATATTGGGAACAGTTGGCGAGAGATAGATAGACGTGTAAACAAACGGGTAGAGAGACGGATAGCGACAGAGATAAGCTAACGGGTAGCGAAACGAATAGACAGACGGGTAGCGAGGCAGGTGCAAAGAAGGGTTGACAGAGGGGTAGTGAGATGGGTAGGGAGACGGGTAGCGTGGTGGATAGAGAGACGAGTACAGAGACGACTTGACAGACGGGTAGAGAGAGGGGTATATAGACAGACAGACGTGTTGATAGACGATTAGTGTAACGGGAAGCGAGACAGGTAGAGACACGATTAAAGAGTCGGGTAGAAAGACAGACGGATACTGAGACGGGTATACAGAAGAGTAGAGAGACAGTAGACAGATGAGTTCGGAGAGAGACACAGCTAAGACATACGAGTAGTTAGACTGGTAGACACGTTTGTAGCAAAGCATGTTATCAATGTGGTTTGAAGTATACGAGTTTCTATAAATAGTTATACAAATAAACAAAGGAAATTTTTTTAATTCAAATATTAAATATTTGATTTAATATTTCAATATTTAATATTTTATTTTTTAATATTTTATTTAGATATTTGCCACAAAGAAAATGTTGCAAAAATGAAATTAAATTTGCGTTAAACTACGCTTGCTAAAATACGCTATTGGCTGCAAATCTGATTATGTGACTTTAAAAATATCGTTTTAACAGATCCGGCGGTTTTTTTTTTTTTTAAGTTTTGAGCAATTCCCGCTTAAGAAAATGAGATTATTTGCCAAATGTTATAAAAAAATGCATATGAAAACATAACAGCAGTATATGAATTTATATATGATATTTTGTAATTATATCATTTAATTTGCTATTTTTCATATGTTGTATCTTTATCTATCTCTTGTCTATCATATGCTGTATATTCACTTAGATTCTTGTTGATATCTTCTTTATATCGTAATTGTTAACTTTATGTTCTCAGCAATATCACTCAGACTAATCCCTTTGAGGGAAGTCCTAGTTGTTAATTGATAGTAGAGGTGCACAATCTTTTTAAGTGAAGGGCCACTTAAAAAAATGGTTGGGTTGTCGAGGACCACCATCAGTAGCACAGAGAGAATTTTGTTTCGAGGAGATGTTGGGGGGGGGGGATAATTAGCATTATCCATACATACAGCACTGTTCGGGGTTGCAAATTTGGAAGAATTATATGCACTAGAATAATGATGCACTAGATGGATTTGTCATTTTTATGCGGCTACTTGACAAATTTGTGATTTTTACGTGCCCGTTCAAAAAATTCATGATCTTTATGTATAGGTTCAACTTTTATGTATAGGTTTCAACTTTTTTACTTAGTGGCCACTGGCCCGTACATGGATTTTTTTTACTCGCCAGTGTTTTCCAGCACTGACCAATAACAAATTTACAAATACTTGATAAAATATTTACGAAATTTCTCAAACGATTGTGGAATAAACGGCGAAATTCGTCAAATAGTGTCGGGAAAGAAATTGCGACATTTGTCAAATGGTCTCGGGAAAGAAATCAGGCATTGCAAGAAAAAAATTAATTATGTCTAACTGTCGTGAAAAAATTAGAGAAATTCGTCAAATAAGTTCGGGGGAAAAAATCACAAAATTCGTCAAATGATCTCGGGAGAAAAATAGTGGAATTTGTCTAACAATCGCGGAACAGAATTGCAAAATTTGTCGAACCGCAGCGGAAATAGAGTGCAAAATTTGTTGAACATCAGCGGAAAGAAAGTGCACAATTTGATTGTTCATGGAAAAAATCATGAAATTCATTAATCGATAGTCGATAAATTGCGAAATTCATCAATCGATAGCAGAAAAATCATAAAATTCATTGATAGTGGAAAAATCGCAAAATTCAACAACTGGTTTCGGGGGAAAAATTTTTTGAATATCGTCGAATGGCTTTGAGAAAAAAAAATCACAATCCGTCAAATAATTTCGGGGAAAAAATCGTGAAATTCGCCAAATTGTTTCGAAATTTGTCGAGCGACAGTGGGGAAAAAATCTTTTTCCATTCAATCATCGCAATTGGTAACTGTGACTATTAAGTTTGACCAGTGGTGGCAGTAAAGTCAATCGCCAAATTTTCAGTATTACTCGCCGATTGGCGAATGGCAATTTTGTCCTATATTTTTATGCACCTGATCGATGAAATTCATGATTTTTTACACGCCTGATCGATGAAATTCAAGATTTTTACACACCCGATTGATGACTTCCTTGATTTTTATGCATCCGTTTGACGACATTAATGATTTTTACATGCCTGTTAAACAAAATTCATGATTTTTATGCATGCGTTCAACAAAATTTATGATTTCCCTTCTCCTGATCCACAAAATTCATGTTTTTACCGTGCCTGATTGACGAAATTCATGATTCTCAAATGATACGGTCCGTCGGCCAAATAATGAAATTCACGATTTTTCTTCTCTAGACAATGGCGAAATTCGCATTTTTTTTTTTTTACCGTTCGTTCAAAGTTCCAATTTTTCCACAAACATTCGATGGAATTCTTGATTTTTCCACGCTCAATTGACGAAATTTGCGATTTTCCATGCCTATCGACAAAATTCATAATGTTTTCCTACGATCTATGGACAATTTGCAAATTTTTTCCGCGACTGTTCGTTGAAATTCGCGATCTTTCCACGCCATTCGATGAAATTCGCTGCTCGATCCATGAAATTCACGATTTTAAGTGCCTTATTGACAAAATTCGCAGGTTTTTTTTCAATTAGTTTACAAAATTCAAGATTTTTTTTTTTTTTTTTTTTTTTTTTTTTTTTTTTTGAGTGATTGACGAAATTTACAACTCCGGAATTACCGATTTTGGCATGTCTAGTTTCTGTTGACTGATTATTGAAATTTGCGGTTTTTTTTCTAGCGACAAAATGGCAAAATTTGTGATTTTTCCATGCCCATTCGACAAAATTCGCATCTAGTCTATGCAATTCATGATTTTATGCGCCTGATCGATGAAATTCATATTTTCCTACGATCTATGGACAAAATTTGCAAATTTTTCTCACGAATTATTAAGAAAATTCGAAATTTTTGGATAGGTTGGCATGTATGGTCTCTGCGGGCCACCAGTTACCCAACGGACCACAGGTTGTGCATTCCTAATCGTGATACAGTTTGGCTGATTCGACTCGACATCGATAGAACTTACTGATTTTAGTTTCACCACCAGGGGCAGTTATGTTCATATAGAAGAGAGTGCGCCCCTGGCAATGGAAGGGGAAATTAATGGATTTTGGAGCTAACTCGCGTTCTATGTGTCCCATCACAACATGGGTTGATTCATTCAACTTGACATAGACAGGATATATCAATTTTAGTTTCAAGTTTGACCACCAGGGGCAGTTATGTTCATATAGAAGAGAGTGCGCGCAAGGCAATGGAAGGGGAAATTAATGGATTTTGGAGCTAACTCGTGTTCTATGTGTCCCATCACAACATGGTTTGATTCATTCAACTTGACATTGACAGGATATATCAATTTTAGTTTCAAGTTTGACCACCAGGGGGCGCATTCCTATCTCAGGTTCTATGGTCCCGATCATGACAAGGTATGGCTCACTCAACTCGAAATCGACAGCCTCAAAGATTTCAGCTATGTTTGTATGGAACAGAGTGCGCCCCCTGGTGGGGGAAGATGGAACTAACGGATTTTGCAGCTAACTCGAGTTCTATGGGTCCCATCACAATGCAGTTTGATTCAATCGACAGGATATATAGATTTTAGTTACAATTTTCACCACCAGGGGGTGCTATCCTATCTCGTGTTCTATGGGCCCGATCACGACGAGGTATGGCTCATTCGACTCGAAATCGACAGCCTGAAAGATTTCAACTATGTTTGTATAGAACAGAGTGCGCCCCCTGGTGGTGGAAGATGGAACTAACGGATTTTGCAGCTAACTCGAGTTCTATGGGTCCCATCACAATGCAGTTTGATTCAATCGACAGGATATATAGATTTTAGTTACAATTTTCACCACCAGAGGGCACTTTCCTATCGGGTTCTATGGGACCGATCACGACGAGGTATGGCTCATTTGACTCTGAATCGACAGCCTGAAAATGTTCAGCTATGTTTGTATAGAAAAGATTGCGCCCTTTGGCGGAGGAAGATGGAACAAACGGGTTTTGCCATGCATTTTCATCCTTCTAATTGTGTTACTCTCTCGCTGTATAATTTAAAAGTTGAGTCTTGGATTCCTCTTCTCCTCGGGCCACCACCCTCATATTTTTATTGGGGTCCAAGGGGTCTTTTTTAGCATTTCTTTAAAATTTTATTCTAATGATTAATTTATACCCTATGCTTAATTTCAACTAATTGACATTTTCATCAATAACCGCAAAAAAGTAATGATATCAGTACAAAAACCCTTAACGGGTTAAAAGTTGTGACGCAGCACTTTCTTTTGGCTCTAAGAATTTTAAATATGGGTCTTAAAAGCAATGATATCAAATTTGAGTGACGCTATGTTAATAATATTTTTTTAAATTATCATTTTCTTTTTAGTTTTATTTATATTCACAGGTGCAATTATTACCTTAACATGAAAAAATATATAAAATTTATTTGCTGATGCTTTTTCCTTCAGATCTCTCAGAAATTCAAAATATGGGTTTTAAAAGAAATGATATCAAAATTTGAGTGACACCTTGACGTGAATTTAGTAGGATTGTTTTAAAATTCAATTTAAATTATTTTTCGTTTGTCTTCTAAAGTATATTTACACATACAAACAATACTTTTAATTTTTCAATACACTGTTAAATATATTACTTTCACTGAGCCTATATTATGTATTGAAATGTATTTATTTCAATAAACTAATTTATGTTTTGTGCCACGCTATCCCAAAGCATAAGTAAAATTTATGTAAATGATTATTTTGCGTCATAGTATCCAAACAAAGGGAAATGTATGCAAGTGGATAATATGACGCAAAATAATCATTTACATAAATTTTACTTATGATTTGGGATAGCGTGGCACAAAACATAAATCAGTTTATTGAAATAAATACAATACATAATATAGGCTCAGTGAAAGTAATATATTTAACAGTGTATTGAAAAATTAAAAGTATTGTTTGTATGTGTAAATATACTTTAGAAGACAAACGAAAAATAATTTAAATTGAATTTTAAAACAATCCTACTAAATTCACATCAAGGTGTCACTCAAATTTTGATATCATTTCTTTTAAAACCCATAATTTGAATTCCTGAGAGATCTGAATGAAAAAGCATCAGCAAATAAATTTTATATATGTTTTCATGTTAAGGTAATAATTGCACCTGTGAATATAAATAAAACTAAAAAGAAAATGATGATTTAAAAAAATATTATTAACATAGCGTCACTCAAATTTGATATCATTGCTTTTAAGACCCATATTTAAAATTCTTAGAGCCAAACGAAAGTGCTGCGCACAACTTTTAACCCGTTAAGGGTTTTTGTACTGATATTATATACCGGTGCCCCTCAAGGGGTTAATCTGGATATTGCAGTGACTGATTTATTTAAGTTTATATCTCTTCTGTCTATCTCTTCTCAGGCATTGTACTTGTCTAAAAGTCTATTTTTAAGACTTTTAGACATGTACAATGCTTGTTTATGTGTTGGAAAATAAAATAATGTCTGTGAAAATAGGTAGTACAAAGAATCATTATGTTAAAAATGACATTATGAACGATCATACATAAAGAACTGTATTTTAATAATTTAAATGATTCTTTTTTCAATAGGGTATCTGACAAAACACACTCCATGGAACTTCCAAGGAGCTTGGCCTCATAATTTCTCATTAGAAAGTTTCTATTTTATATTACAATCTCAGAATTTGTAGTCACCTCTTTTAATCATGGAATTTGTAACATTTTTCTGAGGTTAAATAAGACAAAAAATTATATTAAAATACAGTGGTAAATATGTACGTACGTTAATCTGAAGTCGATGACATCGATTTTATTTGTGATTTTATTCTGAGAACACTTTTAAGTTCAGAAACAAATTGGTTGGATTGATGATTACAAAAGTAAAAGTGTGCTCAGAAAAAAACTGCAACCAAAATAAAAAAAGTGCAAAAATACAAAATTAGACATCGACCTCAGATACCCTATGCCAAAAGGATCGGTTAGAAATAGTGAAATGCAAACAAGAATTTTGTAGAGAACATTTCTATTGATTAAAGGTTAGCTTGTGAATTAGTGATGGGAGTATTCGAATTCAAAATGTCTGAGGTCTCGATTCAGTCAAGTTCTCAAGTGATCTCGATTCGGACGGGAGTATTCGAATACAAGCCACCTGGCATTTGTGTCGGTGACGAAAACGAAAACTGTGGTTTTCGATTGCATTCAGTTCTTATATAGCTCGAGTTTTCTATGTTTTCATAAGCTGCGCCAGTGAATGCTAGTATTCAAATACTACACTCCGCACTGTTTAAAACATTTCTCCGGAATCTTAAGGCTAGTAGGATGGATGATCGGAGCTGTTTTAGTTTTATTTTTTCAAATGTGTACAGCTAAGCTACACATTTTTTTTCTTTTTTTTTTTTTTTTTTTTTTTTTTTTTTTAAGAACATATGAATTTAAACTTACATAAAATTCTGTAAATTTGTAATTAAACATCATATGTCAAATTTTATGTTTTTTTTTTCTTTTTTTATAATATAACAGAAAATAATACTCATAGTGGAAAATTAATTTGTACTATTCGAAAAAGAAATTTTTTATTGATTATGAAGATTAACCCTTTGTAACTCAACAACTCCGATATAAAAATTACTAACTTAGATGTTAGAAAACGTCATTTTAAGCATGTAAAAATAATATTTTTTTTTTAAATAAAAACATAAAAATAAAAACATAGTGACTAAAAGGTGTTTTTTTTTATATCTGGAACAAACAGAAAATTACATTTTTCTTATAAATATTGTAACTTTTCTATTACAAAATTGTAAAGTATTTATTACAAAACAGAAAAAATTCTATTCTTGAACGTCTCCATCCTTTTTATTTTTTCAAAATTTACGAAGTTAATTTTAAAAATAACGATAACTGCTTCGTTAGAAAATAGCCTAGTGTTCTAAAGAAAAAAAAAACCCTATAATGATAAAATTAGAAGTTTGTGTTTTTCTGCCTGCCTGGTGTGCTGTATTCTAACCAGACCGCTGTATGCAGAGTAACAAAATTTGGCAGGAAGGTACTTGTAATATCTGATGTTATGCAGATCCAAGACAGTTTTGGGGTTTTTGTATTAAATTTTTTCATAAGAATTTTTTTAAAGCGTTTTTTATCGAAATTCTCCACATTAGTAAAATGAATCCAGTTTCAATATTTTACCCCGATTTAGTAAATGATGTTCTTTTTTCAATAAAGTTTATTCGGAATTTCTACAGTGATTTTTGAACCCCAAATTTTAGGTACGTTTGAATGAATTTTCGTTTAAAAATTTGTTTTGAAACATTTTTAAATATATATAAAACCTAAGCAGACCGGAGCGTGCATAGCACACCCAGTGTACACTGTTCTCCTCCTAACTCTATGTTCGTTTGGAGGAATTTTTGTTTAAAAATATAAAATCATACCAATTCCAGGTTCGTTTTGTTTAAAAACATAGACCGCAGCACGTTCGCGGCCGAAGACAGTGGGGTGGACAACTCTATGTACGTTTGGATTTATTTTAGTTAAAAAATATCTAATAATTAATCTTTGATTTTAGGTAAATTTAAGGTTAGTATCAGCCCGGGCAATGCAGTGCGTGCCAGCTAGTGCAAAAAAAAAGAAAAAAAACATGAAATTATCTGAATTACGATTTTTTTGTCACAACTCATCGTGCAAGACAATTTTTTACACATCAACAATAGTAATACATACATTTACCAATTAGGAAATACTAAGTATTCAACAATAAATATGCACCAACATTTTTCAAAATAAAGAAATAAAACAGTTTTATTTTTTTTTTCTCATTCCGTCCTGAATTTCCGTGTAAGATTAATTTTAAACGTATGAACGTTAAAAGGAAAACAAAATTACAAATCCATACTTACTATTGTCAAGTATAAAGGGTATTAAGTATTAAATAACAAAGTTTATTACAGGGTTTCCACAATCCTTCAATTTATGGTACCATTATTACTGAATAGTAATCGTCGCATTATTTAATCGCAGATCAAAAAAAAATTTCGACTAAAATAATCAGAATAATTTTCTCTTTTTTATTTTTAAATAATCAGATACAGAAAATTTAATTAAATTTCCATATCTCTACACCTTTGCCGGCACTTATGATAAAATAATGTACAAACTAGGTAGCACCCCCCCCCCCCCCCCCCCGCCACCCCAAAAAGAACGAAATTCTGCTTACACCTATACTGACTTTTCTAAAATATCCATACTTAGTATTATCAAGTATAAAGGGTATTAAGCATTGAATAACAAGGTTTATTGCATGGTTCCCATAATTTTTCAATTTCTTGTACCATTATTAATGAATAATAATCGTTGCATTATTTAATCGCAGAATTTTTGCCATTAAATAAGAAAGTTCGGAAACAGTGTTGCTCAATGGCACCCATTTGAACCCTATATGGCACCCATTTGGACACATACTTTTTTTAAAATTATTATTGAACTATAACATTTAAAATAAAAACAACAATAAAACAAACAATTTCGCATGCTGGAGAGTAAAATATTACAGTTTGAAAAAAGAAAGTTTTTCTTGATTTAATCAACAAAAAATTTTTCCTGTTCTAGATTATTCAAAAAGTTCTGGGTAGATTAATCATTAAAACGTTACCATTTAATTTTCTAAGGAAAGTTTCACCATTGAAAAATTAAGCAAAAAAAAAAAAAAAAAAAAAAAGTAATATGACTATCTCAATTTTTATCCGAACGCAAAAACAACATGAAAACAACTGTAACGGACACGTGAAAATAAAAAAGAGAGAGAGAGAGACAGACAGGTGATTTTACGTAGAACAAACATTTGAATGTCACCCTCATCAAGTTTGAACAAAGTCTGGAGTAGTTTTCAGTTCTAGAACATTTGAATACAAAGTTTTCGAATGTTGGTTTCGATTCTGAAAAGTATTCGAAAACTAAGGTATCGATTCTTAAAAGATCTCGAATCGGCCCATCACTATTGTGAATGTCGTTGTGTGACTAGTAGGTTCCTAAAGACGCAGACGACATCTGGAATGTAAGATCGATGCAGATTTAGTGTGGTGTTTATGACCATGTAACCTATTTATTTTTAACTCTTCCCAATATAGTCGATAAGTAGTTTATGAATTCGGTTTGTCTGTCTGCCCGAGCTATAACTCGCGTAAATATACCCGGATTTCCATGAAATTGATATATGTTATTAAGGTTTACTGAAAGTGTTAATACACGAGGCGTCAAGTCGCCGCCACTTCCAGGCGACACCCATGTAAACCTATGGCTTCAGAATAGTTGCTCGGTAGCAAGCAACTTTCTTTTGTCGGGGCAATTTTGTCGCTCGGCTACGGGCGACATCGCGACTAACAGCCAATCAAATGCTTAGGACGGCTACGGCAGATCGGTCTCGGCACGATGGAGAACATTTTTGTTATTTATTTCGTCACACAGTGTCCAATAATGTACGTAATATACGTAAATTTCTTCAAAATGAAAAATAGGATGAAAGATTACATGAAATAAGCCGAGAATTACAAGAAACATCGCTGAATTCTGCTTCCATCTTTAGAGTTGGTAAGTGTGACTTTTGTATTTATCTTTTTTATTCTAAACTATATTGTATCTAATGTTAAATACGATAACAGTTAATTTCTTTAATTCATTCTCGTGTTCATTAAAAGTATTTCATTGTTTTTATTCTTATTAATGTCGGGCTTATTAATGTCGTAATTTCCGTAATGATATTTTGACGCTATTTCGAAACTTTCTCGCCAACCTGTTTATTTACATTTTATTTTATCAGCGATATATGTCAATGTAATGTTAAAAAGGAAATTTTACGGTTTTTTGACAGGTTGAAAATAAAATAGTCTAATTACATTTTCTGATATTAAACTTAAAATAAAAAGAAATTAATAATTCTTGCTAATGAATATTGACATTGAGTGTTAGCAAACATTCAATTAAATAGATATAATATATTTCTTTGTCATCCAACTGCCTAAAAAAAAAAAAAAAAAAAAAAAAAAAAATTGGAGAAACTAGCAAAAGTTTTCACATACGCACCACATCACTGGTAATTAATTAATTATCATTTTATAGCAATAATTAGAATGTAAATTCAAACATTTAAAATTAGATGGAGAAATTGTAATTTGAAGTCATAACTTTCTTGCTAATATTCTGTACGAAATCATTTAACATTAGTTACTACTGTGTCATTTGATTTGGCAATGATTGTACCCAATATTTGTCCATTTCTTTCAATTTTGGGGGAAGGATAATATGAAGGAGACAAGAATTTGTTTGCATATTGGTAAAAAGTGAAATAACTCTATAAGCGTTTTAGTGATGTAACTGATTTTATAATCTACCCCAAAAATTCATTCATTACCCCCAAAAATTCACTGGCGTGTATTAATGATGTTTCAAAAAAATAATTATTATGTGAAGAGGGATGTAAGATTTTCTTTCTGTGTGTGTTTGCAAATATTTTTAAAAAATGTTTTTAACTATTTTCTCCAGTTTTATTGTATTTTAAAATAATGAAAAGCAAATTTAATTTGCGAAGGTTTTTCAGTATTTCATCACAATCACCTTTTGTTTTCGTGAAATTGGAATGTTGCTTTTCATGATTCAACTTTTTGAAAAAAAAAAATCTTTTAATTTTCTTACAAATATTCACTTCTTTCTTGATCATATTGAATAAGTATGTATATATGCTCAGGTATATTTTTCGGTACATTTATGTTAGCCGGTCGTCAGTGATATATATATATATACCGTAATTTCCGGCGTATAAGTAATTTCCGTAGTATACCGTAATTTCCGGCGACTCTTTGAGCTGCGGCTTATACGCCGCGGCGTATAAGCCGCAGCTCAAAGAGTCGTTTTTCGACCCAGAAATTTTATTCAATAATTGTAGTTAAATATTTACAGCGATCTTTTAAGTTACATTTTATAAAATAATATTTCTGGGTCGAAAAAGGACTCTTTGAGCTGCGGATTATACGCCGGAAATTACGGTATATTATATATAGGTATATAAATACATATGTATGTGTCTATGGGAGGCCGGTACACAGTAGACCACCCCCTAATATATATATATATATTTTTAAATTAAGCTTCTCTTCTATTCTAATAGACGACAGCAGTGGATTGATTATTTATAGCCATCAGAGAACATGTTTAGCTCAGAATGTACCAAAAATTTTCATCATATTTTTATTTTTTTAGTAATTAAAAGTTGTAGATAAATAAGATAAAACATAATTTTTGCAAAGGTAAGATACTTGTTTTTATTTAACTTTAAAGTTAATATGGTCAAAAGAAAGCTATAAACAATATTAATATGATTATTTATTGAACTTCAACATGGGGCACAGTGGACCACCTTCCACTCTGCTCCTGTAATGCAGAATGTTCAAAATATTTAATAATTGCTTATTTTCTATAAATAAATATTGTTTTAAAGTAGTTATTTAACTGTAAAATAAAGTAAAGAAAAATAACAAATTATTTAACATAGTAAGAAATATTTTGTTTTGTATTCACTGCTTTTGAAAAAATATAACTGTAGCCTAATTGATGATGATTCTATTCAAGTAAGATTCATGAGATGCAAATTGAATGGAAATCAGTTTATTTTTCCAGAGACTGTAGGTGAATCTGTTGTTGATGTTAATAATTTCATAATGTTGGTCCCAGACCCAAAAATTATTCATCTAAATTTATTCATCTAAATTAACTTCATCTAAATTAACTTCTAAATTAACTTCATCTAAATTACAATTGTTCCTGTATTAATCTGTTATTATTTTCAAAATATAATTTATTTTTTATTTTTTTCAAAATGTTACTTGCAAATTTATATTACTATGTTATTTTGGAGGTAAAGGCAAAACAAGGAAGAATTACATTAATGAAAAATAGGTATATATTGCATTTCAGATAATATCTAATAGCGGTCCACTTTATGCGTGTACATAAATATATATTTTTTGAAAAATGTATTGAAAGTTATGTTCTGAAAAAATTATGATGAATGTAAAATGGTTTAAGGAATACACAAAAATATTTTCAGGTAGATCAGTCTGTCTGTTAAAGAGAAAAAAAAAATAACTGAAAAAGTTAATAAAAAATGACAAAAATCTGTCGTATTTGTTACTTTGAAATAAATTATCACCAACCCCCCCCCCAAATTTGAAGCTTCCCTTCCCCCTAATAAACAAAGTTTACAGTATTTAAAATTATTTCTTTATGTTTTTTAAGTTTCCTTGTGTTACTTTACATAAACGATCCACAAATATATTTTTTTAATTGTTCTCTGAATTGTCTACTGCTTGTTTACCCCACCCACCCCCGTCCAGCATACAAAGTAAAAAATATTTTTGGCAACAAATCATTCTATATTTTCAAAGGGGGATTTTCTAAATATGGGGGGGGGGGCTGCCTGTATTAATGGTATCCTAATCGCATCTCTCAATTTCGTGTATATATCAGCATTTTTAACAATAAACACAATCAGCGGACTTATAAATCATACCTTTAAACTCTGTTATACAAGTATTTTTACTAAAATTCGAAGAAATGTCTGTTTTATACAATGTGCTATTAAAATTTAACCGAAAATCTTGTTAAAAGCAGCAAAATAAGTTTGAAAACCATCATATTGGCACGGTCGCTCGCTTGGCTGCCAATTTAGAGCGATGAGTAAAGGAGCACGGGAGCGGGTTCAAATATTATTTTGGCAACCCCGGTTGAATGATCTGGTGGGAGGAGTTTGTGGAGGCGATTTTTTGTCGCTCCCAATTCACGTGTAATAGCGCTATAAGTCATGTTTGGAATTGAAAATGTAGTGTGTAGTGTTTATAATTCGTTTATAGGGGCAATCAGAAGAATACCGTTACATCACAGTCTACGAGGAAAAATCATTTACGATGTATTTTAATGATGTTACATTATTTCAAACAAATTGAAATTGATATATATGTCTGAGGTGCACTTCAAGATGCTTACTATGAAATATGTGTGCATAGTATTTATCGATCATTTACAGGGATACTCAAAGTAATTCCGTTACATTACAGTCTCTTTCGAAAAATTGTTTGCGGTGTATTTCAATGATATTAAACTATTTGAAGTATATTAAAATTAATATATATCACAGAGGTTAAGTAAAAAATGCTTACTATAGAATACAGTGAGCGTACAGTCTAAAAACAACATTTTCACAACTGAGCAAAAAATACTCAAATCTGAGTTTGTTGGATAGTAAAAATGGCTCCGAATCAAAATTACTCAAGTTTGAAACATGTATATACTCATTACTGAAAACATGCACACATTCAAGAATAAAACATCATGTGCTCATATTTGACTATGTCCATGTTTCAAAAATGAGTATGAACTAATTGTAATCATTTTTGAGTATGTCCATGTTTCAATGAATATGAACTGATCACTATTTGCTCACTCCTCATATTTGAAAAAAAAAAAAGTTTCAGAACAAAATGAAAACATCGATTTGCTCAGATTTGCTCAGTCTCATTTTTCTCAGCGTAGTTTTCATCGTTCATTTACAGGGATATACAGAAGAATTCGGTTACAGTACTATCTATGGAAATAATTGATGAAAGTGCCTTTCAATTGTGGTAAGCGCTGTTAAATTTAACAGATTTTTTTTTTTTTTGCATATTACTAAGTGTGTATAAATTCTATGCATCATATGCAGGGCTGCATGAAACATCTCCAGTGCATTTCCCGTTTATTGATGGAAATTATTGAAAGGGAATTTTCAACTGTGTTATACGTTACCTAACTAAACAAAATTTTTGCATGCTATGTAATATATATACAAATCTATAGATGATACACAGGGTTGCACAGAGGAATTCGAATATTTTTCGGGCTATTGTTGTTAATTGCTGAAATTATGTTTTCAAATGTGTAATACTTTTTATAAATTGTTTACTTAGATATTACCTTCCACCTTTTTAACACTTTTTAGAACTACCATGAGCTGTCATTTTGACGGTTACCTAATGAATATATTCCGATTCGAACCAGAAATTTCTTTTTTAAATAAATTAAATATAAAACTCAGAGAAGTACGTTAAATGAATAACTTAAGTAGTTTTAAGTAAAATTTCTGGTGTGAAATAGTTTTGAAAAACTTGAGTAAAATTTCCGATAGTTCTAGTGTTAAAAAGTGAAATTTTATTACAGTATTCTGAATATGTTGGAAAGTGTTTCACAATCAATGTTTGACGCATGATTTTTCGTTCTGTTAAGAGATATACCTTTTTTAAAAAGGAATATACAAGATTTTTTTAATTGCTTAAAAAGACGTGTTTTAGTTTAACACAAAAAGTGCTTGTTATATAAATAATTGTATTCAGTGTGACTTAAATTTTTATTTACCTCTGCCAAATTATCTATTACTTTATATCAGGGGTGTCAAACTGCAGTCCACCTGATACCACTAAATTTTAAAACAAATAAACGACTTGTGGAATTGCAGAAATTCGATAAGGAAAAGTTTACTATAAAATTTTAGTGGTATCCGGCGAGCCACAGTTTGACACCCCTCTGCTTTAGATCAATTAAGTACAATTTTACAAAATGTAGATACGAGGGCTATCCAGAAAGTAGATTACGTTTTGGAATAAAAAATAAACAAAGTATAGGAAACAAATTTTATTATATACAGATGAAAGCCACACTCAAATACTACTTTTCTACATAGTCACCATACAAATTAAGGCATTTATCGTAGCGATGTACGAGCTTGGAAATGCCTTCGTCGAAAAATTCGGCCGCCTGCGCCTTCAACCAACAGTTCACGTGTTTCACCCATGTTTCATCACCAGTAACGATGCGATCGAGTAAAGAGTCACCATCCTTATGGTAAGCGTCCAAAAAGTTCAACGCTGCAGCCATTCGCTGATTTTTGTGGTCCTCTGTCAAGATTTTTGGAATCCATCTTGCACAAAACTTGTGGTAACCAAGCTTTTCGCTGATGATTTCGTGCAACAAACTTCGCGAAATTTGTGGAAAACTCAAAGAAAGTTCCGTTATTGTGAACTTATTACTGCACGCACCTCGCAGCTCGCGGGATTTTCAATTAACGCAGACATTTCAAACCGTCACAGTATCTGAACGGAGCACAGCACGAACCTCTCACTAGCACGGCTAGATGCCGACTGAGCTGCGCAACGCTCTGACCCCAAGATGGCCGCGCTAGCCCCGCCCCTAGCGGACACAGACGAAAACGTAATCTACTTTCTGGATAGCCCTCGTACATAGCTGAAAACGTTTATCTTTATAACAACCACTGCTAAAGAATAGAAATTTAGCCTAATTTAATCGTAGATTCTTCGAGTATATAAGACAAAAATTTCTATTCTTAGATAGTGGTGACAAAAACGGGTAAGATATGGCAACTTTACATATAACATCTTCAAATCAATCATCCATGAATGTTAATTATTTGTCTTCGGTTTGTGAGAAGAGTGAGCAGAGTCTGATTACCGCAGTGGTAAGCTTCTACCCCTATTTTTGATCGGTAATTTAGCCTTATTTAAACGCAAAAATTCTGCTATCAATAAGACAAAAATATTATTCGTAAATACTGGTGAAGTTTTCCTCTGCGGTAATCATGTGTTTTAAAGAGACGAGAATGATAAATGTAAAGGCTAATAACGTATTTGCATACTTATGTAACAATATTTAAAGATATAAATTAAGCAATATTATACTATACAACTCAACACCAAGTAAACTTATAACTATTTCTAAGGAAGCACAAAAAAGAAAACAAAAATTTGCTTGCATATATACGTAACAATTATTTAAAATATTAATTAGGCAATTTTATGCCATAAAACTCAACACAAAGTTATATTATTATTATTTCTCAGAAAGCGCTAAAAATTAACTAAAAACGTGTTTGCATAAAACAATATTTGCATAACAATATTTTGAAATATTAATTAAGCAATATTAACCTATACAACTCAACACAAAGTAAACTTATTACTATTCCTAAGAAAGAGGAAAAAAATTACGCTTGAAACGCTTTTGCATCTTTATAAAACTAACGTTTAAAGATCTTTCATAGGCAAACCAAACAATAAAACTAGTATTAATGTTACTCTTTCAAACGATACTGTTTTATAAATTATAAATACATCTAAATTTTAGTACATGTTAAAACATCTACAAAACTACATACATTTTAAAATCTTTAAAGTTAATGTATAAACATACTGCCTAATTCCCTTTCTTCTGCTTTTTACCCCTGTACAAATATTTTCCATAAAAGATGAAAAGCATTTACTTAGCTTAAACAAACATAGATTGTAAACAGCAAATTTTCAGAAACTGGAGTTAGGGGAAAAGTATTAGCAAATTCATTGGATATTTAGCTGTCGCTAAATTTTTAAAACTGAATAAAAGTAAGGGAAATAAAGGCTGTAGACAAGATTTAATGAATATAAATAGCTCCATGCATGTAACAAAATAAGATAAATTAGAAATTAAATTCTCGTATTCATGTTTGTTTCCTGTTTAATCCCTCAAGCACCATATTCGATTTAGTGATAGTATGCTGAATACCAGCTATGTTAAATTTCGTCAAAAATACAAAATTCACACCGGAAATTTTAAAAGAATAATTTTAATATTTGCAATCACGAAAAGTCTGTCATTACATAAAATACAAATTACTACTATAGCTTTGTGGTATGAATTCAAAATTTTGAATTAAACAAGAACGAAAAATCATGCATCAAGCATAGATTATTTAACACTTTCCAACACTTCCAAAATAATTTTACAAATCATTACCGTTTAATAAGCTGAAAGATAACATGTAAGTAAACAATTTGGAAAACGCATAACCTATTTAAAAACGTAATTTCAAGAATTTCCAACCTATACAATATTCGGAAAAATATCCGAATACTTTTATTCAGCCCTGTATAGGATCTATAGATTTGTATATATAGTACATAGGATGCTAAATTTTAGTTTAGTTAGGAAACGAGTAGCACAGTTTAAAATTCTCCTTCTGGAGTTTCTGTCAATAAACGGAAATGTGTTCGCGAACTTTTGTGCTGCCCTGTATAAGATCTACAGAATTGATACACACCAAGTAATAGACGAAAAGTGAGTTAGATTTAAAATCGCGTTCAGCAACTTAAAACGCACTTCCAGGGATTATTGTTAACTGACAGTAGAGAATTCTTTTGCGTGTCCCTGTAAATGATCGATGACTGCTATACACACACTATTCTGTAGTTAGCCTCTTGTAATGCACCTTAGTGATATATATAAATTTCAATACGTTTAAAATAGTGAAACATTATTTAATTAAACCGCAAACGATTTTTCTCCATAGACGTAATGTAACGGAATTCTTTTGACTGACCCTGTACAGTAACTAGAAGTGCTATGCACACCCTATTCCCTATTACCGTAATTTCCGGCGTATAATCCGCAGCTCAAAGAGTCGTTTTTCGACCCAGAAATATTATTTTATAAAATGTAATTTAAAAGATCGCTGTAAATATTTAACTACAATTATTGAATAAAATTTCTGGGTCGAAAAACGACTCTTTGAGCTGCGGATTATACGCCGGAAATTACGGTAAGCTTCTTGTAATGCACCTTCTTGATATATATCAATTACAATGTGTTTGCAATTGTGTAACATCATTAAAATAAACCGCAAATGTTTTTTCCCCATAGACCGTAATGTAACGGAATTCTTTTGAGTGTCCCTGTAAAAAAACTATAAGTGCTACACACTTCAGTTGAAATAGGGAAAACATGCTATAGATAACGACAATAACATATAAAAATTGCAGGGCAATCCGAGCATATTTACGGGAGTTATAGCTCGGACAGACGGCCAGACAAACCGAAGTCATAAACACTTTTCAACTAGGTTGGAAAGTGTTAAAAAAGAGCAAATTGGCAACCTCGACGTACGCACATACTTCCTGGTATTTCCAATAGAGGTGTTTATGACGCACACAGGTACGTCGTGGTGCTTAAGGAGTTAATAATAATAGATGTAGCAAAAATATTTTGATAAAACAAGATTGTCATAAATATAAAAGTTAATTTTTAAGCTGTACGTCTCTTTGATATGCAATACATATAATTGATATAATAACCCTTTTTACAACAAGTTAAAAGTAATAGTGACTAATGAGAAAAAATTTCCTAATTCTAATCCATAACAAAGCAATCGCTGCAACGCCGTTTTTTTTTTTTTTTTTTTTTTTTTTTTTTTTTTTTCATGATACGGATTGTTTTCACCATAAATGACACGTTGTTTCTGCGAGAGATAGAAAAATATATCACTCAAAAATAAAAATTTAAATAAAGATTTTGTTATCGAGTATAGCCAACGGGTATTTATAAGGGCATAAACGAACCCATGATTTAAGCCCCTGCATCAGAGAAT
The DNA here is from genome assembly GCA_963931845.1 of Maratus michaelseni. Lineage (NCBI taxonomy): Eukaryota > Metazoa > Arthropoda > Arachnida > Araneae > Salticidae > Maratus > Maratus michaelseni. Next base: position 223,241,073 of record OZ007595.1, read on the forward strand.
CGTTATTATTAGTAAGTAAAAAATAAATGACTATGATATTTATGTATATTATAAATTAATTAAAAAAAAGGAAATATATCGAATCAGCTAAACTCAGTGAGGCAAGAATTGTAGTACTTTTCTGTATTTAAATAAGGCCAAAAATTCTATTACAAAATTGTGGCAAAAACGTACGAATCAAGCATTAGAAATGACACAAAAATTCGTTTAAAAATATTGAAATGAAAACGAGATATTTTAAAATAACTGTCCCGTAGGATTAACATTACAGGGTTCGTACGCTTATCGAACAATTTTTTAATCGAATTTTTCTATTTCATATTTTAACAGCAGAAACTGTAGACGTCTCGTTTAATTACAGGACTTTTAGTACTTTTCTGTATTTGAATAAGTAAAAAATTCTATTAAAAAATTGTGACAAAAACATACGAACTCTGCATTAGCGAGCGGGTGTTTTCCTGCTAACTTCTCTGTTTTTCGCTAGGTCATGGTGTAAGTGGTCTCATAGCGTAGTGCATAGCCACTTTACTGCATCTAGACACCAAGTTTATGGTTATAGCCAGCGGCGTAGCCAAGGATGGGGGTGCAAATTCTCAGGTACCACTAATATTGTAAAGTATTCTTCTTCTTGATGATCGCAGACTGTTCTCTGGTTAGATAAGGCAAAGAAAACTTTACAATATAAGTGGTATGCAGAGCATCTGGATCCCCACCCTGGCTACGCCACTGGATAGCTGGCGCCGTTCTGAAGTGAATTGAAGTGAACAGAACTTTAGTATACAAACAGTACCTGTATAAAAACAATAATAGTTTTTAATTATACGCACGATTTTCTATTATAGACGTTTTCTAGCTCCATTCTCAACAAACATTTTTGAGTTAAGGCCCCAAATTACTATGATTAGTTGTTTTTTTTTTATCTGCAAGTTATTTTTACAAACAGTTTCACAGGGCTATGCGACTACCACTGTTTTATGTACAGGTATTTTATAAGACCTGTTTATCACTACTACTACAACTACTACTACAGTGTGCTAATATTGTTGCTTGTTTTGAGTCATGTTTATCACGGCGCCCTTCATTTTTCGCCATTCACTGAAATGCGCCTCTGGTTAGTGAAAGGTTTGGCTCCGCCCCCTAAATACTAGGTCTATGTACTGACACAAAAATGGCGGCTGTCGTAGGCGGTTCTTTCAGAGTTTGTACGGTCCCTTGAATCTAATAACCAGTATTTTCTTAAAGTATTCTTCGCCTTATTTAATATCAGAATAAAGGCGAAAAATGGACGGTGGGCCTGGTATAATCATGTTCCGTGAATCTTATTTTCATGTAATTTGCTTTAACCCTTAATTGCAGAGTGATGTAAATTTCCATCACTTTTTATTTAACTTTTAATAAATAAATCAACTTTATCGCCACCACTATATTTATATAGAAATATTAATGCAGTAAATTTCTCCTGAACTATGTTGCTGAACAAAGTTAAAAATCTATCTTAAAATTTCTGGTGTTTAATATTTAATATATGTATAAGAAACACGATTATAAAATAAAAACTCATGCAAAGAAGGGTTAAACATCATCAATCTACGTAATTCAAAATGAATCTTTTAATTAATTAATTTTAAAGCAATTGATAACTGATTTCATTTCAATATGCTTGAAAATCCATTAAATTTTCTAAATAAAAATTATTTCTCTCTGGTATTCTTAACATTTCGTTGTAAAAATGAGTGATAATTTTTGTCATTTTTGTCGAAAATGAAATTTTAGTTTGCGTGACCAGTTGGCTGTTCTAAATGAATCCGGAAAATTTATCGCATATCAATAACAGTTTTCTATGCATTTAACCAGCCCTTTTTACTCGAAATTTATATTAAATGAAATATATGATAAAGACTTTCAAAAGCGTCGAAAGTAATACAAAAGTAATCAATTTTTACGTTACGAATATCAAATCTAAATTAACATTTCATGAGCGGGAAGCTTATTGACAGACTCTTCTTCCAATATATAGCTCCACCCATTGCTTTTAATTTTGCATTTTGAATCCTTAAAGCAAATTATAATCTGCAGGTGGGCACGCAACAGTTACATTACATACGTAAATTATTCGAGAAAGAATATTATATTTTATATGCGTGTTTTTAAGTATTAAAATAGGAGTAAGAGGCACATTTTTTGTTGAATATGTATCCAATAAAAACATAAATAGTCCCAGCCTTGCTATGTTTTAAATTAATTTTCATTTTTCTTATATTATAATATTATTTCTGTTGTTAACATCCCTTTTTCTAGGAATTTACGAAACGCACAACGACGAATGCGCTATCATTCGAAAGATTTTTGAAGTGGCTTCTGACATAGTACACTCACACGTGTTTTTTGATTAAAAATTGCTGTTAATTAAAAATTAAATCGGCATTGCTTTCATAAAGGAAATGAAAGGTTGATTAGTGTTGGCACAAAAATGAAATATCGACGCTCAGCAATGATTACAAAAAACTCCGCGCGGTCTGATTTTATATTTATGATTAAAAAGTAAAGTTTAAATTTAAATGTTTAGATTTAATTTAATGCCTGAGGAAGACCACTCGGTTGAGGGCGAACCCAGCCGTTGAGCATTTAATGTCTTCCCCGGTTAGCTCACCGGCACGCAGTGATTAAGCGGTGGCAGTACAAACTTCGCCAAATGTGTGGTCCTGCCGGGCAAAGCCCCACGTGACAGGCGGCAGAAACTAAAGACAAAAAAAAAATGGAATGTGTGGCATGGTGGGTCCTTCTTGTGGTGGGCGTGTTACGTTGAAGTGCTGTGGATGCCTTAAACTTGTCTGTTCTGGTAATTGTTGTTGTTGTTGTGGTGGGAACTCTCTTGTCTGGGGTGCTGGTGTTGGTGCGAATTCATATTCTAGATGTTGTCGTGTTTCTGCGTATATTTGTCTGAATGTGCTGCAGGTCGGGTCCGATACCTAATGATTTGTCTTGAAGTGTGTGCCTTGTTGCTGGTTGTGGAACTTGTAGTTGATGCAGCTTGTTGGCTTGGTGCAACTTGAGTCTGTGTGGGCTTCCCCGCAATTGACACAGGTCGGTGCCTCTCGTCTGCAGTGCTTCTCAACATGCATGAGGAATTGGCACTTTCTGCATCTTGGTACTGTGATGCCTTAGGGATTGTGTTGTTAGGTCGATGGTGAGGCCTCCATCTTCTATGATGCTATGTCCTAGTGATTTGGGAAGGAGTAGGATTAGGTTTTTTGAGTGGCTGTGTTTTCTGTTCTGGAGTTCTTTGAGTATACTGATTTCTTGTGTTGTGATGTCGTATAGGGTGGTGATTGCTAATTTAATTTTTTCTTCTGTAGTTGATGTGGGGACGTCTAGGAGTATCATCTTTTGTGGTGGAAGTGGCTTGGGGATTGCGTGTAGTTTTTCTTTGAGTGCTTCGTTTTTGTGGATGTCTTCTCTAAGTGTGTTAAGGTCTTGGGTTGTTTTACATTCAAGATCTATGTGGTGTCTTCTGTTTGGGATTTTGTTGGGCTTGAAATGTGCTGCATATGAATGTTGTCGGAGTGTAGAGTCTATTGCCTTGCTTGTGAGTTCTTCTATCCCTTTGATTATGAGTGTCTTTCGTTGTGTGTCGTCTGGGAGCTTATTGGGTTGCTGAGAAACAATGTGGCTGTAGGTGGGCAGTACGCCTCTGTTTTTGATGTCTGTTGTTGGGGCTTCTGGGGTTGTGTGTGGTTTGGTGTTGATGGTTTGTTATAGTGCTTCCACTATTTGTGAAGTGTCGGGGAGCTTTTGAATTAGTTGGTTGTGATTGTGTAATAGTTGCTTGCGGTGTTCTCTTGTTTCGTGTAGTTGATCTTCCAGGCATCGAACCCGCTCTGTGAGTGCTGTGTTTTGATTCTGAAGCTCTAGCATTTCTTGTAGGGTGAGTGCATCCGCTTGGTCGATGTTTTTCAGTATTGATTTTAGTGTTGGTAGAGTCTGTTTTTCTGGCTGTGTGTTTCTTTCCAGGCTTCCTGAGATTTGTTCGAGGATCCCCCTGGCTTTGTTGGTGAATTTTGCTATTGTTACTTCTTTCTTGTCTTCTGTGTAGAGGGAGGAGTTGCTCAGGTGGAAGTGTTTTGGTTTGAGTGAGATGTGCAATTGGTCGTCTGTGTCATCGTCTGTGCTTGATGGTAGTGTATACGCTGGAATTTTGAAGAAAGGATTGGGCTCCTTGATGTTGTCTGACGTGGTACTTGACATATCTTGGCTTTTGAGTTTTGAGGATCTGCGTTTGGGGGTGCGGCTCATGCTAACTGTGGAACAAAATAATGAGATGAAGAAAAAAGAAGACTACAGACCCTTGGCCATCGCCGACACTCTTCCTGTCCATAATGTCTACGTAGGCCAGCAGCATGTTTCTAATCAGAGAAGGTGAGTGAAGAGAAGTTTTTGGGTGTTTGCCATGCACTGCTAATAGGAAGGATGGAGTCACGGGATGAATGGGGTACACTGAAAATGAGAGGGGAGGGGCCGGAACAAGAGCCAGCACCAGCAGGGCACATGCCCGCAGAGTGGCCGCTAGAAAGGGGAAGAGTAGGGAGAAGGTACTTGAGGGAGTGCTGTGGGATGAATGTGAATCCTGGCCGAAGCGGATGACGTCATCCTTTAATGCAGTTAAAATACGATTGTTAATTTTTTTTTCTCGCGCGTGCCTTTTACGACTATCTTGGATTAGTTTTTACAGTGACTTTGATGGAATAAATGAGATGATATTCTGTTTTGACTAATGTTGTTTGCAGAAATTTTTATCCTTACTTTTTCTTTAGAAGTTTAAACATGCATCTAAAAAATATTAGATATTGTGCTAAAAATATTAGATTGTAGTGCGAAATCCTCGAACGGGCTCACAAGTTTAGTTTTATTAATAGCTGTTACCCGTAACTTCTTTTAAGTACGATTTAAAGAAGAATCAGTACACTAATAAGCAATCACTGGAATAAATAATTGCACTCACTGATAATTAAAAACATACGAAATTAACCCATTTGCATCTAGCGAACATATGCGATCATTTCAGGAATTTCTTTTTCATTTAGAAATTACGAGTCCAAACCGGAAATTCCGAAAAAAGGAATTTAATTTCATGTAAACACGAAACGTCTCATTAAATGAAACAAAAATTACTATTCAGAATTTCTGGTATGAGTTTGGAATTTCTGAATAAAAAAGAAATTCCTGAAATGCACGCATCTATGTACCAATGATGCAAATGGGTTGACAATACTTTTAGTGACTCAATTTTGCATATTTATGTTTTTATATATAAGATCATTTCTAGTTCATTCACGCATTTGAAATTTCATACTATTTCTGTAAGATTAAGTATCTTGAATAAACTTACTTTCTTGTGACTTTATTTTATATTTTTTATTTATTGCGTTTATGGATACACATTTAGCCTACGTTTTCGTGTCAAACAATGTTTTAAGGTATTATGTTAGTAAATATTTTTCAGAAAAATTATTTATTAATCGGTCACTTTAAATATGACTTTAAGTGACAGACATGAATTAATTTAAGAAATCGAAAAATTAACATACAACATAATATTTTTATTCAAAAACATCACACATTTTGTAGAAAATGACAGCTATATGCTACTTAGTTGATCGCAGAGATAAAGAAAAAGTCTTGTTATCACGCAGAAAATAAAAACGTGGTGGAGCATAAAACAACCAATATAAATCATTAAAAAAAATGAAAAAATGTCTTTAACTTCCACGTATTTAATTAATTTTTATTTTACAGCGGAAGATCTACCAACTATGTCAAAATATTTATGATGTCCAAAAGACTCCGAAAGTCTAAATAACACATTGGATGCGGAGAACGTAAAAATACATTTTATATACATTGATAGTAGAAATTATGTGAAACTGATTATTACTGATCGTGTGAAATTTTTTGTACAGAAGAAAAAATAAAATGTAAACCAAGCGTACTTAATTACAGATTCATACTTTCCAACGTTCAATTAATATTCCGTATATCTCCCGACCCATAATCAAATGGTTAATCAACCAAAATACTTTTCGAAAAAGAAATTTACATTTTTTAAAAATATCCGTTTTTACAAGAAATCATTGTAAGCATTAATTTATGTCGAAGATTTTAGAACATTGATTGGAATCTTTCCGGAAATATTTCAATGACATGTTATTACTGTAGTACAATCTATTTAGAAAAGATAGCAAACAATTACTCAAGGAAAATAAACAGAATTGTGAAAGGTAATTAAAAAAATTATTAATTAAACCACTCTGAAGCGTAAATAATAGCTGTAAATCAGTTTTTTATTTTTATTTTTATTTAGTTTTAAACAGCTCTCAAAGAAACAAAAACAAAACATTGATAAAGTAAGTGCAATAAATAAGAAGTAATGGATAAAAACCCTCAGTGTTCCGTCAATTTTACATCATATCTGTACAACACGAGGCTAACGAAAAAGACAGGCTACCGCGGTGCATTCCACTTACCTTTTTTACAGACCGCTAGAGTGACGTGTGGCTCTTTTCGTACACCTTCATTGGTGTATTCGAGCATCACGTGACTCCGGCGGTCTGTAAAAAAAGATACGCGAAAAGCACCGCGGTAGCCTTTCTTTTTCGTTAGCCTCGTGTACAACATTCGACTTCATCTTTACATTTAAAAGCTATTTTATTATTTTTTACTTCTACATTCTTGTTTAAACAAAACATGCACGTTATATAAAATATCCATATTATTAGAAAATAATCGCTGCAGTAATTTCTGTCAAATCTTTCAAAATAATGCTTAATATCTTTCCGAAAATATTTCCTCATCATGAAGCTGCTTCAATAACATCTATTTACAGAAGAAGGCAAACATTTACACAAGAAAAAACAAAAGAAAAATTGTGTAAACCAACTACAAACGCTTGAAAACATTCCAAAGACGAAATATATTCTTTCTGGAACAAAGTATTATAGAAAACAATAGGTGAAGAAGGAAAACAAAGTTTATCGAGAACAAATTAATAACGCGGGAAAGCCTTATGATAAAAGAAATATATATAAACTCAGCCTTTTCATTACAAGATCTTCATGATGCCAAAATATTTAATCTTAGGCTATTTAAATATATAACTTGGTATTCTAAATTAGAAAATAACATAAAAGTAAAATTTAGATTGCACTTCCTTAATCAAGTAAACAGACTTATTAAACATTCATCTTTGCCCGTATTTGAATAGAAAGTTATTGGAAATAATTACTTTATAAAACAGATTTTATTAAAAATTACTATTTCGCATTTTCAATTCAATCTTAAACCTTTAAAAATTCGTTAATCCCTAATGATTCTTTGAACAAAAATTAATGAAAAGAAGTAAGAAAAATCATGCGTCAAGCATAGACTATGAAACACTTTCCAAAACATTCCGAATACTTTAACAAAACTTCACAGTTTAATAAATTGAAAGATGATGTCTAAGAAAAGATTTCGGAAAAGCATAATACATTCGAAAACTTGAATGATCCTCTAGAGTCTGAAAAATATCTGAATTCTTTTGTGCAGCTCTGTATATGATCTATAGGTTTGTATATACCGGGTGAACCAAAAGTTTGTTAAAACTTTAAAAAATCATAAAAAAGGAAAAAAAAATATGATAAAGAAGAGCGGTTTGCAAAAAAGGGCTCACAAGGTAGTCGGATGTTTTTTAGCAGAAAAAATAGTTAAAAATGTCACTGGTAGAGGGCGCTGACGACCTGAAGCACAATGAACAGGATAGCAGTACGCTCCATCCATTTATTCTTGCAATAAAAATTTTTCAACATGACCTCCAGACCACATTTTTCGGCTTCAGTTCTTCCGCCGTGCGAAATTTTCGCAACGCAACAGTTACTGACTCTCCGTTCAAATAGAACAACTTCACCAACAACGCTCGATCGGGTAATGATAACATTCTGAAAGCTAATGAGAAAAACCTTGTGTATCCCGGTCTTTTATTGCAGGATTCACTTGCATAATTCTGCTGAATTTCTCGCATGTTAGCGCCATCTACAGGTAACATTTTTATCTAAAATTTTTTTAGTACTAAGAAATATCCGTCTACTTTGTGAGCTCTTTCTTGCAAAACGCATTTCTTTATTATAATTTCTTCCTTTTTTATGATTTTTTAAAGTTTTTACGAACTTTTGGTTCACCCGGTATATACAATAGTATGACAAAATTTAGTTCAATTAGGAAACGCATAACACTCTTGAAATTTACTCTTTAGCAATTTCCATCAATAAGCGGAAATGTAAATCGAATTTTTCTGTGGCGCCCTGTATATGATATACAGAACTTATACACATAAAAAAATATAAAAAAAAGTAGTTAAATTTTAAAACACATAGCACAATTGAAAACGCATTTCCAGGAGTTACTTTTCATAGCCAGTAGTGTAAGAGAATTCTTTTGTGTGTCCCTGTAAATGAATGATAAATGCTATGCACACCATATTCTACAGCCAGCATCTTGTAGTGTACCGCAGGGTAACTTGTAATTAACATACAACTTTTAAATGAAATAACTCTTGAGTTGTTACAGATAGCACTACAAACATTTTTTTTATTGAAAAGAACATGAAAAAGGAGTTTAATGGATAAGGTTTTCAAAGTGAGAACTTTCAGAGGTGACACAATAGCACAACTTACTTAGTCACAAAGTTGTCAGTAACAAATCGAGTGTTTCTTTTTTATGCTTGGAAATGAGTCAGTTATGGAACTTTTCAGGTTTATATGGTCTGTCAGCTTCTTCTTGTAAACCAAATTTTTCATATGACCTCAAAGATAGAAATCATATGGATTCCTATTTGGTAAATAAGGTGGCCAATGCAGAAGGATAACAATTTGGATACTGATAGGCGATAACTCGGGGCTTAGGTCGGTTTCTGATTCTGGAAGTGTTTCATTTTCACCGCATAAATACCAATTTTTAACAATAAAAATACGATTTGGTATACATTTTCAAAATTATTTTAGGTTTTTGGTCACTGCATGCGTTCGTGCCGCCATCTAGTGATGCTCTGAGAAATTATTTCAGTTTAAAGTTGTATATTAATTAAAAGTCACACTGTTTATCTATTTCAATAGGTTTGAAATAGTATCATTGAAATACACTATGAACAACTTTTTCTTATAGACCGTAATGTAACGGAATTATTTTGAATGACTCTATAAACGAACTATAAATGCTACATACTTCATTTTCAATACCGAACATGCCATGATAATCCTCAATAAGATGTATCAATTACACGGCAATTAGGGCACATTTACGCGAGTTAGAGAACGGAAAGACGACTAGACAAACTAATTCATAAACCCTCTTCAACTATGTTCGTTTATTTTATAATTCAAATAATGTATATAAATCATGACATATACATTTCAATAAAAAAGAAAAGAAATAGAAGAGCAGTTAGAAAATAATTCGAACATTCTTCTCGGAAAACAAAATTTTTCCTTTTTTCTATGTAAAGAGGTTTAACAATATACACAACATCGTCTACATTTACGCCTCTCATTCGGAACAGTAGGAAAATGGAAACTCCACTCATTGTCTTTCGTTCTAAGTTATGACAGCTGAAAGTCTTCATGTCCGTAATAACGGGTGATTTTTAAAGCATAATGTTCCACACTTTTTATCGCCAAGAACTTAATAATCACAAACATCCCAAACTTCAATTGTATGAAGTTTTTACCATCTTGGGCTAACTTGATGTCTTCAGTCATTAACCCTTTCATGGGCAAAGTACTTTCAGTACTAAAATGTTGAAATAAATGACTGGCACCGGAATAAACGTAGAAATTTATTTGTAAATATGAAAAGGCAAAAAATCGCTTACGTATTAAATGGGAAAGATTTTAGTAAATTTCCGGTGCCATTGTGGCGTTTGGGAATTAAAATTAAGTGGTTTCATAAAACATACCATTGCCCCTGAAAGGGTTAATGATTGTTCATCATCTCGAAGTACAATGTCCTGCACTATCTCTTCACTGGATTCTTCAGGCTGCTTGTGTTCTGCATCTTGTTCGGGTTCTGCTTCTTCTTCTAGTACTACACCTTCTGATTCAAATGTTCTGATTCTGATTCAAATGTGTCATGCAAGGTAAACGCGCCATCCGGTTTATCAAAAAATATGAAAGAATCTAGGAAAAATGACAAAATTCTAGGTTGGTAAAGTTGTCCCACTCTTCCCAAGATTCCTGGTGGAACTTTGCCAACTAATATTTTCAACCATAAAAATAACATTAGATCAAGTTCCAAAAGCAATTCCGAAATCTTATTATATACTTTATGAGACAAAATAAGCAGGTTTTACATACGTTTGCATTAAAAAGGGGAAACGGAAAACTTTTTTAGACGTCCAAAATCGCCTGTTTCCCTGTTATAAAATATTTTCACTGGTAACCGCCATAAAACAACTAATAAGACAGAAATGCGCAGGAATAGTGTCACACAACGTCGTCTTTGTGAAATGAAAACGCTAGCGCCTATTGTAATTAGATCTGGAACTTCTCAAAGCGCCAAAAAACATATTTTTGAAAAAGTGGCAAAGTTGTCCCGTGTGGCCAAGTTGTCCTGGTTTACGGTACATGAATAAATCCTTCATGTAAGGATGGAAATTCATATTTGAGAACATCTAGAACGAATAAGAAAGACTGAATTAAAACTAATCATAAACGTTGCGTACAAATTGGAAACAGTTCCATAGATTGAACTCGGCTAAGAAAAAATTTGTAAGAAGAATTTGATATATAGAGGCAGGGGTACAAAAATCTAGGCGCCAATGGTACGATTTCCACCACTAAATTTTTAGTATTCTTCGCCTAACAAGAATACTGATAAAATTTAGACGAAGTATACTAATAAAATTTGACGAAGAATACTAATAAAATTTAGTGGTGGGAATCAGCTCATTGGCGCCTAGATTTTTGCACCCCTGTATAGAGGTATAATTTCGGATGTAGACGATAGTTAAATCAAAACTTTGATGGGAGCTAGTGTACTTTTGCACAACTGATCCTGAAGAATACTTATTGAATTTTGGACTTTCAAGAATTCGGAACGTGTTTTGATATCACCGGAGAATTTTAAAACATTTTAAAATAAAACAGCAGTAGCGTAAGAAAAAGCATTGTCATGAGATATTGTCAAAAAATAAGAGAACCGACAGTGTTACCTATTTGCCTCTTTTTTCATTCATCAATTCCGAATCCATACCGAAAATTAAAAAAGAAGATATTTTACTATATGCAATCACGAAATGTCTGTCATTAAATAAAGAAAAATTTGCTGTTCGGGATTTCTGGTGAGATTCAGTATTTCTAAATAAAAAAGTACGATAAACTGGTAACCTTGTCTCATTCATTGCTGTTGCTTTCATTTTACACTATTTTAACAAAGTTTTATGTTGCGGTTTTCATTCCTATAAACCGCTGTAATTTGCTTTGAAATTGTTTCTATTCCATAATGGTGTTTGGCAATTTACAACATTATTATATTAAATGGAGGATAACATACGCACGTTGAAATCTTGAAGCGCAAGAAATTTTGCATTCATCTACGGTACGAGCCTACACTAGTCACGAGAAGTGTAAGTTGTCTTGCCGCCAGTATCTGAAACTACACTTTACAAAGAACATTCCACCAAAAAACGGAAAATAGTACTAGCAGCAAAGTTCCGTGTATTCTCCGTTTTCCACCCCTAAGAAATTTTGTGTTTTTGAAGATGAAAAATTTCTGTTAGGGGCTGTACATATATAACGCTATCAAATTTTGGGTAATTTTGTACCCCTCCCCCCGATACGATATCATAAGTTCTCATTCCTCGATCTCCCCCTCCCGCCTAATAATATTGTTATCAATGTCTAATTTTTTTTCTGCCTGTGGTGCCGCCGGACGGCAAAGCGTCAAGTTCCCCACCAATGTCTCCAAAAATTAATGGCTTTAATAATAACTTTATATTTTCATAAAAATATCATCTGACTGAAAAAAATTAATAGACTAGCTTCGTGTAACACAAAATTTACAAAAAAAGAATGTCTGGTTCAAAAAATGAGAATGGTATCAAAAGACAACTCCCTCCCCCTAGAGATATCTTACGATATCAAGTGTCGTAATCCCCTCCCCCCTAAAGTGATAACGTTATATATGCACATCTCCTTATTCAAGACAGGAAATTTCCATTTAAAAAATATATGTGCAATATTAACAAAACAATATATAAATAATAATTATACATACTAATACATATTTACATGGAACAGGTACCTTGTAACGTCACAAATATTATCATAGGTGTTTCTTACCGCCTCACCACCCTCCGAATTTGAACCAGGGTACTCTCTAATAGTGGATCAGTCCCCTACACCACCTGACCACACCTCTTGTTTATAGGCCTGCTGAACATAAATTACGAAAATTGGATTAGAATGTTTTCGTTTTTTCAATTTTTAAGGAACACTTTCGATTGTTTGACTTGGAAGGGACATTTACTGATATTCATAACACCTTGTAACTATGTACTTCTTTTAATAGCTAAAAGGTGTAAAATAAAATGATTATAAATAGTAAAATAGGTTTTATTAGACTGTTGACATATGTTTCAGCTGAATCTGAACCATTATCAAAACAAAGAAAAATATTCTATAAATGCATGGTCTATGAAGTTGTTTGAAACGCAATCTTTTAATTTTTCACTTAGTTTTTTAAAAATTAGAAAGAAACCATCCAAATAAATTTCAATGAAATGAAAATAATTTTCCTCTGCGCTCTATACTATCAATCCATTATAAGAGAAACCACAGAGATTGTAACACGTAAAATTACAAGATGTAACGATGCAGCATCATTTAATTTGCCAAAATTGTAGTTCGAGTTACTTCATTGTCACAGATATCGAAATAAACATTCAAGTAAAAAATAAAAATAACCTGCGTAAGTTTTAAAAAAGTAAGTGAAAAATTAAATGATTGCGTTTCAAATAACTTCATAAACCGTGCATTTATTGAATATCTTTGTTTGTTTTGATAATGGCTCAGCTTGAGCTGAAACATATGTCAACAGTCTCATAAAACCTATTTTTCTGTTTATAATCTTTTTATTTTGCACTTTTTAGCAATTAAAAAAGGAACATTTATGATTTTAGCATTCAACGTCTGAATGTAAAAATAATATTTTCGAAGAATACCAGAAAAATTTACGAAATTCACTCCAAATAGAAAGTTTCTGCTAAACAACGCACTATTTCACATAAAAACATCTGTACATAACACATCGGCTGATAACTTCCCGGTCTGACACACAGATGGCGTTGCAATCGCCGAACCGATGCTTTTTTTCAGTAAATACTGACCTTTAAAAGGTAGCAGAAAAAATGTCATGGCTATTCGCCGTGTGGATAAAACGTTAGAGTGGTTTGAACGACTTTTGTTGATAAACAAAAAAATGGATAAACAAGAAATTCAAGAACTGTTATTTGATGGGAAAAAACACCGTTCAAATAAAAGTTTGGCTTGATAAGCGTTATCCGGACACTGCACCAGGTAAATCAACCTTTATTGACTGGTTTGCTGAACTTAAACGTGGTCGTACGGACACCAGTAATGCACCACGCAAAAGAGGCGGTTACTCCGGAAAACATAAAAAAAAGTCCACAAAATCATTTTGGGGAATCGTAAAGTGAAGTTGCAGGAGATAACTCAGACTCTGAAAATATCCAAGGAACGTGTAGGTTTTATTTTGAATGAACATTTGTCTATAAAAAGGCTGTTGTCAAAGTGGGTGCCGCGCGTGTTGACTTTTGACCAAAAACAACAACGAGTCGATGATTTTGAGCACTGTTTCGAGCTTTTTCGTTATAAAATTATGTTATTTATTATTAAATTAATATATATTTTTTATTTATTAAATTATTATTATTAAATTATTATTATTATTATTATTATTAAATTATTATTATTATTATTATTAAATTATTATTATTATTATTATTATTATTATTATTATTATTATTATTATTATTATTATTATTAAATTATTATTATTTATTATTAAAGTTATGTTATTTATTAAAGTTATAAAGTTATAAAATTATGATAAAAAATTGTGTTTTCTTTATTAGACCGGGTTTAGTATATAGCATTTCAATCTGCGTTGTTTAGTTATAGAATTATGGGCGAAGGTTGTCTAACCCTTAAACGCGCGAATGTTTCTTTTAGAATTGTGTTTTTAATACTTATATTAAGGAGATTACGCCAAAAATTTTAAGATAAATTTTTGATATTATTTAAGAGCGGATTAATGTAATTTTTACAGTATTAATATTTCTGTATAAATATAGTCGTTGCAAAGAATTTGATTTATTTATTAAAAGTTAAATAAAAAGTTTTGCATATATGCAATACTACGTACTTAAGGATTAATCAGGTGAACCCAATTCTGAAAGATTAGTCTTTTTAAAAAGTTACGAATAATACATTTCGTTTGATACCAAAGTTATCTTGGTGAAACCAACCAGCGTAGTGGGCGAAACCTGGTAGTTTATGAAAAAAACCTCCGATCGATGAATAATTGTTCTAGTAACTGTTGTACTGTGAATTAGGATTACCGAAGATACCTCATTAATCACTATTACTTTCATTTGTTGATAAAACCTTTGTTATATCTATTGTATGGGATGAAAATAACAAATGGCATGCATATTTCATGTAAGATGCACATCTATGAGCATAAAAGTAAGGATAGGGTTTATGTAAGTAAAGATAATATAAGTATTGAGTATTCAGCATGAAAGTATTTTGAAAATTAAAATTATTTCTTTTTTTTTAACCTCTTTTGACACGTAAGTAAAATTTTCTAATAAGACTACTCTTTTTCTGATCTTGGTCTGATTTAAATTTATTTAAATATTTTAACACAGAAACAGGGTTCTTATACGCCTCAGGGGGATTTGAACACCAGATATTTCGTAAAGTAATATTTGCCTTATTTAATGAAGATATTCTGTGTTTAACTATGACTTTACGAAATATAGGGTATTTATATCATCTGAATCCCAGGAACAGGGACCCAACTTTTTTTTTTTTAATACCACTGTTTCTGAAGAAAATTTCTCGCGCTAGGTTTGTGCTATTGCAACAAAAAATTACCTTCCCGGTAAGCCTCTATACTATTTGTAAGAAAAATTTAAAAAGATTTTTCTTAAACAAATGGTATTTAAAAAATTGATCGAGTGTGTGTGTGTGGGGGGGGGGGGCAGGATAAAACGTACGAATCCTAACAAAAGAAGAATGCTGTGTATATTTTATTTATAAAATCAAATTATTTGTTTTATCACTTCTAAATCGAAAATTGTCGACTCTGTATTTATCACGCGTAAACAAAATGACTGTTTCGAAAGAATTTTCTGGATCAAAACAAGAATAAAAAAATCAAGGTTCGTGCATAGGGCTAGAAATTATCTTGATCTCACGGAAATGTTGCGTGCAAACATGAAATATCCAAGAGAAAATCGTGGCGAAAATAAAAGCCTGAATAAAATATATCGTCAAACAACTGCATTTGAAAAATAAGATTCTTTTTTCTGTATTCGATCGGATTTTTTTACAACTTAACCCATTTATGCCTGGCGTCCCAATTTTGGGACGCTTTAGTAAAATGGGAAAAAGTGCATTTCACACCACTTTTTTAAATAGAAATGTGGTGTCTTATTTATCGAGGAGTCCTCGATAAATAAGACACCAAATTTCTATTTTAAAAAAAGTGGTGTGAAATGAACTTTTTCCCATTTTACTAAAAATCGATGCTAGGCATAAATGCGTTAAATAAGTAGCATTACAACTTGAGCTGCTAACCTAGAACTGATATAGGTTGGAGCGCAGAAACGTCTTTTTTCTTTGAAGGCGCATTGCGAATAGAGGGAATGTCATAGAAAAACGTTAATAGACTCGGCGAACGTAACACCTGCGAAAATTTCTGTCTAGTAACCCACAGTAGAAAGATGATGTATAAGGAGTAGCAACGTGCGTTTTTGGTCGAAGTCTATTTTTAGGGTTTCTTTCATCTCACGAAATCCTATTCGTCTCACTTCTCTGTCTGTCCGTTACAGAATCCGATCTTGGAAACTATATAAGTTAGAGACTTGAAATTTAATGTACTTACAGCTAAATACCACCTGTCACATGACAAATAATAAAATTTTGAATACGGTGTTAATTACCAAAAATATTAATTAAAAACCCTAAAACCGCATTAAAAATTACGCAGAAATTCAGCTAAGAGGAATATTTTTTACTATCCAAACTGTTAACATGTCTGTTTCTATTCCACGGAAGTTCAGTGTTGTCGTAAAGTGATGCTCTTTCACATTCTCATAAAAGTCCCCTTTTCAGAAACACCTTGAATAATCTGTTTATCGTCACGAAAAGTTGGATTCTGGTGCGAGAAAAAATCGCATTTAAAAAAAAAAACAAATTTCGAAAATATCGAACGAGAACTTTTCAAGATATCAATTAAATTTTTTTAATTTTCCTTTAAACAAATATCAGTTTTTAAGGGTATCGCTTATGCAGCTGCTGTGAAATTGAAGACTTGTGCGATTTCTCAGTGAGACATCATCGCTTTTCGTATCAACTGTTGGGGGAAGGAAGATAAATACATTTTTTAATGTAGATTTTGAATGTAGTAACAGATTAAAAGCTCTATTATTATTTTTTAAATATTGCATTTACCAATTTGAAAATTTGTATCTATGCATTT
The DNA here is from genome assembly GCA_963931845.1 of Maratus michaelseni. Taxonomy (NCBI): domain Eukaryota; kingdom Metazoa; phylum Arthropoda; class Arachnida; order Araneae; family Salticidae; genus Maratus; species Maratus michaelseni. The sequence continues at coordinate 223,257,888 of OZ007595.1, forward strand.
TTTTTTTTACAGTGAACCCAGAAATCTAATTTTTATAAAGATCGCATTATTAGAACCAAAGTTATATTTTATCCCAAAATGCTGATTTTTGTATAGAAAAAATAAATAAAACGTTAATAGACAATGATGTAATTAATAATTCGAAAAGGGATTATTAATAAAGAAGGGGAGAGAAAGGAAACTACTTTTATTAAATATCGCATTTAGTCCACATGACAGATATTTTATGACAGAGCAGAATAGCGGGCTTCGCCCACTATCGGCCAGTTCAGGTATTCGAAAAAATGAAAAAATAGACAGATAAATTTTTATTTTATAGAAACATGACATTTTTTGGAAAATGAAATTTATTTGGATTTTTTTTAATTAAAGGATAAAGTGTATTGAAAGGAATATTAAACTAAATCCTTTGTGCGATCTTCGATCACACCTACCCACTTGTTCTAACAACAGTTCCTATGTGACAGTGTAGCGTGCGTGTCATTATATATTTTTTCTTTGAGGGCGGAGGGATATCTCAAAGCAGAGGTTTTAACACATTGATGACGGCTACTTTTCGTCTTTTAAACAGAAACCTATGGGCGTTACTCTTGCGTGTTACATTATTTAATAATAACATTTTCTCTCTTCGTGTTTATATTAGAAACGAATGTATTAGAATAATAATATGTAGAATAATGGTATTGTATGTAGAATAATGATATAGTTTCTAATCGAAATATTTATACGAATAGTTCTCGAATTGTAAAAATACGTATATAGTGTATGTTTTTGAGAAATAATATAACACATAACATGCAAAAGATCACCACCCGTTGGGGGAATTTACACATATCCAAAAGAATTGAATTCACGTCTCCCGTTGATACTGCGTTGAACATCGTCTCACAAACATGATTTAGCTGAAGAATATTATTTGACAGGAAATATCTCATATCCTGGTGGCATATTAGAAGTTGAATAGGAGAACTTCAGAAACCGTTTGCATCAGTGCATAGATAACAGGTACCATCACCTTCAAGATATTTTGTTTAAAAATACAGGGTTTAAAAGCTTCAAATGATGTTCTTTCATTAGCAAAAGACAAAATTTTTCTATCAGCAGTACTTTTTTTTATATTCGTCTTCAAATAAAACATGAAATTTTTCTGCTTCACCCTGCATAACATCCACTTACCATGATCTGCATGATAATTATACGGAGATTACTTATACTGATTTTACTGAGGGATTGCGTGCAAAAATATGTATTCAGGTTAAATCGTGAAAAACACGAAAGCATGAATACAATATCATTAAACGATTGTATGTGTAAAATGTTTTTTGCAATTTTGAATTCGCTTGCAAATTCTTCTTTTAATTTTTTTTTTAAAGAAAACAAAACTGCATTTGAGTAAACTAATCTAGAATGGACGCAATTTCCCTCTACGATAGTCAGGATATCAGCTTTGATATAATTATCAGGTAAAAAAGAATATGAATGATAAACAATTTTACAGATTAACAAATATTGTTATTATCATTGCAATTGTAATTGCAACATTGTTCATCGTGCAGTAATGATAACATAAAATATAAAAAATTTTATTTGCCAAAATAATATACATTATTATTATATTTTTACGTTGTTATTTAACAACAACAACAACAACAACAATAATAATAAAATTAATAATAATAATAGTAACTGTACCTTTTGTCATTCTAGTTTTAGTATTGCTACTGTTATTTTATTTTGCTCTTCAAGAAATAATATTCTAACTTTTTAAATTTTACACATTTTAATTCACATGCTCATTTTATGATGTGCATGTCAATAGCTATGCACTCAATAAAAAGTTTTAACAACAAGAAAATATCGTTTACCACGCATGAATTACGACGCCTTCGAAAATTACGAGTACATAAGTTATGCATATAAAAAAATCACTTTCAGAACACATTAAAATACAGCAGAACTTCAATTATCCGAACTCCAACTATCCAAATCGCTTATTATCCGAATCGCTTTCAGAAATTCAGAAAAAACAAATGAAGACGGAAAAGTACTGCGATTCCCAAAATAATGATTCTGTTTACGCGCGCTATTATCTTTCCTGCCTCGAAGACCCTGGGTTTCAAATTCTAAATGTTGATGAACTTATTGAAAGTGTGAGAGAAGAAAGTGCCGAGGAAGAAAATGACCTTAATGTCGAAGTTGAAGCATACACGGGACCATCAGCTAGTGAAGCATTTGCCGGCCTTGAAACTGCGTTGAAGTGGATGGAGCGTCAGCCCGAGTGTGACCACATGCAACTTGTTACTGTCAAGCGAATGCGCGACTTGGCTCCCCGAAATCGGATGAAGACTGTCAAACAGCTTACTTTGACCGAGATGTTCAGCAAGTAATGACTTTCATTTACAGTACGGTGCATACATACTGTATTAATGTACAGCACTTGTAAGTACGCTTAACATATAATAGTGTTGCCTTTTCATTTAATTAATTAAAAGCTCTTTTTCTTTAAAATTTATTTTTTTCTCCCATTTTCAACATACATACAGTAATTAATTAAAATATTGTAATTAATTAAAATATACCCCTTTTTTTGGAAAAAATCCAGTTATCCGAATTTTTGATTATCCGAATAGGGTCCGGTCCCAATTGATCCCGATAATTGGCGTTCTACTGTAAGTAAGACTTTACATTTAATATCTCCTTAGTAATGTTCAGATTCTTAACATTTACAGTGCCATATAATATTTTTATCAGATTATTACACTGATCGCTTCGTAAAATGATCATATATATTATTTCTCCTGTCAACATCCCTTTTTCTAAGAAGATACGAAACGCAGAACGACGAATGAGACAGCATATGAAAGGATTTTAAACAGGCTTCTGACATAGCCCACTTAACAATTCGTTAAAACATGTTTTTGATTAAAATTTGCTGCAAATTAAAAATTAAATCGCCATTGTTTTCATAAAAGAAATGAAAGGTTTTCCTTAAATTATTGTTGCCACAAAAATAATATACCACATTATATGGTGCTCAGTAATTATTATAAAACACACCGCACGGGTTTATTTTATATTTATTATTAAAAACCGAAATTGAAATTGAAATGTTTAGATTTACATTTCTATGTTCCATGTTTTTCCCGATGCGAATGACGTCATCCTCTAATGCAGTCAAAATGTGATTGTTAATTTTTTTTTTCTCGCGCGTGGCTTTTGCAATCTTGGGTCAGTTTTTACTCTAACTTTGATGGAATAAATTAGATGATATTCTGGCTTGATTAAAAACTAAATGTTGTTTGCAGATATTTTTATCCTTACGTTTTCTTTACAAGTTTAAACCTGCATCTAATAAATATTACATATTGATAAAAAATGATACATCTCTATTTTCCCGTCGACCACTTTTCATAACAAAAAACTATCGCCAAATAAATGAGAGAACGTTGCCATTGGAATATCAAAATAAATAAAATATAAGAATTTAAGGACACAATTGTTATTTTAATTAATAAAATAACTAATAAATCAGTAAAACATAATGGAAAATACACGCGAATGTCAAATTAAAAATCACTTGATGACGTAACAAACACGTATAATGCTTCTGACATCAAGTAAATGGGACTGCATTTTTGACGTTTAATCTTAGTTTGGCGGTAGTTTTTTGTTATGAAAAATGATCAACGAGATAATAGAGAAGTACCTAAAAAATATTAGATTTCAGTGCGAAATCTTCGCACTGAAATCTCTGGTTTTAAATATAATGCCCAATCTGGTTCTGCCACCTCTGGTTTTAAATATAATGCCAAAAATGCCACCCCACACACCCATGAGGTAAATATCTACAGAATCAGAGTCAGATCAAGACATGCCAACCTATGAAGTTTATAGCTTCTGTGCTCCACCGGTATTTATTAAAATAAAAAAAAGTTACAACTTATATACAGGGTGTATCTGAAATGCTTCAACAAACTTAGAGGGATGATAGTACTCATGAAGACAAACAAAAAATGCAATGGAACATGGGGTCGCAAATGACGTTTAACCCTTTCAGGGGCCGTGGTATGTTTATGAAACAACTTAATTTTAATTCCAAAACGCCACAATGGCACCAGAATTTTGCTAAAATCTTTTCCATTTAATATGTATGTGAAATATAAGCCTTTTCTTATTTACAAACAAATTTTTTTGTAAATTTCGGTGCCAGTCATTTATTTCAACATTTTAGTACTAAAAGTACTTTGCCTCTGAAAGGCTTAAAGGATGAAAATCGAGAAAATGCGTCTGGAAATGGACAAACTGAGACAAGAAACACTACAGAAAATTATTTATTGCACAGAATAGGTACAACACAGCTCGTGATGTCCAGAGAAAACAAATATTTTACAACAATTGTTAAAAGTGTCGACCGCGGACATTATTACACAGAGTATATCTACGGTGCAACGACTGGCTATGTGTAATAATGTCCGCGGTTGACACTTTGAACAATTGTTGTAAAATATTTGTTTTCTCTGGACATCACGAGCTGTGTTGTACCTATTCTGTGCAATAAATAATTTTCTGGAGTATTTCTTTCTTGTCTCAGTTTGTCCATTTCCAGACGCATTTTCTCGATTTTCATCCTTTAAGCCTTTCAGAGGCAAAGTACTTTTAGTACTAAAATGTTGAAATAAATGACTGGCGCCGGAATTTACAAAAAAAATTATTTGTAAATCAGAAAAATGCTATATTTCACATACATATTAAATGGAAAAGATTTTAGCAAAATTCTGGTGCCATTGTGGCGTTTTGGAATTAAAATTAAGTGGTTTCATAAACATACCACTGTCCCTGAAAGGGTTAAACGTCATTTGCGACCCCATGTTCCATTGCATTTTTCTTCGTCTTCATGAGTACTATCATCCCTCTAAGTTCGTTTAAGCATTTCCGATACACCCTGTATATATATACAATTGACATATACCTACAAGCCGACAAAAATTCTATAATAAACATGCAGGCATTCGAGTCATCAAAAATTTAGAGAATGTACATAGAAAGTAGCTACGGTTTTTGGTAAGTATCTACAAAAGAAGGATGAAGTAATAATCCAAGGGTAGCGTCATATTTTGGCAACCAATTTTAGCGTATATGATTTTGGTATACATAATAGATATGATGGTATTGATAGCGAAACTGCCAGTCAGTTGGCACACCAGCTAGGGTGTTAACATAGCAACATCATACACCCCACTGCAATGTGAATGGGATCTCAGTCCGATTACTGATGAAATTTCACAGTCAGGGCAAAATCAGTTATAGGGTTGCCATTCATTTCACAATTGGAGCAAGGTGTGAGATGTTTCTATGAAAACATCTACCGCAGGGCGCCAGCTGTAATAGCTGTTTTGATATCTGCACCATATCTAATCTGTAAAGTATTTCAAAATCACTGAAGTTAAATTTTGTTGCCAAAATGTGATGCTGCTACCCGGACTACAGCGTATCTTAACTAATTTGAATATTGCGTCTTTCATTAAAGTTTGTCCAAAAAGATTTATGTGACAATAGCGAGCCGCACTTTAGAGCAATGGATACAACCTAAACACCGAAGTGATGCAGTATGCAGCATGATTCATAGATGGGAGATTTACAGCCTGAGACTGAACTGCTATTGGTTTTCATGTGTGTACTATCACATCTGCAAACTGCTAAGATTTTTTTGTCACAATTATTTTTTAATAGTAATCTTTGCCTTATTTACTCGCAAAGATCTGCTGTTGAACAAAGTTATGATTACTATTCGAAAATATTGGTCACAGTAAACTGTAGAATTCGACAATTATAATACTATCTTACTAATCAGCACATAAAATCAGTGGTATGGAGAATCGTATTGAGGTGAGAAGATGGGACATAGGCAGAGCCGTAACTAGACATTCCTGGGCCCTGTGCAAGAATTCGTATTTGGGCCCCTTACTTAATTAGGTTTGGAAAAATGAAAAAAAATACGTCACAATAAAATTTTTTATTAAGTTTTATTTTAATTGCACTTTTCTGGCTTTCATTTCGGCAAATTCGTTAATAACATCATCATAATTAATATTTTTAACTATATTGTATTCTATTGAAATAATAGACAGAGCGGATAAACATTCTTGTCCGATAGTTGATCGTAAATAATTTTTTATTAATTTCAGCTTGCTAAAACTTCGCTCGCATGAAGCAATAGAAATGGAAAGAGTTAAAAATATTCGAAGGGCGACACTGATATTTGGGTAAGATTCAATTAAACCAAAATCATGAAGAGTCTGTAGAATATCAAGCGAAGATGCAGTTTGTATGTTTTTTATAAGAGCCGTTACTTCAAACTTCAAACTTTCAATTTCACATGTGAAGTCGTAGTTTTTTAAATCTTTGCTGTACTTAATAGCGAGATCTGCAGCCGATTTTTTTAAGTCAGCGACACTCATATGTTGTAAAGACGAGCCATACAGAAAGCAAAAATAATCACAGATGGTTCTCATTTTTTCATAACGCAAATCTATCTGAGACAACGGAGTGTCAAGAACACTGTACATTTGTATTTTAAATAACTCTTCAGCTGTTAATTTACTTCCTTCATCTGATGTTTCATCTATTTCCATTTTCTTCACTCTTCTTTTCCTTTTATTAAGAAATTCCTTCTCTATATCCCTTTTTTCAGCCAAACTTTGTGCTTCCTGGATATTTTGTTCAAAACCTGTATCTCGAAGCCCTTGTAATGTACTACGTAAACCAGAAAATAATTTTGTTCCAATATCTGTTGACAAATCTTTCTGTTGTAATACTTTGTTTGTTCGATCGATGCATTGTAGAATTTTATTCCATATAGAAAGTGTACAGATAAAACTATAATTTAATTTGCAGAATCAAACTTTGTGCATTCGATACAGCTTCCGGATTGCAAAAAACGTTTGTAATCATTTGAAGTCCTTCCATTACTTCAGGTAATTGTAAATACAGCGCTTTTATTACTCTGGCCTTTGATGACCACCTTGTGTCAGAAAAACTTTTAAGTGATATTTTTAAGCACTTCATTAAAGTTTCCCAACGAATTGTTGAGGACGAAAAAAAATTAAACAACCTCTGCACAGTACCAAAAAAAGCAATCATTTCTGGAGTTGTAGATGCACCGTGGGCACCGGCTAAATTTAGATTATGAGCTGCAGAAGGCACAAATATTGCTAAATCATTAATTTCCAAAATACGTGCACTTACTCCCTTATACTTGCCAGCCATATTGGCACTTTTGTCAAATCCTTGCCCTCTGCAATCCTGAATGTCTAATTTATCAACGTCTAGTTTATTCAAAATTTCAGATGATAAACCTTCTTCCGTTTTTTCATGAGATTGAATAAAGTTTATGAAGCTTTCTTCAATCATTACCTTCCCTTTACAGTCAACATGGACATATCTTATAATCTGACTCATTTGCTCTTTTCTTGAAACATTAGGTGTGCAGTCGAATAAACTTGTGTAGTACTTTGCCTTCTTAATTCTGCAGATGATTTCATTTCTAGTTTTGTCCCCAACTAATTTTATTATTTCATTTTGAATAGTGGGTGAGAAATAAGACACTATATTTGGCACAGAATAGAATAGCATCCAATATTATTTTCAATATTTCACGCCATATCATTTTTTCCTTGTTAATGGAATTAATTACATAATCATCAATTGCATTTCCTGATTTTATATTCTTTTCCATTACTTTCCATTTCACATACGAAATTCGATGTTCCGGAGAATTTTCGTGTCGGGGAATAACCGGATGAAGATGCCTCCAATCATAAAAACCTTTTTGTGGGTCTGAAAGATTATGCGATTTTTGCCCAAAAAGCATGCAAGGAAAGCAAAATACTGCATTTTGATTAACAGAATATAAAATCCATTTTCTTTTAACAGTTTCTCCATTAATTTGTTTAACATAAAACCTTTGTAAATTTTCGACCTGAATCGTCTACTTTTAACGTATTAAAGTTAACGTTGTCGCCTTGATTTGCACCATGTGAGACAAGAGAATGTATCAATTTACCAGTAACGGCAGGCCAGGAATGGCGTTGTAATTAAGCAGTATTTCTTCTGGAACAGTACAGAACATATTTTGTTCGGTATTATCAGTTGGTGAAACAGTACTTTGTGCAGGCTCGTCCTCTTTTGAATTATTATGGGGCAAATGTAGTGAAATACCTTGTGAAACAGCAGAATATTCGGTAATATCAGTTTGTGAGACCGTACTTTGTACAGGCTGATCCTCTTTTGAACTATTATGGGGCAATTGTAGTAAAATACCCAGTGAAGCAGCAGAATGTTGGGTATTATCAGTTTGTGAGACAGTACTTTGTGCAGGCTCATCCTCTTTTGAATTATAATGAGGGTATTGTAGTAGAATATCTAGAGAAGTAGCAGATTGATTTTCTTGCAATGGATCGTTTTTGTTACTCGGAGAATTGTCGTTAATTGAAGGGGTAGATGCCAAATGTAGTGTTTTTTATCACCTTGTGAAGTAGTGCTAGATTTGACCTCTTCCACACTTCCTCTATTCTCTGAGTTTTCGGTTTTTAGCCATTTACCAAACTGTTGCGACATTGACTTGCATTCTTCCAATTTTCGTTTCCTTATATTTCTCTTTTGTGCACCTGACAAATGCTTAGACATTTTTAAGCTAGAAAACAAAATATTATTGTTAGCATCTTGCCTGTACAAGTATAAAACTGTTATAACGTACATAAACTACTTTTTGTAGAATGAATGCAAGCGTGTGACGAAATATCACTTGCTTGGATACCTTTTATTTGCCATATTTCGATGTTTTTTTCCAATCAAACATTTCTCAGAAAATATTAAAAATCTAAAAATTTGTTACACATGAAATTAATTATTAAAACGTCGCCATAAAACTCAAATGGTACATTAAAAACTACAAAATGAGTCTATAAATACATTAAAACTTAACATTGCAAATAGCTTCAATATACAAATACAAAAATACGTACAGAAATAACAAAAACCCAACATAATATTGACGGGGCTATCCAAGCGCGTTCGTCACGCGTCTTTTAAATCGCAATCAAGTAATCTTAATATTACTAGCAAGCAAAGAAATCAAATTCCAGAAATTTCTTTTCAAATAGCGTAATAATAACCAGTGGGCCTGTGTAAGGCTTTCGCACTGCAATCATTGAAATTTTTTCTGATAAACTTTTCAGTAATTTATAATTAAAAGCAGTTTTTTTTAAATCAAGAAACGTGTTTTAATAAAATTTGAGTGTTCTATAACAAAAATTTTCGTATGATGTCTAATTCATCGTTGTACATTTTGTATGTGCATAGAAAAAGGGAATTTGTCATTGGAAATAAGACATACATCAATGAACTCATGCAACAACTTTGCATTTCAGTCTAATATTTTTTATATATCTAATATTTTTTAGATGCAGGTTTAAACTTTTAGAGAAAAATTAAGGATAAAAATATCTGCAAACTTTTTTTCAGATTGTCATTTATTTGGGTCTTTCAGCACTTGAATATTTCAGCTAATTTTCGAGCACTTACACCTTTTTTCTTGTCCTGGATAACTCTATATTATAAAGGAGCAACGTGTCCGTGCGTAATGCTGACGTCATTTTGACGTTGGCGACAACAAATGATTAAATTTCGCTTTTACTGCAAACTTTCAAATGAAATTGGTTTGAAAGCGCTATCGCAAATTGTTTGAAAACTGTATGGCAATTTACTCACTTTTATGGTTTCTAAAATAACTTTCAAGCATGAATGTGTGTTTTTTTTTTCTGTTGGCAAGCAGACGATTACGAAATGTAAATCCATTTGCATTTAAAATAATATAAATAGTTCAGTATTTGTTTCCAGCTAACATTCCTTTACAAAATTAAAACTTCATTGATTAATAAATAAAATAATGAAAAATAAATAAAACACAAATTTAAGACATGTAATTTAACTAATCGCTTAAAACACTAAAATTATCAGAATTAAAATTGCTGCTGTAAATAGCCATCTTTGGAGATTTCTTTGGCTGAAATCTCGTGGCACGAGACCAACGCGAAAGTATCGCTTTTAATAAATTTTAAAACTTTATTTGGATACCTTAATGATATTTTTAATATAAAAATGATGTTTGCTGTTGCTAGTGGACAAGATAATAAATAAATAAAAATTTAATTCAATAATTTATTAGAATTTTCAGTTAAAAAAAAAAAAAAAAAAAAAAAAAGGTTTCGTCTACAAATGTGGAAAAATAATTTCAACAATCAATATTCGTGAAATGAGGTTCAGTTTGAAACACATGGTCAAGATGATTTACTTTGAATCGTAAAAGGTTTCAAACATTTAAACAATAAATTCTCTCGTTTAAACCGATGAAAAAAAATAGAAGCAAATATTTTTTTTTCTACCGCCAGTAGACAATTCTAAATTCGCGACCATTTGTCTGCTATCCAGATTGATTAGAAGATGAGATGAAGTCTATCAAGCAAAATATAGGAAACGTTTAATTAACGATGTTGAAATAGCAGATAAAAGTCTCCAGACAACAATTTCATTCACAGATTTAAAAATAAGCGAGTAATTTTAGAACTTTTAAATCAAATCAGTTGGTTGATCCAGACAGAAACAGGGCCTTTTTAGAATCCCTCTACGAAACTCTAACAAAAATGGGCCCTTTTAATTATTCCTTTAACACTTAATAAAATAATATATATAATATATAATATATAATATGTTCAATAAAATAAAATATTTAATAATTCCTTTTAATAAAACAAGTGCCTTCACAAAATTTCCCTTAACCACTAACCACTTTGCCCGTACATCGTACGGGCAAAAACATTTTTCTTATTTCGTTAACAAACGTTTTTCGACACCACTAATTGCTAGTTTTAACTTTTGCTTTATTTAATTGGCAGACATTTTTCTATTATATAAGGCAAATATTGTAGTAAGGAAAAAGTGGTACTGTGTCACTATTTTTAATTTACTGTTTCAAAAAAGAAAGAAAATAAACACCTAGGTGGTTAATAAAGGATACCTTTTTCACAAAGTTCTATTTCATAAAAGCAAACGTCTCATTAATTACCTTAACTTTGTTTAGAATTTCAAATATGAAATTTGAAAACAAAACAAAGTCACCAGAAATGATATCTCTAATAGGAGAACTTGTTGGACTTAATAAATCTTAAATGTTTTGTTCAAATTCGAATATCAGGATTTTTTTTCTGTTACAAAACTGTAATTTTCATAAAAATATAATAAATTACATAAAAATAACATTTTCTTGTTTTATAAATTGAGAGACAAGAAAGAAAAAAAAAACCTGCATGGACCCTTCAAATTCGATATATGTTTACCTTTAATAAGATTTAAAATAATAATAATAATTAAAATAATAATTCTTCCACAAAAGTTTTTCCAAGATTATATACATAAATATTTTCAATGATTTCACTTACCTTTAAATTCTGGCCTTACTTCTTTTTCTTTGAATAAGAAATAAATAAGAAATACAAATTAAAAATATCAAGAGACATTAGAATTAGATAAAAGAGTAAACTGTGCCGTTATAAAGCACGACCACTTAATAAAATCGATTTCCGTACTTATTTTCGCATTCCGCATGAAAACATAGAGCTCGGTGGAAGCAAAAACAGAATAGAATTCTAGACAGGTTCACTGTTGCCAAATGACTAAAAGTAAACTTTACGTGAAATAAGGAAAAGAAAATATCCAAGTTTTTTTCGAAAAATTTTATTGTTCCCGAACATTTATTTCCCCACGAATTACTTGTCCCCGAAATTTGACAAAACTGGCTTTCGGAAATGAATTTTCTTTCATAAGGTTAATGTTGATATTTATTGAAATGGTTTGCAGTGTTGGAAAACAAATTCAGCGTACATGTTGCTTAGGATTTTTTTTTTTTTTTTTTTTTTTTTTTTCGGAATCAATGCTTAATTCTGAAGTCTGCCGATAAAAGAAGGGGACGGGGGGGGGGGATTGTCCTGTAATTTAGATTTTTTTTTTCTTCAGTGGTTATCGTTCAATTTTTTCGAAATTTTTAGGAATTAAAAATATAATGTTCCCTTAACCATTTTATGAAACAATATGCATATTTAATAGTGAAAACGTAAGCCAAATCCAGCGAAATATCCCACTTTTTTCATCGATTTTTTCTTAGATTTTATTAATTTTTTTAAAAATATTTGTGCTCCCCCGAATGTTTCAAAATTTGTGTAGTAGCTGTAAATCCAGTCTGCCGAGATGTTGTAAAAAGATTGTGTCGAAATAGGGACGTTTATTTACTTTTAATGTAGAAAAAATATCGCTTCCGAGAGGTAAAGTGGCCTGCGGTCGTGAATTTTTTAAAAGAGTTAAAATTTTTCTATTTTTGAAAACCGATTGCACTGACGATTAGAAGAAAGTATCGGCATTAAGGCATATTTTTTGCTTATCGGTGCCCCTAAAATTGCGACCTGGGAGGGGGGGGGTGGAACGTTGGCATATTATGAGAAATGTTTACTGCGAAAACTACTCTTTTTTGCAAACATTTTTCAAAGGGCTAACAACAATATTTTTTCGAAGTAATTGCAGAATTTGAGACGTAAAGGTACTAATTTTAAGACTGTATCTTCCATATTTCAAATGGTTTGGTTAAAGGAAGTTAAAATAAAACGGAAAAAAACCGGCATTTGGTAAAAACATAAGCGAAAACACAAGTATACGTTACTGTATTCAAACTATAACCTAGCATAAGTTTGGCAGGTACGTAGGTAAGTTGAAAATATCAGTTCTATATTAATTCGAATGTTCATGTTGATAAGCAGAGACATCTAGGATCTAAATAACACAAAACTTAACCGTCAAATCGCGCAGTAGAAAGGCAGAAATTTCTTTTTCAATTAAAAAATATAATTTCTTATGCACATCATTTTGGGGCCCCCTCTTTCAGATGGGCCCTGTGCGGCTGCACCTGTTGCACCTGCCTAGTTACGGCACTGGACATAGGTACTGAGCCGGAAAATCTCTCCTCCTTTATGTAGTAACCAAAATATTTAAGTAATATTGAGGCCAAAAGTCAGCCTTCCGCCCATGTGGGGCCGCCTTAAATGAGAGCTACACCCCTTACCTGTGGCGTAAAAAGGGTAGTGGTAGAAATGCCCTGGATACCACTAATTTCATACAGTTTTTTTCGCCATCTTTAATCGTAGAATATTCGATCGTTAGAAAGGCGAAGTGCGTATATTACTTTAAAATAGTAGGGTTCAGAGTATCTGGATCCTTCCCCAACCTGGCTACGCCTCTGCCCTTTGCGCAGAATTTTCAGAACTTGGTTTGGCGTCTCAGTGAGTCAGATGCCATAAGAGAACAACCAATAATTACATTAAAACTATTTTCGTTCTCCAACTTATTATGGAACGTGAAAATGGCAAACCCTACGGTGAAAAGACTATTATAAAACCATAATAATTTATTTGATAAAATTTCACTGTTTTAATAAAACAAAAGAAAACATTAATTTTGGCTATATCTTAATTCTTAAAAATTACAATTCCATGTACTGGTTTTCTAGTTTTATCATTATTTAACGTTTTCCCATAAACAGTGAAATATTTAAAGATAGAAAAGTTTACAAATCTGAGATGTTTTTAATATCTTCAGTTTCACTAATTTTTGTGAAAGAACAATAATTTTCAAATAATTGTCGTCCTTCAGGCAACTGTGTAATTTGTTTAAAAAGTTTACCCAAGAGCAAAAACTCGATTACAAAACCAATACAAAACTTTTGATAAAATTTCACTATTTCAACCGAATAAACTCAACTTTAATATTCTGAAAATAAACTGGAGAAATTCCTAAATTCAAACATTTCCTTTCTGGTGTTTATTTAGGGGATTATATTCCTCTTCGTGGCGGAAAAGTAATAGAATCAATATTTCATCAGCAAATAGGAGTGACGACCGAATTGAGCGAAGAGGTATTGTCTGCATACTCCATTTTAATCTCGCTCTATTGTTATTTTTCTTGCATAATGTAACATCAACTTATTAATTCATGTTATTTTCAGAAAAAAATAATGCCATCATGTAACTCACAGTTTTTTAAATGGTGATATTTATGAAATTACTTATAGTAATTTCAGGCGTATAAGCCGCGGCTTAAATAATCATGTTTCCTACCGGAAATTTTATATAATAAAGTGTGACTTATTTCTACTTGGTACTTATTTTATCTTATTTATTAACTGAAATTTCTTGTTGAAACAGACTTATTTTAGCCGCAGCGTATACGGCTGAAATTACGATAATTAATTTCAGTGTTGCCAGTAGGCTACTTTTATTTAATTAATTCAGATTGTTTGATTGGTACCGTAATTGCCGGCTTATAAGCCACGTCTAAAAAAATTCTGTTACGAACCAGAAATTTTATTTATTAAAAAATGTTAAATAAGTTCCACCATGTTCAAATAAGTTACATTTTAATAAATAAATTTCAGGTCGGAAACCGATTTATTTGAGCCGCGGCGTATACACCAGAAATTACGGTACCACTTTTTTGAAATGGTATAATTTGTCTATCTTTCTCATTGTTTAATCTGTCATTAAATAAGATGAATTTTACTTTCTCTAAAAGCTGGTGGCAATTAAGAAAAAAGGATTAAAAAAAAGTAGCCCACTGGCAACACTGCTCAGGTTATCCACCGGAAATTATTATACACGTTTATTTTGAGCAGAGTTAGTGTGTGTAGGTATGTGTTGGGCTAATTTTCCACAACCGATCATTCCAGTATTATGGATTTCTTCCATAGTCAGAGTTACTAATTATTCCTTTAAATAACGCTTTTTTATAAGATAAATATCTAGGGAAAAGAATAAAGTTACATAACGAAATTAATATAATCTCTTTAACTAAATTTCTCTACAAAACAATTTCCTTCATAAATATTTTCGTAATTCAGACACTTATGGAAAATATAACTTACACAAATAATAAAAAAATCTATTACAGAACTGGTACAAACATTTTGATAAAATTTTCATGTTGCATAAACACGTTCATTGCTGCGTTAAAATTACCGGAATTTTATTTTATTTAGAAAGTTCAAATTCATACCAGAAAATACTAATAGCAATATTTACTTTATTTAATTACAGACATTTCGTGATTACTTAAAATAAAAATTCTTCTTTCGAAATTTCCGGTACGAATTCGTAATTTTAGATTGAAAACCCACAAGTATACTCGTGGTTCGCAGCGAATGGGGTAACCTATTGATTAAGGGGTCGGGACAGAGGTCCCAGCGACTATTTTTTATTATATTCGTACCACTATATGAAAAATAATATCTTCCGTAGACTTATACTAGTATATTTTCAAGAGAAATGTACCCAATGAAAATATTTTGTAAATTCTGGTACGACTGAATATAAAAAAAATCGCCATTCCTAGATCGTAATCAAAAAATTAAAGTACACGTAAAAATTGACTCTGGCTCTATCATTTAACCTTTTCAGGGGCAAAGCACTTCTGTTGCTAAAATGTAGAAATGATTGAACGGCACCAGGATTTATGAAAAAAAGTATTTGATAATAAGTAAAAGCTGTTTGTCTCGTACAAGTTAAAAGCAAAATTTTATTTAAAAATTTTGTTACCATTGCGGCATTTGGGGATTAAAATAAAGTGGGATATATAATATCCCACCGCCCTTTAAGGGGTTTTAATTTCTTAAAAATGATATATTTCCATATACTGTTTTCCTTACATTATAATAATTTAATATTTTTCTCAACACAGAAAAACTATTGAAGTATATAGATAAGTTTACAAATCTGAACTGTTTTTAATATGTTTATTTTTACTAAATTTTGTTACAAAATAATCGTCTTGAAATATTTTTGTCCTTCAGAGAGCTGTATAATTTGTCAAAAAAGTTTACCTAATGACAAAAACCCAATTACAAAAATAGTACGAAACTTTTCGTAAAATTTCCCTGTATCATTAAAGTAAAATGCAATTTATTTTGGCTCAATTTTTTAGATTCTTGAGAGTTACATTTATATGTACTGTTTTCTTCTTGGAGTATTCTAATATAATACTTTCAATTTACAGTACAATATTTAAAGAAGATAATTATATATTACATTAGTATACCAATGCCATCAGGCATTAGCACATATTGCTTGGAGAGTAACACTTGTATAGCAGTAACTTTTCATATTATTTTATTTTAAAATATACTATTTTTTCTTTTTTAAAAAACTTTTAATACTGTCAATAAAAACATACATTATCAGCATTCAATTAAAAACATAGTTTAGTTACTTTCTTTAAAAAATCTATACACAGTCTGACGCCTTCTAAAATAGATATATTACATACCGGGTGTCCCAAAAATGACAGAGGTATTTTAAAATTCAATAACTTGGAAACGGTGACAGATATTAAAAAAATTCTGGCAGGAGGGTTATGTATGATGTTAAGAGTTTTTTTTTACTGTGATTCTTGTTTTTAGTTCGAATTTTAAACAATAGATGGCGCTGACAGCGATTGGCCTTCAGACGAGGCCGAAACTGACGCCACTCAGCATTGACGCACCGCCCCCTGAATATTAGATGGCGGCTGTCGCAGGTGGATTTTTTTTCAGCGTTTGAACGGTCCCTCAAACTTCAACACCAATAATTTCTAAAAGTTTTCTTCACCTAGTTTTTCTACGATCAAATACGTGAAAGAAAACTTTTAGATATTATTGGTGTTGAAGTGCGAGGTATCGTTCAAACGCTGAAAAAAAAATCCGCCTGCTACAGCCGCCAACTAGTATTCAGGCGGCGGTGCTTCAATGCTGAGTGGCGTCAGTTTCGGCCTCAACTGAACGCAATTCGCTGTCAGCGCCATCCATTGTTTGAAATTCGAACTAAAATCAAGAATCACAGTAAAAAAAAAAAAAAAAAACTCCTGACATCATACATAACCCTCGTACAAGCATTTTTTAAAATTTCTATGACCGTTTGCAAGTCATTGAATTTTAAAATCCATCAGTCATTTTTGGGACACCCACTACATACCGTAATTTCCGGCGTATAATCCGCAGCTCAAAGAGTCGTTTTTCGACCCAGAAATTTTATTCAATAATTGTAGTTAAATATTTACAGCGATCTTTTAAGTTACATTTTATAAAATAATATTTCTGGGTCGAAAAACGACTCTTTGAGCTGCGGATTATACGCCGGAAATTACGGTACTATCCACCAAAAATTCTATAAAAATTCTACACTGACCTCCCCTAACTTGTATTCTTGCAAGTCCTGTGCTTTTTTCTATTCATCTGAAAAATTCACAAATTAGAAGCACAGGACTTGATAGAATGCAAATTAGGGTAGGTCAATTTAGAATTTTTACAGACTTTTTGGTGGATAGTTTGTATGTAATACATCTTATAGGACGTTAGACTGTCTATATATTTTTTAAAAGTAACTAAACTATGTTTTTAATTGAATGCTGATAATGCATGTTTTTAATAACTGTATTAAAAATTAAAAAATAATAAAAAATAGTAGGAAAAGATACTATTATACACGTGTTGCATTTCCACGCAATATATACTAATGCCTGATGGAATTGGCATACTAATGTAATACATAATTATAATACATGCATTAAGGAAACAAGATATTTTGTATATAGATTGTCTGGTAAAGAAGATAGGTTCCTATGTATGAATTGTTTTAATATCTTCACTTTCACTTGATTTGATAGAAAATAATTCTTTAAAAATAGTTTTCGATCTTCAAGCAAAACTAAAAAAAAATTAAAGTCTACTCAATAGCAAAAATTCAATTACAAAACGAATACAAAATCTTGATAAAATTTCACTGTTTCAGTGGAAACTTTAATAATCTGAGAGTAAACCGAAGAAATTCTGAAATTCAAACAATTCCTTTCCGGTGTTTATTTTGTGGATTATACTCCTCTTTGCGGCGTAAAACTAAGAAAATCAATATTTTATCAGAAAATAGGAGTGACAGTCGCGTTGAGCAAAGAAGGATTGTCTACATACTACCTAATTTCACTCTATTGTCACTTTTTCCTGCACCTTCAATGTAAACTTATTGATTCATATTATTTTCTATAAAAATTCTCATCAATCAAATTCTTGTTTTTAGAATTATTATATTTATGAAATTGATTTTTAGTTAAAACTTTATCAATTTTGTTTTAATTTTCATTAGTGTAAATTTATTATTGTGAATTGTTTTAATATCCTTTGTTAAGTTTTTAATATTACATAATATGCTGGGTATTTAAAAGGAATCGTAACATATACTTCAAGAATATATAGGATTCATTAAAATAATATTAAGCTACAGATTTTTAATCTTAAAAAACATACATATAACAATTAAAATTACAAATGATTAGACGTTTCGTGTACCTATGTAAACCTCATCAGTACTACGAACACCACTATTCCTTCTTTTAAGGTTAAATCCTTAGTTTCTTCTGTTAATGGTAAAAAGATCGCGTTGTCAACAACTTTCAATTTTCTTCAGGCATTGTATTCTGAATGATAAAAAAAGACGTTTGCATAACTGCATGAATGCCTTTTCTGTGCTGTTGAGCCTGTAGACTCTCTTCAAATTATGGGATTTTTGAGTTATATTGGTAACGCTTTGAGAAAGAAGCTGGTCATGAAGCATGATGATAAATTCAATAGACTTTGAGATCGCAGTTTTCAAGTTTAGTCTAGTGCGGATAATAGTAAACTTGTGAAAAATAATTGGATTTTGAACCTCTCTTCAAGGGATATCTCTACAGATGAAGTTAGGCTACTTAACTATGGCTTTCATTTTTCCGTTGGTGCTCCACGTTTGGACATTCCCCGCTAGTTAGCAGCCGTTGAACCGGTTATGCATAAGCTGAACCCCTCGCAAAGGCACCAGGTAAGGTCAAAAATTTCTAAAGTAGTAATAAAAAACAGTTATGCTGTCCCAAGATAAAACAATCTTCATATGAAGCTCTTGAAAAACATATCATGTCATAATTCAATAGTCATTACTAAGGCGGACAAGGACCGGATTACTGTGGTTATAAATAAATCTGATTACATCAGGAAATCCCTTGAATTACTAATTGATGTTGAAACAAACGTATAGTGTTGTTAAAAGCGATTTAACGTCTGGTATTCAGAGAAATATGAACAGCTTTTTGAGTGATTTAGTGAAATCTAATAAATTTCATCCAAATCTTGCCAGGGAACTTAAATGTTACACAGGCCTGGTTCCGAGATTCTACGGTCAACCAAAAACTCACAACCCTAACATCTCTCTTACACCTATAATAGATTATAGCCATTGCCCCTTGTACAACTTATCTAAGTTTCTTTTAGTCACTACCAAACCAATGACGACTTCCTCTCCTAATATTATAAATTCATCTTATAAATTTCTTGAGGATTTGAAAATTTCGCATTTCCTAGTAATTGTGTGATGACCTCCTTAGATGTAATTTCTTTGTTTATATCCATTCCCATTGATCTCGCCTCCCTTGCTATTCATAGCATGTGGCCTGATTTTGCGACCTCAACTGATCTGGATTTGGAGGTTACTGAGAAACTCGTTAAATTTTGTTTAGTAGTTTCGAACTGTTTTGTTTTTGAGGGTAAAAATTATAAACAGTTGAAAGGAACAGAGATAGGCTGCCCACTTTCTATAAGAGTGGCAGAAATTGTTATGCAATATTTGGAAAATGATCTTATTATGACTTTGGGTATCAAGATAAAATTTTGGAGAAGATATGTAGATGACATTTTTCTGATTGCTGAGAAGGAACATCATGTCGACATTTTAGGTAATGCAAATTCAATATCTAGATCAATCCAATTTACTATTCAAAATGAAGATAATCAAACACTCCCCTTCTTGGATATATTACTAGAAAGAAGTTTTGTCAATATTGTTCATGTTTTAAAAACTTCCGTTTATAGAAAAATTACTTCTTCCGATCAATATCTAAATTTCAACTCTAATAACCCTCTTCCACATAAAGTTTCTGTGGTCAGATCATTATACGATAGAGCATGGAGATTTTGCAATAACGAGGTCAGTTACAATAATGAGATTTGTAGAATAATTGCTTAACGATTACCCGCGAAAATGGTGCCATAGAGTTTTATTGGAAATATCGAAGAGATCGGATAAATACCCCACACCTTACCAACGTGCCACACCTGTGGGAACTTTATCTTTACCGTATTACGCCAATATTTCTGAGAAGATATCTGCTATCTTTGCGAATGTCTGCATTAGGACTGCTTATGTGCCTTTAAATCCAATTAAATTTTTGGGGGTAACTAAAAACATAAATATTCCGGAGTTTACCTTACAGGTGTAGTTTACCGGATTCCTTTTAAAGGCGGCGGATCTAGCTATCTAGATCATTCCAATTTACTATTGAAAATGAAGATAGTCAAACACTCCCCTTCCCAGATATATTACTAGAAAGAAGTTTTGTCAATAATGTTCATGTTTTAAAAACTTTCGTTAATAGAAAAATTACTTCTTCCGATCAATATCTAAATTTCAACTCTAATCAAGGATGAGATTTCTCCGTTTTTTTGCATACCAGTATAATTTTAGAGAAAACGTTGTTCTCTTAAATTGCAGAATGTTACGATTAAGTAAAAGAACATTTTCTGTAAAATTATACTGGTATGCAAAAAAGCGGAGCAATCTCATCCCTGTTTAATAGCCCTCTTTCCCAAACTCATTATAATATCATTTTCCAAATATGGCATAACAATTTTTGCCACTCTTACAGAAAGTGGGGAGCCCATCGCTGTTCCTTTCAACTGTTTATAAAATTTACCCTCAAAAACAAAACAGTTCAAAACCAAACAAAATTCAACGAGTTTAACATTAACTCCAAATCCGCCTATATAGGCGAGACTGGACGGTCTTTAAATGTGAAGTTGAAAGAACATGGGATGCGTTAGGTACTCTAACCTCGAGATTGCTTGCACATGCACATGCATTAGAATTAGACCATGTGCCTGATTTTCAGAACGCGCAAATTGCCCGTTCAAACTGTTGCGTGTACAGCAGTCGTATTTTCCTGGAGGGTTGGTGACGGTTTTATCTGAATCTCCAATTAACGAGGCTGCACAGGTTCCAACAGAATACAGTGTTTTAACTAAATTGTGACTTTAACTATTTTTCCTTGTTTTGGGTCTAGTGATTTTGTAGTTGTGATCGTAGTACTGATGAGGTGTACGTAAGTACACGAAACGTCTAATCATTGGTAATTTTAATTGTTTATATGTATGTTTTATAACATTAAAAGTGTGTAGTTTAATATTATTTTAATGAATTTTAGTTTTATCCAGACCTAATTATGTATGTGTTTTTGATATCTAGGATATTCAGGAAATCATTATCATTTAAATTTCATATCTTTAATCATTTAACTTTATTTTATTAAGATAAGAGACGCGTTTATGCATGTCAAACCAAACAATTTTCGTATAGGAAACCAAGGTCGCATTACATGCATTCAGTCAAACGCACAGGATGTCTCCCTCCAAGCCGAACCCTTAATCTCGTTATAACGAATAATTATTCTTAAACCCATGTCATCTCCTTAGACCTTACCATTAAGTGATATTTAAATGTCTTTAATATAGGACTTTAGTTTTATATTAAGCATTCGAATGAGGTATCATAGCCACATTACTGATAGAGCAAGCTTTCACTACCGTAGTTATTTTGCCACGGGAGTGAGATTAATACATCTTATATAAATATAATTCTTGAAAGAAATTTCATTTAGTAACATTTAACACCTCATTTATTTAATCTCTTTTCTCTAAAAATGTCTTGTGCTACCTTGAATATTTGATTTTATATTGTAATGAAACGGCTAGTTTGCAGCGTGTTAATCTCAATTAGGTTATTTTTTTTTTGCATAGCAATATTTTTTTACTTTAATTTCAGTTGATTAAATAATATTATATAGATTAATTTTACAGAATAATAGATTTTTCTTGCAATTATTCATGCAATTATTTATTTTCTCGCTCCCCTGTCATCATTTTTGAGAAAGTTTAAATATTTAATGAACTATGTATCTGGTCGCTTGATACTTACATACTCGGAAAGGCATACAAGACAGTCTGAAATTGTAAAATCGTAAATTTTTCGCACACAAATAATGAAAAAGTTTACTCGGATTTACCACGTTAGTAAAAAATGACCCATATTTTATTTTATTTTATTTCATTTTATTTATTATTTTTGTTGTTGTTGTTGTTATATAAAACTATTTTAATTCAAATTGACACCGGGAAAAAAATAAAGCAAAATGTAATATAAATTTAAAAATATACATTTGTTCTATACTTTATTATTTATTATTATCTGTCAAGTAATCTAACTTAACCCATTGGTTAGGTTAGAAAATCAGAAGTTGTATAAAACAGACGAAGTTGAGGACATACAGTGGTCATGGAAACTTCAATGGAACAAGAACGTACAGAAAGGTCAAAGCAGACGATTGCTGCGTTCGTAGCGGCTGGAGTGAGAAATACGTTGTGCAGCAGTTTTTTCAAATGCTAAATTTAGATATCTTTGATGTTGCGAAATTATATTCTCCATGTGAGCACAGAGTAACTGATTACTTACAGAGCACATACTTACATAGAAGTCAATGGTAATATTTCAACATTGAATTTTCACCATATCTAGCGTGATTAATTCTAGACCAGATCACGTGACCTTACATCACGACTTTTCCAGTGATTTTGCCGCGGATTCTGGGGGTAAAGCATTTCACTGATTATCTCTACTTTTGCGACTGTTTTTTAAAATACAAACAGATAGAAAATGTAAGGATGCTTTCTTATCGGTCCCATGTTTATTTTTGTCTGTGGAACTTGCACTATTTTCTTTTTATTTCAAAATGCGAATTAGTGGGCAATACCTTATACTAGAATTTAAAAAAAAATTGTTTAAAAATTTTCAGGTGTAGTATATGCTTATTTAATCAAATCTAGCAACAAGATTTTGGTTAGCAATGTATTAATCAAAATTTAGTTTTTTTTCCCTGTGTAATGTTTCTAATTTAATTTCGAAAGCTTACATAATGTTATATATAGTTCTTCATTTTATCTATCCTGCGGCTAATACCTCAGACTCCTGTAATCCTTTTTGAGGCCATTTAACCCTTTTTATCCTGACGGTACTTATAAGTACCACTTTAATCCCTTCGCGACGAGCGTCTTTTACAGAATATTTAATCTGTTACCACCGGTTTTTCAAATGAGAAATTTTCACCTAATTGAATCGCAAAAATGCTACGATTAGATAAGGAAAACTTTGCAAAAAAAAAAAAAATAACTGGTGGGAATAATCGAGGATTCTGAGCATCTAAAAAGTAGCTGGAAAATTAATTCAGGATATAAAGGGTTAAATATTTTATGAATGAGGTATGTGGTTGTGTGACTGTTACGCTCAAGGGTGTAAAAATTAGGCGCCAATGGCCATTTCTCACCACTAAATTTTTTAAGTATTCTCCCGTTTAAATATTATTAGTATACTTCGCCTATATTTTATCAGTTTTCTTATTAGTCGAAGAATACTGAACATTTGGTGGTAGTACTCGGCCCATTGGCGCCTAGATTCTTACACCACTGGTTACACTTATTGTTGGCTGATGCATAATGTTGAAATTGATTTTCCAGAATGTTTGAATCTGTCAATTGTTTCTCGATTAGTCCAATTAATCAACTGCTGATCATTTACGATGCCATCTTATCATGAATCGTCACCGATGCAATTAAAAATAAAAAAATACATATTTATCTAAATATGTATTTATATTTTCATATATGTTTTTCACGGCTAGAAAATGTTTAATATTTTGCACTGTATAGGTCAGATTGAGGTGAGGAAAAACAGGGCCTGGGTCCTTAGCTTGATTGGACCCTGCCACATATATTGCAAATATGATACGGCATTATTTTGATATATTTTGTAGTTTAATTCTACAAATACATTGCCTCATACTTTAACCACTTGAAGGGCACCGGTATATTATATATACCACTTAATTTTAATCCCAAAATGTCACAACGACACCAGAATTTTATAATGAAATTTGGAATTTATAAGGTACACGAGGAAAAGCTTTTACTTATTTTAAAATTAATTCGTTCCTGAATTCTGGTGTCAATCTATCATTTCAATATTTTAGCTACAAGAGTGCTTTGTCCCTGAAGGGGTTAATGTCTTATACATATATCACACATTTAAACATACATTTCGCACAACATTAACTTAAAGCATGATTTAAAAAAATAAATCATATTTTTTTATCCACATTATATTAAAATACAAGAAAAATCCATATTACTAACCGTTTACAACATTTGTTAAAAAGTGTCAGGTCTTTAATAACTCAACATGTTTAAAGATCTGTCAGAAAATAAAACTTAACTTGTATTGTATAAAAAAAATAACAGTCACAGGCAGGGTAGCCAGTTTAGCTCTTTTTTTTTATTAAGAATTTCCGAATTCATACCACAAATTTTTGATACTAATTTCTGCTTTGTTTAATGACAAACATTTCGTGATTACTCGAAGTAAAAATTCTTCTATCTGAATTTCCGATATAAATTCGGAATTTCTGAATAAAAAAGGAGGCCAAATTGGCAAGTCTGGTGACAGAACCATACTGATACAAAATAAAATGATTAGCCAAACTGAAACTGTATTAAATCCAGACTATGCCAAACTGGTTCAATTTTGTTGTCATAGTTACAATTTTTTTTTAATTAAAAAAAAAAAAGCATAATTTAGGCCAGAAAAATTAACTCGAAAAATATACGTTGCGTGTATGCTTTTAACTTAATTCTTTTTCTAAATAAAATTTCTGGTTTTGTTTGATTTAGAAAAGAAAAAAAAACTAGAAGATTGATTGTAATGCTTCTGCGCATGTCTGAATTATTCATTTGATTATTTTTCACCAGTATCTGAATGAAAGCACATATGTGGCTTTTGAGCATGCCCGAGTTAGTTTATGCGAATATTCCTCGTTTGTGTAAAATCATTCATTATCGCCAGGGCCTGATTACCGCACAGGCCAACTAGGCCGTGGTCTTAGGCCCACTACTGATGAGGACCCAAAATGAAATAAAGTGATTTAGAAAAAAAAACTTTCTTAAAATTGTAGTTTTCGGCAATTATTTTCTCAAAAACCAAAAATGATAACTTGGCAACCGTATCGTAATATCTAATGATAACCCTTTTATACTCCCGAGAAAATAAAAATATCTAGCTTTCTATTTTGGACCCTGGGCCCCATACAACCTTAAAACGGCTCTGATTATCGCTATATTTAAATGATTTTAAGTAATTATTCTCGTTTGGAGAAAATCATCCGTTTTTGTTGCATTTGAATAATTTTCTCTTTGGCGGAGATGATTTTTGGTAAGAGTAAATGATTTCTGGTACGAATGAACGAATTATAATAAAATAACAACGAGCATATTTTAAACAGCTAACCGAGTATTTCACATATAACTTTTTTTTTTTTTTTTTTTTTTTTTGTCTCTGGTTTGTAACTATTTATATAAAAAAATTAAACTTTGCACGATTCGTGCAATACAGAAAATTAATGTTTATAGATTTGTAAGCAATATTTTTAATAAGTTATTAATGCAAAATTAGCTTTTTTTCTTCTTCTTCTTCTTCTTTTTTTTTTTTTTTTTTTTTTTTTTTTTTAGCACTCCAACAATTAAAATATTATCTTCCTTTTTTAAAGATATCAATGAAAATCTACAGAAATATAATATTGTGAACAATATACAAAAAAGGAACTTTTTCTTTAAAATAAAAGCTAGTTGCGTATTAATTTGACGATCGCAAACATTGTT
Source organism: Maratus michaelseni (assembly GCA_963931845.1). Taxonomy (NCBI): domain Eukaryota; kingdom Metazoa; phylum Arthropoda; class Arachnida; order Araneae; family Salticidae; genus Maratus; species Maratus michaelseni. The sequence continues at coordinate 223,283,848 of OZ007595.1, forward strand.
TTTTAAGTTTTTGGATGTTTATCATTATTTTTTAAACGACAGAATAAATTTTATTTTGGTTTTTCATAAAAGAACCGTTCCTAAAAATGATAGCGCACTACAATTTTGGATTTTTTTTTTTTTAATGGTTTATTTTAATTGAATTATAATTTCCCCCTCTACATAAGGAAAAAATATTGCATTGATAAAAACCTTTGCCTTTCGTTCTTTGTTCGATTGACTTTCTTTTGAAATGTCCAGAATAGATTTTGTTTAATGATTTTAGGCTTTGATTACTCAACAGGGTGCTCTGCTTTGCTATGCATTTTACGATTAACAGTATAGCTCTCTCATTTTTTATTATGTAGAAATGCACAAATTTTAACATTTGAAATTATTATTAAAACTTCAACCTTTTACCATGTAAATTAAAAAGAAATGCACTATATTTCCACATTCTTAATTGTTAGTCTGTAACTGAACTTATAGGCGCCGTCTTCACGAAGCAAATTAAACATCAGGCACACTTCAGCCACTTATTTCGAAAGGTGCTTTTGTTCTATTTAATCACTGTGATTAATTAAGACAAAAATAACATTTTAAAATTAGTGGTGGAAGTTTTCCTGATTGCCTCCGATGAGTCGGCGCCTATAACTGCTTTATTAAAATTAATGTTTTACAATGATATTGAAGAAATATTTAAGATGGCTATACTATATTTGTTTTAGGATTGTGATCGATTCAATGGTGTTTCCCATTTAGTTGTGTTTTTTCTGTGTATAAATCAGTATTGCTATTCTTTTATGCTTTATTTATTTGATGGCTATGTTGTTGATCATGTGTACTCTTTTTTAATATATATAAATTATTTATATTTAGTTAAATAAAAACCCTAACTATTTTTTTCTACATTTTTCTTTTACAATTTTATGATTACAAGATGCAAAAATATTTTTTTACTCAAAAAACAATTAATTTACACTAATATTTATCAATATGAGAAAAATTCAAAATATCCATTGAATTATTTTTTTTTCTGAGAAGTAAAATTACGCAATTGAACTTTTCTAACTATATTTTTCGACAACCTTGTTTTTTGAGAAAAATAACATTGGAAAAACCCTCTAAAAACGGTAAGAAGTTTCTAATTAACGAATTTATTTTCGAGAAAAATTTCAAAGTTCTAATCGTTTTCCACCAACCAACGAAACTTATTGAAAAATTCGCTTCGAAAAGGAAGTCCAGCAGGTGATTCGAACCCTAACACAAAAACCTCAAATCAAGGGATCTACCGACTAGGCTACGAAGCCGCTTGCCATTGGAAAAAAAAATTTCCGATTATAAAGTGTGGCGTAAACTTTGAGTTATTTTTTTCTCAAGACGCCTGAGTATTGCGCTTTATGACTTTCATATATTACAAACGTTCACCGCATTCGGTGACGCCGACCTCGGAACCTCTCCTTGTAAGAGGGTTGAATTCAACGTTTTGATTGGATCGTTGCTAACCTCGCCAGGAGTACGAAAGCAATTAGAAATGAACTTTTTAATTTATTTTTATTAAAAAGAGTGGAATGTTTAATGAGTTTTTAATTAATAAAAATATTATAAGATTTTTTTTTCAAAATTTTATGATTGGTCGTGTGACAAGAGGTTTTCAGATATATATCCGCAAAATTTCAAGTCTCTAACTTATACAGTTTCCGAGTACGAACTCTGTGACGTACAGTCAGACAGACACAGGAGAGAAACGAACAGGGTTTCGTCAGATAAACGAAACACTAAAAAGAAAATATACATTTGCACAATAAAATTTGTTGTCTTCCAGAAAGAAAGCATGGTTTAATCTTATAACTAAAGTTTAACTGTTGTGTAGAAGATATGATGTCATTGGTAACCATATAACTGTGTTCGTACGGTTTTACCACAATTTTTAATAGAATTTTTCGCTTTATTTTAATGCAGAAAAGTATTACAAATCCGGCAATTAAACGTGGCGTCTACAATGTCTGCTATTTAAATAATTAATAGAAAAATTCTATTGTAAAATTGTAGTAAAAGTATACCATCCCTGTATAAATCATGTAAAATCGGGATATTACTGAAATACTTTGATTTTGTTGCATGGTATTTTTTACTTTTCTTTATAAGTGCCAGAAAGTTAAACATAAGTTCATAGGTGTTCGGATTACGGACTTTGAGTACCATTATTTTCTAACAGAACTTAATATTCGTCTTATTTATTGATGGAAAACGGTGATAAAATAAAGTGGAGATTTTTAATAGTGGTATTTAGTGTCAGGATTGTCACTGGCGGCTATATATATATATTTTCTTTCCGTGCCATTTTCACGAAATAAAAATCTCGATAATATTTGCAAAGAATGTGGGTACAAGTTTTATTTTTTAGAAATAGTATCACCAATAGAATATAAAAATAGTCGATAGTGGCAGCCCTTCAAAGTGTACAAATTCTTCTCTGGAAACTTTATCTTAAACTATTTATCGATATCGGAAATGAATAGTATCTATTATCGTAATACACGAAATATGGCAAGTGCAATTATTTCACTTATTTTACCTATTACTTCAATATTTTAGAATTTAGAGACATACCTAGGAGCATGCGTGGTTGATCTATTTATAAGAAGTATTCTGTTTATACTGCGCATCAAAATGATCCTTTTGGGTCTAAAATTTTGGGAAAATGGTACGCATTATATCAGTAAATATTGTGCATTTATTTATAATATTTTTACCATATGATTTTCAAAAAAGGAGGAAGATAGTTTTATTAAAATATTCCATTAGTCGATCGTGCTAAAAAACATAACATTTTCTTTAAAAATCTCTTTTTTATTAACATATTTTATTCAATAGGGTTTCTTTTTTCGATCAATCTATTTTCTTTTAAATTAATAAGGTTGATAATTTGTATCGAATCGATAAGGGTTTTTTTTAAATTTGTTCTGTTATGTCTAAATTTTAATTACTTAAGAACTTTCCAAACAAAATTAAATTAAAATTATTAAAAATCATTAAAAAGAGTAAAAAAATAATTTCAACTAAAAAAAATCTAACCAGGAAACCACGCCTTAGTGTAATAATGATAAAAATCTAACTAAGCAGCAATCGAAGGAGCATTGTGAAATGTGTTTTTAACACATAAATCATTTGCCCTCGTCTGATTGTTATCGAGATATGAACTCTTAAAGTTTGCTAATTTATTTGTTTCATTTAGGAAGAAAAATTATTAAAATCATTAAAAAGACAAAATCGGGTTTGCAAAGTTCGAGAAAGAGATTTTAATTTCCTAGGGAAAGATGGGTTAATCCAGCATCCGTATTAACATTCCAATTTTAAATGGTGCTCTTTCCTCAATCAAAAGCGAAGCCTGAAAACCTATTTCTGATTTTTTTTTTTTTTTTTTTTTTTTACAAAATCTACCAGACCTACAGTATTAACCAACTAAAATTATTAAACTTTGAATTATGAAAAATTCGAATTCTCACACCGGAATTAAAAAAAACACATATATTTATGAAATAAGTACAGTCGAACCTCGTTAACATGAACCTCAAGGGGAATCAAAATTTTGTTCCTGTTAACAGTAATTTATGTTATCAGTATCAAATCTTTGTACTCGTTTTTATAGGGGGGCTATTAAAACAATTCATGTTAAAAGTAATTCACGTTAAGCGTGTTCATGTTAACAAGGTGTAACATGAACAGTTTGACTGTGCATCCTTTTGTTTCTTTGTTACTTATCAGATTAATTTTCATTCTAAAAGAAGCTGCAGTTCTCGCTAGTAGCTTCTTAAATTTAATAAATATACTAGTGCAGTGCATTACGGTAAAGCATAATTGTGTACTGCAACCAACAATCTGGCTTTCGAATAATTTTTTGAACGAAATGTGTTCCAGATGTATCACTTTACATACACAGGTTTCCATAGGTTGAGGTGAAACTGCTTAAAAAATGTGCTGTTTAGGGCGGGGTTACTAATTGTTCACAATTCCTCCATGAACATCGCCAAACTCAACAGAGAGGTAGAAAAATGCTTCGCTGTTGAATTTCATACACCTGTTTTAAAGAGGTGAGAAGAACACCATATAAGATACAAACATTTCTAATTATTTTCAAATATTTTGAGCATGCGCTTATGGAGACCTTCATTGTTATTTTTTTATTGCTAAGTAAAGTGTCATGCGTATGAAAAATCTACAGTAAAAATTTATTTTACCCCTTAAAGGGCTTGGTGGTATATTATTCATACCACTTAATTTTAATCACCAAATGCCACAGTAGCGCCAGTATTGGGTAATAAAATTCTTCTTTTACAATAATCGTAACGAAAAGTTCTTACTTGTTTTCAAATAATGTTTTTCGTAAATTGCGCTGTTTCGTACGATATTACCACATTTTTTAATAGAATTTTTCTATTTAATATTTGAATAGTAGAAGTTGCATACGCCTTGTTTAATTGGAGGATTTGTAATACTTCTCTGTATTTAAATAAGGCGAAACATTCTATTTCAAAATTGTGGTAAAAACTTACGAACACTGCTTTAACAATCCTTTCAACATTTTAGCAGCATGAGTACTTTGCTCCAAAAAGGGTTAAGTATGGGATACGGAAACTAATCTGAAATGTGCATTTTTGCAAATTTTTTTCTTAAGTTGTTGAATGATTTCGTTGTTGCAAAAATTGGTTCAATCTTTGTATCCAGAATTAAAAATTTCGTTTACATATGCTCGAGTTTTATTTGTTTAAATGAAAAACAAACGTGTCTTATAGTTTAACTACTGCTGTTACATTTCAACTAAAAAAAATCTAACCAGGAAACCACGCCTTAGTGTAATAATGATAAAAATCTAAGTAAGCAGCAATCGAAGGAGCATTGTGAAATGTGTTTTTAACACATAAATCATTTGCCCTCGTCTGCTCGTTATCGAGATATGAACTCTTAAAGTTTGCTAATTTATTTGTTTCATTTAGGAAGAAAAGACGTGGTTCTGATAAATAAATTTTAATAATCAGATTAATGTAAAATACACAACATAATAGGTAAAGTAATATAAAAATAAAAAAAGCCCGCAAAAAATACTATTGACAAATATGGTACTGAAGCAAAAAGTGATTGAAGAATAGAAAATCGTGCACCAAGAACAGTTTATGAACTTAAATCTAGTGCCATGATTACAATGGTCCTCCTCCTGCGAAAAACAAAATTGCAAGGACGTTTCAAATGGAAGTGGCCCAGTTTGCACTTACCCAGACCTGTACCAAACATACCGAATCATGTCGGAGTATTGCGGCGAACTTAACTGGAAATGGACAAGTGACTGGAATTTGATGATGCTGTTACGTTGGAAACTTGACGACTTCTCCTTCAATCTTATTAGCTCCGCCTACCATGTTATCGTCTCCTCCTTCCATCCTAAAAAATCAATAAATTAGAAAATTTTAAGATTTTATATCTCGATAACGGTGAGCGAGGGCAAATGATTTATGCGTCAAAAAACACGTTAAACTATGCTCTTTCAATTGCTGCTTATTTAGATTTTTCTCATAATTACACGAACGGGCGTGGTTTCCTGATTAGAAGGTGTTCTCGAAAATGTGTTTGAAGCACTTCAGATCTGCAAATATTATGGTGAACGAGATTCATTTTTTAAATATTGTGTTGAAAGCAAAATTACGAATTAATTTAAAAAAAAAAATGAAAATCGGAAATTATTTCAGTGGAATCCAGTCCTTGATTATCCCTTTAGATGACTACATCCAACGAACTTCTAGTAACCTAAACGTAATTTTATATCTATGTATAAGCAAAAGGAGATTCGAAAGATTTATAAAATCCTGCGTTGTTTTGAGTAATTTGTTTTTCTGATGTGACTCAAAGTCTTTCTACATAAACTCTAGAAATAGTTAAAAGTGGCTAAAAAATGCTCTTTTTTTTATAATTTTAAAAGATTTATTCTACATTTCCAAAATATCATAATATTTAAGAAAGTGCTCCCTAAATCCTTAAAGACATTTGAATCTCTAGATTTACATACGCTCCTAAGATTTTCCTAGATCTGTGCGCATTGAATGAGAGTCAATCATATGGATAATCATTTATGTTTTTCAGATCATGCGATAATCAAAATAACTTGAACATAAATCATTCGATTATCAATATAACTCGTTTTGCCCATCAATAGTCAAATTATCACTTAAAAATCAGAAGTTTTATTCAATAAATAAAATAAAATAAAATTCAAATAACTGAAAAAAAAAAAAAAAAAAAAAAAAAAAAAAAAAAAAAAACCCGCTGCCAACGTTTACGCTTTTTTGTTTCCACTAAAAATTAATAGAAGTTTTTGCTTTATTGAATCACGTGATTTCGGCGATTTAATAAGGTAAAATTTACTATATAATTTTAGTGGTAAGAAAAAAGCGTAAAAGTTGGCAGCTATGGTTTTAGGCAGAAGCCAAGAATTCTTTCCCACGTCTTCGATGGGCTCCCCCATTGCTTACCTCTGCAGACATGGACATTAACCACAGACAAAGTGCCTGTCTTTTTATTTTGCTTTCTTTTTACACATTGCTATGTTGGCTGTTCCCTTGTAAACTTGGAAAATTCATGCTTCGATTTCTCTCCTAATTCAATCCTTGAGGATGTGAGCCATTTAACAACATTTTAATTTTTAATAACAGCAATGCCGTATAGTAGTTTTCGCCTTAATGTCCAAATATCTATACAGAAAATTCTATGATCGACAAGGCAAAGATTACGACTAAAATATTCTGGCATTAAAAAATTAAACCAAACCCAACCTAAGCATATACGATATACGTGTCACACGTCCTGAAGGGGTTAAGTGAATGCGCCGCCTCATGAATATTAAGCCTATGACCTGACACAAAAATGGTGGCTGTCGAAGGCGGATTTTTTTCAGCGTTAGTATGGTCCTTTCAATTTCAATATCTTTCTTTTTTTTTTCTTTTTTTTTTTTTTTTTTTTTTAAGTTCTCTCTGCCTTATTTTTCTGAGAATCAAGAAAGTCAGCTGGATGGGGAGGCCTACCAAATGGCTTAAGCACTCACAAGCCCCATATATTTCTGAGAATCAATAAGTCATAAGTCAAAGAAAACTTTTAGAAGTTATTGGTGTGTAAATTCAGGGGATCGTACAAATGCATAACCTTCCTACCCTGAATGGGTCGAATCGACCCACCTCTATAATTTATTTAATTCGATTGGCACCAGATTTTTTTCATAAAGTAAGTTAAATAAATGCTGCAGAGAACTACGTTAAATAAATATGTTAAATCATTGTCAAAAACAAATTCTGATGTGAGATGTTTTTATCAACAATGATTTAAATTTCAACAGGGTACGAACGTTACAAAATCCTCCTACGACATCCGCTATTTTTGTGTCAGCGCGTAGGCCTAGCATTCATAGGGCGGTGGTGACTGGCTGTATGTCGTCACACTGTATGCAGTGCCGTAATCAGAATTTGTGCAACACATGCAAGCTTCCACTATCAAAGACGAGTAGTAATTTTCATCTTCTTTATTATCACATAAATAAGGGTAAAATTTCTTTTTTTACTGGTGGAAGTTTGAACGTTTCAGAATACGATGGTATTGTATGTATTAAAAGTTGTTCCACGTACGCAGTGCGTGCAACGCATATATGCTATGTATTTAGGATATATCAAAGAGTATAATCTGGATGTATATGTATGTACATAATTAAAAAAAAAGGATGCATGTAAGTATGACTATATAATCAATAGATATAAGAGATATATACGAGAGATATTTTAAAAATAAGTACCGTTAAAAAAAAAAAAAAAAAAAAAAAGTATAATTTTTTTACCAAATTAAGTTTTATATGAAAGTCTGTACCTCAATCCATTTTTCTACATTATTTTCGCCAGTGTTAAGGCACTTATTGTATCATACAACCAGTTTTTGAATATCCTCTTCATAGAAGTCTGCGGCCTGATTTAAGACACCCACTGCAACAGGGCATCGCGTCAAAAGGGGGGGGCAGGATCACTTTACTACAAGTATTTTTATATATATGACCTTATTTAATTCATACCGTACAAAGATTAAATAAGGCAGGCCAAATGTAGTTTATAATTATGCTGGTAGTGAAATCATCGCCCTCCCCCTGACGCTACGCCACTGCACTGCAACATGGCTGTCTTGACCTCATCATTGGTAATGACGAAATCGTAAAGAGCCTATTTTGTTTCACACGTTCGTGAACTTCCTGCATCAAATCTTCAGTAATGACTGAAGCTCGCCCACTTCGTTTCTCATCATGAACATTCACGCGGCCATCTTTAAAAGCTTTAACCTATCTCCGAAACATTTCACTGGTCAGAATGTGTTGTCCGTAAACTTCACTAATCTGACGATGAATTTCAGCCGCTTTCACGTCTTTAGTACTAAGAAAACGAATTGCCGATCGTATTTCACAAGCGGCGGGATTCTCAGCCGGTGAAGCTATTTTAAATACTCAAAAACAAACATAAACACGGTCGAATGTTTCCGTAATAACGCCTGTGGCTTGCCAACAAATGTTGGAAAACAGTACGCACGCCCAGAATGTCGACCGCAGCGCCGCCGTGCCGGAATTTCGATACTTACTTTAAAAGTAACCCTCGTATTAAATAAGAGATTTGCATCAGCATGAAAATAATTCAAAATTAATATATATATATATATATATATATATATATATATATATTAATCTTAATGACTGTTGTGTAAATGACACATGCCAATCAGACTTTTTTAAAATACTTTTTTCAATCGGTTTATATATTTTCATAACAAGGGTTTCTACGCCTCAGGCTATTTGAATGCCAGTTTCTTAAAAAAAAGATATTTGCCTTGCTTAATGAAGAAATTCTGAGTTTAAATACGGCAACCAAAACTTTTCGTGGCGTAGGAACCCTAATACATTTTTTCATCTAATAATTCAGAGGTTTCAACATTTTTAAGGTTGCTTACCTCTTTTAAATTTGACAGTGCACGCATACAATTGTATTAAAAGCACGAATATGATTAGAATATTTTTTCAGCTCTTGTAATTTATAATGAGATAATTTAAAAGTCAAGTCAAAATTTAAAATATTTAAGAAGTGACATTAAGAAGTGACAAGAAAAAGAAATCATTTTCAATAAAGCAAATTGAAAATTATTTAATGAAAATAAAAAAAAGTATTTCAAACGCGTTAACAGAATCAGCATAATAATATAACGGAAACAAACTTTAGAAAAGCGATATTACTTCCAATACGGTAACGGTAAAATTAAATCTTGACCTCATCTCATTTGTGACAATACAGCATTTAGTGAAACTAATTAAGGAATGCTCTTTGAAATAATTAGTAAATTACTTGAGTAAAGTTCTAAAAAGCCATGTCCATTATTAAACTTAATACAATATTTATTGTAACTTCAAAGAGCTAGCTAATTTAGTATTCTTAATTAACGTAGAACAAATAAAGTAATTACTAGATACTTACAATCTAACTATTGAACTGTTTGAAAACTTAACTAAGCGCAGAATATTTCAGTAATTTAAATATTAAAAGCTAGTGAGATGAATCTTACTGGGCCATATACGATATTTCAAATTTTTATTTAAAGTTAATATATTCAATCTGTAATAAGTTTTAACTTATAACTTCACAGATATTGAAAAATTAAGAGATATTCTTCATATATTTTCTGGTTTCTCCTTGTTAACTTAATTAACCCTTTCAGGGGCAAGAAATTGTGTCGCTGTAACATTGAATTCTCACCGGTATTTACGAAAGAATTTAGTTGAAAATATGGAAAAGCAATTTTTCAACTTTTTCCCGTCAAAGTTAAAAAAGTAAAATTTAATTAAAAGTTTCTGGTTCGAATCGGATTAAAATTAGGTGGGATATAACATATCCCACCGCCCCTCAAAGGGTTAAGCGACAGGGCTATTTATTGTTTTTAATATCTAATAGAAATATGGTTTCATTTATGAATAATTTCATTTATGATAAAATTACTTTTTCTACTACCAAAACTCGACGAGTTATGATATTTTGAGTGTGATACAGTTTTCGCGTTTTCTGTGAGTAAGAAAGGAAAGATGCTATATATTGTATATATTGAAACTTATTGTGTATAAGTAAATACGTCTGTTATAAATATAAGATAAGGTGTATGCAAGTATTTATGATGCATGAAAGACTGTTAATGGATCTAAGAATGGAGTTATGGATAAAGAAGAAGAGACAGATAATGTAGTGTCTAACGGTCAAGAGTAAAGTGCACTGAGGATGGAGTCACAAGATGGAGACTGTTGTTTGTTTACATCGGATAAAGGGCTGATTACAGCAGAGGCAAACTTCTACCAGTGAAAACGAGTAGAAAATTTTGCCTTATTTATGTGAGAACAGTAAGGTAGAGAGAAAAAAGTAATCCAATTCAATAAGACGATCTAATTCTTTTTCGAGTAATTTAAACATTTAACCCTTAATTGCATAGTGATGTAAATTTCCACCACTGTTTATTTAACTTTTAATAAATAAATCAACTTCTTCGCCACCACTATATTTATATAGAAATATTAATCTAGTACATTTCCCGTGAACTATGTTGCTGAACAAAGTTAAAAATCTATCTTAAAATTTCTGGTGCTCTATATTTAATATATGTATAAAAAACACAATTGTAAAAGAAAAACTCATGCAAAGAAGGGTTAATTACTTTCTTGATTACAAGTGAAAAGATGAATATTTACAAATGAATTACGTTAGAACATATAAAGCTATGAAAACGACTCTGATAGCTATCTTATTATTAAAAGTAGCCAATAGATAAAATGAGGGACAACGCCCTAAAAATTGAATAAAAGACGTAGGAACGTCTTTCACAGAGATCCACTCTGCATCAAAGCTGAGGGCCATCTGGCACTTTTTGAAGATTTTGTCCGGGCTTCGCTCAGATCATCTATCGCTGAGTCATTTTCCCAGGACCTCAAGAGCAATCTGGGCCTCAAGGGCCATCTGTCTTGGCCATGTGCATTTTCGGCCGCCACATTTATGACAGAAAATCTGCATCAATAAGGCGTTTAACCCCTTGGGGACGAGCGACACGTATACGTGACGCATAAGATGCTCAGAATCTTCGATTATTCTCACCAGTTATTTTTTAGTGTAAGCTTTGCCTTATTTAATGGTAGCCTTTTTGAGATTCAATTAGGCGAAAATTTCTGTTTTAAAAACCTGGTGGTAAAAGATTAAAAATTCCGTAACGGACGCTCGTCGCGAAGGGGTTAAATAAGGTAAAAATTTTTATTCGGATTTACTGGTGAAAGTTTGTCCGTTTATAATTGAGATGAGGATAGTTTATATAGTCAAAATATGGCGGAGCCGCAGTGCTTAATTGCCGCCGGGACAAACTTCCACCAGTAAAAACAAATAGATACTTTTGCTTTTATTGTGGCAAAAATTCTTCATGAATATGATGTTTAAATAAGGAGGACATTTCAATTTAAATTTACTGGTAAGCGTATACTCCGGCGGTAATCTGTCCCTGCGGAACAGGTTACTGTAGAACTTCACCATAGGATATGTCAATTCCTCTTTATTCAGAGATACAATCTAAATGAGTAAGATGAATGTATGTCAGATGGAACTATGAATAAAGAGGAACTGACATATCCTGAAAAGGGTAAATCTTCAACTCTAACCGGTTCCGCAGTTGCAAAATGCCGTAAGAGCAAACTTACGCCATAAATTTGAAAAATAATTTTTCTTCTTAATTAAATACATTTTTCCGGCAGAATGTTTGTCATAATAAAGGCAAAACTATCGATTTGTTTTTACAGGTGTAAGTTTGTCCATTCCGTTATTGTGATTACATAAACATTCCTATTGTCAATGTCACTGGAATCGATTATAATACCGCCGGGACAAAATTCCACCAATAAAAACAATTAGAAATGTTTGCCATTTTTATGATACATTTTTTTCATGAAAAGCATTTAAATAAGTTGAAAATTCCTACTCAAATTTATTGGTAGAAGTTCCCCTTCATTAATCAGGCCCTGATCCGATGTAAACATACAACAATCGCCCTCTTCTGACTATCTCAATTACTTCACTCGCAACATGTGGACACTATACTCTATGTCTCCTCCTCTGTATTTATAGTTCGATCGAATGTAATCCTAGAAGTAAGAAAATTATTTGTATGAGAGAGGAGATAATTACTAAGTAGGAGAAGAATGTAAATAGAAGATAATATTAAAATGGTAAAATATCAATTCATTTTAACCACTGTTGTGCGTAAATATAATCTCTCAATAAGACTTTTTTTTTTTCGTTAGTTTATATTTTTTCAAAATATTTTTATTTGATAATTCAATAATTTCACCATTTTTAGGGTTTCGTTCATCTCACAAAACCCTATTACTCCCGCTCCGTTGTCTGTCCGTCACAGAGCCATTCTCAAAAACTATGTAACTTACAGAGTTGAAACTTTGTGTATATCTAGCTGAATACCAGCTATGAAGCATTAAAATTTGAAAAAATCGTATTATTTTAATTCATAGAGATAAAAAACCAAAATTCTAACAGCCTTTTCCTAATAAATATAAATATGTTTCGTTATAGCATTGCCAAAAATTAAAAATCCACAATGAAGTTCTTTCTACAATAATTAATTTTCTATTGAACGATTTCCACGTGAAAAATGAAAATGAAAGGAAAAAATTCACCAATTGAAAAAAAGGATAAATATAAAGTAAAATTGATTGACGTCATAGTAGTAATAAAACGGAAATTTTCTAAGATTTCTCAATAATACAAGGAGTGTGAGTATGTGTATGTACACAAAGCAGATTAATATCACGTCATTAGAGAATTAAAAAGAAAATCTGACGTCATATTGGAAGTTTAACGAATTTTTCAAATGTTTGAGAATAATACAAAGCGAGTATCAATATGAGTAATAGAGAATAGTAAATGTATGAGTTTGAGAAACATATTGAATCATGATAAAAATCCGATTATAGAAATATTCGCATATTTTAACATTTTGCAGGTGTACAACATGTTTAATTTTGAAATTATTTTTTTAAATATCGCATTTAGTCCACATGACAGATATTATTATGACAGAATATAATAGCGGGCTGGTTTAGATATTCGAAAAAACGAAAACAAAAAAACCCGGTAAATTTTTACTTTATAAAAAACATGACTTTTTTTGTTGTTGTTGCTAAATGTAATTTATTTGTATTTATTAAAGAAAGGAAAGGATAAAGTGTTTTGAAAAGAATATTAAACAAAACCCTTTCAGCGATCTTGGATCACACTTACCCACTTGTTTTATTATTTTAGCCGACACATATAAAGATTTTGAAAATGCTAATATTTTTCTGTGATAAAAAAATTTAGTGAGTTAATTTAAAAAATATGTCAAAATATAAATGTTTTAAAAAGTGAGATTTTTTTTAGCACTAGAACCGCGATGAGGTGTCATTTTGACCCGTACCAAATGAATATATGTCCATTTGAAAAAGAAATTTCTTTATAAATTAAGTTAAATTTGCATAGCACCAAAATAAATTAAGCAGATAATATAAATAGTTTTAAATAAAAATTCTTATGTAAAATATTTTTATAAGACTTAAGTAAAATTTCCAAAGGTTCTAGTGTTAAATATCAATAAATAAAAAACCGTCACTTATTATAAAACAAAATGAAACTTTTTTAATATAAGTGTAAATTTATCTCAAACATTTTGAAATAACTTAAAAAAGCAAACTTCATCAAAGCGTTATTATTTACAATACTGTAAAATTAAACTTGACCTGATCTTATTTGTGACAATAAGGCATTTAATGAAAATAATTAAGGAAGCACTTTGAAATAATGAGTAAATAAGTAGATTAAAGTACAGAGAATTCAAGTTCAGTTTTCAACTTAATATAATATTTAATGTAGCTTCAAAGAGCTAACTAATTAAGTATTCTAATTTAGCGTAGAACAAATAGCGTAATTACTAGATACTTACAATCTAAATATTGCAATAGTCTGAGAATTTAATTAGGCGATAAACTATTTAGTACTTTGAATAAATATTTAACAAATCAGGGGGAATACAATTTCTGTACCATGTAGGATATTTATATTAATTTTTATTTAAATTAACATAATACAATCAATTTTTTATAGATCTTATCATAACCCTTAAAAATAAAGTGATATTCTTTATTTATTTTCTTTATTTCTTTTTGGTAGCTCAATTAGGCGAAAAAGCTACTTTTTCCTTTCAATGTCTAAAATAAATCATCTTTTTTATGATAAATATTGGGTGATGCATGCGTAATTTATTTACTAATAACTGACACATTCTAAGTCTTAACTGGTGTGAAATAAGGGTTAAAACTAAACTAAAACATGAAAAAAGGAAATTTATCCTAAAGTGTTACTATAAGTTAAAAAACGTATCTGAAGTGCAAAGAGAGTTTAGGAGAGAGTTTCAGCAGAATACCTTACGCGACTTACAATCGCTAAAACTATAGATAAGTTTAACACGTTCACTACCAGGTTAAAATTAAAGAAATTTAATGAGAAATTTCAGACCAGAAAATACTAATAGCAATATTTACTTTATTTAACTCATTGACGACCAAATTATTATTTTCAATAAAATACAAATATTGCCATTCGCACCACTTTTATAGTATAGCAACCTAAGAGTTTCTTTGTCATGGTGTTTCTACATCAAATAAAGTGAATATTTATTCTAAAAACAAACTGGTGTCACCTTAACACCTGTTGTAAGAAAAATAATATTGCGAAAACGCAACATCAGCCTTTAATGGGTTAATGACAGATATTTCGTGATTACATAAAATAAACATATTTTTCTTTCGAAATTTCCGGTACGAATTCGTAATTTTGCATTAAAATTGGAATATCAAACGACCGACGCCACATATGTGTCCTCGGTAGCGCGCGTGTTATCAACAGATGTCATTGTTAAAAATGTACACAAGCAATATTAGGGAAGAACACGTTCATCAAGAAAGCCCCAAATAAGAGATGCTGACAGATACCTAGTCCGGTCATTACATTCGAATTGAACGGTTACCTTTATCTTTCATTATGCAGCTACTAAAGCCACAGCCCTCTGAATACCAGGCTTATGTGTTGACACAAAAATAGCGGCTGTCGTTGGCGGATTTGTTTTTCAACCTTTGTACGATCCCTTGGATTTTAACTCTTTGTTGACCGGCAATTTAATATGAAATCTGTGTTTTGAAACTACAGAAGTCCTCTTCTTTTCCGAATGCTTTTCGTATAATCGTTACCCAGATACACTTTTCAAATTTATGTATTAGAATTATTTTAAAATATAATATTCAATATAAATATTTAATGCAAAATGTTTAAATGTTCATAAGATAGAGCGTCCATTTTTTTCACATACCAACACGCAGACACACACACTGAGATAGAGACAGACAGACATTTTCTAAAAACAGTGAAATCGTGTTCAAGACCATCTAAAACGCATAATTCTGTCGAAAATCAGAAGTCGACATTTTTTATGAATCCAATACTTTCTTTTTGTTAAGATAGAAGAATAAAAATTATATATTTTATAACAAAACATATTATATACACGTGCAAAATTCTTATTTGATGTCAATCACAATTTATAGACATTTTAAATGACAAATGAAAATTTTTAATTTGCACGTGCACCATCCTCTTAACGAGGGACCTTTGAAATAATGAGTAAATTACTTGATTGAAGTACCTAGATTCATGTTCAGTATTCAACTTAATTGAATATTTATTGTAGCTACAAATAGTATATTTAAATAATTTATATTAAGTAGCTATTTAAGTATTCTAATTAAATATAGATCAAATAAGGTAATAGAGAATATTTACAGTAAATTAGTTAGAATCTTTCCAAAATAAATATACCGTAATTTCCGGCGTATAATCCGCAGCTCAAAGAGTCCTTTTTCGACCCAGAAATTTTATTCAATAATTGTAGTTAAATATTTACAGCGATCTTTTAAGTTATATTTTATAAAATAATATTTCTGGGTCGAAAAACGACTCTTTGAGCTGCGGATTATACGCCGGAAATTACGGTAGTTTGAGAACTTAATTAAGCGAAAATCAATTCAGTACTTAGAATATTGAATGAGCCGGAGAGAAGATTGCTGCTGTGCCATATAGGATATTTAGATTCATTATTTAAAATTAATTTATTCAATCTGATAATAATGTAATAGCTAATTGATTTCATTTATAGACTAATGATATATTTCTGATGTTCTTGTACCGTAATTTCCGGCGTATAATCCGCAGCTCAAAGAGTCCTTTTTCGACCCAGAAATATTATTTTATAAAATGTAACTTAAAAGATCGCTGTAAATATTTAACTACAATTATTGAATAAATTTTCTGGGTCGAAAAACGACTCTTTGAGCTGCGGATTATACGCCGGAAATTACGGTACTATATAGTACAGATATTTAAAAATTAAAGTGTTACTTATTTTTTTTCGGCAATTTATTTTATTAAGCTGTAGGTATGCCTATCGATTTAAATCGCCAGAAAAGATTGCGTCATTTATAATTAAATCATTGAAATTATGAAAAGAAGTCTGTGTGTGTTTTATTGTACAGGATGTGTCAGAAAAATGTATTCACATTTTGAATGATTATAACTCCAGTTTTTATTAACATATGATTAATATTTAAATTGCAAAATAATATACATAAAATGTATAATTTTACTTCCTACCGCAGATGTTCAAAATTATTACCATTCTGGTCAATACACTGCTTATAACTATTGATTCACAAACATCAACAAACATTTCATTTGGTGTCTCGCTTAATTGCGGTTCCGGAACGTTATCTATGAACACGATATATCGTTTCAAACAGGGGTGTCAAACTATGGCCCGCAGGATACCACTAAAATTTATAGTAATCTTTTCCTTATGTAATCATCGAATTTCTGCGATTCAAGAAATCTAACATTTCTTTTAAAATTTAGTGGTATCTGGCGGGCCACAGTTTGACACCCCTTCATTATAGGTTTTAACTCATTGACGGACAGTAGGAACAAGTGAAGTTCGAAAATTGACACTATATGTTTTTGTAATTTTTAGAATATTAGAAGTATAGTTTTACTCTTTCTGCTTAAATAAACTTAATTTTGATTAATTCATCACCTTTAATTAGGTTGCACTACTCCCTTCACAACCACGTCAGGGTGGCTAGTGGACAGGGAAAAATACAGTAAAAAAAAGTGATAAACACCAGTATATTCTTATAGAAAAATTTATGTTGATTATTCGATCAAATAATCTATTTGAATATTTCTATAAGAATATACTGGTGATTAATGTTTTTTTACTGTATTTTTCCCTGACCACTAGCCACCCTGCACGTGCATACTGAAGCTGCAACTCGTATAACAGATGGAAAACGAACTTCAACCTAAAAAATTGTTTCCAAAACATGACACTGGGCTTCTACTTGTACGCCGGTAAATGCACATTTGTGCTGCTATAGCCGTAGTGTCTAAAAACAACCGTTTCGTTTTGGGCGGCTATAGCCGTCATGCCACATTGTGAACTTCGCATTGGCGGCTATAGCCGCAAGTATCCGTCAACGTGTTGAAAAACATTCTTGTGCCAAATTACAATTGCCAAACTGCCCCATTTGACTGTGTACCTGATTATGAAAGTTTAACAATACGATCAGATTAACCAGAAGATACCGCGCTTTGGCGTTGAATAGAAATCTATCAACAAAATGACAGATTTTCATCTTATGTAGAACATAAAATTAATATATTGTTCAATGGATTTAGTTAAAAGATACGTTGCATCTGATTATGCTTGGAATTGCATTGTATTTTATTTATTTTTCGTATTTATTTTATTATAAAGTGTTATATTCAGGTTACCAATAGTCCAGAAAATAGCAGGATTTCTCTCAGAGAACACGAGAATCTTGTAACTGAATTAGCAAATTATTATGTTTCGTGAGATAGAATAAGTTTAACTACGAAAAAATTTCACATTTTTTAGAGAAACCAGAAAAATTATATGGAAACAATTTTAACTGTTTCCTTTTGCTATCGAGATGTATTTTTTAAATATAATTAGTTAGTTGTTCTAGTAATACAGTTGTTTAGCATGACAACTGAGTAAAAGTAATAATGAATAAACGGGCCTATCTATTCGGGAGACACGCGTGGGCGGTTTGTTAAATTAACAACTTTTTATTAAAAAAACAAACATGATACAATTTTGCTAAAATACAGTAAATTTTGATTTATTCAATCACAAAATGTCTGTCATAGTCTGTAAATAAAATAAAAATTTTCGTAGGATGGTAATTTTTTAAATATAAGTAGGACCGAAGTTGACAACATTTTGTGTGTGGGGCGGTAATAAAAATACTGGATGCGTCAAAAAATGTATAAAAACTTTAAATGATTATAACTCCAGTTTTTATTCACATACAATTAATTTTTAAATTGCACAAAAAATCTACATAAAATGTATAACTTTTCCTCATACCGAAGATGTTCGAAATTATTACCGTTCTTGTCTGTACACCGATTATAACGGTGGACATGGCCTGATTACCAACGGGGCACACTTCCACCAGTAAAAAAGAATAGACATTTTTGCCTTATTCATGGCAGTAAATTTGCATGAATAGGGCGTTTTAATAACACGAAAATTTCTATTAAATTTTACTGGTGGGAGTGTGCTCTGTTGGTAATCAAGCTCTGACGGTGGGCTATTGATTCACAAACTTCAACAAACGTTTCATTTTGTGTTGTCGCGCATTCTTGCTCGGTTGCGTTTCCGGAACGTTGTCTATGGACGTCTATTCGTTTCCAACTTATCTTTTATCTGATGAATTGTAAGTCGCATAGGTGGGTCTGCCGGAAACTCCCTGCGATATTTTTTTTTGTGCTCCTGCTACATTTTCATACTTACAATAGTATTTAAAACTAAATTTTCGTTTTTCAAAAGTTAATCTTCGTCCAGTCATTATTTCTAATTAATAACTCTTTGAAAAGAAAGAAAAAATTAACAATAATGACCAGTTAAACAGTGTACGTATACAATTTTCTGACGCACCCTGTATTACAGGAGAAAAATAATCCTGTTGCTATAACGTTGAAATGGTTGACTCTCACTAGAATTTACAAATTTATTTGAAAATAATGAACATTTTTTTCTTCACGTACTATATAAACGCATAATTTTATTTAAAAATTCTGGGTGCAATTTATCTGTATTGGAATTAAAATTAAATAGTGTATATATAATATATCACCGCCATTCAAAGAGTTAAGGAAGTTGCGTCCTTAATCATTGTTACTTTCATTTTCTGGAAAAAAAGGATGGTTAGATTTAATGCGTATACATCTAATTCTGTTTTTACACGACTATAGGTTTAAAGGTTTACAGATATTGAATGGATACAGAACTGAATTTTTTAATAGGGATCTTAGTCATATTTAATTATATATTTATGTGAGTAAGTAAGACAAAGATTTTTATTACAAAAAAAAAATAATAATAATACTCCATATCCATAAACCATTGAACCTACAGTCATGTAAAAACTGTATTACGTCTATTGAAAGTCGTTCAATGAGAGTATGTATGTACGTTATAATATGCAAAATGGATGTAAGCATATAAAATAAAGAAATAATAGGCGTAAATATGGAGATAATTTGTTAAGTATACAAGATTCAGATTCAAGGTTATTTACAAATTAAATACCTAGGGTATTAAACATATACATAATTTAGTTGGGGAAAAATCATATACATTATTTCTGATGTCAACACCCCTTTTTCAATGCATTTAAAAAACGCACAACAATAAATAAGCTATCACTCGAAAGGTTTTTGAGACATCTTCTGACATAGTACACTCAAATTTCGTTAAAACATATTTTTTTAATTAAAAATTGGAGTTAATTAAAATTTAAATCAGCATTGTCTTAATAAATGAAATGAAAGGATTTCTCAAATCAATGTAATACCACCAAAAATAAAATACCACTTAATATCATGCTCAACAATGATCATAAAAAAATAAATAGTACACAAAAGATAAAGTGTGTCCCCGCACGAGTTTATTTCATATTTATGATTAAAAAACAAAATTGAAATCGAAATGTTTAGAGTAAAAAGATAACAATAGATCGATTCGAAGCAGTGGTATTTCACGTGTAGCATAAAAGCTACTCTTTGTTATATTAGATTAAATTATGTTTTATATGTATTGAATTTATTTTTATTTGACCCATGTTTCTTCTGAAGTAGATGACGTCTTTCTCTAATGCAGTTAAAACACGATTCTTAATTTTTTTTTTCTCGTGTATGACTTTTACTATCTTCGATCAGTTTTTTCTGTAACTTTGATATAATAAATGACACGATATTCTGGTTTGACTAATGCAGTTTTCAGATATTTTTATCCTTAATTTTTCTTTAGAAGTTTAAATCTGCATCTCAAAAATATTAGATATTGTTAAAAATTATTAGACTGCAGTGCGAAATCCTCGCACTGCAGTCTAATATTCATAATACCCTTCCGGGTCCACTGCTAATGGTTCATTATGCATAGTTATATAGCTAAGTATACTACGACACATGATTATAAGATAGTAAAACACACAAAGTTTACTTTATTTTTAGAAATGTTCAATGTGGTCGCTTTGTTATCAAGGTTCGTACGATTGTACCACAATTTTTAATAGAATTTTTTTATTTAATATCTAATTAGCAGAAATTGTAGATGCCTTGTTTATTTGCAGGATTTGTAATACTTTTCTGTATTTAAATAAGGCAGAAAATTATATTAAAAATTGTGGTAAAAGCGTACAAACCCTCGGTTATTCTCAAGATGTCCCATCCGGAAATTAGCTTTTGCACATGTTTGCGAGCATCTTCAGGTCTATCAAACTAAGTGTAGTGCTGATTCGTGATATCAAATCAAGAATGTATTTCAGAAGGGACGAACTGTAAACCTTATTTTATTAAAACCATATACTGAAATTGAGGGGTGAAAGAAAAGGAAATCGTGCTGGCCATAGAATTACCGTAATTTCCGGCGTATAATCCGCAGCTCAAAGAGTCGTTTTTCGACCCAGAAATATTATTTTATAAAATATAACTTAAAATATCGCTGTAAATATTTAACTACAATTATTGAATAAAATTTCTGGGTCGAAAAAGGACTCTTTGAGCTGCGGATTATACGCCGGAAATTACGGTACACCTCAGCGACTAATCCAAACTGAAAGTCCGGGTGGCAGCGTCAAATTTTTTAAATCAATTTTAGCGTTCAATTTCAATTTCAATTTTGATATATATGATATAGTAGATGATTCAAATAACGAAACTGATTGCCAGTCTGCTGGAGCACTTGTGGGGGTGTTGCCTAACAACAATGCACAGCCGGCTGTCATGTGAAATGAATGGCAACCAAATTACTGATGTTACCCCGACTCGTGGGCAGTCATCAGTAATAGGATTGCACTTCACTTTGCAGTGGTCTGTGCAATGTTGCTCCTTTTGAAATAACACTTTTTTCAAAGACAAATCTTCTTTTTACTTTTTCTTACAAATTTTGCAGTTGAACGTAAATTTAGTTGCAAATGTTGTAACGACCTAACTTGATAAATTGTCTACAAAAATACTGGTATTGAAAAATGGACAAGTGGAAACTTGCATATATCAAAATCATCGGCGCTAAAATTGGTTGCAAACTTGTGACGCTGCCTCTAGGATTATGAGACTGTACTGATGTTAGAAAAAATATCCAGAAACGAATGGTACAATACTAGTAACCTTCTGTTAAACTGGTACCTCACAAGTAATATTTCGCAAATTATTCAGTTACGAAAATGATCAACTAATTTGTGTTCATCATGTAACAGATATGTAGTATACTAATTTGAACCACTTTGGCGCTTAAATAAAATTTACGAATAAGACTTTATTTCACGAACTCTACATGTTACTTGTACACTCCTAGACACGGTATTTACACGCCTTGGAATTTCTAAGGAGTCTAATATTTCTCTGATTGATATAGTCAGATCAATAGTGTTCTATTTCTGTTTAATATATAAATATCAGAGCTTGTAACCACCGTGTTTATTCGCAGCATTTTCTGGGATCAACTAAAGTGGAAAACACTGTTCAAAAATTGCGATAAAACTGTATGCACCCGTGTGTACACCTGTTTTAAAATTATACACATTGTTAAAATTCAGTTTATGAAACAAGCTTGTGTATATAATGTTTGATAATTCTAAGTATTAAATGAAAAAAGAAAGGGAATATCTCAATTTACTATCTGATTACATTTATAAGCTCCAGTAATTCATTTTCTTTGAAGCGGGAAATTTGAAATTATTTCCGTTCATAGCCTAGATTGCATTTTTCATGGCTGTCCACACTTCGTTCGCGCTTCAACGGAACTTTCATTAGAAAGTTATTTGAAGACCGTTTATTTATTTTCTTTTTCTTGGACCATTAAAAGAGCATTGTATGATATACGCAATGTAATACTTATGAGTAAATTAACCGGTTTTTAGAAGCACTTCAGAGATTTTTCGAGCTGTTTGAAAAATAACATGCTACAGAGTTTTTCAATTTTGCAGCACCCGATTTCTGAAAGTATGGTAACTGAGCCCTAACTCTTAAAAAAAGAAAGTCCCGCTACTGGAACACCACATTTTCATGACGAGCAACAATACACTTATTTATTTATTTATTTATTTATTTATTTATTTATTTATTTATTTGCACCCCTTTTTCCAACAAACTATTTTTAGGCATTTTTAAATGCTGAAATTTTGAGATTGGATAAAACAAAATTTTCTGTTCCAAAATACTGATGTCCAAGTTAAATGATTTTGCCCTTATGCTTGCTATTTCGTCTGGTTCCGCTAGTAGAGTAGGAAAGGTTCGAAACTATTTTAAATCACTTAAATTAAATATAATGATAATAAATATATATGATTAAATAAATTTAATGTTTATAATCCTAATATCGTTTTAAATATGCTCGAGTCTGATTTGTTTAAATGAAAAACGAATGCCTCTTAGATTTTTGTAGTTTAAATGTAACAGCAGTAGCTAAACTATAAGACACATTCGTTTTCCATTTAAACAAATCAGACTCGAGCATATTGAAACAATATTTTGAATTCTCGATATCGATACAGGTTGTTTAAAAAATGACCGGTATATTTGAAAAATCAATTAAAACTAAACGGGCAGCGATAGAAATACACCATTTGTTGCAATATGCTTGGGACAACAGTAAATTTTTAGGCAGACAAACTTTCGAAATTAGTTACAATTTTCAACAACAGATGGCGCTGCAATCTGGAAAAATCTCTGGCGCATGAGACGATACGTGGACGTTGGCTTTATTTGGGCCGCAGCTGCAACACGGCGAATGGAAACCCGAGGCCGCTGTTGGATCACCTGCTGCACAAGCTGAGCATTGCCCTCTGTGATTGCCGTACGCGGTCGGCCTACCTTTCCAGCACGTTCATCTTTCACGCTCCCAGTCCGTTGAAATTTTTCAAACAGATCCTTTATTGTATCGCTTTTCGGTCCTTTGGTTACATTAAACTTCCGTTGAAAACTTCGTCTTGTTGCAACAACACTGTGTTCTAGGCTGTGGAATTCCAACACCAGAAAAATCCTCTGTTCAAAGGAATAAACCGTTTTTTCACAGAAAACTTGCAATCTGTGAACAGCACACGCTTACAGCAGAAAGACGACCTACAGAACGGCGAACTCACAGATTGCGTTTTCTTCTATATCTTTCAAATCGCCTGCACAGCCATCTATTGTTGGACATTGTAACTAATTTCGAAAGTTTGTCTGCCTGAAAAATCACTGTTGTCCCAAGCATATTGCAACAAACGGTGTATTTCTATCGTTGCCCGTTTAGTTTTTATTGATTTTTCAAATATACCGGTCATTTTTGAAACACCCTGTTTATAGATTGAACCAATGTTTGTTACAATAAAAACCTTCAGCAACTTAAGAAAAAAAAAATAGTAAAAATGCAATTTGCCGGATTTGCTTCCTTATCCCATATTTAACCATATCAGGAGTGTTGAACAGAAAACTGTACTTTAATTTAATAACTGGTAACTATATTTAATTCTGTCCAGCATACACCAAATCCACCATAAAGCCAAGTTGATAATTTTAGAATACTTAAAAAAATAAAACAATGTGATCGTAATAATTATTTTTGTGATAGAATGACGCGAGCTTTAACATGAACTTTAACCCCTTCGCGACGAGCGTCCTTTACAGAATTTTTAATTATTTACCACCGGGTTTTTAAAACAGAAATTTTCGTCTAATGGAATCGCATAAATGTTGTCATTAAATAAGAAAAAGTTTACAATAAAAAGTAACTGGTGGGAATAATCGAGGATTCTGAGCATCTTATGCGTCACGTATACGTGTCGCTCGTCCCCAAGGGGTTAACAACGCTCACGTTAAGACTTAAATAATTAATAATAATTAAATAAAAAATATTCATTTTGTGATTTCGATTTAATCTATAGCGCTTTTGAATCTTCCGCCATAAATACTATTAAATAAATAAAATATTCCCAAGCAAAATCTAACTTAAAAGGGTAAAGTAGACTAAAATTATCTTCAAAAGAAAATATCTAAAGAATTAACTTTTTAAAAACAACACACAATCATGATGATGAAATAAAACAAAGATAAAATTAATTAAAACTAGAAAGTTTATTTACATATTCACATAAGTATTTACAAACAATTTAAAATAATGAAGAGATAAAATAATAGGAAGAGCATAGCTTTCATTTACAATTAAAATTCAGCATATTGCTGATTATGCGTTCTTATAACTCTTAACGTTATAATATACCTTATTATTTAAAGATGTCAAGTTGACACCACAAATTATTCATATTGGGATGTATCTCTAGTATCTAGAAATAACATAAATTAAATATGATTCTTTGATCATCTACTATATGTATAAAACACAAACGGAAATTTCGTTCCGTTCCTTTATAACTCGAGTTTCACTGAATGGATTTTGATGGAACTTGCGTTGTTCGATAGATAACACTGGTTTAGACGGTTTTTATACTTTCGCCAAAATGTGTATTTTTTTATAGATTCTAGTGCACTGAGTACGGGAAAATTATTGAAAAAAATCTGTCACGTCTAGTTTTAAAAATATTTATTAAATACTTAAAAAAATAATAACATGAAATATAAAAAGAAAAAAATTGAAATGGTTGATTTTACTTTTTTAAAAATAATTTTCTTGATCTGTTTCTCTTAAAATAGACCAGCAGTAGTCCCCTAACATACTTTCGTCCCCAAAACTATTGTCTGTCATCAAAAAGTTTAAGGTCTTGGTGAAAACGCTCGCCCTGCTCATCACTCACGGCACCCAAGTTTTCAGGGAAAAAATCCAGGTGCGAATGGAGAAAATGTATCTTCAGAGACATGTTCACGCCCATTGCATGGTAGTTTTTTAATAAAACAGCAATATTTTTGTCATAATTTTCCTCTTTATGATTTTCTAACAATCCATGGACGACCGTTGTAAAGGAATCCCAAGCAGTTTTTCATTAGTAGATAAAAGTTTTTCAAAGTCTTTATCTTGCATCAGTTTACGTAATTGTGGACCGACAAACATTTCCTCTTTTAATTTTGCGTCTGAAATACTTGGAAAAATTTCGTGTAAATACTTCAAAACAAAACTGTTGTTATCCATGGCTTTGACGAAATTTTTTATTAAACCCAATTTAATGTGTAATTGTGGCAAAATTTTATTTTGCGGATCCACTAAAGATGTATATTTCATATTCATTTTTCCTGGAGTAAATTCTTTTCGTACAGGCCAATATTTTTTTTATATCATGGTGGTCTTTAGCTAGACTATCCCACAGGCACAAAAAAACATGAATATTTGGTATACCCGCCTTGTAAGCCCAGTAACATACTAACTACTTTTAAATCGCCACATATTTTCCAATTGTGCTGTTCATATTCTATCATTTTCATTAAAAGATACATTGTTTGATAGGTTTCTTTAATGTTTACACCATGGCCAATTTGTAACGATAGTTTTATATTACCGTTATGAAGTAATGCAGCTTTCAAGCTATATTTAGATGAATCGATAAATAAACGCCATTCATTTGGATCATAATTTGGAACAGATGCGTTACTATCACGCTAAAATGTAAACAAAAGATTGGCGACTGTTTGTTTGGCGCGATTTCCAAGACTGCGCCAAACGAATAACTTAATACAATGGCTAGGTTGCCATTAAAGAAAAAAATCCCCTAAATTTGGCGACTTTTTTCTTTTTTTTAACGGATAATTTTTTTTTTTTTTTTAGCGTGAGTGTAAAGCATCTAAGCCCATAATTTTGAATCCTCGCTTTAAAAAATCTGAAACATCATGGCAAAAAACAAAAAATCATCCTTTTTGGTGAAATAACTGCTGAAAATTCTACTTCGATTTCGGTAATAAGTTACTTTGGTATTTGGTGTCAATAAGTTCCACTGTTGTAGAGTAGAGGCAAGAATCTCTGCCTTAGATCTAGATAGTTGCAAGTCTCGCACAAGGTCGTTCATCTCAATATGGTTTATTAAATGTGGCGTTTTATCATCTTCGATTACGAACTCGTCATCATTTTCATCCTCTATAAACAAATCGTCACTATCTTGGCAACTCACACTTGATATACCTGGACATACGGGATGTGGCAGAGTTTCTGAATGTGATATCGGTTTTGAGACTGATGGAATGTTAGGATATTGAATTTTATGTTTATTGTTTGAATTAAAGCCTGAAGTTTTTATCAAACAAAAATAACAGTCATTTTCGTGATTTGAAGGTTTTCTCCACAGCACTGGTGATCCAAATTGAAGATACTTTTTTTTTCTCCCGAAGCCCAGCATATAAGAGAAAGCCTACAGCTTTCACAAAAACATGTGGGACCCACTTTTTATCTTGAATAAACACTGAGAATCCAAAATAATGCAAATACACTGTTTTAAGACATTCCGATATTGCTCTTCCTTTTTTTTGCGAATATAAATTGTCCACAAATGTAACAAAAACGATCAGAATTTAATTTACACGCTCTATTAGACATGTTAGCAAAAACAAAACCACTTTAGTTTACAAAACACAAGAAAACAGAAAATAGAATCCAAGTTGACAATACGGGTAGGTTGAATTTGACGCGATAGATATATTATAGAATGAAAAATGTGAATATTGAAAAATGTAAAAATTTTTAAAATGTGACGTGTTAGAATTTTTTCAAATCCCGCCTTTCATCAGTAAGAGGTAGTATAATAAGAAAATAGGCGTTTCATCAAAAATATATAAAAAATGTTTAAATTTGTAAACCAGTGTAATTTTTCATGAAAGGTTTTAGTATATTATATATAGTTCTACGTACATTAGTTGCAAAATTATGATAGAAAGTTCTGTTATTTTGGCCGAAAAGGTTACCATTGCTAATTTTTTGGCGACCATTATTGTTGCAGAAAGAAATGAAAAGGCTATACATCTCGACAAATAAAAGAAAAACTGTTGCTAATTTTAAATTTAAAAAAAAAAGAAAAGAAAGAAAGAGAAAGAAAAGAAAAAAAAAGAAACAGAGTTTTGATGAGAGATAATATTATAAAACGAAAATATTTAATTTAAACATCATTAGGAATGTTCGTAACGCTTAAAAAATTATTCAAGGGGCAAGATTGCTATTGAAACAAAATTTGGCGATTTATCTTTTGTTTTTGGCGAATTTGATTTTAAGCCAAAAGGTGTTTTTTTTTTTTTTGTTTTTTTTTGTTGCAGAAAGAATTGAAATGGCTATACATCTGGAAAAATAAAAGAAAAAACTGTTACTAATTTTATTTTAAAAAAGAAAGAAAAGAAAAACAGTTTTGATGAGAGATTTTAAGCCAAAAGGTGTTTTTTCAAGTGTACGACAGCATTTTTGCAGTATTTTTGTTTTGGTACTTTTTGGTTAGCCAGGCGCCTGTGATAGATATATGTATGCATATATACACACACATATATATACATATATATATATACATACATATACAGGGTGTTCCGTTAAAGGGGTCCAATATTAATAGGGGTAATAGAGGAGATCACATGGAGCATAAATCAGTATATAAAGCCTGGTCGGATCTCAATAGTTTTCAAGATACAGCAAATAGAATGAAAATTCGGAAAATTGTAAAAGAACCCTCATTGCTAAACTATCGATAATGCTACATAAAAACGAAGCACATATTTAGAAAGAGCAGAAAAAAACCTACAAAATGACATCAATTGTATTAAAATAGCAATATTTATTGACGAGTTACAAGCCCTGAAACAGTGAAAAAAGTACGAAATCCAATATACATCAAAATAGTTAATCGTTAATTCCAAAAAGACAACTCTAGCTACAACAAGGAAAATGTAGTAAAATTTGGTCCATTCCGAAAACTTTCGGAAAAGCTTACAATGAACCATATCGGTTTAATTGTGTGAGAGAAATTAATCAGTTTCTTAGTTACAACTCCGCTTTCTTTGACACTAGCAAAGGTTAAACTCCGCCCATCACGATTGGAAACACCGCCTTTTTAATTACTCTCAACTATACATTTTCGATCATGCTTCTTCTGAGATGCAACATTTTTAATTATTCAAGAGTTGAATGAACCAAAATAAATTTACAATAATAGTCTACATTTTAAAGTGGTCTTTTATTGATATAAAGCTTAAGTTAAATTCCTTAAAATTAAACTGGTGGTGAAAATTCGGAAATAATTAAAAATATTGCGATTTGTAACTATGCAAGAAGTTTCAGTACCGTAATTTCCGGCGTATAAGCCGCAGCTCAAAGAGTCGTTTTTCGATCCGGAAATTTTATTCAATAATTGTAGTTAATATTTACAGCGATCTTTTAAGTTACATTTTATAAAATAATATTTCTGGGTCGAAAAACGACTCTTTGAGCTGCGGCTTATACGCCGGAAATTACGGTACATGTTTTACATGGACAATTATTGTATGTATATGTGCATCATAATTTATGATAGGAAATAATAATAACAAATAGCATAATAATTTTATTAATTATAAATTTAAAAAAGACACTAAATTTTAAATTAATTCATACAAACTTTGTAATTTACAATTTGAGTACACCACAGTCTGTGACTTACAAAATACTGTGCCAAAAAGTGTTGAAAATAAAAGAAAAATGACAAATAAAGAATTACATTCCACGTACTTTATGACATATGTGAAGCATAGTCTTCTGGCCTGCGCTGCACAGTTCAATGTCGGAAGGCAGACGAACGGACATTATTATAATAGGTGTTGGAAGTTGCGCCCATTAACAGAATCGCACAGCCGACAGCGACGTCGTAAAGATTGGCGAACACGCCGAAAAACTCCGACGGAGTTGGGAATGTCTCCTGCAGCGACAACGATTCGCGCTAGTAAATCCTCCGGTGTATCCACAGGCGTTTCATACACCAGCGATTTAAGGTGTCCCCAAACAAAAAAGTCTAACGGATTGAGGTCTGGAGAGCGTGCAGGCCAAGCAACAGGTCCACTGCGTCCAATCCATTTCCCAGGATATGTTGAATTGAGGTGATTGCGAACACCTATGAAAAAATGTGCCGGTGCGCCATCGTGCATAAACCACATATTGTGGCGCAATGTTGCTGGCACATTTTGCAGTAACTGCGGTAAGATATCCCGTAGGAAAACTAAGTACGTACTGCCATTGAGTACATTTGGGAGTAAATATGGTCCTATGAGATAATCGCCGAGGACACCTGCCCATATGTTCACACTGAACTTTTGTTGTGCGTTCGACGGGAAAACAGTGTGCGGATTTGTATATGACCATGTGTGCATATTGTGCGTGTTTACCACGCCCTCTCTCGTAAATGTTGCTTCATCAGTAAATAAAATATTTTCCAGAAATTGTGGATTATTTTCTGTTACATTAAGCAACCAGCGTACGAATTCTGTCCGCTGAGCACAATCTGTTACTGATAACAGTTGTACCCGCTGCACATGAAAGGGGTGCATGTTTTCTGCACGCAGAACACGCCACACACTTTGGTGAGAAACACCGACTTCAGACGCAGCAGCTCGTGTACTCGTGGAGGGGTTATCTTTAAAAATATTCAGTACATCTTCTTCCATTGCAGGTGTTCGTACATGTCGAGGTTTCCCTGCATCAATGCTTGCTGTATTAAACGATCCAGTCTCCCGTAATCGTCTATCGATTTTTATGAAGAGTTTCGAACTTGGGCAACGTCTCCTTGGAAATTGCTCACGGTACATGCGCTGTGCTAGACATGTATTTCCATGAGCTTGCCCGTACATCAGATGCATGTCCGCATATTCTTCGTTAGAGTATTCCGGCATAATTATTATACATCAACTTACTACAATCCCACTTACAACAGCCTCCCTTTAACATAACGCCCACTGATGACTGCTGTTTTATTACACTTTTCTTTCTATACACATAGAAAATTTGCATAAAAAGTACTTCTTCTTCATCATCCTGAAAGTTCATGGAGGAAACGCAGCAGTCACGGAGTTTGCTTTAAGACAAGGCGAGAGCTGCACAATATGTCATTCACTTGACCAGACTGAATAATGAAAGGGTATTGATAGAGGTTGATCAGAAATGTATAATTGAAAGATATTAAAACGGGGTGTTTACAATCGTCATGGGTGGAGTTTCGCTCTTTCCGAGCGTGCAACAGTACAGAGTTGTAACTAGGGAACTGCTTGATTTCTCCCATACAATTAAACTGATATGGTTTATTGTCAGCTTCTTCGAAAGCTTTTGGAATGGACCAAATTTTATAACATTTTCCTTGATGTAGGTAGAGTTGCATTTTTGGAATTAACGATTAACTATTTTGCTAAATATTTGATTTTGTATTTTTTCACTGTTTCAGAGCTTGTAACTCGCCATTAATTCTCAATATTCTAAAACAACTTATGTCATTTCGTAGGATTTTTTCTGCTCTTTCTAAATATGTGCTTCGTTTTTATGTAGCATTATCGATAGTTTAGCAATGAGGTTTTTTTTACAAATTTCCGATTTTTCATTCTATTTGCTGTAACTTGAAAATTATTGAGATCCGGCCAGGCATTATATACTGATTTATGCTCCGTGTGATCTCCTCTATTACCCCTATTAATATTGGACCCCTTTAACGGAACACCCTGTATATATACATATATATATGTATATACATATATATTTATATATGTACATATATCACTGGCGCCGGTTCGGTTGTCGCTAACCGAAAAGTACCTTTTTTTTTATTCAAATGCAAACTATATTAATGGCAATATACTTCTATTCACTTCTACATACATGAAATTTCGTTCCGGCTGCTGATAACTCGAGTTCTGCTGAATGGATTTTCGTAGAACGTAAACTGTAAGATAATTTTTCAGGGAAGGTTTTATTGTATAACATATGGTTTTACGTAGCTTAGTTATAGAATTATAATGGGAAGTTCTACAATCAGATCAATCCGATTATAAAAGATTTTGCCGAATGTTATTTCGATGGAATCTACACTGTTAGATAATTTTCTAGGGAAAGTTTTATTATATAACATATCATTCTACGTTGCTTAGTTCTAGAATTATAGGGGGAAATTCGAAAATCGGGTGACCATTTTTTTATCAAATATTAGCCTTTTCAATATTTGATTCCGATTATGAAAGATTAGCCTTCTGAAAAAGTTCTACTGGACGGATTTTGATGAGAATTATATTGTTAGTTAGTTAGATGCTATTTCACGAATGGTTATAGTGTACTACATATTGTTCTACGTTGCTTAGTCAAACAGTTATGTGTGAAGGTTATATGGTCATGTGAACCCGATTCCGAAAGATTAGCCTCTTTGAAAGTTTTTACTGGGCGTATTTTTTGCGACTTGCATTGTTAAGTAGATAATTTGTAAGGATGGTTTTAGTATATTTCATATCGTTCTGTTAGTTTTAGAATTAGGTGGAAAAGAACTATAATCAGATGAACCCGATTATCAAGGATTAGCGTTCAATAAAAACTTCTACTGAATGGATTTTGTTAGTTAATTTGCTTGCATTGTTAGTTCGATAATTTTTAGTGATGGTTTTAGTATATTGCATATAGTTTTATCATTCTTTAGCAAACCCTAACTGTAAATGACCAAATAAAAGAATTGGTCCTTACCAGCTAAAATTTGGACTGCACATTAGAAAATATAATAACGGAATAACGTCATTTTTCAGTAATGTGGAAGGATATTCCAGGTAAATATAAAGATTGCTTTCAAATACAAGGTCAAATTAAACGATATATTTCGTTTGATTCAAGGTTCATTTGTAGAAACCGACCAGCGCAGCGGTCGTAGCTTGCTAGTTGTTACATAAATTTCATAAATCATAATTTAACCTGGATAATTGCAGGGCAAACCCTACTTGAAATATATTCACAATTACAATAAATACACAATTTAAATTATGGAAATCATACCTTGTTACATAATTACATAAGTTGATAAACGCTGCTGAAGCCGACCTCAGATGACTCCATACGGGTTAGGTTCGCACTCATTCTAATTACTTATACGACACCGGATGTTTACCACATCACTAAGATGTCATCGTATTTGTAATATTTTTAGAGGAATAAGTAACTTGACATAATAGTCACATAAAATTTTAAATTGAGAAATTGTCCAAACATCCTTAACCCCTTCGAGACAAGCGTCTTTTACAGATTTTTTAATCTTTTAACCCCGGTTTTTCAAAACAGAAATTTTCGCCTAATTGAATCGCAGAAATGCTGTCATTAGATAATGCAAAGCTTACAGTAAAAAGTATCTGGTGGGAATAATCGAGGAATCTGTGCATCTTATGCGTTACGTATACGTGTCGCTCGTCCCCAAGAGGTTAATACTAAGGACTTCGAAGACATACTGATTATGATTAGTCGGAAGACTTATTACATACTTAACCCATTAAAGCCTACTGGTACCATATGGTACCGAGATAGCTGACCTCCATTTTGTTGTTTGCATACCAGTATATTTTAAGAGAAATAGTCTCTTTCTCTGATGACAGAAACTCCGTAATAAAAAGAGACTAAAGTTGCTACTTTGAAAAATTGGTATGAAATGCAATTTTTGCATTTTAAAAAGAAAATTAATTCCGGCTTTAATGGGTTAATCGTCACAAGACTTAAGACATACTTAATTCGAGGAAATTTCTATACATACATGAGTTTTAAGATCATGCTGTATGTACTGCATGCATGTATGTACTATGAAATCTTAGTACATACTTAATACATGAGTTTTAAGATCATACTGAATTCTGTGAAATCTTAGTACATACTTAATACATGAGTTTTAAGATCATACTGAATTCTGTGAAATCTTAGTACATACTTAATACATGAGTTTTAAGAACATACTGAATTATATTTTACAAAAAAATATATATATAAAGAAATAAAATAAAATTAATAAATATTAAAACTTTTATTTTGTTAGAGTAGTGACCAAAATAATCACTTTCTTCTTATTGGTTGCTGCTGTCAATGGTAGACACATTTTCCTATCAGCAGTAAACCGACTCACCATTTGATAATTCAAATTTGCAAACCCTTGACCACCTGATCAGATAAGTTCCAAGGATGGGGTCGTAGATCAAACGTCATAAACACTATGGACACTTTTATTGCTTTATAACCTTCTTAACTCGGGTGAAGTCGCGCATACCCAGATAATGAATTTGTTTTCACATTGCCACCAATAAATACAATTAATAATCCTCCCCTTATTCAGTCTCAGACAACTGTTGCAAATTCTATGATAATGTAAATTGTAGATTACTTTTCGAAAATTAGTGGTGACAATTGTAAAAACCGTAGGCACCCTGGGGTATGTTATACCCCCTGCTACTGCTCCCGGGTTAAGTTTGTAGCGGCCATAAATATCCTTTTCTGTCCATTGTACCAAACTGTCCGAAAAGGAAATGATCTGGGCCTGATTACCGGAGAGGTAAACTTCCACCAGTAAAAAAGAAATGAAATTTTTGCCTCTTTTTTGACAGAAATTCAGCATGAAAAAGGCGTTTAAATAAGGCAATTTTTTTTATTCTGTTTCACTGGTGGAAGTTTGCTCCGCCGGTAATCAGGCCCTGCAGATGACTCGACTAGCAGGTATTTGATAGAAAAACAAGGTTCTATCATGTTGCGCGTTCTTAGCGCACTTTTTATTTTGCACATTAATTACATAATTAATTGTCGTAATTACAGTTAATGAATATTTTTATATTTTTCGTCCGAGAGACTCGTTTCTGTAGATGTAAATTGTATCTTTATATTGTCCATAGTATAATTTATACAAAATGCTCTTTGAATTATTTTGCAGGAAAATACGCTGAAATGTTCTTTTTTTCCGTAAGAAATGACGGTTAGTCATAAACTATTCAACAAGGATCAAAATACTTATGTTGCTAAAATGTTGAAACGATTGAATAATACCACAATTTACAAAAAACAAATTTGAAAAAAAGTAAAAACTTTTCTTTACGTGCATTATAAAAGAAAAGAATTATTCCCCAATTCTGGTGCCACTGTGGCATTTGGTGATTAAAATTAACTGATATGAATAATATACCACATAGACCTTCAAAGAGGTTAAATTTTCCTTTTACTGTAGATTTTTCAGATTCATGACTCTTTCATTAGCATTAAAAAAATAACAATGAAAGTCTCCATAAGCGCATGCTCAAAAAATTTGAAAACAATTAGAAATGCTTATATCTCATATGGTGCTCTTCTCACCTCTTTATTAAAAATGTGTATGAAACTCAACAGAGAGGCATTTTTCTACCTCTCTGTTGCGTTTGGCGATGTTTATGGAGGAATTGTGAAAAATTAGTAACCCCGCCCTAAACACCACATTTTTTAATGTAAAAATGATACATCTCGAATACAATTCGTTAAAAAAATTATTTAAGTTGCAGCGCACAATTATGTTTTATCGTAATGAACTCTACTTATTATATTTAAGAAGCTACTGGCGAGAGCTGTAGCTTCTTCTTCTAGAATGAAAACTAAAATCTCTAATCGAATTAGTTTTAAATAGATGTACTTATTTCATAAATATTTTTCTTTTTATAAATTCCGGTGTCAAAATTAGCATTTTTCATAAGGGGTCTCAGGAGTCTTACTTTTCCTCCGAAGATGCAAGTTTGCATCATGTCACATTTTATTTTATTTCTGATTTCATATAACACACAATAAATTGAAATTTTTACCACTAATTGGTCAATATCTGATTGATTTAACGTAATTATTTCAATGTAGGATGCATTAAAAACAATTAATAATAAAGGTCTCCATAAGCGCATACTCAAAAAAAAAAAAAAAAAAAAGTGGAAAAAAAAAAGGAATGTTTATCTGATATGGAGTTCTTCTCATCTGTTTCTAAAAACAACTTTTGCGGAATCTCACTTATACGCCCGTAAACAACTAACGAGTATTTCGATATTTGGCAAATTATGGCTGATTGGCGACCCAATGAAATACAAAAAATGCTGTTTTGTTATCCTTGATCTTTCATTTTATGTGATAGATAGGTAAAATGTTTCCAAGAAATGGTTCTACTCTACACGCTGAACTTTTTAAAATAAGTTCCACTTAAATAAATGCATTTTTAAGACTTTAGTTTAAGACAAAGAAAAAGCTTTTTTGGTTAATTGAAATTCAATTATTTTTTTATACAATTTACAACAAATTTAAGATGTTAAAAAATATTCGAACTCAATATTACTTTTAAAACATAAGTAAAATTTTCCTAAACCGTCGAAAAGTTAAACTCTCAAATACTGATGGAACTGAGGGATAAAAAAGAAACTTGTAATATGAGTGCAATCAGAAATAAAATTACCTACGTTCCAAATATTATTTATGTATTTAACGTGATAGTATATATATATTTAACGCGAAAATAGTTTAGAACCTTTCTTGCTGCTCTACTAGCTGAATCAGTTTAATTAACACGTTCACTACCAAGGACGCATACGTGGCGCATAAATAAATAATCATGCCTGTATGTTTATCTATGATGTGGCGTCGCTTGGTCACTCATTTTAAAACCAAAATTACGATTTTATACCTGAAATTTCGAAAAAACTTTTTTTTTTGCTTAATTTCAAGTAATCATGAAATGTCAGGTTGGTTAGTTGATTTGATGACGGCCGATTATCTACACGAGGGATATAGGCCCTAGCGGGAGTGCCCTCCGTTGAGATCCTAACCCGTATTTACGGCAAGGTTCGAAGAAAACCCATGGAAAACTCCGAACGGTTAGGCCGACGAGCGCGATTGGGTTCGAACCCAGCACCTCTCGTCTACCAGTTTTGCCACGAAATGTCTGTGATTAAATAAATCAAATATTGATATTAGTATAATCTGGTATGAGTTAGGAATTTCCGAATATAACAAAATTCCGTTAATTTTAACCTGGTAGTGAACGTGTTAAGTTAAATAAGTACATTTTTTAAATTCCAGTTTTGTCAAACATATAACTAATTTTGATATTTCAAAACTTTATTATGAATAATAAAACAAAATTTCAACTGTTGAGAATTTTTTTTCGAACTGCAACAAAGTTTATTTTAATAATTTGTTAAATTTTCCCAACTGCAGAACTTTTGAAAAAACTTTGAAATAGAGAGTTAAACACGAATAACAAAAAAGATTAAACACAAAAAGGGTTAAACAACAGGTAGGATTAAACAAGGAGGGTTATACAAGAGAGAAGATTAAACAAGGAAGGTTAAACCAAGAGGATTAAACATAAGGCGGGAGGGTAAACAAAAGAGGGGATTAAACATTGAGAGTTAAACAAGAATATACCTATTTCTTCTTCTGTAACATTATTTGTCACTTCCTATTCATTTTTCTGCATAGTCTTTAAACAAAATCACACAATATTTCACAAATATTAATCAAATCGGAATTAAAATGAACCTTGTACAGGAGAAA
This sequence comes from Maratus michaelseni, assembly GCA_963931845.1. Lineage (NCBI taxonomy): Eukaryota > Metazoa > Arthropoda > Arachnida > Araneae > Salticidae > Maratus > Maratus michaelseni. Next base: position 223,321,060 of record OZ007595.1, read on the forward strand.
AAAATATTTATTTAATTGAATTTAAAGTAATGTTTTATGTTAATTTTGCTGTAAAAAATAAACAGAATTGTACAGAATATGTTTTGCTTTAAAATCAAACCAATAAATGTTAGTATCGATGCTGATTTTATAATAAAAAAAATCCCTGACGGCTCGGCCTACAGGCACAGGTAGATTTCGAAGACGCAGACCGTGGGCCCCTGTTTGTTGGGAATTGCGGAAGAAATGACCTTTTTGCCATGATGTGGCAGTTGGAACCGCCTACTTCGAAACCTAACTTGTTTGCAGGCGGAGACAGCAGGTTTTTTTTTTCTTTTTAGCTATAAGAATTGGTCCTATAAAAAACTTGTCAGTATCAAAGTTGTAGATAATACTAAGAGGATTTATAATAAATTTAAGCGGATTTGAAATCTTGGGAATTGCCGAAGTTATGAATTTTTTTCTTCTAAAACCCCCCTCCCCCCCCCCCTAAGGAAATTTTTAATTATATCAAAAATCTGTCATACATAAATTTTCGGCCCTTCTCCTAGAAGTAATAATAACTTCAAACGGACTCAATACATATCATAATTAAGAAATTATGGATTTTTTTCTGTTTTCACAAAAAGCCCCCCCCCCTATCCCCCCCTCGTTCGAATTTGCCCATTAACGAACTTGACCGAGATTTTATGCCCTTGATTTTATGTATCAGTTTCGAAAAGATGCGGGAGTTGGAACCGCCTACTTCGAAAAATAACTTGTTTGCAGGCGGAGCCGGCAGGGATTTTTTTTTTTTTTTTTTTTTTGCTGTAACGGTTGGTCCTATAAAAAACTTGTCAATATAAAAGTTTTAGATAATATTAAGAGGATTTATAATAAATTTAAGCGGATTTGAAATCTTGGGAATTGCCGAAGTTATGAATTTTTTTCTTCTAAAACACCCCTCCCCCCCCTTAAGGCAATTTTTAATTATATAAAAAATCTGTCATACATAAATTTTGGGCCCTTCTCCTAGAAGTAATAATAACTTCAAACAGATTCGATGCGTATCATAATTAAGAAATTATGGGTTTTTTTCTGTTTTCACAAAAAGCCCCCCCCCCCATCCCCCCCTTGGTTCGATTTTGCCCATTAACGAACTTGGCCGAGATTTTATGCCCCTTGATTTTATGTATCAGTTTCGAAAAGATGCGGGAGTTGCAACCGCCTACTTCGAAAAATAACTTGTTTGCAGGCGGAGCCGGCAGGGATTTTTTTGTTTTTAATTTTCTTTTGCTATAACGGTTGGTCCTATAAAAAACTTGTCAATATAAAAGTTTTAGATAATAATAAGAGGATTAATAATAAATTTACGCGGATTTGATATCTTGTGAACTGACGAAGCTATGATTTTTTTCTTCTAAAACCCCCTTCCCCCCCCCCTTGGGGCCATTTTTAATTATATCAAAAATCTGTCATACATAAATTTTCGGCCCTTTTCCTAAAAGTAATAATAACTTTAAACGGATTCGATACGTATAACAATTAAGAAATTATGGGTTTTATTCTGTTTTCACAAACAGCCCCCCATTTCCCCCCCCCCCTTGGTTCGATTTTGCCCATTAACGAACTTGACCGAGATTTTATGCCCCTCGATTTTATGTATCAGTTTGGAAGAGATTTATGCAGAATTTTTCCAGTTATCGTAGTCATAAAAAGTGACATATATATATATATATATATATATATATATATATATATATATATATATATATATATATATATATAAAGTTTTGAACTGGGGTTGTTTTGTTGTTTTTGGGTTCTGGGAGTCATGATCGGAGTCATGAAAATTTCTGGGAGTCATGAAAATTTTTCAAAATTTCCAACTTAGGTGAGAATGTAATAGGTAGTATTTCTTACGAAATCTACCTAAAAGTGTTATTTTCATCGGAGTTTGCAAAGTACCTTCAAGACAGCGAGCGTGGCCAAGTAAGCAAGTAATTTTCATAATTACTTAGCAACAAAAAATTTTGAGAATTTGTAGATCATTCACTTGTTTAAAGCCCTTAAATTTGTTATTGTGTGATTTTAGGTCTTGATAATTAAATGAATATTTTAGAGGTCTAGTTATTTTAAATCGATATTTATGAATCTAAATTACCAGTTCTCTAAAGTATCAATTTCGGAAAAGGGACGTTTTTCAGTCATCTATGATGTTATTTTGTTTTTGCAAAAGATGATTGTAGTATTGTTTTAGCTTCAGGTCTCCAGAGGCTAATATAACAATATGCTAAGCCGAAAAATTTGAAGATGTTTAAAAAATGTTTTACAACTGGATGAAACAGACATAACAACTTTCCTTTTTTTTTTTTTTTTTTTCATAAACTATTGGTTTTGACAAGTTGACACTATTTTTAAATTTAAAGAATGAAAACTTTTGCGAACTTTTTTTGTTTTATTACTAAGCAAACCGAATATATATATATATATATATATATATATATAACACATGGGCTGATAAGTTCCCGGTCTAATAAAGAAAACACAACTTTTTTACATAACTTTATCACTTTAATAAAAAACATAACTTTAATAATAAATAATAATAATTTAATAATAATAATAATAATAACTTAATAATAAAAATTTAATAAATAAATAAAAATAATAATTTTATAATAAATAACGTAATTTTATAACGAAAAAGATCCAAATAGTGCTCAGAATCATCGACTCGTTGTTGTTTTTGGTCAAAAGTCAACATGCGCGGCACCCACTTTGACAACAGCTTTTTCATAGACCAGGGCCTGATTACCAACGGGGCACACCAGTAAAAAAAAATAGAATTTTTTTCCATATTCATGGCAGTAATTTTGCATGAATAGGGCGTTTTAATAAGACGAAAATTTCTATTAAATTTTATTGGTGGAAGTGTGCCCCGTCTGTAATCAGGCCCTGTCATAGACAAATGTTCATTCAAAATAAAACTTACACGTTCCTTGGATATCTTCAGAGACTGAGCTATCTCCTGAAACTTCACTTTGCGGTTCCCCAAAACGATTTTGTGGACTTTTTTTATGTTTTCCGGAGTATTCACCTCTTTTGCGTGGTGCATCACTGGTGTCCGTACGACCACGTTTAAATTTAGCAAACCAGTCAATAATGGTTGATTTACTTGGTGCAGTGTCCGGATAACGCTTATGAAGCCAAGCTTTTGTTTGAACGGTGTATTTTCCCATCAAATAACAATTCTTGAAATTCTTGTTTATCCATTTTTTTGTTTATCAACAAAGTCGTTCAACTAAACCACTCTTAGGTTTTATCCACACGGCGAATCGTCATAACATTTTTTGTGCTACTTTTTAAAGGTTAGTATTTACTAAAAAAAAAGCATCAGTTCGACGATTGCAACGCCATCTGTGTGCCAGACCGGGAACTTATCAGTCGATGTGTTAATCAAGGTATGCAATCAAGATGAAGCAACCAATAAAGGCTCCAGTTCTACTCTTTAAAATTAAAAATTGAAAAATCAGTTAAAATTACATCATGTTGACACAGTCATAAAAATTGTGCCAGACCGGGAACTTTTCAGCACATGTGTTACATACTGTTAGCAAAGCAGAAATAGAAAAACGTCATACAGGACCTGATAACTGGGAGCGGGGACACCTATAAATTTTAAAATAATTTTTCGGCTAATTTAAACGCCTTATTAATTCAGAAAAAATAACGCATAAAACTCTTATTGTTTTTCCTGGTGAAAGTTTGCCCCGCCGGTAATCAGGCCTTGGTGTCTTATAGAAAAAATTAATTATTTTAGCTTCAACTTTGTACATAAAACATTATTTCATCTCCCATACAGGGTTCGTACCCTTTTACCACATTTTTTAATATAATTTAGTATTTAATATTTAAATAGCAGAAATCGCAGACGCCTCATTTAATTGTAGGATTTGTAATACTTTTCTGCATTTGAATAAGACGAAAAATTCTATTAAAATAATGTGGTAAAAGCGGCCGAAACCTGCCATATACATGACAAACCTACACCATAATATGTACCACGGAGGAAGATATCTTCCTCCGCGATACGTACTTTGTATTAAATTATAAGAAGCCACTAACTAGCCTATATCGTAGCAACATCGAAAATCAGACATATTATGTATGTAACACACTGCTTGGAAAAGTGCATCTATTACATTAGTAGCCTTCCTTTCGAAAATTCTGGTGTGAGAATTAAATATTTTCATAAATAAAAGTTTGACTGATTCGGATTCAGAATTGATTTTAGTTGATTTAAGACATTTTGTGATTAAATAAAGTGAAACTTACTAGTCCGGAAAAGTGGTACGCATTTTGATAAAAACTCTTCAGTCTAGCAACATTGCTATTTTGGGAAAATATAGATTAAAGTTTGTGTACATTTTATATTAGTATCCTCAAACTTTGACCTCTTCTACCTCTATGAATATTTAAAAAAGTATATAAACTATACTTTCTTTTCTGGGCTGCCTCTTTCCAAAAAATTCAAATATGTTGCCAAAAGTTGAAAAATAAAAGTTGGTTCAATTTTCCATATGTAGGGGGCTCCCAAACCGTAATTAAAGCGCAGCATTTCAAATAAAAGTTAGTACCTACCATAGACATCTAATATAAATCCCTCCCCTATGGTACCTACCCGTTGGTATCGGTAACATTTTAAAACGTTTTTAACCGTTGGTATCAATTGTTTTTGGCTGAATTAGTGTGGGAAGTAATTTTTTTTTAACACGATTGTACATAGAGTTTATCCATCCATCAATATAAAAAGCTAATGGATACCTTAACCCTTTAGCGGGCGGTGTCACAAAAAAGGACACCTAATTTTAATTTCAAAACTGACAAACGGCACCAAGAATATTTAATTAAATTTTTCCTTTTATAAAGTATGGGAAAATAAGAAAGTTTTTATTTTCTAATAAATTCTTTGGTAAATTCTGGTGTCAGTCCATAATTTCATCATTTTAAAAACTGCGCCGGAAAGGGTTAACATACAAATGTGATATTAATACAATTGAATTGGAGTGTAGCTGTAGCACGGAACTATAAATCTGGGTGACAAATTAAATTACAGTATATAAACATACATATATATAATTCAGATCAAGTGCGAATATATTTCGTTAATTAAGCTAATTATATTTTTAAACTATTATATAATTTATAATGAAACCAATTTAATTATGAACAAAAAGTATAGCGGGATAAGCATAGGCTACATGCCTTAAAATAAATTTTGCTTATTAGTTTATTACTTGTCGCTATTTATATCTAGATTAATATACTAAATATGAGATTGGAAATATAACGATTAGTTGAGAAAAACATTTTTTGAAATTTGAAAATATTCCTATTGTTAGAACAAAAAAGTACCTAATTTTATGAAATTAAAATATGTTGTAGATGTACTGAAGACTATGCTTATTATTTTTTCGGAACTTTTTTCCAACAAAAAAGGGTTCAAATAACAATAATACATTCACACACACACACACACACACACACACATATTTATATAAATTTGCCATATGAATTATATGTATAGAACAATCGTAATTTATTTTTTCTGTGAGATATTCCTCATGCGAAATAGGTATGCTCATTGTCATTATTGGAAAAAAGATATATTGCACATCTTATCATCTTTGTATGTAATGCATAATTTGGCCCGCGACGGTAAACGAGTTTGACACGCCTGCCTTAGAATAAATTTTGCTGATTAGTTTCATACTTGTCGCTATTTATATCTAGATTAATTTACTAAATATCAGATTGGAAATATAAAGATTAGTTGAGAAAAATATTTTTTGAAATTTAAAAATTATCCTATTCTTAGAACAAAAAAGTATCGAATTTTATTAAATTAAAATATGTTGTAGGTGTACTAAAGACTATGCTTATTATCTTTTCGATTTTTTTCCAATATAAAAAGGTTTAAATAACAATAATACATTTATATACACACACACATATATATATTTATATAAATTTGTAATATGAATTATAATTATAGAACAATCGTCATTTTCTTTCTATGAGATATTCCTCATGTGAAATAGGTAAGCTGATTGTCATTGTTGGAAAAATATATATTGCATATCTTATCAATCTCAAAATTAAATTTTCCTGTTCTGATCTTGGAATTTTTACTCGATCTCAGAATGCACTACAAATAAATATTTTTATTTGCATCTGTAAAAATATAAAAAAAAGTTGAAAAAAGAATGTAATTCGGGACATTGGGTAGTACACGACATCACCCACCTTTTAAGTACATTTGCGAATGCATTTGCAAGTATTTACGTGCAGGAACAATGTTGTGATAGATATCTACAGGGTTCGTACGGATCAGGGAATTTTCCAGGAGTGTTACCAGTATTTTTTTCTGTAGAAAAAGAAATCTAGGTTAAACTCGAGAAACTTCGTCTTCTTTTGAGGAGATATTTTCTGTAAGAAACTACTGGTACCGAAAAATTTCCTGGTCGCAAAATTCCAGGAGGCGTACGAACCCTGTATCTAGAAACATGCATCACATATAAATATTTACTAATCTATATGTAAAAACACATAGAGAGAGAGGGAGAAAAAAGGCGATGTTTATGCAGGAATTGTGAACAATTTGTAACCCCGCCCTAAACTTTTTTAAGCACATTTACCTTATTATATACTCGCGTATAAGCCGACCCAGAAATTCGAGTTGAAACAGCTTTAATACCAATATATTGCAATAGTTTTTTTCGCCTTAAATAATTTAGAAATAAATGAGATTAAATATGCCACAGAAAACCATTCTGTATTACTGATATTAAACCTGTTTGCATGTCGAATTTAGCGGTCGGCTTATATGCGAGGTATTTATGTACTGTACAATGGTACATCTCGAACACAATTCGTTCAAATAATTGATCGAAAATCGTACCGTTGTAGAAAAGCACCATTTTCTTTCGTAATACACTATTTTTTTTAAGAATCCACTAGCGAGATTCAATCTTCGAGAAATCAATATCAATATCCCAAATAAATGTCATCAACGTTAACGAATTGTTGAAATCTATTCCAGAAATATTTCTCTATGTTAAAATTCTGGTGTGATAGTTAGAATTTTTCAAAATTAAAAGTTCGATATTGGTTTGAGTTCTGAATTTATTTCAGTTGGTTAACACTGCCGATTATTTGGCATATTTTGAAAATAAACAATCGAAAGTAAGTTTCAAGGTTTCGCTTTTGATTAAAGAAAGAGCACCTTCACCGAAAATTAAGATTTAAAACTTAAATATTAAAATTCCAGATGCTTTCGATGCCAGATTTAATCATCTTAAAGCCCCTAGGAAATTAAAGTCTCTAGCACATCTCTCTCGAACTACACATTGAAAGCCCGATTTTTTATTTCCAATAATTATAATTTAACTTTTGTTTAGAAAGTTTTTAGGTAATTTATATTTAGACAAAACAGAATACATATAAAAAAAAAATTATCAGTTAGACAAAAATTCTCAGCTTTATCAATTTAAAAGAAAATAGATGTATGAAAATAAATACCTCTTTTTAATAAAATTTGTTTAAATTTTTAAAAGTGCTTCATTTATAGAAAAGTTTGTTTATTTTAGCATAAAGTTGGTACTCTATTTAATATCTGTCGACAAATGAATTCAATTTAATTAAAACAAGGTATTTTTTTACACAGTCAAATACTCACATCGTTTAATACGGACTTTAAGTAGTGCGACCAACGTTGTCAGTCCGCACTAACTGGGGTTCAGTGTATTTCTATATAAAAAAAAATTATCAATTATACAAAAATTATCAGCCTTATCAATTTTAAAGAAAATAGATGCATGAAAATAAATACCTCTTTTTAATAAAATCGGTTTAAAAAGTTAAAAAGGCTTCATTTATAGAAAAGTTTGTTTATTTTATCATAAAGTTGGTAATCTATTTAATATCTATCGACAAATGAATTCAATTTAATTAAAACAAGGTATTTTTTTACACAGTCAAATACTCACATCGTTTAAGACAGACTGTAATTAGTGCGACCAACGTTGGAAATCCGCACTAACTGGAGTTCAGTGTATATATAATTTTTTTTTTATCAATTAGACAAAAATTATCAGCCCTATCAGATTAAAAGAAAATAGATGTAGGAAAATAAATACCTCTTTTTAATAAAAACTGTTTAAAATTTTAAAAAAGTTCTTCATTTATAGAAAAGTTTGTTTATTTTTAGCATAAAGTTGGTAATCTATTTAATATCTGTCGACAAATGAATTCAATTTAATTAAAACAAGGAATTTTTTACACAGTCAAATACTCACATCGTTTAATACGGAATGTAATTAATGCGGCCAAAGTTGGAAGTCCGAACTAACTGGAGTTCAGTGTATATATAAATCAGTACAAAAACCCTTAACGGGTTAAAGTTTGTGACGCAGCACTTCACCTTTTGTCTGTAAGAATTTCAAATACGGGTCTTAAAATTAATGATATCAAATTTTGAGTGACGGTATGCTATAAATTAAAAAACTTATCTTTTTTTCCCCCTACTGCTATATTGATATTCAGTGGTGCAAATATTATTTTTTACATGAAAAAATATATATAAGTTTTTTGCTCATGCTTTTTCATTCACATCTCTGATAAATTCAAAATACGAATTTTAAAAGAAATGATATCAAAATTCAAGTGACGCCTTCATGTGACTTTAATGGGTTTGTTTTAAAATCCAATTTAATTTATTTTTGGTTTATCTCCTAATGTATATTTACACATGCGAACAATACTTTTAATTTTCTAATATATCATTAAATATATCACTTGCAATGAGCCTGTATTATGCATTGAAATGTATTTATTTCAATAAATTTATTTATCTTTTGTGCCATGCTGTCGAAAATTGAAAGAAAAATTTATGTAAAGGTTTATTTTGCATCATACTATCCATTTGCATACATTTCACTTAGTTTGGATACTGTGACGCAAAATAAACCTTTACATAAATTTTTCTTTCAATTTTCGACAGCATGGCACAAAAGATAAATCAATTTATTGAAATAAATACATTTCGATGCATAATACAGGCTCATTGCAAGTGATATATTTAATGATGTATAAGAAAATTAAAAGTATTGTTAGCATGTGTAAATATACATTAGGAGACAAACCAAAAATAAATTAAATTGGATTTTAAAACAAACCCATTAAAGTCACATGAAGGCGTCACTTGAATTTTGATATCATTTCTTTTAAAATTCGTATTTTGAATTTATCAGAGATGTGAATGAAAAAGCATGAGCAAAAAACTTATATATATTTTTTCATGTAAAAAATAATATTTGCACCACTGAATATCAATATAGCAGTAGGGGGGGAAAAAGATAAGTTTTTTAATTTATAGCATACCGTCACTCAAAATTTGATATCATTAATTTTAAGACCCGTATTTGAAATTCTTACAGACAAAAGGTGAAGTGCTGCGTCTCAAACTTTAACCCGTTAAGGGTTTTTGTACTGATATCATTACTTTTTTTAGGTTAAGGATCAAAAGATGAAGAAATTAAAATATAAAGACCAGCGTAATAAGTTTATAGTCATAATTTTCACTCACCTTCAATTCCCCCCCCCCCCAAAAAAAAAAAAGGAAAAATAATAATAATAAAATAAAATAGAATTAAAAAAATTTATACTTCAATTTTGATGTAACTTCATTATTTAAAATTGTTTTGAAAAATAAACTTTTATTTTATTTTTTTACAGTTGTAAAAATCAGTGCTAAATTTTACTGTAAAAAAAAAGTTTACGAATAAATATAGAAAGAAATATTACTAAGAACAAATTTATAAAGTTAAATAAAATATCAAACAATTCATTAAAAGTTAAAATATAACACATGTTAAACATTATTTAAAAAAAGGTGCTATATATGAAAACTAGCAGAATTTAAAAATTTCAATTACAGAAAAAGCTACAAATGTTACTATTAAAAGAAGTGTACTTTCATAGGTCACGTTGTCCACTTGCATACATTTTTCTTTGTTTGGATACTATGACGCAAAATAATCATTTACATAAATTTTACTTATGATTTTGGATAGCGTGGCACAAAACATAAATCAGTTTATTGAAATAAATACATTTGAATACATAATATAGGCTCAGTGAAAGTAATATGTTTAACAGTGTATTGAAAAATTAAAAGTATTGTTTGTATGTGTAAATATACTTTAGAAGACAAACGAAAAATAATTTAAATTGAATTTTAAAACAATCCTATTAAATTCACGTCAAGGTGCACTCAAATTTTGATATCATTTCTTTTAAAACCCATATTTTGAATTCCTGAGAGATCTGAATGAAAAAGCATCAGCGAATAAATTTTATATATGTTTTCATGTTAAGATAATAATGGCACCTGTGAATATAAATAAAACTAAAAGGAAATTGATGATTTAAAAAAAAAATTATTAACATAGCGTCACTCAAATTTTATATCATTACTTTTAAGACCCATATTTAAAATTCTTAGAGCCAAAAGAAAGTGCTGCGTCACAACTTTTAACCCGTTAAGGGTTTTTGTACTGATATCATTACTTTTGTGCGGTTATTGATAAAAATTTCATTCAGACGAAATTAAGCATAGAGTATAAATTTATAAGAATAAAACTTAGTGGTTTCGCCCGCTAGCGGGCCTTCAATTTATCTTTTCACCAATTCAAAAAATGAATCCACCCTTTCCGGAAAAAAAAAGGGGGGGGGGGTTCATCAGATAAATTAACTGAATAAAATGGATAGCCTTTGTGCGTCTTTTTGGAATTATATATATATATACATATAGGTGTTTTTTTTTTTTTAATCTAAGATGAATGTTGTGATTTTTAAATGTTTATATCCGAGTAATTCTTGAAATTATATTTTTAGCTCACAGGCTATCAAAGCCTGAGAGTTAATGTGCGCAGGTTCTGTATGTACGTATGTATGTAAGTATGTACGTAATGCGATAAATCTTGATAGAAATATCCGTTTTGCTTCACATTTTGGTTATATGTTTATAGTGATAATACTTCCCTGATTAGTTTTGGGGGGTTCATTGGTTAATTATAGAGGGGGGAGAGGGGTACTACCCCCCCTTAATTTATATAAATGGGTTTTTCATGCAGAATTACCCAATTTGCTTCAAATTTTTTGCTTCAAATTTTGTATATAGATTCATTGTGGTAAGACGCTTCCCTGATTAGTTTTGGGGGTTCATTGGTTAAGTATAAAGGGGGAAAACGGCGGGCCAATCCCCCCCTCTTGATTTATTGTCGATCTCTTTATTTTTCGAGGGGTATTATTCTTTGAAATAAGAGTATAACATACAATTAGTGTGAATAGCCTGTGAGCTCAATGCCACTTTTCTTTTTTTTTTTTTTTTTTTTTTTTGTATTTGCCTTTGTTAAATAAATGTTTGTTTCTTAAATAAAGATATATAATTTTTCTTGTGTAATCTTTATTTAAATATACACACATAGGCACAAAAGTTTTTTAATTTATCAAAATATCTTGATCATATGCAATAAATACATAGACAATCAAGTTATGTTTTGATTAAAAAAAAAAAAAACTATATTTCAAATAGGAAGTTATTGACAACAAGTCTTAAATGTAGAAATGATTCATATTATACATGTGTATTAATTTACAGAAAAAACTTGTTGTATTTGTATTTATATTACATTTAATATAAGAATAAAATTACAATAATCCAGCAATATATGAAACCCTATTTCTCTTTTCCAGGGTCCCCTTTCCTTTATTGTCACAAAAATTTGAGCATTTCCAATGTCTCAAAGTACAGATGGGAGTATGTAAAAAAAAATTAGATAAATATATTTATTATTAACCTACTCTATTAGTATAAAATATCAGCTCTAACTGAAAATTACATGCTAAATTTGGGGACCGAAGGCCCAATTAGCGTGCAATCACACAATTGCTACAAGTTTCAAATTTATTTTACATTTGCAGTAGGCATATATATTTTTTTAATCTAGCTACTGTCTTACGTTCTTTAAATAGTTTGAGTACAATAAAATTAATGCTAATAAAAATTTACCTTATTCCAATTACTTGCTTTGAATAGGAATTGATATTTTTGGCTCATTTTAAATAATACAGCTGGGAAACAGAATGTATATATATAATAATAATAATTTTTAGTTATTTACAGTTTGTAAAATTTATTATGAATATTTAACGAATTCTTAAACTGAAAGTCCTGGTTTTCATATTTTATTTATTTAAAAAAATAAATAAAAGCATATAAAATCATTGCATCATTTGTTTTAATTAGAAAAAAAAAAGTTATTCTATAAAATATTTACGAGAATTACGTGATAAATCCCGGATATCAAAGTACAATAAAATTTAAAAGAAAAAAAGTTATATCTGAGTTCCAGGCTTGTTTTGAATAAGAATGAATATTTTTTGTTCCTTTTTAATAATACAGTGGGGAAAAAAATATACATATTATTTACAATTTGTAAAATTTAACATAAATATTTTACAAACTCTTAAAATAGTTCGTTTTCTGTTCTGTTAACTAAAAAACTCGTAAAAAACATAACAAAATTTCTTTTTAAATACAGCTCAAGAAAAAAAAAAGTTTTCGATTTGCTGAATTTCAATTACTGACAATAGAGGGCGCTCCGGCCAAACACGGCGTTCCCCTACCTGAGGTATTCTATTACCATGCGCGTAAGAAATGCGTAAAAAGTCTACGCAATAGGCTTAAGAAAATAGTCCCATTTTTAAACCAGATTATTTAAAAAACAAGAGTTTTCCTACGTTAACGCAAAACGACATTCGCTTCGTCTAAAACCGATTAATATAATATATTAATTTTAAAAAAATCGTCCGAGCCATTTTCGAGATAAATTTTCAGAGGCCTTACATTTACACAAATTTAGTTAAAAATGGACTTCCAGTTCTTAAAATCTACTGCACGTAGAAATGTATAAATTTCAGGATTGAATTAGACCATAGATATAAGACTAATGTGAAAAAATCAAAACGGTATGCCTCATATTTGCTGAGATATTAAATGTCGGCGTTTTGATTTCTCTTTGATGTCCTTCTAGCCGTATATATAGAGTGACGGAAATCTTCGGTTTTGGTCGTTCGGTTTTCGGTTCTTGCTGCGTCACTCGAGATACTGCCGTCTCTCATGATTTACTGAATCGTTAAGAATGTATGAATAGTATTTGAACATTCATAAGCCTCATTTTAGTTCCGACATTGCTTGTATTTGTTATTGGTTTTCGATTTTCGCACGATTGACTTAATAGAATATTTTAATCCTTTCTTCCGCCTTTATTGAAAATGATATATTTAAAAAATTATATAAATAAACATACAGTATTTACTCGTATATAATGAGAAACTTTTGTGAAAGTTTTAAGCCGAAAATGGAAAATTTCATTTTGGTGCGCAGTGTACACAGATTATTTCTTATAAAGAGATGCATCCGCAAATGCTCTGATCAATTCACCGAATACAGCAAGTAGATATTTTTATAAATTCTACAAATATTGAAGTAATAGGTAAAAAATGTGAAATAATTGCACTTTTAGGCGTCGTAGTTAGTGTATTATGAGCAAATATACTATTGTTATCTGATATCGATAGATATTCTAAAATACGTTTTCTAGTGACAGTGCACTTTACAGGGCTGCCACTGTCAACTATTTTTATATTCTATTTTTAACTATTTTTAACCTCTATTAGTGATACTATTAGGTCATACGGAAGGGGCTGCGATTTTTTATATATTTTGAATACATAAATGAATCTATATGAATCCATTTTGAATCACAAAATTCCCACAGGAATTTTGGAATAAAACTGTGCTTTTAAAATGTGCGTAAAGAAACCGCTTTTGCAAAATTAAAAAAATATTTATTTGTAAATTCTCGTGACATTCAATAATTTAACATAATCTCAACAGAAATATAACGCACAACTTTTCGGATGACCAATATTTTAAAGAAAATAAATAAAAATTGTACCGATTTCCCTTGCAAATATTATCGAGATTTTTGTTTGGTGAAAGTGGCAAGAATTTAATAATAATAATAATAAAAGTCGGCAGTAGTGATGATCCGGGGATTGAATACCACTATTAAAAATTTCTGAATATCCTGAGATTGAATACCACTATGAAAAATCTCCACATCATTTTAAATCCGTGTTCTATCATTAAATAAGAAGTTTTATTCGAAGTTTTATTAATTATTATTTTAAGTTTTATTCGAAAATAATTGCACTCAAAGTCAGAATTCCTTGACTCCTATGTACTTATGTTTAAATTTCTAGCACTTATAAAGCATAGTACAAAATGACATGACAATTCAAAGTATCCCGATTTGACATAATTTACATGATTACCAATGACATTATTTCTTCTACGGTGACCTGTTAAACTTTTGTTATAAAGGATAATCTTTGTGAAATTCAACAAGTTTTATCGTGCAAATTTCTTTTTCTTTTTCTTAATAGCTCACGAGCAAAAATTATTATTATATATAATATATATATTGATATACTATAAGGTGTAAACGATTGGCAATGCTGGTTTAGAAAAATGTCATATACAAAAAGTAAATTATTTTAACTACTTCAAAATTTTGGGTATCAACAGCAGAGTTCCCAAATTGTCCGCCAATTGAATAGCAATATTTTTTAAACCGGAATTTAGGTTTCTACAACATTTCCGCAGAAAAATAACGTCCAAAGGTGGTTTCTACAAAATTTACAAGAAAAATCTAAAAATAAAATTTTTTGCAGAAAAGACCGGTATTTAGTTGGCGGACCATTTGGAAGCCCTGCTAAAGATCTCCCATCAATACAAGACAAACCTACCCCACACACCATACCTGGACCCACATGTAATCCGCATAGGATCACATGTGGGTCTAGCACTATACTTCACTATGAATATAAAATATTTATTAAATTATATGAAGCCAATAATCCAAATCAAAACTTCTTTTTTTTTTTAAATATAACTTGATTAATTATCCCATCTACTTTATAAAGGTGTATTTATTACATAAATAATCTCCTTTTCTAAAATTCCGATTCCAGTGCGAAATTTAGAATTTACATCCAAGACTCCCTTATCATAGATCAGACTTGACAATCCGGAGAAAGTCTATGGGAGAAAATGTCTGCGGTAATTGCCAACTTATTGACTTTCTCCGGAAAGTATCGCCGCCTGGTGGATACTACCGCACAGTTGCCATGTTTCGGGCTTTTTGAACACCAGTATATTTTTAGAGAAAATGTTGTTCTTTTAAATCCCAGAATTCTTCTATCAAACAAAACAAAATTGTCTCTACTAAAAAACTGGTATCCAAAAATATAATAGAAAAATCTATAGAAAAATCTAGCTGGTCTGCTACCGCATAGCTGCCAACTCTTACGCTTTTTTCTTACCACTAAAATTTAATAGAATTTTTTTCCTCATGTAATCACACGATCTTGTCAATTTAATAAGATAAAATTTACTATAAAATTTTAGTGGTAGGAAAACTACTAGTTCATAAGCAAATGCATAGAACAAATGGAGCTGTGAAAAAATTTCGTGTGATTTCGTGTCGTAAATACTATTACTGACGATTGATGGCGCTAGTAGCAGGACAAGTATAGCGGTCAAAGGCAACTTGCTGATTGAGAGGTCTGATACTATGATAAGGAGGTCTTGAGTTTGACATTGATTCGGATTCTGAATTTGATTCAGTTTATTTCCGACATTCCGTGATTAACTGAAGTGAAACTTCCTAGTCCAAAAAACTGGTAGATATTTTCAATATGAAAAATTCTTCAGTCTGGCAGCACCTCTATTAGATGGAGTTTATTCATTGTATCTCACATTAAAAAAAAAGAAACATTTCAATCGGATGATGTTTTGGGAAGATATGGATTACATCAATACGGATTTTGTAATTGATACTTATAAAATTATAAGAAGCCACTAGCACAAGCCGTGGCCTCAATTTCTAGAACTTTATTTTTATTATTTTTTCAACACAAAAATTTAAACAAGTACTTTTTACATAAATAATCTGCCTTTTTAAAATTCCGGTGTTTTAGAATTTTTATAAATAAAAGTTTGACATTGATTCGGATTCTGAATTTGATTCAGTTTATTTCCGACATTCCGTGATTAACTGAAGTGAAACTTCCTAGTCCAAAAAAACTGGTAGATATTTTCAATATAAAAATTCTTCAGTCTGGTAGCACCTCTATTAGATGGAGTTTATTCATTGTATCTCACATTAAAAAAAAAGAAACATTTCAATCGGATGATGTTTTGGTAAGATATGGATTAGAGAGCATGATTGTTAGACCTCTTCTAGGTTTAAAAATTAAGCATCTTTTATTTAATAAAAATAAGCTTTTAATTTATTAACTAAGAGCTTTTTTTATTGAGATATTTATTCCAAATGTCATGTCTTACTCTAAATAATTATGTCATTATGAAACAAAACCACCACTTCCTAAACAGTAGGCCTACGCACTGACCCAAAAATAGCGGTTGTCTTCAGGATTTTTTTCTGTGTTTTTACGGTCCCTTGAAGTTTTTAAAAAGTATTTCCAAACTTATTTAATTTCAGGAAAGATATAAAAAAATTATTTTAGAAAATACTGTATCTAAATTCAAGGAATCGTACAAATTCTGAAAAAAAAAAAAAAAATCCGCTTACGACAACCGTCATTTTTCTATCATTGCGTTGGCCTAGTATCCAGGGGGCGGTGAACAAAACATTGTGTATTTGTATCCTCCGTTACACTATAAATTAAGAAATTAATTAAAATATTGATTACCCCATTAGTTATCCGAATAATGAAAAGAATGTAGGACCACCTATATTTCCCTATATCCACCTATATCCACCTAAATTTCAAAAAAAGGAATGAAAGATAAACAGTGAATAATGATATGAAAATTTTTGGTTTTAACACTATAACTACCGGAAATTTTACTCAAGTTTTTTAAAACTATTTCACACCAGAAATTTTATTTAAAACTACTTAACTTATTCATTTAACGTATTTCTGTGAGTTTTATATTTAATTTATTTTAAAAAGAAATTTCTGGTTCGAATCGGAATATATTCATTTGGTAACCGTCAAAATATACGGCTCATTGTAGTTCTAGTGTTATAAAAAATTCTGAATATTTTCACGCGCAAAAAGTAACTTTTTCCGTAAAACCCATGTGTAAATATTCTTTCTTCTGTAAATTTTTCAGTCACAAATCCCTTTCCTTAGTATTCTAAATATATATATTTAAGGGACATTCGTCTTTCATTCAAAAACAGCAAAGTGGGAACGACGAAAACGAAATATTTACTTCTAGCTATATAAATTCAAAAAAATTTTGCTATGAAAATCTTCGACAACGGAAATTTCAAGAATCGCTTACGCCTACTACAATTAACTATTCGTTTTTTTCTAATATTGATAGAGGTGTACTTCTTTTTGAATTGGACATACCTCAGGGATCCCTCTTGGTTCGTTTTTAGAATACTAATTGTTTCAAACATTGGTTCAATCATTTCAAAATTATATTTTTAGATTTCTTTTGAAATGTTTTGCAGACGAAACCTACCAAAAATGTTATTTCTATTGCAAATGTTGTAGAAACTTACCACTCAAATTTAACTTTGGAATTACTGACATTCAAAAAACAACCCAGTGGGAGCTATGATTTTTTTTTTAATGAAATTTAGGAAATATGTTTTGAATTGCGTATTTAGTTTGAATTTT
Source organism: Maratus michaelseni (assembly GCA_963931845.1). Lineage (NCBI taxonomy): Eukaryota > Metazoa > Arthropoda > Arachnida > Araneae > Salticidae > Maratus > Maratus michaelseni. Next base: position 223,338,871 of record OZ007595.1, read on the forward strand.
TTTCGAAATATTTAAAGCACGGAAGTGAAGAGCATTTTGAATAAATAAACATCTCATCTCAGATATATATATTTTTTAAATCCTCAAGATTTTCGTGAGGATTTTTTTTAGCAAATATATCGTCGCTACCATGTCAAACTATCGAATGTAAACAAATACATTTTGCATTACTTTTAAAAATGGTCCGATTGACACCATTAAATTTTATTAGAATTCATCGCCTAGGAAGAATATTAATAAAATTTCTGACCTTTTTATTTATTTAGAGATGCCGAATTCACAGCAAAAAGTTTAGTAGAAAAATGTTTACTTTACGTATTCGATAAATGTCTGTCATTAAATAAAGCAAAAACTTCTGTTTAAAATTTCTGGTATGAATTCTGAGTTTCTGATTGAAAATTGTTGCCAAACTGTCAAGCTTGGTGGTGAATACTATTAAAATTTAGTGGTCACAATCAGCCCATTTTTAAAAATTATGAAAAATGCGTTTCGCATTCGATACTTTGACATGGTAGCAACGATATGTCTAGTTTAAAAAAACAGAGCTGCACTTCATTAAATTTCTAAAAAGTGTAAAAAAAAAACTATAAAAACATTTAAAAAAACTTCAATAAACTGTTTAATTTAAAATAGAATTGTATAAGAACCAAAAGCTTGATGGTTTATTTACAATTTTTTAAATTGAAAATGAAATTATATGAAACATACTTATCATTTTCATATGGGCAAACAATTACATGATTTTATAGATTCAGGAGTTTCTTGGGAAAATGTTTCAGATTAGCTTTAAAACTTAAACTACAGAAGCAGATCATTAGTAGTGATGGTCATAACGATTATTTTGATTATTCGAATGAATCATTCGCGCATCCACAGAAGCATATCTGTCAAACTTTTTTATTCAATGACTACCAGGAATTTTGAAAAAAAAAAAAGTAATAGAAGTAAGTAATGGTAGTAATTGAATAAAAAGAATTTGAAGTTTGAAAGATATGTTTCTGCACATGCCCGAATGATTCATTCGAATAATCAAAATAATCGTTATGCCCATCACTAATCATTTGACACGTGTGCGAATAACTGCAAAATTCTACGACTGTCTGACACCACTTTTTCAAAATAGAAATGTTTGTTTTATTTAACAACAGATAAATCTGCTAAATAAGTTAAAGGATACAATTTAAAACAAGTTGGAAATTATACGTAAAACCTGACATATGAGGTGCGTTCGTTTTATAACTAGTTTCACAATGTAAAAAAAAAATCATTCTTACTATTACAGTGAAATGAATTATATCGTCTTCTATGAGCGAAAAGAGAATGTCTTTTCTTTTTATTCTTACGTATGCCATGTTTACAGATGCGAATAATTTTTCTACACTAGACAGCGCTACAAAATTCACCATGGAGATCTTGCTTTGCGAATGATTACCTCCATGGTTTAATATTTTTACGACTCATAATAAACGAATCTCCTTTGTTTATTTACTCTAATGGATTGAGATATTCGTTTAAAAAAATTTCACTGACGTTATCTCAGAACCTGTACATTTTTTAATGTAACTTATCTCTCAAGCAAACAATTTTTTTGAACGATCTTTCTAAAATTGTAACTTTTATGCAATTTTATTGGAAAAAATAATTTTGAACCAGTGGGAGGATTTCGTACAATCCAATATTTTTTATCAATATGTAATATTTATTAGATGCAGGTTTAAACTTCTAAAGAAAAAGTGAGGATAAAAATATCTGCAAACAATATTTAGTTTTTAGTCAAGTCAGAATATCATCTAATTTATTCCATCAAAGTTGGAGTAAAAATGGATCCAAGATTGCAAAAGGCATGCGCGAGAAAAAAAAATTAACAATCGTATTTTAACTGCATTAGAGGATGACGTCATCCGCTTCTTGAGAATCATGGGACATAGAAATATAAATCTAAACGTTTCAACTTCAACTTCTCTTTTCAATCATAAATATAAAATAAACCCATGCGATGTTTTTTATAATCATTGCTGAGCATCATATAATGTAATATTTTATTTTGTGGCAACAGTAATTTGAGGAAAACCGTGCATATCTTTTATGAAAACAATGCCGATTTAATTTTTAATTATCAGCAAATTTTAATCAAAAAACATGTTTTAGGAAAATGTAAGTGTGCTATGTCAGAATCCTGTTCAAAATCCTTTCATATGGCATCTCTTCGTCGTTCTGCGTTTCGTATTTTTTTAGAAAAAAGGATGTTGACAGGAGAAATAATATATACGACCAGAAGGACCCGAGCGAAGCTTTCGCACTGCAGTCTTTGAGATCATTTCCTGGTACATTTCAGCACTAATTTTTTATTAACTATTTTTTAAATCAAACAACGCGTTTTAACGAAATGGGAATGTATTATGTCAGAAACGTGTTCAAAAACTTTTCGAATGATACCTCATTCATCGTTATATGTTTTGTATGTGAATAGAAAAAGGGATGTTGGCAACAGAAATAATATATATGATGATTGCTTGTGTATAAGAAAATGGGAATGAATTGCCAGAAAATTTGTTGCCAAATTTGCTTCTCTCGCCAAGGTCATATCTCTAGGTTGCCAAGACACCTATGCTAAAAAAAACGAATTATAAAAAAATGGAAACTCTAAATCAAACTTTTAGTGAATTCATTTGAAAGCATTTCCTCAGATTTTGCACACCTGTTCCAGAAATGTCTTAAATACATAAATCAATATTGGGTACACCACTTTTTTGTAAGCCTATGGGAACTTAAACATGAGATGTCCAAACTTGGTGGTTTGTCAGCCATTTAAGTGACGTCAGACTTCGCTGGCTTAACAGCTTAATGAAATATTAAAAATTAAATACTTAAAATTTTTGTAAATCCTAATGAACTGTATATCAATTGGAAGATAACCCTTAAATTACATAATCTACTGGGTCTCCGATAGAATACGCATATACACAGCCATGGTTAAACAAAGAAAACAAATAAACAATAGGTGACGCACGCGTAAAAATTAAATAAAAACAAAATTAAAAGCTCGATATTTTTTCAAAAAGTACGCGCACGGTATAAATTAACAATCGTATTTTAATTGCATTAGAGAATGACGTCATCCGATAATGCGATATTTTATTTTTGCGGCAATACTAATTTGAGGAAAATCTTTCATTTCATTTATGGAATCACTGTTGGTTTAATTTTTAATTAACAGCATTTTTTAAGCGAAAAACATGTTTTAACCTTTTCAGGGGCAAAGTACTTTCAGTACTAAAATGTTGAAATAAAGGACTGGCACCGGAATTTACGAAAAAAAAATTTTGTAAATAAAAAAAAGACTTTATTTCATTTACATATTAAATAGAAAATAGTTTAGCAAAAATTCTGGTGCCATTGTGGCGTTTGGGAATTAAAAGTAACTGGTTTCATAAACATATCACTGCCCCTGAAAGGGTTAAAGAAATGTAAGTGTTGTATGTCAGCAGCCTGTTCAAAATCCTTTCATATGATATCTCATTCATTGTTCTGCATTTTGTATTTTCTTAGAAAAGGGATGTTGACAACAGAAATAATATATATGATAAAAATGGCCGCCTCGCAAATGAAAAAATAAGTGATTTGCCCGTATTTGTTTTCCTCAGTCACATGACTTGCGCTTTTATTATATTGATTACGTACGTACGATAGCATTTAATAGAATAAAGAAAACTTTTATTAATAAATTTTTATGTTTTGATTCGAGTTTCATAAAATTTGAAATGACTCGACAAAATTCTGCAAAGATAATATATATTAACCCCTTAATCGTCGCGCCCTTTAAGTGTAGGCTACTTTTTTAAAATTCAGATTGCTTGATTACCACCAGTTTTTATAAGTAGAAATGTTCGTCTTGTTTAATAGACAGATAAAAATAATACGAGAATAAAGCCAGTAACACTATTTTATAAAACTGGTGGGAATCAAGCAATCGGAATAAAACAGGCGTAACCTATGCTGCCCGTGAATGTCTCGGGCGCGACGATTAAGGGGTTAAATTTCAAACCATTCGGTTGGATAGATTTTGCCCTGTTATATGCCGACGGACGGACAGACAGACGGACTAGATGACGACTGTAGGTACTACGTATTTATATAATTACGAACGCACCTAAAAAGCAGTGGCATATACTGGTAGAAATTTTCTGTTATGGACACACGGATCAAATGATTCGTGATTGTAAATTTAATGTTAAAATACAGGGTGTCCATAATTAAACGACCCTACTTTAAAGTTGTCTGCAGACAAAACTATTGGTCAGAAAGCTGTGAAATTTTATGGAGAACATAATGAAGGGATGGGAATTTGTTTGGGCGAAAAAAAAAATAGTTCAAAATTTCACCACCAGAGGGCGTTTTTATAGATATTTTTATAGATAATTTAGCATATCATTTAGCACACATTTACGATAGTTTAAAAATTTTATTAGAACATATGTTCCACATGACGGACATCATTTTTAGCTACCATCTGGAATCGTAAGATAGCATGTTCCACAGTCGTCCGGAGTGTGTTTTGGGAAATGCTAAGAACATGTCATAAAAAAAAGTCTTGTTGAACATCTTTTGCTGTAATAAAATTGGTAAACTATCGCAAATATATGCTAAATGTGTAATTCCTTTAAAAAACGCCCTCTGGTGGCGAAATTCTGAACTAATTTTTTTCTTCGCTCAAACAAATTCCCATCCCTTCATTATGTTCTCCACAAAATTTCACAACTTTCTGACCAATATTTTCGTCTGTAGACAACTTTAAAGTAGGGTCGTTTAATTATGGACACCCTGTACATGTAACAATACTATTAAAGATAAAAAAAAATATTTTGATTTACAAAAATTTAAAATATATAAAAAATGAGAAGTAAAACTCTGCTTTTAATTCTGTAGAGCTTTAAAACAAATGTCTGTTCCTTTAGCTGTAGCATTTTGACCTTTCAGCGAGAGTGCGCCTATGCGTGGACAAACATTATATTTCTTAAACGGTTTTCAAATACTGAAAGTCTTTGCTTCTATTTCTCATTTATTCCCTGGAAATGTATTTACGATATGTATAATTGATTTCCTAATTTACCACAATTCCCGGTGTACAAATAGCTGTTAAAATATATCTGTTTCAAACCAGAAATTTTACTTTATTACCAAGCACAAATTACATTACATTATCTAAGTAAAGGTTACAAATTACATTATCTAAGTAAAATTTCGGGTGCGAAACAGCTATTTGAGCCTTAGCTTACACATTGGAATCTACGGTACATGTTTTATTACCGTTATTTCACATTTCAGGCATATAATCCACAGAACAAACAGTGATGTTTAGACTTAGAAATTTTATTTAATAATAGAAGTCAAATACTTAGTGCCATCTAGTAAGTAACATTTTATAAAATAACATTTCTGTGTCAAAATATGTTTGTTTGATCCACGGATTAAACGCCTGAAAATGATTATACTATTATGAAATACCTTGCATTTATAGCAGCATAAATAAATAAAACACTGAAAAAGAACGAAAAGTGTCCGCTAAAAGATTAAACATAGAAATATAAGATACATTCGTATTTCATTCAAACATATCAAATTTGTGTATAACGAAAGCAATAAAATTTATTTTACATTTATAAATTCATCTAATTTTCCTTGCAATAATCTTCGATGTCTTTAGAAATAAATACTGAAAATTCCAGATTTACTTCATATTGCATGCTTCACTGTTCATTTTAAATCCCATTTTAGACATTTTTTTCTTGATATGATACAGTATGCAATTCATTTTGGATGTGACATTCTTTTACTGTAACTTTATTTATGTTTCATTGCATATTACAGTTGAATATGTTATCTAAATATTTACACTCTGTGAACGAAAAGAATTTGGTGAAATGTATATCTTGTACCTATCCTTAATAAAATTTCTAGACATAATAGTTTTGTAAATATTTGAATAAATAGTGCGTTTGGTTTAAGGAAGACGAGATTATGTATTAATTAAAAATAATTTTTCAATTGTAAAATTTGTTATTTTATTTTTGAAGTAGGAACTGAATTTATGAGAAGCATACGAGCGCAATATTTCATGTGAGTAAATTGCTTTACGGTAATTGTTGATTCATTTTGTGAAAATTTTCAAAATAATAATATTTTTTCAATGACTTAAAATAAGAAAAATTGGAATAATTTTTCTTTCGGAATGCGCGTGTTCAGAAAACAGACCTGATTGTATGTATTGAGAAATGTTGCACGTGGACACTTATGTATGATATGAAATGTATGCATTTAGGAAATATGAAAGTTTGTAAGTTGGATGTATACGTAAGCACATAATTAAAAAAAGGATGTATGCAAGTTTGAAGATATAAGTAAGATATCTATTCAACCATGAACTGCCAAAACTACGTGGGCGGACTTTTTGATATTTTTACTGAAACTCGTTTCCCACCAAAATTTCTGAAAGATAGTATTTGGTAAATTTAATAGCAAAGTTTTTGTCATTAAATAAAGTATATTTTAGTAAATTAAAATAGTGGTGGCTATGCAGTAATTTTTTAATTATACATTTTTATTTTGAATGTTGACGACCACGGATATACTCGTGGCAACCGCATATATCTACCATGTCAAACTATCGATGAAAAAATGCATTTTTCATTACTTTTTAAAATGGGCCTATTTTCACCACTAAATTTTAACAGCATTCTTTACAAGGGTTGCCAGTTTGGTCCCCTTTTTCATTCGGAAATTTCGAATCCATACCAGAAATTTCAAACAGAAATTTTTGTGTTATTCAATGACAGACATTTCGTGATTACTTAAGTAAAGTTATTCTTCTCAAAATTCCTCGTACGGATTCGGCATCGCTGGATAGAAAAAAAGCCAAACTGTCAATCTTGTTCGTCACTGAAATGTTATTAGTATTTTTACTAGACGAAGAATTAAAAAAAAAAATTATTGGTGGCAATCTGCCCATTTTTAAAAATAATGAAAAATGCATTTTTTCATATTCGATAGTTTGACATGGTAGCGACGATATGGCAACCGCAACTTTTCATGGCGTAGAACCCATGAAAACATTTTTTCATCTACTAATTCAGAAATTTTAATATTTTAAAGGTTGTTTACGTTTTTTAATTTGACTGTGCACGCACACAATGGTTTTAAAGGTATGAATATAATTACAATATTTTTTCAGGGCTCAAAATTTTAGCGAGATAATTTAAAAGTCAAGTCAAAGTTTAAAGGATTTAAGTTTTGTTATAATGTAATTCAATATAAAGCAATCACTTTCAATAAATCAAAATGAATGTTTCTAAAAATGTAAAATTATCTGACACATTTTGTCAAAATAAGCATAATAATATAACGAAAACTAACTTTATAAAACCGTAATTACTTCTAATAAAATAAAACTAAATTCTGACTTCATATCATTTGTGATACTAAAGCATTTAGTAATAATAATTAAGGAATGCTCTTTGAAGTAATGTGTAAATTATCTGAATAAAGTACCGAAAGTTCAAGTTTCGTATGCTTTTACCACAAATTTTCAATCGAATTTAATATTTAAATAGAAACAATTGTACACACCTCGTTTCATTGCAAAATTTGTAGTACTTTTCTGTATTTAAATAACCCGAAGATTTCTATTAAAAAATTGTGGTAAAGCATACGAACCGTGTCCTTATTTAAATTATTGTAATTTCAAATACATAACTAACTTTGTATTCTAAATTAGCTTAGTACAAACAATGCAATTACTTGATATTTCTAATAATAATCTAAATATTGCAAATATCTCAGAACTTAATTAAGTGCGGAATATTTCAGCACTTTGAATATTTAATAAGTCAAAGAGAAGATTGTTACTGTGCCATATAGGGTATTCATAATTTTATTAATATTCAATCTGTAATATCTTATAACTTCACAGATATTGTAAAATTAAAATATATTCTTTATTTATTTTCTGATTTCTTCTTAAAAACTTAAATAAGCGACAGAGCTATTTGTTGTTTTCAATATCTTGAAAAAACATGGTTTGATTTATGAAAAATTTCATTTATGGTAAAATCCAATTTTCTACTACCAAACCTCATCTAGTTATGGTACTTTGCGTTTGATACCTTTTTAGCGTTTTCTGACGGAAAGATGCTGTATATTGTATGTGTTGACAGTACAGTGACCTCTCACTTAAACGCGTTGTTCAGTAATTACATTTTCATACCACTATTTTAAAACAGTAAAATTCGATTTATAAATTCCGTGGTTTAATAAGATGAAAATGACCGTAAAAAAACTGGTGCTAAAAAATAACTTCCGTGTATCGCGTATAAGTGAGAGGTCATTCTACAGGGTGGGCCAAAAGTCCCGCATCATAGGACTTTTTGATTTTTTTTTAATTTGTAGGTGAAAGTTTCTTATGAATTACTATGAATGTACTGTAATATTTAAATCATCTCTCTATAATTTAAAAAAGTCGCGCATCATAGGAAACTTTCACCTACAATTTAAGAAAAAATTAAAAAAAAACTCCTATGATGCGGGACTTTTGGCCCACCCTGTAGTTATATATAATCGGATACGTGTGATATAAGGTAAGGTGCATACACAGATTCTGATTATAGCCAGGGGAAACTTTCCCCTGTAAAAGGAATAGTATTTTTTACCTAATTTGTGACAGAAATTATGTATAAATGAAATGTTTAAATAAGACGAAAAATTCTACTCAAATTTGCTGCCGCAGTTTGCTCTGGCGGTAATCAGACCCGAAGCGTATTTATGATGCATGAAAGGGTGTAAATGGGTCTAAGTGTGTAAGATCACAAAATGTATGTAATCACAGAATACTTGTAATCACAGAATATATGTAACACAAAATTAAAAAATATATATGTGTGTTAGTTTTCGAAATAATGTACTAAATAAGAGAATAGTAAATACAAGGTGCGGACACTCCTTATAATTTCCCAAAAGTCTGGCACTACTAATTTTGATAAGAAAACTTCTCTTAATATTGAAATCGCAGATTTCGTAATCCTCTTGTTTGATAGCAGAATTTTTAATACTTTTCCGCGATTGAATAAGACTAAAAATTTTATTAAAAATTGTTGTGAAATAGTACGCACCCTGTAAATACTTAATTACAAGATTTTTGAGCGTGTTTATTTTTATTATTTTAACTGACGAGTATAAATGTTTTTAGAATATCAAGGGCGATTGTGTTCCGGTATTTTGTACACCACTAAATTTATATAGGAATATTCTTAGGATGGCATCGCAGAATTTATAGATTAAAGAAGAAAAGGATTGCTATATAAATTTAGTGGTGTACGAAATACCGAAACACAATCACCCCTGGAATATTTGTGTTAATTTGAATGTTTTCTGAGACTAAAAGTTTAGTAAGTTTATTTAAAAATTATGTTAAAATAAAAATGTTTTTGAATGTGAAATTTTGTTTAAATATAAATACATATAAGAAACCATCCACTTACTAAAAAACAAAATGAAAGTTACTTAAGATTAAGTAAATTTATCTCAAACATTTTGAAAGCAACGGCAAAATAATGTAACGTAAAGAAACTTTATAAAAGCATTATTACTTACAATAGTGTAAAATTAAATCTTGACCTCATCTTATTTGTGTCAATAAGGCATTTAAGGAAAATAATTAAGGGATGCCCTTTGAAATAATGAGTAGATTACTTGATTAAAGTACAGAAAATACATATTCGGTATTGATCTTCATACAGTATTTATTGTAGCTTCAAAGAACTAGCTAGTAATTAAGTATTAAAATTTAACGTAGAACAAATAATGCAATTAATAGATATTTGCAACCTAAATATTGCGACTGATTGAGAATTTAATTAGGCGATAAACTATTTAGTACTTTGAATAAATATTAAATAAACCAGGAGAAGAGTGTTGCTGTACCATGCAAGATATTTATTGTAACTTTTATTTGAATTAACATGATGTCTTCAATCTGTAATAGTTCATATCATAACACATAAAAATTAAGGGATATTTTTATTATTTTTCATTCATTTTTTATTTTTGGTAACTTCGCTAGGCGACAAAGCAATTTATTACTTTTAATATCTTAAAAAATATCATTTCATTTATAATAATTATTGGATGTTAAAAAATGTATGCGAAATTTATTTCCTAATAACTGACATTTTCGTCTTTTCCGTTAACTTTTAAGTAACGTTAAGTAATGACTTGAACCAGACTAAATTATCAGTAAAGAAAATTAATCCTAAAGTGTTATTATAAGTTCCAAAACATGGTTGAAGTGAAAACCTGTTTATGAGAAAATTTCAACCGATTCCCCTAGTGATAGGCAGAATGAATGATTTTGATATTCGAATGAATCATTCAAGCATGCGCTGAAGCATATGTGCCAAACTTGAAAATTTTTTTATTCAAGTACTACCAGAAATTTTGAAAAAGAAAAAGAAATTTCAGATTTTAATTAGAATTAGATAACAGTTGCCGTTGCCGAAAAGTTGATGCCGGTTAAGGACTTCCGAGTCGCAGACAACTTTACGCCCTCAGGGTTGTCTGGTTTAAACCAAGTGTTTTTTTTTTTAACCATGCTGGTTTTTTTTCAACCTGGTTTTTTTACTTTCCCTAATGTTTTCATTTATTTTACACATTATTGAAAAATGCAAAATCCAAGTTATGTACAAGCTACAAGCAAAGCAAATCTTTTAAAAAAATGATGAAATTTGTAAAGGGACAAACATTTTTAATCAATCCAACTAGGGATGGGGAACTGCATGGCATTACCTGCCAGTGGCTTGTAAATTATCTAATTGGGCGAGTAAGTTTTCAAACAGTGTATTAAAAAATTGCATTGTATAAAAATTTGCCATAAACATTCCTAATTTTCAAATCATTGGCCATATTTCACATTTTTCTTAGTTTGCTGGAATGTAAACATGGTACTAAGTTCTGTTCTGCACTTGCATATATTTTTTAATTGTATGTAACAATTTTACAGAAATATTAATATGAAAGTGCATTTTTGTAAAAAAAAAATAATTTAGTCATTAATGCTGTCTGAACAATGTGATTGTTGCATCTTACTAGCTTGCTGCTAGAAAAAATCCATTGCTTGTATGATTTTCTGAAAATCCTCCACCCCTAAATCTAACTTTTCTTATAAGCTGTAATCTACATGACAAAATAATTTTTCTAAAATTAGCTGGGGAGAAAAAAAAAAGTAATTTTCTTTCTTCTTTTTTGTAAGCTTTTATTTTTAAAAACAGCCAAAATGACAGATTTCAGCTAAAAATGACCTTTTACTATTTATATTGCTCGATTATTTAAGATTTACTAAGGATTGCATCATGCATCAAAGAATCAATGATGACATAATCATTTTTTCCATTGGTTACTCTTTGTTCTGTATGCAAATGCTGTCAAATTAGTTCTTCCTTCTAATACTGAGATGGAATTCTTTTTCAGATGCTTTAGACGTTTACCTTAAAAATTGGCCCACTTTACTTAAAATTTGTGAAGAAAATAGGAATGTTATTGATAAAAACATTCAAAAACTCATGTCTAATCTAAATCTAAAAAGAAATGTTGAAGATATGTTTGAACTGTTAAAGCCTATTGTAACTGCCTTGGATAATATCCAAAGTAATAATTGTTCCATTGCTGATGCAGTTTATATTTGGAAAGATCTTCGAAAAATATTAAAAGAGAAAAACGTAAATAAAGAAGTCTCGCAGCTTTTTGAATCCAGGTATAAAATGTCTCTAACACCCACACACTTTTTGGCATATATGCTTGATCCACGGTACAATCAAAGTGAACTATCTGAGCAAGAAAAAAAAGATGCATTAAATTTTGCAAAAAATATCCATCTAACTCTATGCTTGCACTGAGTGTAAAATTTAACGCCAAATCTTCAGCTTTTGAAGAAAATTTTTTTGCGCAGAATGTAGTAAGAGAAGTCACCCCATATGAATGGTGGAAGAGTCAGCAAATTCAAGTAAATAAATTTAACAGCAAAGTCTTTACTGAAATTGAACAACTTATAACAGCAAAAGCATCCTCAGCAAGTGTTGAAAGAATATTTTCAACATTTGGATTAGTTCAATCAAAAATATGAAAAAAGTTAGGATTGGAAAAAGCTTCAAAACTTGTCTTTTTATTTAAAGCTTTTAATTAAAATTAAATGCATGGAGTTGCTTTTATAAAGAAATTGTTTTCCTAAGTATGTTTAACCAATAAATATAAAGTTCGTATTTTTAAAATTATAAATGATTTTTTTAAGTCTATATCTCAATTTCTGTAAGTGTTACACTCACAGAAAAATCAGTTAAGTCAATACATATATATTTTTCTTTTAATTAGACAAAAATGATTTTTTGATTTGAAAGTAAATATATATATATATTAAGAGAGTTGTTATCATTTGTTGATGTTGATATTATTGATATTGTAAATAATTTTTTGGTTATGAACACAAATTATGCTTATGAAAATGCTTTCTATTTTAGCTAATTTTTTGTTGGTTTAGTAAAATATGTTTTTTTTCTTTGCCCTCATTATGTTTTGTATCAATACACATAATAATTTCTTTAATTATTTTCCAAAATTTTATATATCTATAAGTATAGTAATAAAATAATAGCTAAGTTTTTCAAACAATAAAACTTTCCCTACAGAAATCTATACTTATGAGGTAATTTAATTATAAATTTTTGTATTTATTAATTAATTATTAAAAAAAATTAAGTACTAATCTGAATGTTTAGCGTTTATTAACTATTAATTATAAAAAATCATGACTTACTAAAATCTATACTCTTTTTCTTAAAAATGTTATTTATACAATAATTTTTAAAAACCCGGTTTAAACCAAAAAAACCTGGTTTAAACCAAAAAAACCCGTTTTTTGGGGGTTTTTTTTCAACCCTGCGCCCAATCTATTTGTGAGTAAGAGTGTCTTGTATTAACCCTTAATTGCATAGTGACGTAAACTGTTCCATCACTGTTTATTTAACTTTTAATAAATAAATCAACTTCTTCGCCACCTCTGTATTTATATAGAAATATTAATCCAGTAAATTTCACGTGAACTATGTTGCTGAACAAAGTTAAAAATCTATCTTAAAATTTCTGGTGTCTAATATTTAATATATGTATAAAAAAACACAATTGTAAAAGAAAAACTCATGCAAAGAAGGGTTAAATTGAACCGTTGAGAAAAGTTAAGATGTAGTATAAACTATAAGATAAAAGAACAATTACAATGAAAAGGATAGATGTAGAGTTAAGAAAAGAGATGATAACAAATCCGGAACAAAAATGTAAACAAAGGAGATTAACCCCTTAATCGTCGCGCCCTTTTAGTGTAGGCTACTTTTTAAAAAATGAGATTGCTTGATTACCACCAGTTTTTTTAAGTAGAAATGTCCGTCTTATTTAATAGGCAGATAAAATAATGCAAGAATAAAGCCAATAATACTATTTAAAAAAAACTGGTGGGAATCAAACAATCTCAATAAAATAGGCGTAATCTACGCTGCCCGTGAATGTCTCGGGCACGACGATTAAGGGGTTAAGGATGGAGTCTAAATAATCGGAAGAAACTCAGATGGCATAGCTGTAGTTATAACTATTAATAGAAGCATGAATTAAAGAGCGAGATAAAAGTATGAAATGTCTTTCTTTTGCAAAATTTCTGGAAGAAAATGATTAAAAGGGATACGAATTTTAGCAACTATGCTTTTCCTTCTTTTTTGTTTACAAAATCTCTAGTAGTGATTGATTAAAAAAATACGAAAGTTGGCAACTATGCTTTTGCGAATGCCCAAAAGATTCATTCGAACGAAAAAATCACTAGATTCCCCTACCAGACATACAATCACATGAATTACAGATTAGTTTAAGGCAGATGGTACTATTCAAAATGTTCACAGGGTTTTTTCGCAAGATCACGTTTATCAACAAACCTTACAAATGTAAAGAAGCTGGCAGAAATCAAATTCGTTAATTTCGTTCGTAATGAACGGTTATTTTTCATGTTCATTACGTCATACACCTAAAACCACAACCCTCTATGCGCTGACAGGAATATGGTGGCTGTCGTAGACGGATTTTTTTCTGAGTTTGTGCGATCTTTTTGAATTTCAATACCGGTGTTTTATATAAGGATTTTTCGCCTTATTTACTTTAAAATAAAGCATAGAATCTTAAAATAAATATCATCTAATATATCACATAAAAATAAAGCATAGAATAATTTTAGAAAATACTGATATTAAAATGTCAGTAACTGTACAAACACTGAAATATTTCCGCCTACGACCACCGCCATTTTTGTTTCAGCGCGTAGGCCTAGTATTCCTGGAGCTATAAATGTTCATTATTCTAGCTCAATTTTACAATTAAAACTGAAATTTGTGTTAATGAAATATTATTTTAAAATCGTTTAAATTGTGTTTTAATTGTAATTTCTTATTTTTTTTTTAAAGATCCTATACTCTCCGATCATCGAGAAAAAAAACATTATTTTTGTGACTGTTCTGTTCTACATTATGGATTTGCTAAACTTTCCTTAGTCACTATTATTTTCATTTTTTACAAAAAAGTGTTGTTACAAGCAATACGAGGTGAGCACCTGCAAAACCGCCTTTACCTCGTTTATTTAAAGGAGAATGAAAGTTATTTAATAAAATTTAAATAAATGTGAAATTTTGAACATAAAATATTTGATAGAAGCGTCAAAATAAAGTAACGGAAACGAACTTTATGCAAGCATTATTATTATTTTCACTGTTGGAAAATTAAATCTTGACCACATTTTGCTTTTGGCAATAAGATCCTTAATGAAGATAATTAAAGGAATGGTATGCTTTGAAGATGACCAAAATAAGGAACTTTTCAATTAAATAACAAGAAAGAAAAATCATGCGTCAGTAATAGATTAGAATCTTTTCATTTAAATAAAAATATAACAATAATCAGTGTTTGATTATATATTTTTCTTTGATAAATCATTTTATTCGCCTTAAGCCTTTATATCCTGAATTAATTATACGTGACGCATAAGATGCTCAGAATCCTCGATTATTCCCACCAGTTATTATTATTATTACTATTATTTTTTGTAAAGTTTTCCTTATCTAATCATAGCATTTTTGCGATTCAATTAGGTGAAAATTTCTCATTTGAAAAGTCGGTGGTAACAGATTAAAAATTCTGTAAAAGACGCTCGTCGGGAAAGGGTTAAAGTGGTACTTATAAGTACCGTCAGGATAAAAAGGGTTAAATCAGTCTGAGGGGATTTAAATCGGATTACCCGTTCCGTTACGAGATTGTTTTACACTTTTAATTCTTTTGCACCGGTTTTATCAAACCGTAATTTTTTACATATTTAATCGATCAATTTTAATCGCTCAATTTTAGGTTCTCAAATAGTCCGAATCTTTGAATACCAGTGTTTTATTTTTTTTTTAATTATTTTTAGATTTTATAAAATATAACACATCTTGTAATAGTATATTACTTTTAAATGCTAAAGGTGTAAAATTAATAACTATAATATAAATTAAAATAACTTTTATTAGTTGTTTTACATGTTTCGACTCTTCTGCGTCATTTTCAAAAACAAAATGAGAATATTCTAAAGCTGCACGGGCTTTGAAGTTATTATTTACATGTACTTTTTAAAAAATTAAGCACGTTATCTATTATTTTTACTTGATTGTTTATTTTCATATCTTTGAGCATGGAGTAATTCTAGCCACAGTTTCGGTAAATTAAAAGATGTCGCATCGTTTAGGTTTCGTTTCATTAGTAAAACAACTAATAAAAGTTATTTAAATTTATATTATAGTTGTTAATTTTACACCTTTAGCATTTAAAAGTAATATATTTTTAGATTTTTCATGCAAATTTTGCAGAAACCATTTTCGGAGGTAAATTTTTGCGGAAATGTTGTAGAAAACTATCATGAAATTTTCTGTTAAAAAGTATTGGTATTTTGTTGGCGTACCATTTCGGAGCCCTGCTTCTGTATTAAAATACTAACACAGGCCTTGACTATCGCACGGGCACCCGGGGCCCATGCTCTGTGCACGAAATGTCTGAGGGGCACGAAATTAGAATTTAAAATAGAAGTTGTTTTAATACTTTTAGGACTTTTGTTTGCACTCAGTTTGGTTTTAGCGTTTAATATCAATAACATCATTAATAAGTAGACTTCCTATCATTATTTTCTAGTAATTGATGTCCTGTATTTATCAAGTCATTCAATTGTATCATATTGCACATTTATTCGAAAAGTGACACAACTGAAAATATGTGATGTTTGAGATACTAATACGATGAAATGACAAAAATATATCTCAATCTATGGTTAACAGCACATTTCAATAAATAATAGAAACAATATTTTATTTTTATTCCTGGAACTGTTTTTCAATTTTCCAGATAACGTAATTTTTTAGTTAACACTTTTTGAATAAATAGACTAAAAAACTAGTATCAGTAAACCAACCAATCTATGGGGGCACGAAAAATTGAAAGTGCCCTGGGCACAAAAACTTACTAGTCGGGCCCTGTACTAACACTTAAAATGCAAGGATCTTGTGCACTATAAACGACATGGATACGTGATTTTCGTGTCCCCAAAAATCTGTTTAAAATAGCAAAGTTGTTTGTTATTTATACTCCACCATTGATAGAAATCTGACAAAAGTCAGAATTCTTATTCTTTTAAAATATCATCGTACAACTATTACAGAAAGTCATGAGAGTTGGAATGAATCATTCGATCATGCGCAAAAGCATAGCGGCCAACCTTCGTATTTCTTTTAATCAATTAAAACTAGAAATTTCGTTAAAAAAAATCTCAATTGCAGTATCGTCTGATTAGGAATCTTGTCTCCATTTTGGGGGGTTTTAAACCTGTAGAGGAATTTTCATTATTCCGCGTAAAGCTTACCGTAATTTCGCGCGTATTCGCAGCATCTTAGTTAAGTCTTTTTCAAAGCGGAAATTTTATTGAAAATAAGAAGTCAAATAAGTGCTAAGTAAGTCACATTTTATTTAAAATAAATTCTGGTAGGAAATCGAATTATCTGAGGTGCGGCGTAAACGTGCGAAATTACGGTACTTTTAGTCATTTGGCAACACTGGATCTGTCCTCGATTTTGATTCGGAAAATGACAATAAAATATGGAAATCGTAAATATCAATCATTATTATCGTGGTCGTGCTCGTCGTGTTACAGTTTACACGCTTCTTTGTATCATTTTCAATCATTTGCGTACTTTTTTAGTGTTCTAACAACGGAAGTTCTATTATTTCTCATCTCAGTTTATCTTTTTCCTGTTTGAAGCTTTAATTCTTGTTAACTTTTCAATGTACCAATAAACAAATATAGTAAGTTAAATTCTGCCTAATTAATGTCATAAAGCATTGCTGCCTTCCCCCCCCCCTAAACTATACGCCATTAAATATATATATATATATATATATATATATATATATACATACAGGGTGTAACTGAAATGCTTCTACAAACTTTGAGGGATGATAGTACTCATGAAGACGAACAAAAAATGCAATGGAACATGGGGTCGCAAATGACGTTTAATCCCTTCAGGGGCAGTGATATGTTTATGAAAGCGCTTAATTTTAATTCCAAAACGCCATAATGGCACCAGAATTTTGCTAAAATCTTTTCCATTTAATATGTATGTGAAATATAGCCTTTTTCTTATTTACAAACAAATTTTTTTATAAATTCCGGTGCCAGTCATTTATTTCAACATTTTAGTACTAAAAGTAGTTTGGCCCTAAAAGGCTTAAAGGATAAAAATAGAGAAAATGCGTCTGAAAATGGACTGGCACCGGAATTTACAAAAAAAAAATTGTTTGAAAATAAGAAAAAGGCTATATTTCACATAAATATTAAATGGAAAAGATTTTAGCAAAATTCTGGTGCCATTGTGGCGTTTTGGAATTAAAATTAAGTGGTTTTTTAGACATACCACTGTCCCTGAAAGGGTTAAATGTCATTTGCGACCCCGTGTTCTATTGCATTTTTGTTCATCTTCATGAGTACTATCATCCCTCAAAGTTTGTTGAAGCATTTCAGTTACACCCTGTATATACATATTTGTATTTTTATTAAAACAAATTGTATCGAAGTAGATAAGATTTTAGATTTAGAAATCTGATAAATATAAATAAACATTATACGACTGGACAGCTTTCCGTTTTCAATCCTGAATTGCTAAAGATTCAGAAACTAAGCTCAGTATGAAGCGCAGATGGAAGATTTTACGATAATCCATTAAATATAAGAGTTTAAATGTTTTTTTTTTTTTTGTAAATGGGGAATTAATTAAAAAAAAGGCTTGATTTGGGGAAAAATTTTGAGCTTAAAATAGTTAATTTTTTTTTATTGTGGTAATTTGGAAATTGAAAATTTACTTTTTTGAGATGAAACTGAATTGGTGACTTTACTGAAAAAACACTGATTTTGGGAAAAATTTCAGAAATTTTTGGGAAATTGATATGCTTAATTAATCTTTACTTTTTTAATTTCTGTTTTCTGATTAAAAGGAATACGAATGCAATACTATCAAAATCATTCATTATGCCCATCACTAAGTATTTATACAGTTTTTCTGAGATTAAATAATGAGAAAAATTCTGTTCAAAAATTGTTCGAAACTGTACACACACTGCATATACATGTGTTTAACCCTTTTAGGGGGCAGTAGTGTTTTTATGAAACCACTTAATTTTAATTCCCAAACGCCACAATGACACCAGAATTTTGCTAAAATCTTTTCCATTTAATATGTATGTGAAATATTGTCTTTTTCTCGTATCCAAATAATTTTTTATGTAAATTCCGGTGCCAGTCATTTATTTCAACATATTAGTACTGAAAGTACTTTGCCCCTGAAAGGGTTAAAAAATGTAGACATTGTTAAAATTCAATTTATGAAACAATCTTGTGTTTGATCATTCTAAGTATTAAATGAAGAAAGAAAGAAAATATCTCAATTCACTATCTGATTACATTTATAAGCTCCAGTAATCCATTTTCTTTGAAGCGGGAAATTTGAAATTATTTCCGTTCATAGCCTAGATTGCCTTTTCATGGCTGTCCACACTTAGCTCACGCATCAACGGAACTCTTATTAGAAAGTTATTTGAAGATGGTTTATTTATTTTCTTTTTCTGCTATCAACAAACGAGCATTATTTGATATATGCTATGTAATACTTATGATTAAATGAATCGATTTTTAGAAACGCTACAGAGATTTTTCGGAGATTTTGTTGACAGATTTTAATAAGCTGATATGAGAAATAATATATGCTACAGAGAATTTCAATTTTGCAGCATCTGATTTCTGAAAGTTAAGTAACTGAGGATTCATCCTGAACGAACGAAAGGCTTGCTATGGGGACACCACACTTTCCCGACAAGCGTCAATTACACTTCTTTTATTACTTACCCATCATACGTAGTATAGGGTAAGTCTTGTAATCGTTTTGAAAATCGATTTTTTTTTTTGGACGGATTTACACGTTTCAGACACTGGAGATTCCGAAAAACATATTTTTAGAAAAAAAAAATTTGCCGTCCGTCTGTGTGTCTGTGTGCCTGTAAACGCTCTATCTCCCGAAAAAATTGAGACAGAGACTTGCAATTTGGTATATACTTAGTATGTAATAATGGGAAGAAGCCTATTTAATTTCAATAACCTCGATTAACCGGAACTATTTTTTTCGGACTCTCGAAATATTCGTTCTGATAAAAGGTATATAAAAATTTTCGAAATTGTTTATTTTAAGAAATGAATATAAAAGACAATAAAAATACATAAATTTTGCATAAAGCATGAAGTCGATCGGATAATGAGTTGCTGAGATATTTGGAATACTATTTCCCACTCTCTTCAATTTTTCATGACCCTGTATTTCATCCAAATTTCACTTCAAAGATATATTTTAATTGGAAATTTGACGCTTAATCAGATGCAGTAAACCGCTAGTTAATAGGATTATTATTTTTGGAGTTATAAGGATGTTTATTTCAAGCAATTCAGTAATCGAGCCTTTAAAGTTTATGACGTCATCAAGCCACGATTTTATTTGAATTGCAATGCATTTTCGAAGTAGTTTACACATTTTTATTTTAATATTTTATATTATGCATATGCATGATGGGTAAGTATTACGGTGGCCCCCAATGACTAGTTTTTTTTTGTTTTTTTTTTTTTTTTGTTTTTTTTTTGCACCCCTTTTAATGACAAACTTCTTTTTGCAATATTTAATTAATGCAATTTTGAGATTGGAAATGGAGAAATTTTCTGTGAAAAGATAATGGTGCACAAAATTCAAGTATTTAGCATTTGTACGTGTGTTTTTTCGTATAAATATAGAGTATGCGCCTACGTATAAGTATTGAGTGTGCAAAATCCTTGAACTTGGACACCAGCATTTTTGCGCTGTGTCTAGTCTCAAAATTACAGCAATCAAATAATGGAAAAAAAGTTTGTCAGAAAAAGTGGTGCCAAAAGAATCCTAATAATATTATAAATCTCATTGTGTGCAAATGTTAGGCTGAAGCCAGCGTCAAAATGGAGCATTTAATGATCCTGTATTTTTGCATATACGTTGATTATAATCCTCAAATTAACATAGGCTGGTTTTTGTTTATTTTATTCAAATATTTTCTTTAATAATTAAAAATTTCATTATTTTCATAGAGAATAAATGGACATTTTCCCATACAATTTAACCATTTTACTTTATCGTTGCTAGGACTTTGATCGTTGCCACAAAAATAAAAACACGGAAAAATAATTTTTCCCCAAAACTAATTTTCAATTGAACGATTTTCACGTGAAAACTGAAAATTAAAAAAATTCAAAAGAAGATGAATTTCCGTGATATTTGAAACAAAAATATGGAGTATTTTTTATTATACATGAAGTATGAATATCGGTTAAAATAAAAAGATATTTTTCTGTAAAAAACTGCGTTATAATTAGAAGGAAAAGTGCAACAATAATTATATTATTAAAAAATAGATTTCGCTTGGACCATGGAACTATGAAAAGGATCCTCCTCGGCTTGGACAAATATGACGTTATAAATAAAACATGTATTTTCAAATATTCGTAATAATACAAGGAGCATGAATATCAATGTATAATGAAAGTAAATAGATAATGGATGTAATATTTAAAATGAAAAACTGAAATATTTTTTATCGATACTGATTAATAATTAGCTTGAATACCAGTTGCACACAAATGTGAGTTTTCCGTTAAAATGTACGTCCTGATTGACAGAAAAAGAAAATTAACAAGAATTGTGCCATTTAAAAGAGATTTCTCTGAGGAAAAAGTGACGTCATATTTGAAATAAAATGGGAATTTTCAAATGTGTTTTAGAAGGAGCGTGAATCAATTCATTACATTAATAATACAAGAATCGGTAAGTTTAGAAAGCAGATGAGTTTCACGTCATATTTAAAACGAAAAATTTAAATATTTGTTTTTAGCTTTTTTTTAGCTAGCGATTATTATGCATGAATATCAGTTACATACAGATGAGAATTTTTTGCCAAAAACCACACCATGATTATTAGGAAAATAAAAATAATTACGAATCTATTATATTAAAATCTGACCGCCTGTTTGTATTTCGCAGAGGATATCATAAACTCTCAGAATTTAAAAAAAATGATTTAAATTCCGAGATATGATTATTATTATTATTTTTTTTTATAAATTTAAAAAAGTTGCTCTAAAAATGGCAACTAAATTATTCCAATTTTGTGGATAAAAAAGAAGAAATGAAACGGAATAATATATTTTTTCTCATTAAAACTGAAAAAAAGAATTTATTTTCAATTTGAATAGATGGTGAAAGAAAAAAAAAATCTTGATTACAGTAAAAATTTTTAAAAATAAAAACGTATTTTCACATATTCAAAATTCATGAGTCAATTTATTCTGGAGAACAAATATCGTCTGTCAACATATTTTCATTTAGAAATAAAGATTTTTTTTTTCAGTTGTAGTACAGCGCCTAGAATATAGGCGCTGTAGTTATAGATTAAACCAAGGAGGCAAATTTAAGCTCCATGCATTTAGGTCTACAATTATTTCTCCCTATTCACAAGAATTGAATTTAATGAAAAAGAATATACTATTTCCATTATCTTTGAAGGATGGCTATTAAAACGTTTCACAAAGACGTTAAAAGTAAAATGGTTTACCAGGTAAACTTGACATATGTTTTTACACAATCGCCGATTTCCACGATTTTATTTGGCCCGCCTTTTTTATTGGTTGCAGTTTCCTTTTTGTGATTATTTGTCACAAAATTTCACTTTTTTAAAACTTAGTTATGTCAAAGCCTCTATAACATAGAAATACTGTATTGTCTCCTATGGAATGTGATCAAGAGTTAGTTAATTATTTACGTTTCTAATTATCGGGAATGAAATATTTTGCTTAATTAATGAATTTATTCTTATTTTAATGATACGTGAACGAAGTCACGGGTAACAGCTAGTAATATATATAATAAAAAAAAACAAAAAAAAACAATGCATTTGGACAATACAAATTTAGTGCCGAGAATATCACGGTACCCATTAGCTAAGGGTTAATATATGTATTTTTAACGAGAATTTTGACGTTTTCTTCTCGGCCCAAACTATTAAAGCGATTTCAATACATTTTTTTTACAAGTTTTGGTAGTATAACAGGGTTCGCACGCATTTACCACAATTTTTTAATAGAATTTTTCTTTTTAATATTTAAATAGCAGAAATTTAAGCAACGCCATTTAATTGCAGGATTTGTAATAGTTTTCTGCATTTAAATAAGGCGAATAATTCTATTTAAAAATTGTGGTAAAAGCATACGAACCCTGTATAATATACTTATTATATTTTGGTAGCTAAATATATATTATTCGTTCGACAAAACATAAAAATAAAATACATAAATTCGCACACAATGTAAAACTTGTGTTTTTGCTTTAAATTAACATAACTATTGCATTTTTTTCTTATTATTTCCCGAACGATCAATTTACAGATTAGATCTGCTGTTACATTTCAAATACAAAAATCTGAGAGACATTCGTTTTTCATTTAAACAAATCATACTCGGGCACAATTAAGACGATACATAGATAGAACCGATTTTTCTACAACAAAATGCAATTTTCCAGATTCGTTTCCTCATCCCATATTTAACACTTTTAGGGGCAAAGTGCTTCTTTTTCTGAAATGTTGAAATGAATGAATGACACTGCAATTTATGAAACAAATTATTTGAAAACAAATAAAAGCTTTTCTACACGTGCATAAGAAGTGCTAAAAGAAAAAAAATACATTCCAAAATTCTGGTGCAAAGGCGGTACTTGATTAAAATGAAGTGGTATAATGTACCACTGGGTCCTTCAAGAGGTTATATATTCATTTTGTTGTCAGACTCATGTTATCTTTCTTAGGGTATTTAAAAAGTTCTAAAAATAAAGGTCTCTCTCTATAAGCGCATTCACAAGAAATTTTGAAAGAAATAGAACTGTTCTTCTCAGGCGGGTATACCTGTTTATAAAAACAATGAAACTTCAAAATTTTATTACTTCAGAATTTCTTCAAAATTTTTGCTAAGTTTATATATGCATCATATACAGGGTGTTTATAAAGTCCCGGACCCATTTTGATGTTTAATAACTCATAAAATAATAAAGATAGATTAAAATTAATAACATAAATGGTTAGATAGACTCAAAAAGTTTCATGACCCTTGTCAATGAACTTCTACGTGTGCCCCCTTCGTCGCACTGAGAATATCAAGTCTCGGCATTCAAAACCAGATTTGTCATTTTTAATAATTATAATTTAACTTTGGTTTAGAAAGTTCTTAAAAAATTAAAATTCAAACAAAACATTATACATTTAAAAAAGAGAACCCTTATCAATTAGACACAAATTATCAATCTTATCAATTTAACGGAAAATAAATGGATAAAAAAATACCTCTATTCAATAAAATTTGTTTAATATAAAAAGATGTTTCATTTTTAAATAAAAGGCTGTTTCTTTTAGCATAAAATTGGTACTGTGATTAATGTTTGTCAAAAAATGAATTCAATGTCATTAAAGCAAGTGATTTTTTTTCACAAGCAAATACTGACATCCTTTAACCCTTTCCGGCACAAACAAAGTCTGTTCGTAAAATGAGAAATTATTGACTGACACCGGAATTTACAGACGACTTTTTTAGAAAATAAGAACTACTTATTTGAAGCTTTCATTGTAGAAACAAAATTTTATTAAAATATTCTTGGTGCCATCTGCAAGTTTGGAATTAAAATTAGGTGTGCCCGGAGTGGGATCACTGTGCCGGAAAGGGTTAATAAGGACTATGGTTAGTGCGGCCAAGAAATGTCCTCCTTTGGAAGTCCGCACAAGCAGGAGTTCAGTGTATATATAAAATTACTGTATCGTTAATAATGTAGCTATAGCAGGGTTCGTACGCTTTTACCACACATTTTTATAGAATTTTTTTGCCTTATTTAAATGCAGAAAAGTATTATATATCCTGCAATTAAACAGGGCGTCTGCAATTTCTCCTATTTAAATATTAAATAGAATTTTTTTATTAAAAAATTGTGGTAACAACGAATCTTGTATAGTGTTCGAACATTCATAAGCCTAATATTAGTTTCGGCATTGCATGTACTTGTTATTGGTTTTCGATTGTCTCACGATGAGCTTACTGGAATATTTTAATAAAATTGTTCTTCATTCTTTTTTTTGATGATGTATTAAAAATATATATAAATAAACATACAGTATTTATTCGTATATATTGCGCACCCCTTTTCAAAATTTTTTGACCGAAAAGGGGAAATTTGATTTAGGTGCACTGTATATATGATGTAATTCTAATAAATAGATGCAACCACACATGTTTGACCAATTCACTGAAAAGAGGAACTAGATATGGTTCTAAATTCAACCATGGCCCCCTCAATACTAGGCCTTAGTGCTGACACAAAAATGGCGGCTGTCGTAGGCACATTTTTTTAAGCTTTTGTGCAGTCCACCTAATTTACATACCAGTAATTTCTAAACGTTTTATATAACTTTTTTGATCATAGAAAAATAAGGCGAAGAAAATTTTTAGAAATCATTGATATTCAAATTCGAGGGATCGTACAAATACTGAAAAAAATTCCGCCTACGGCAGCCGACATTTTTGTATCAGCGCGCAGGCCTAGTATTCAGGGGACGGTAATTCGACAAACATTGATGTAATACGTAAAATAAGTGAAATAATTGCACTTGCCGTAGTTTGTGTTTTATGATAAAATATAATTTCCGATATCCAAAAATATTTTAAAATAAAGTTTCCATTGACAGATATGTACACTTTGCAGGTCTGCCATCGGCTACTATTTTTATATTCTATTTGTGATACTATTTCTAAAAAATAAAACATGTACCATCTTTCCTTATGAATATTATCGAGATTTTTGTTTTGTGAAAGTGGCACAAATGTGATAAAAAAATAGTCAATAGTGACAATCCTGACATTCTTTGCAAATATTATCGAGATTTTTATTTCGTGAAAGTGGCACGAAAAGAAAAATATATATACAGTCGCCAGTGACAATCCTGACACTAAATACCACTATTAAAAATCTCCACTTTATTTTATCGCCGCTCTCTATCATTAAATAAGACGAATATTGAGTTCTATTCGAAAATAATGGTACTCAAAGCCTGTAATCTTATGCACCTATGATCTTACGTTTAACTTCCTGGAACTTATAAAGAATAGTAAAAAATACCAAATGACAAAGTCAAAGTATTTCAATGAAATCCCTATTTTTCATGATTTACCAATGACATTATATCATCTACGATAATCTGTTAAATTCAAAAGTTATTTCATCCACCATCAATACAAGACAAACCTACCCCAGACACCATACTGTACTATAAAATAATAGTTCCCAAACTTTTTGACTCGCGATCCGTTTTTAGAATGAGTTTCACATAAAGGAGCCCCTTAAACCTATTATACAATTTGTTAGATATTAATGTTTTTTAAGTGCATTCCTAGTGAGCGCAGACAGAGGATTTGAATAAATTGTGCAACAATTGTGCATTGGTTGGCAATTGCACATTGCTAAACAATTTTGCATTGGCCCAAGAACAAAATTATATTTTGAAACTTTTATAAGAAATCTAAGTAAATCTGAAAAATGCTATACCGTGAAATCTTATGAGACGGAATCGTACAGGAGAAAAAAAATGTTGTAATATATTTTGAAACTTTTACAAGTAATCTGAGTAAATCTGAAAAATGCTATACAGTGAAATCTTATTAGACGGAATCGTAAAGGAGAAAACAAAAATCCATTAAATACTAGTTCTCTCCTTAGCAGGTACATCATCTGTTGTAAATGTATTATTTACTTTTCGTAAGTATTGTTATAGTCATTTTGCATGGATCAACACATTTTTTTCATTTAAGACAGAATTCCGTAATACGCAGGATCTTTTTCGCAGGTTTTATTGTATTTTACTTTTATTGTCTAGAAATATATGTACTATTCATTAAATACAATAGATTTTAAATTTCAATTGTAGAATATGCATTTTTGCAAAAATTGTTGGGCCAGGCCAAATTTTACTTATTTTTGCACGGACCAGACTAGTGATTTTCATACGGGCTGGCTGCTCGAGACTGAGCCTAAAAATTTCGGCTTTCGCAGACTCTAATGAGTAATGAAGTCCAGTCTCGGCTCGGCTCAGAAAAAAGAAGTTAGGCCCGGCCCGGAAAGAATAAAGACCTTGCCCGGCCCGACCCGAGTGCCATGAATGAAAATATGTCCAATCCTGGCCCGTGCAGACCTGTAGTTGCGACAACTGTCTGTCTTATCTTTAATTTTTGCAATGGCTCCAGCATTGTGATCCCTCATTGTTTTCGCATCATCACCAGTGATTACCGTAATTTCCGGCGTATAATCCGCAGCTCAAAGAGTCGTTTTTCGACTCAGAAATTTTATTCAATAATTGTAGTTAAATATTTACAGCGATCTTTTAAATTACATTTTATAAAATAATATTTCTGGGTCGAAAAACGACTCTTTGAGCTGCGGATTATACGCCGGAAATTACGGTATATATGCATAGATTTCCCAAGATATTTCAATTGATGATAAGTATTGCTCTAAAAATACTTCGCTTTCTGTAGCGTGTTGGTTGGATGTGGTCTAAACAACATTAGAAAAAGCAAATAATTCCTTGTCGAACTTCGGCCGTACATCCTAACCCGACTAAATATCGTCCAAACAACCTCTCTCCGAGTCGGCAGGAGAGGCTGCGTGTCCGGCCGTGAAACGATTGTACCAGTACCAAATTGTAAGTATATTTCAAAATGTTATTGTGTGTAAATAAAATTTTTTGAATTTTATATTGTAATTATATATTGTAATCATTTTTAAAAATATATTATACCTCTAAATGTTATAGTATAGGTATTAATGCATTCAAAATGTACAATTGTAAATAATTGTAATTATAATGTTTATCTCAAAATGCTATATAAATAACTATAACTAAAGTTTATGTAAAATATCAATTATTGTAATAATTTTAACGTTCGCCCAGCCTTGTGGCAAAATTGGGTAACGTTTATACTTTGTAAATATAATTATTGTAGCTAACATGTAATTGTTATAACTAAAAAATATAAATAACTTCTGCACGCTCAGCAAAATTGGGCTGCAAATGTAACACTATTTTTAATGCCTAAGGAAGACCACTCGGCTGAGGGCGAACCCAGCCGTTGAGCGTTTAATGTCTTCCCCGGGAAAAAAAAATGTAACACTATTGTAACTTTAAAATTTTTTTACTTAAAATTAAGCAGGGACTTCTGCCTTGCTGAGGAGGCCGGGCTCGTTCCGGGCTGTGGTGGCGCCGGGTAGTAATATTTTTCCCTCCCTAGGCTTAGGGGTTCGTCCTGACCATCAGTCATAAGCTGATCACTAGGGTGGGCGCTGCCTGTCTGTCTCTCGATCATCGCATACCGACTACTATTAAATCAATTTTGAAGCTTTTGCCTATTAGTTTTCGATCATTTAATCACTTGGTAATCTTTTGCCGAAAACATTATTATATCATATGATAATTTGGTCGATTCGTTAGTGATATCATATAGAAAAATTAGTAAGATTCCAAAATAGTATTTAAAACGTAAGAAAATTGGTTTTAATTCAAATAATAAATATTGCTAATCGGGATTACTTTCTTTTATAAGATGCAAAAATATTTAAATATTGCTTATATAACTAATTAAAACACAAAAACATTTGTTTTATTTTAGCGTCCAAATATTGCCGTTAAACGCGTCTGCAATGAAAATTAGAATTAATTACAATTAAATTTAAATTGTAATTAATTTTACATTGTAAGAGGCAAACGACATTATATTTTAAGTTAAAAATTACGTTCTTACATATTAGATATTTATACTATTGATATATAAATATGTTTACATCTTATAAAGAAAAATTAATTGTAATTGTAAGTAATTATAATTTTTATTGTAAAATCATTTAAAAGCAATGTTTAGACTTTAAATAAAACTAAATTTCTAAAGTTTTAATTAGTTACATCTTTGAAAGGGAAATGTTTTAGGCATTTTATAGTGGAAAATATTCCCATTTAGCAAAATGTATTACTTAACCCATTAAAGCCGGAATTATTTTTCTCTTTAAAATGAAAAAAATTGCATTTCATACCAACTTTTCAAAGTAGTAACTTTAGTCTCCTTTTATTATAGAATTTCTGTCACCAGATAAACAAAATATTTCTTTTAAAATATACTGGTATAGAAGCAACAAAATGGATAGCAGCTATTCCGGTACCATATGGTACCAGTAGGCTTTAATTTGTTAAATTAAAACGAACTGTCATATATTTTGATTAATAATACAAATTTTGAATATCACAATGAAAATCATTCTCACTTCATATTGTTTCCCAGCTGTACAAATCCCATTCTTTAACACTTCTCATTATACTATGGTTATGTATGAAAAATAGTGTTTTTAATTATCTAAATGTTTATTTTAATGAATACTACGTTCAGTCATTTTTTTAGTTTAAAAAAAGCATAACATTAAATTTGTGACTATGTGTAGAAAAAGGATTATCTGCTTCTATTTAAGGCAATTTACATCAGGGTTCGTACGGGTCCTGGAATTTTAAAACCAGGAAATTCTTCGGTACCAGTATTTTCTTATAGATAACCTCTTCTAAAATAAGGTTAAATTTCGCACGTTTGAACTTGATGTATTTTTTTAGAAAAATATACTGGTACTTCACTTGGAAGATAACGGTACTCGTACGAACCCTGTACATCAGGGGTGTCAAACTGTGGCCCGCCAGATACCACTAATTTTTTAAAGAAATAGTCGACTTTTTGAATCGCAGAAATTCGATGATTTGATCAGACAAAGTTTACTGTAGAATTTTAGTGGTATCCGGCGGGCCACAGTTTGACACCCCTGCTGTACATCATAGAATGTAGAAAACTTAAAAGAATCTCAACAACTTTTCCAAATTATTCTTTAAAATGTCACCTTTCATTTAATTGCAATCCTACTGCTGTATTTTCTTAGTTCCCAAAATTTTCCATAAATAATTTTTAAAGAAATTACTTTATTAATTAAGAATTTTTCTAATTCATAATTTAAACAATGCATTTAGAGCAAATCGTTTGCAGTTTATAATTTCAGATATTTTTTAATATTTTCGTATTTTATATTCATTTATCTAAATCAACAAAAAAGCAAATCCTTTTAATTACTTATTACAAATATATCAGCTTAATTTATTAATTTTTATTTATCAAAGTATATTTTTAAGTATAACTGACAATACGTAATTATTTGAAAAAGAAACTCTTTTAAATTGTCAGGTTTCCTTTAAAAATTTCCTTTTAGATTTCATATATGTAATTTTTTAACAGAGTATGGGAAGGGATCATAGAATTTATTCTCACCAAGAAACATTCCCAGGGTCCGTACGGATTTACTACAATTTTTTAATAGAATTTTCCTATTTAATATTTTAAATAGCAGAAATTGTAGATGCCTCGTTGGATTGCAGGATTTGTATTACTTTTCTGTATTTAAATATTTCGAAAATTCTATTAAAAAATTGTGGTAAAAGTGATTCTTTCGGATGTATTTTTTACGTACTCCTTTCGTCTGTTCCTTTAAAAGTGCGGTCTTGTGTGTCTTTGAAACGTGAAATGAGCATTTTGAGGGGTTGTGAGATAAAGATCTTGAAGGATACAGGTGGGTATATCAGTGGCGAGGCCAGGGAGGATGTCCAAATGGTTTTTTCTCCTGGATTATCGCAGAAAGTTCCCCGAATACATAAGGCAAAGAAAACTCGACAAAATTAGTTGGTATCCAGAGCATCTTGACATCCATTCTGGCTACGCCACTGGGGTATGTTTTATGTGATACATTTCAGTGCGGGGGGGGGGATTATCGCGGAGACAAATAATACGCTCCCAGTAATATTTGTCTCCTATATTATTAAATTTGGTCGTTTCGGTATAACGACTAAACCATACTTGGAGTATGTGCCAATTAATTTATTTCCAACGTTAGTCTGATTTCCGGCCAACAATTGACTTTTATTTATCACTAGAGAAATAGATAGTTATTGTGGAGACGATATCGTGTCAATCTCTCTATGCGACATCGATCCATTTACCGAAATTTCGCCGATATCTCTTGTTGTTTGGAATCGTCCTGATAGCTTTGTAAGTATATGTAGGGAAACTATACTAATAAAACTGCTCATCAAGTGTCGTCAGTAGATTAATACATTTGCATTGCGAATTTGGTGCCTTTGAAATGTTTATTTTATGTCACCAGTCATATTGTTGATTTTTTGAGCTACGCTTTTTGACAGAGAAATATTACACTCTAAATTAACAACTTTTTCATTAAGAAAATTTTTAACAATATCCATTGTACAAAGTTAAAAAATCAGGCGGTTTATTTTTAATGTCAGGAGGGTTTCCTTCCAAATAATGACGAAGTTTACTTGAAACATGGAATTATTGTTTAACACTTAACCGCAAATCAAAAAGAGGGGAGTTGAGAAATTCAAATCTGCGCCCAGAATGCAATTTCTTACTTTTAACCCTTTATATCCTGAATTAATTTTTCAGCTACTTTTTAGATGCTCAGAATCCTCGATTATTCCCACCAGTTTTTTTTTTTTTTTTTGTGAAGTTTTCCTTATCTAATCATAGCATTTTTGCGATTCAATTAGGTGAAAATTTCTCATTTGAAAAACCAGTGGTAACAGATTAAAAATTCTGTAAAAGACGCTCGTCGCGAAGGGGTTAAAGTGGTACTTATAAGTACCGTCAGGATAAAAAGGGTTAATCTACATTTTTTTTCTCCAGTTATTGCACGTTGTGAGCGGAAAAAATAAAATAGTATAAATTAGTGTTGGAAGCGGATAATTATTACAGAAAATAAGAAAATGTTTATTAAAAGAGCTGAGACAGTTTATGACAGTTTTCATGCACTAAAGATTTATGTAACAGTAAAATCCGTACACATTTCGTTCAAATATTCTATATTTTCCTGAAGAGCAGCGTAGCCGCGGAAGAATGCACGCGGAGCACAGGTTGGTACGTACCCGCTGTTATAGATTACTTATTATATTATAAGAAGCCACTAGTATAAGACATGGCCTCTTTTTCTTGATGTTTGCTTTTTTTTCAAATAAAAATTGAATTTAAAAATGGTCTACTTTTAACATAAATAATCTACATTTTGAAAATTCCGGTGTCAGATTTAGAATTTTTCATAAATAAAAGTTCGACATTGATTCGGATTCTGAATTTGATTCAGTTGATTTCCTACATTCCGTGATTAAATAAAGTGAAACTTGCTAGCCCGAACAACTGGTAGATATTTTGAATAAAAGAAATTCTTCAGTATGTTTAATACCTCTGTTTGGTCTATTCATTATATCTGAAAGAGAAAAAGAACGTCATTTCAATCGGATGATATTTTGGGAAGACATTGATTAGAGATCACGATTTTTAAGTAAGAACCATTCTTGATTTAGAAAGTAAGCATCATTTATTTAATAAATATAAGTTTTCAATTTAGTAACTTAAAGCTTTTTTATTAAGGTACGTATTATAAATTTCATATCCTACTCTAAATAATTATTATAAAACAAAACCACCAGCCCCTGAATACTATGCGTACGGACTAAGTGACAGATGGCCTGGACTGGACAGATTTTTTTAATTGTACGGTCCCTTGAAGTTTTCTAAAAGTGTTTTTAAACTTATTTAATTTCAGAAATTACAAAAAATAATTTTAGAAAGTACTGTATTTAAATTCATGGGATCGTACAAACGCTGAAAAATATCCGTTTACGACAATCGCCATTTTCGTGTCAGTTCGTAAACCTAGTATTCAGGGAGTGCTGAACAAATCATTGTGTATTTGTATCCTAGGTAGACATATCCTCCGTTACAATATTAACTAAAAAATTTATTCAAATAAAGCCTGGACAGATTTTTTTCAATGTTTGTACGGTCCCTTGAAGTTTTCTAAAAGCGTTTTTAAACTTATTTAATTTCAGAAATTACAAAAAATAATTTTAGAAAGTACTGTATTTAAATTCATGGGATCGTACAAAAGCTGAAAAAAATCTGTTTACGACAATCGCCATTTTCGTGTCAGTTCGTAAACCTAGTATTCAGGAAGTGCTGAACAAAACATTGTGTATTTTGTATCCTAGGTAGACATATCCTCCGTTACAATATTAACTAAAAAATTTATTCAAATAAAAATTACCCCAATTAATTAACTTAATAATGAAATGAATATACGACCACCTATGCAAATATGAAAAGGGCTCAAAGATAAGCAGTGTATAATACAGGATTCGTACGCTTTTACCACAATTTTTTATAGAATTTTTCTATTTAATGTTTAAATAGGAGACATTGCAGACTTGCTATTAATGCTGTTTAATTTCAGGATTTGTAATACTTTTCTGCATTTAAATGAGGCGAAAAATGCTGTTAAAAATTGTGGTAAAAGCGTACGAATTCTGTAATAATACAAAAAATTTTTATTTAAATTTTTTACTGAAATTTTCACGCGAAAATAGTAATATTTTCCGTAGAAACCATATGTAAGTATTCATGATATATATAAATAAAAAAAAAATTTTTTTGCTATGAAAATCTTCGAAAATTCTTGAAAAATAAAATAGTGAAAATGGAATATTCAGGAATTGCTTTCGCATATTGTGTTTAACTATTAGTTTTAAAATCTACATCAAAATTTAATTTGTTCTAATATTGATAGAAATCCACTTCATTTCGAATATGACATTTTCAGGGCCTTCACTCAGTCTTGTGAAAACCAATTTTTTCAAATCAAATCTTCATTTCAGATTTTTTTTTTGCAAATTTTGCAGAAGCCTACAAAGTAGATTATTGCGATTCCACATGTTGCATAAACCAACCTCGTAAATTTATCAGTGGAATTACTGGTATTCAAAAAACGGATCAGTGAAAGTACTGAATTTGATTATGCACCTCGATATTTTTTGAATTGCGTATATAGTTTGAATTTTTCATCGAAAAATTTACAATATAAAAATGAGATTTTGAAAAAAGAGCATTTTGAATAAATAAACATATCAGATTTGTTTTTTTTTTTAAAGCCTCACGATTTACGTACGCTTTTTAAGCAAATATAGTTTTAGTTTAAAGAAAATAGAGTTGTATAAGAACCAAAAGCCAGATGGTTTTCATTTCGATTTTTCAAATTGAAAATGAAATTATAAGAAACATGAAACATTTATTAATTAAGAATTTTCTAATTCATAATTTAAAAAATGCATTTAGAGCAAATCGTTTGTAGTTTATAATTTCAGATATTTTTAGGTGCGTTCGTAATTATATAAATGCGTAGCACCTATTGTCGTCGTCTGGTCCGTCCGTCTGTCTGTCCGTCCGTCCGCATATAACAACGCAAAAACTACCCAATCGAATGGTTTGAAATTTAAGATACATTATCTTTGCAGAATTTTCTCGAGACATTTCAAATTTTATGAAAAGTGAATCAAAACTTTAGAAAATATTAATAAACACATTTATTAAGAAATTTGAATTTTATTATTTTTTTTACATCGGTGCTTTTTTGTTATAGGAGCTTTCGAGGTTTAATCGTCAAGCGATCGAGATACTTATTTTATAACAAATTAATCTGCAGACGATAAAATTCATTTCACAGAATTAAAATTCATCAAGATCTAAATATTTATATAACTAGCTATAGTACGAACGCGCCTCATTTGTCACGTTTGACGTACAATTTCCAACTTGTTTAATATTTGCGTGTTTTATATTCATTTATCTAAA
This sequence comes from Maratus michaelseni, assembly GCA_963931845.1. Lineage (NCBI taxonomy): Eukaryota > Metazoa > Arthropoda > Arachnida > Araneae > Salticidae > Maratus > Maratus michaelseni. The sequence goes on from OZ007595.1 coordinate 223,373,444, forward strand.
TCAACAAAACAGCAAATATTTTATTCACTTAGTACAAATATATCAGCTTAATTTATTAATTAGGTGCGTTCGTAATTATATAAATACGTAGCACCTATTGTTGTTGTCTGGTTCGTCCGTCTGTCTGTCCGTCCGTCCGCATATAACAACGCAAAAACTACCCAACCGAATGGTTTGAAATTTAAGATATATTATCTTTGCAGAATTTTGTTGAGACATTTCAAATTTTATGAAAAGTGAATCAAAACTTTAGAAAATATTAATAAACACATTTATTAAGAAATTTGATTTTTTTTTTTTTTAAATCGGTGCTTTCTTTTTAGGAGCTGTCGAAGTTTAATCGTCAAGCGATCGAGATACTTATTTTATTACAGAAATTAATCTGCAGACGATAAAACTCATTTCACAGAATTAAAATTCATCAAGATCTAAATATTTATATAACTAGCTATAGTACGAACGCACCTCATTTGTCACGTTTGACGTACAATTTCCAACTTGTTTAATATTTGCGTGTTTTATATTCATTTATCTAAATCAACAAAACAGCAAATATTTTATTCACTTAGTACAAATATATCAGCTTAATTTATTAATTAGGTGCGTTCGTAATTATATAAATACGTAGCACCTATTGTTGTCGTCTGGTTCGTCCGTCTGTCTGTCCGTCAGTCCGCATATAACAACGCAAAAACTACCCAACCGAATGGTTTGAAATTTAAGATATATTATCTTTGCAGAATTTTGTCGAGACATTTCAAATTTTATGAAAAGTGAATCAAAACTTTAGAAAATATTAATAAAAATATATAGTAAGAAAATTGAAATTTTTTTTTTTAAATCGGTGCTTTTTTGTTGTAGGAGCTTCCGAGGTTGAATCGTCAAGCGATCGAGATGCTTATTCTATTACAGAATTTAATCTGCAGACGATATATCTCATTTCACAGAATAAAAAATCATCAAGATCTGAATATTTATATAACTAGTTACAGTACGAACGCACCTCATTTGTCACGTTTGACGTACAATTTCCAACTTGTTTTTATTTATCAAAGTATATTTTTAAGAATAGCTAACTATACGTAATTATTTAAAAAAGAAACTCTTTTAAATTGTCAGGTTTCCTTTAAATAATTACTTTCAGATTTCCTATCTGTAAATTTTTAACAGAGTATGGAAAGGGATATCATAAGAATTTATTCTCACCAAGAAACATTCCCAGGGTCCGTACGGATTTACTACAATTTTTTAATAGAATTTTTCTATTTAATATTCAAAAAGCAGAAATTGTAGATGCCTCGTTGGATTGCAGGATTTGTATTACTTTTCTGTATTTAAATAAGGCGAAAAATTCTATCAAAAAATTGAGGTAAAAGTGTACGAACCCTGATTCCTTCGGTTTGATGTGTTTTGTACGTACTCCTTTCGTCTGTCCCTTTATAAGTGCGGTCTTGTGTATCTTTGAAACGTGAAATGAGCATTTTGAGGGGTTGTGATATAAAGATCTTAAAGGATATTGGTGGGTATATCTGTGGCGTAGCCAGTGAGGGGTACCAAATGATTTGGTTACCAGTAATATTGTGAAGTTTTGTTCTCCATTATCGCAGAAAGTTCCCCGAATACAGAAGGCAAAAAAAAAAAAAAATTCAAAATTAGTTGGTACACAGAGCATCTGAACCCTCAAACTGGCTGCGCCACTGGGGTATATGTTACGTGATATATTTCAGAGCAGGGGAGGAGGCGAATAGCGCGGAGACAAATAATACGCTGCCAGTAATATTTGTCTCCTATATTATTAAATTTGGCCGTTTCGGTATAACGGCTAACCCACACTTGGAGTATGTGCCAATTAATTTATTACCAACGTTAATCTGATTTCCGGCCGACAATTGACTTTTATTTATCACTAGAGAAATGGGTAGTTATTGTCGAGACGATATCGTGTCAATCTCTCTATGCGACAACCATCCATTTACCGACATTTCTTATAATAGACCGAAATTTCGCCGATATCTCTTGTTGTTTGGAATCGTACTGATAGCTTTATAAGTATATGAAGGGGAAATATACTAATAAAACTGCCTATCAAATGTCGCCAGTAGATTAATACATTTGCATTGCAAATTTAGTGCCTTTGAAATGTTTATTTTATGTCGCCAGTCATATCGTTGATTTTTTGAGCGACGCTTTTTGACAGAGAAATATTAGACTCTAAATTAACAACTTTTTCATTAAGAAAATTTTTGACAATATCCAATGTACAAAGTTTAATAAGAGGCTATGCAATTATATGACCTTCACCAACTCAAACCACACGTTAAATTATCAGTTAGGAAGCTTCTAGGCCTTTTCATTACTGGTTTTAACAACTGGTGTTGTAGTTTCTTTTGGAGCATGCGTTTCACTGTCCTTCATATTGTAAAAAATCAGGCTGTTTATTTTTAATGACAGGAGGGTTTCCTTCCAAATAATGACGAAGTTTACTTGAAACATGGAATTATTGGTTAACACTTAACCGCAAATCACACAGAGGGGAGTTGAGAATTTCAAATCTGCGCCCAGAATGCAATTTCTTACTTTAAATCTACATTTGTTTCCTCCAGTTATCGCACGTTGTGAGCGGAAAAAATAAAATAGTATAAATTAGTGCTAGAAGCAGATAATTTTTACAGAAAATAAAAAACTGTTTATTAAAAGAGCTGAGACAGTTTATGACAGTTTTCATGCACTAAAGATTTACGTAACAGTAAAATCCGTACACATTTCGTTCAAATATTCTTTATTTTCCTGAAGAGCAGCGTAGCCGCGGAAGAATGCACGCGGAGCACAGGTTGGTACCCGCTGCTATAAATTATTTATTATATTATAAGAAGCCGTGACCTCTTTTTCTTGAACTTAATAGAAGTTTTCTAAACTAAAATTGAATATAGAAATGGTCTACTTTTAACATAAATAATCTACATTTTTTAAATTCTGGTGTCAGATTTAGAAATTTTCATCAATAAAAGTTTGACATTGATTCGGATACTGAATTTGATTCAGTTGATTTCCTACATTTCGTGATTAAATAAAGTGAAACTTGCTAGTCCGAACAACTGGTAGATATTTTGAATAAAAGAAAATTTAGTATGTCTATTCATTCACCTCTGTTAGGTCTATTCATTATATCTGACAGAGAAAAAGAACGCCATTTCAAGCGGATGATATTTTGGGAAGACATAAATTAGAGATCAAGATTTTTAAGTAAGAAACATTCTTGATTTTAAAAGTAAGCATCATTTATTTAATAAATATAAGCTTTCAATTTATTAACTGAAAACTTTTTTTATTAAGATACTTATTGAAAATTCCATATCCTACTCTAAATAATTATTATCATTATGAAATAAAACCACCGTCCCACTGAATACGACGCGTGCAGAATAAATGGCGGCTGTCCTGGACAAATTTTTTTCAGTGTTTGTACAGTCCCTTGAAGTTTTTTAAAAGTACTTTTAAACTTATTTAATTTCAGAAATTACAAAACATAATTTTATAATGTACTGTATTTAAATTCACGGGATCGTATAAACGCTGAAAAATATAAGTCTACGGCAATCGCCATTTTTATGTCAGCGCGTAAGCCTAGTATTCAGGTGGCGCTGAACAAAATATTGTGTATTTGTTTCGTAGGTAGATATATCCTCCGTTACAATATTAATTAAGAAATTAATTCAAATAAAAATTACCTTAATTAATTAACTAAATAATGAAATGAATATACGACCATCTATATAAATCTGAAAAGGGGTTAAAGATAAACAGTGTATAATAATAAATTTTCTGATTTAAATTTTTTACTGAAAATTTCATGCGCTAAAAGTAATTTTTTCCGTAGAGTCCACATGTAACTATTCTTTTTGCTGTAGCGTTTTCAGTCTCAAATCCTTGTCTTCGGTATTTAAAGATATATATATATATATATACCTAAGAGACATTCGTCTTTATTTCAAAAACATCAAAGTAGTGTCTAACAAAAACGAAATATTTTCTTCTAGATATACATATCAATTAGAAAAAAATTGCTATGAAAATCTCCGACAGCTTCTTAAGAAATAAAATAGTTAAAATGGAATATTCAAGAATCGCTTTTGCATATTGTGTTTAACTATTCGTTTTAAAATATGCGTCAAAATTTAATTTATTGTAACATTGATAGAAATGCACTTCATTTTGAATATGATATTTTTAGGGCCCTCACTCAATCTTGTTTTCTGAATACCAATTTTTCTTTCTAGATTTCTCTCTCAAAGTTTGCAGAAATCTACCAAATCGATTATTTTTATTGCAAATGTTGCAAAAACTTACCTCAAAAATTTTATCAGTAGAATTACTGGTATTTAAAAAACGGGCCAATAGAAGGACTGAATTTGTTTATGGAACGTAATATTTTTTGAATTGCGTATTTAGTTTGAATTGTTTATCGAAAAATTTACAGTGTAAAAATTAAGAGCATTTTGAATAAATAAGCCACTCAAATTTGTTCTTTTTAAAGCCTCAAGATTTATGTGCGTTTTTAAGCAAATATTGGTTTAGTTTAAAGAAAATAGAGTTGCATAAGAACTAAACGCCTGATGATTTTCTTTAGAGTTTTCTAAATTGAACTTTAAATATATGAAGCATAGTTTTCATCTCCATGCGAATAAATTATTATATGATTTTATACATTTTTGAGTTTCTTTTGAAAAACAATTCAGATTAGCTTTACCACTTTAACACTTTCTGGCACAAACAAATTCTGTTCGTAAAATACGAAATTACTGACTGACACCGGAATTTACAAACGACTTTTTTAGAAAAGAAAAATTCCTTATTTTAAACTTCCATAACAGAAGCAAAATTTTATTAAAATATTTTTGGTGCCGAATGCAAGTTAGGAATTAAAGTTAGGTGTACCCGGAGTGGGACCACTATGTCGGAAAGGGTTAACAACCGAAGCGAATCATTAGACACTTGCTCACATAAGTGCAAAATTCTAAGACTGTCATCACTTTTCAAAAACAATTTAACCCCAGATAAATCACCGATTAAATAAGGCGAATATTTCTATTAAACATATGTTATATTATATTTATATTATACTATTATACAGATTTCTATTATGCAGATTATCTATGTATTAATTAATTCACATTTTAAAGATTTATTTCTGTAACAAAATAATTGATACGTGTTACGCTGAGTTATTATTTTATTTTGCGTAGTGAAATGAAAAATATTTAGAAGAATTTTCAGCATTTAACCTCAAAATTTGAAAAATGTGAAGATATTTAAGAAAGGGTACTGCTACCAAATAAGGTTAAGTTTTTAATAAGGCCGACAGCTTACATCGTGTAGGGGACGTCCTCGAACCGACAAACGTAGCAAATTACAGTTACAGACGTTACAGTTAATGTGTCCTTGACATGTTGGGATAGTTTCAACCACAACCGATTCCGAATTTGTCAGCATTTTCGAACCACTGAATATTTCGACACATCGCTAAAAACAGTATGTAAACTTTGATATGAAATCAGCTTAATTTATTGATTGAATTTTGATATCATTGCATGATGTTTGAGATAATTTAACGATCTTTTAGAATGTATAGTGAAATATTTTGTATTTTTAATTCTGTTTGTGTTCGTTAGTAAAATATGAGAAAAACGGAAATCTCCTAATAAGGACAGACAGTATAAGCCCTAGTCTTGTTAAGGGGCCCTTTATTTTCATTGTATGTTATCATTACCACAGCTAAAATTTTCCTTGTCTATATTTGTAGAAACTATAGAGTCTATGAAAGCGACGGTAAAGAGTGCTAAATAGAGTGCAGAGCAATTGGAATCAGCAAATTTGGTTGTTGGAAACAGAATGCCCCTAAATATATAGCAGTCACAAAATATTGTATTACAAGAGAACTCTTTCTTATGTTCTCTTTTGGTGTAATACCTGCAAAATATCTGTTAATTAAAGTTAACCCTTTCCGGCGCGGAGTAAATCTGTTTTTAAAATGATGAAATTATCGGCTGAACCAGAATTTACATAAGAATTTATTACATAATAAAAATTTGTTTATTTTCCCGTAGTTTATAAAAGGAAAATTTTAATTAAATATTCTTGGTGCAATTTGCCAGTTTTTGAATTAAAATTAGGTGTCCTTTTTTGTGGACACCGCCCACTAAAGGGTTAACCCTTTCCGGCACAGATAAAATCTGTTCGTAAAATGAGAAATTTCTGATAGACACCGGAATTTACAAACGACTTTTTTACAAAATAAGAACTCCTTATTTTAAGCTTTCATTAGAGAAACAAAATTTTATTAAAATATTCTTGGTGCCGAATGCAAGTTTGGAATTAAAATTGTGTGTGCCCGGATTGGGACCACTGTGACGGAAAGGCCTAAACCATGTTTTTAGAGAATTATTTCTTTATTTAAAACACATAATTTTAATAAAGCCACTTTAAAGTATCTAAACTCTCTTGACAACAATTGAACAAAAATATGCATGATTTTAGATAGTAAAAATATGTATAAATATTACATACAACAACATTTAAAATATTAATTCTGATATAACACAGTTTATCAAGATCTGAAACCTTAACGTGGCCTTATTTTGTGCAGGTTGCTTATATCTGATGACAATGTAGAAGAATTAGCTGATGATGAAAAAAAAATTATATAGATAAAGATTACTACATACTGACGTAAAATAGAATATTTCAAGAGTAGAGAAAATAAAAAAAGTCGTAAATCGGGAAAGTTCTTCCTAGCAATTTTTTGTCCAAAATATATCAAAGAGGAAGTCGGATAATCTTTAGAAAATCATAGGCTTTTTTTGAAAATAATAGATTTTATCATCTTTGTCTGTATCTATTAAATCATGTTTCTTTTCGCATATAATATTAAAATTTATTTTTGTCTATCAATATGCATAATTACTTTTTTAACCGTGATTTCCTCGTCTAAAATATATCTATTTCAAATCAGAAATTTTACTTAATAAATGAAGTCAAATAATTACCAAGTAGAATAAGTTGAATTTTCTTAATTAAATTTTCTGGTAGGAAACAGAGCTGTTTGAGCCTTGGCTTATACGTCAGAGTTTACGTTACCATCTTTTCTTAGTATTATTAGGCTCAAACTGTTTACACTAAATTTTGCATCCTATGGTTTTCGGGCACGAGAAGACTGTTGGGCTAGGTCACATGTTCGAGAAAATTTAATTAGTGGGTCGTTTTGGTCATGGGTCATGATATTTGAACTCAAATTTAATTTTGACCGAGCATAGCTCGGTCTTCCTTGCTCGTTTTATTAGTACAGTGATCTCTCACTTATACGCGATGTTCAGTAATTACTTTTTCATACCACTATTTGAAAACAGTAACATTCAATTTATAAATTCTGCGATTTAAGAAGAAGAAAATTAGTACCCTAAAACAAACTGGTGCTGAAAAATGATTTCCGCGTATCGCGTATAAGTGAGAGATCACTGTATTATGATATATCTTGCATTCGTAACAGTGTAACAAAGTGAAATACAGTGAAACTTCCATTTAACGAAGTCTCATCGTTATACTTAAAAACTTCGTTATGAAGAAAATTCGTTAAATAGAAATCAACTTAAATTCATGAATTTTTCCCTTCAGATATGACAAACAGGTGTTGGATTAAGAAGCGTTTGATTCAGTTTCAATTATGAAGCCGTGTTTTACAAAACAGTTGTGTACGGTCGATGAAATCATGTCACATTCCCAAGCTTTCATCATCTCGGATATACAGGTTCTCAAACTAATATTTTCACTATACTGTCTTTTTTCTGTCTTTTTCGATAATGTATTTCAGGATTTTTTATCATTCCTTAGACTAATGGCTGAAGTTTAGAAGTCTTATTGGCAGGAATAAAAATAACTTTGATGTTTTTCGATTTGCATTTTGAAGCACATTTTTGTGGATGTACAAAGCAATTGTCTATGAACAATGGAAGGTCAGAATGATAACTGTCTGACTCTAATTGATGTTTTTTGCTTCAATGCATCTGACGCCATTGTGTCACTGCATCTTCTATATCATTGAATGTCAAAAAGGGATTTTGACTTCCCCAACTGTCAGCGCTGGAGTCTCGGCGTGGAAGAGTAATGATAACAAGTGTTTTTCTTAGTTTAAAAAAATTATTTAGAACCAAGCAGAATGGAAATTATTTAAATGTGTTCATTTTCATACAATCCGCAGAAATAAATTCACATATCCATTGCAACAGCAACCTCTTAGTTTGAATTCTGCACACTTACAAATGTGGAATAAACTTCGTTATATACAATATATTTTTCGTAATATGGAGATTAATTTACATGCTAATGGTATTCAAAGTCAAAGTTCTGAATAAAATTTTGTTAAGTAGAAAACTTCGTTAAATAGGGACTTCGTTAAAAGGAAGTTCCACTGTACTTGTGTCTATAAAAGGACGAAGAGTACCTGCTAAAATGAAAGCAATCTAATCAATTTTAAATCTATAAATTTAGCTAATTTTCCTTACAATAATTTTTGACGTCTTTGGAAATAAATACTGAAAGTATAGTATTCCAGACTTATTTCCGCAACGCAAACTTCATTATTCATCGTAACTCGCGCTTTAGAAATTTTTTTTAAGTATTGATACAGCAGGCACTTCATTTTGGATTTGACATTCTTTTACTGGAACTTTATTTATGTTTCCTTGCATATTACAGTTGAATATCTTATCTAAATATTTACACTCTGTAAACGAAATGCACTTTCATCAAATGTATATCTCGAATTTATTCTTAATAAAGCTACGAGGTATAAATTTTGTAAACATTTGCGTAAATAAAACATTTAATTTAAGGAAGACGAGATTATGTATAAATTAAAAAGGAATTTTTAAATGTCTAATTTGTTATTTTACTTCTGAAGTAAAAAATGAATTTATGTGAAGCGTACGAGCGAAGTCTTTCATGCAAGAGTAGATTTCTTTTATCTAAATATTGATTCATTTTTGAAAATTTTTAATATAAATATATTTTTTCAATGGCTTAAAATAACAAAAATTGAAATAATTTTCTTTCAAAAAGGTTTAAAAAAGAATGCATGATTCACAAAAAAGCTAATATAGTTTCCTTACTGTAGCTTCATTTTATTTAATTATTTATTTATATATTTATTGCATTAAATATTGCTGTTGAAGTCGTTGTCTAAATATTTACATTTTGGAATAGAAAAGCATTTTGATGAAAAAACTAATTGTAATTTGTTTCCCTTAATAAATATCTTGAATATTTATTAAGGCATAAGGTATAAAATATTAAGGTATTGATATATATATCTTGAATATTTATCAAGAATATTAAGCATATTTCAGTTGAAATCGTTGTCTAAATATTTACAGTTTGCAAATGAAAAGCATTTTGATGAAGTAAACCTTGGTGATTTGTTATCCTTAATAAATATTCAAGATATATTTTCGTAGACATTTGCGTAAGTAGTGCACTTTGTTTAAGGCAGACCATATGATATATAAACTAGTAAATCTACAGATCAGGAGCCTCAACGTCAGCTCTGAAAGTCAATGTTTTTTAAACTCACTTTTCATAATATTTAATATCTTACAATCCGCAAATTAAATTATTTAAATTACTACATATATATTTATATGCATATAAAATAATTCGAAGGTTTCCGAACTTAAACGTTAAATTAAACACGGTTTATGCAATAATATTCTGACATTCTTATGAATTTCTTATTCTATTTTTTAGATTAAAAAAAAATACATTCCTTCAGGGGGTGGGGGCTCAACCCCACTGAACCCTCCGTAATCTTATTAAATTTTTATTCGTGATTTCCTATTATTTGTGTGAATGATTCTAGTATATCTTCCATTTCGTTCTGCACAGTGGTTTTATTACGATAAGCAAAAATTTTGAAAATAATTTCATGTTATCCTAATACCTAAATAGCAATATTTACCAATCACGAAACACTCGTATCTGATTGATACGTTGAATAATATCTCGTGTACAAAAGTAACTTATGGAAATGTAAACTGAATCTACTATATATTTCACTTATCTATTTCAGAAATCTAGTATTATTACAATTTTTGTTTCGGAAAAACAGTTTTGATGGTCATTGTACAATATTTATTTGACCTAAGTACATCCTGATCTAATTCGATTGCAATAGCATACTAAAATCTCCCCAAAATAGGCTTATTTGGAAACTTTTAAACCTATTGTGTAATCATTCATAATCGTGCCCACTGCCAATTCACTAAATAGCAACCTTGATTTGGCGCTATAATGTATTTTTTATGATCTCAGTTTCCAGTAATTGTGCTATTTCAGGCTGTATGGATGCGTTTTACTACGCTAATTTCTTTAGATTAACTATCTCGTTGTACGAGATATTACATTCTATTTTTAAAATAATACTAATTTTCAACCACGAAAAATCTACATCTCTTCCAGAAAATTAATAATATCTCATATAAAAATGTTTTGGCTATCATTCTATAGTAGTTAAACGGTAACTTGTACAAAATAAATTCTCATTTATTTCAATAAAATATTAAAATCCTCCAACAATATTTTATTTTGCGAATAAAATATTGTAGCAAAATCATCTGAGTTACTTGAATTTTATCATTTTGATATTCTTTGAAATATGGTTGCTAGGTTACTGTTAAATTGAAAAAGAAAATAAAAATGAATGCATTTTAATATTTGCAAAAAGTGATAAAATAAATGTATTATATTATTAGAACAGATGTATAAAATTGCACCAAAAATTATACACCTAATTTAAAAAATCTGACGAATGTATAAACAAAATTTCAAATTAATTTAAATAATTTAACACCTGACTTGATAAATTTTAGCCTTCATAACTTACCGTTTAAATACATTAATCAAATGCGACATTTTATTTTCAACGACTGAAAAATTTCAAAATCGTCTGAATTCCCATAGAAAAGCATTATGATAAAAAAAGAAATGTTCTATATTTTCCGAACGAATGAACCAAATGTAACTAAAAACTATACAGCTAATTCCGGGTATCTCACCAACATACCTACCAAAAATCAAACTAATCGGATCATTTTTACGGCGGTTATCGCGGAACAGACAGACAGACAGACAGACAGACAGACGGACAGACAGACAGACAGACAAACAGACAGACACACAGAAACCAAAAACTTTTCGGGTCTCCACAGTAAGCCTTCACTGACGTTTCGGCAATGAAAAAGCACACTTTTCAAATGTTTGTGTTGTAATTTTAGATTTCCCAGCTGCATACTAGTGATGGGCAGAATGAATGGTTTTGATATTCGAATGAATCATTCGGGCATTCGCAAGAGCATAGATGCCAAACTTAACATTTTTTTTAAATAAATTACTACTAGAAAATTTTAAAAAGATAATTTAATATTTTAACTGGGATTTTAAAAAAAAATCTATTTTTGTTCTAAATTCTTTTTTTGTTTCTTGCAAAATATTAATTAAATGTATTTATTTTTCGAAAATTGAAAATGTATGACTCTGGGGCCTTTTTCCCTCTCGTACCTTCTTATCTTTGTCAAACTAATACCAATGCAACGGATTTTGAATAAAAATCCACTCTTTTTGCTCAACCATCTACGTATTAAGACAATCGATTTTTCACTGTCGATTGAAGGTAAACGACGTAAATTCTCAACTTCTGCATTGGAACATTGGAACATAAAAATATATTAAGATTTTTTTTTTTATTATTTTTTATTTACAAAATTTCTAAGAATATTTTATAAAAAAAAAAAAAAAAAAAAAAAAAAAAAAAAAAAAAAAAAACGATAGTTAGCAACTATGTTTTTGTCTGTTTTACTTTTACGAAATTTCTGATTGTAATTAATTAAAAAATATACGAAGGATGGCAACTATTTTTTTGCGCATTCCCGAATGATTCATTCGGATGAAAAAATCATTCGTTCTGCCCATAACTAATACATACTCTCTTTGGAATTTCCGAGAAGTCTGGTGCCGCAATTTGGGGTTAGAAATTTTGATACTTCTCCATTATCCCGCCGACAACTTTTCAAAAAAAAATTATCGCTAACAGTAACACCAAATAAACAAATGGAAGAATGTTGCCATTGGACTATCAAAATAAATAAATAAATAAACTGCATGAAGTTACATTTTTAGAAATACCGTTAACAAAAAAATAATGTTTGAGAGATGAGTTACATTCAAATATGTATATATTCTAAGATAACTTTCGGTGAAATTAGGTTGACAACCCAATATATCATTCCATCAAAGCAAAGAAACACAAGAGACTCATTCATCGTAAGCGATAAAAATATTAAACCATGAAGATAATTATTGACAAAGCAAGTTCTAGAGCGATGAATTTTAAAGCATTGTCTATTGTCAATAGCCAATCGCGTTTAAAACAGTAATTTAATAAACGTTTATTAAATACACAATCTCTTTAAAATTTTTAAATAATATAGGTGAAAACTAAAATAATACAAAAGACTAATGTAGTATACATTTTTTAAACACATAACATCAGATTGACGGTTTTTAGCTAAGATATTTAAGATAGTAGTTTTATTTTTGGCTGTATGGTATATCCGACAGAATGAATATGAAATATGTACAGTCGTGGAAAAAAAAAACGGAACACCCCCCACTAACTCTGCAACAAATTATAGTAGAAGGAAGTGACTGGTACCAAACGATTAGAAATAAAGTCTACTTTTAAGTGATGTATATAAAATTTGCTTAGGGGGCCATATACATATAAAAACACACCCAAACTTTGTTTTTTTCAATAGCAAGACCCAAATTTGACAACATATTTGAAATCTGCAGTTCAAACTATGCCTAGATACCAAATTTCATTAAATTCCTACGATTAGTTTCTGAGAAATTAATTACTTTATAATGAGCATATTTAAGGGGCTGTATCCAAATTGAAGTTCGGTACTCTATTGTTGAAATGCTGCAGAATGTCACATTTAATGTATTATGTTTTACCGATATGTCCTTTTTACTCACTTAATAAGTTTCGGTTATTGTTATATGCTGTAAGATAATGTTTACAAGTGTTGAATTATCCGATTTTAACCCCTTGGGGACGAACGACACGTATGCGTGACGCATAAGATGCTCAGAATCCTCGATTTTTCCCACCAGTTATTTTTTATTGCAAGCTTTGCCTTATTATATCTTAGCATTTCCACAATTCAATTAGACGAAAATTTCTGTTTTGAAAAACCGGTGGTAAATTATTAAAATTCTGTAATAGACTCGCGTCACGAAGGGATTAAAAAAGCATAAGATTATTTGTAATTAAAATAGTCTTAGAATATGTAAATGTTATTGGAATTTTACAGGTGCTTTTATAATGCTTTTTCTCAGATTTTGCATCTATTTAACTCGCCTTTTCTTTAGTTTATTGGTAGAAACGTGAATAATATTGACAGATACAAAATTTAGAATTAAAAAAAAATAGTATAAAGCAGCGTAATGAAACAAAGTAAAAATAACAAAAAAAAAACGCAGATAAATTGTTTTTTAGTCTGAAAATAAATCCAGACATTGCTTTTTTTTTAGTAGCGAGAGGGGGGGGGGGGTGTCTTGTTTTGAGATATGTTCGCAGAATTTACATTCCGATTTATTTGAACACCTAAAACTAAATATATATTATAAAGACATCTGAATAACTTTACATCCGTTATTCTCCTTCGGAATAGGGGTAATAATTCTATGATTAAACCTATTCTGGTGGTTCATTTGAAATTTTACAATTAACTCATTAATGCCTCCTGGCAAGAAAACTTGCCATATGACATTTATTATTTATTATTATTATTATTATTATTAGATTTTTTTTGCACACTGCTAGCGATTGGGAAATAATCTTGCCTATCAGAAAACCATAAAAATAACTTGAAATTTTTTTTCAATTAGCCTGTTTAATCGAATAGATTTAAATACGAAAGTTATAGAAGAAATATTGTAATTTTTTCTTCGCAATAAACTACCAATATAAACCTTACCTATTAATCCATGTTGAAACAGTTTGAAGAGACACTTGAAAATGCCCAGCTATATAACGAAAACTTCTTCCAGCTTGCCACATGCCAATCATTTGGCCTTTCGTTGCTTCAGTTAATTGTGGGGCCATTTTGTTTCAGCAAATACTCTACACATATGCATTTATAATAAACTTCACTTCAAACTTATATACTGCAGAAAAAACAATATAGCTTTATTAGACTGGAAAAGAAGCTATAAATCCATTTAAAGGTAACAAAAATGATTAAGTGTTTTTCTAAGGTAGAACTGATCATATTTTTCAAAAATGAGCTTTATTAATTTAAAAATAAAAGCGAAACTATTTTCCATAAATGAAAACATATATCTCATGCAAATACGTTTTACGTAATTTTAATGAAAAATTTTAAAGCAGACATTGAAAAAGTAAAAGAAATATATATATATATATATATATATATATATATACATATATATATATATATATATATATATATATATATATATATATACATATATATATATATATATATATATATATATATATATATATATATATATATATATATATATACTAATAAAGGCTGGGGTTCTGGTGCCTCGCTATCTTATATCTTACTACAATCGCAGGTCGTTGTCAGAGTTGTTTAACGTAAGATCACGAAGCATTGAAATACGGTTTACGCATTGTTTATAGTGTAAGACAGACTTAATCTCTAAGTTTATCAAGTCACTATAATCCCAGCCTATGAGTATAATATTTTCTCAAAGAGGAATGAGAGCTCTCCGACCCGAATATCGATTCTTACCACTAAATTTTAATAGTATTCTCCAAGGTAAAGAATTTCAGAAATTTTGTCCTTGAATAAGGTAACAAATACTATTAAAATTTAGTGGTGTCAATCGGGATTTCGAGTCGGAGCGCTCCCATCCCTATTCAAACTATGCTTTAATGCACATCATAGACGGCCCCTTAAAGCAGCATTTTGTCGTTTTTTAAGCATAATTTGAAAACTACTTGGAAAAAAAAATTGAAATTTTGAATACACATAAAGCAGGACATAATAAATATAAATCCATCAAAAAAATTGTAGGTTGCAATTCATAATTTTTTCGAATATTAATTTCATAATTCATAATTCATATTATAAAATTTTAATAATTACAAATTTGACGTAGTTATGTTTGGGTTTTTGAGTTTTATAGCCAAGCAAAACGTTAGCACATTAGGATTATAATTTCAGGAGATATTAATAAAAATATGAAAATGTAATTTAACATTAGAAGCTCTAAAATTGGAATGTTTATAACTCAAAAACTTATCATCCAAATGACTTAAAATTTTGTATCTAGGCATAGTTTGAATCGAAGATTTAAAATATCATGTCAAAAGTGGGTGTTGCCATTGAAAAAATTAAAGTTTAGGCTGGTTTTAATATGTAGATGGCCCCTTAAGCAAATTTTAGATACATCACTTAAAAGTAGACTTTATTTCCAATCGTTTGGTACCAGTCACGTCCTTCTACTATAATTTGTTGCAGAGTTAGTGGGGGGTGTTCCGTTTTTTTTTTTCCACGACTGTACATTCTAACCACACACTATGTCTAAATATATAATATATATATATATATATATCTTTATCTATATTATATATTATACAGTTATATATAAATGCCTCTGCAAAAAATACGACTATAAGTATGCAACCCGATTATGACACATTATGCACGAAGATTAAATGAGAATAATGATGATATACTTCTAAGGAAATGTTATTGAGCCTACAGAAAATGTTAGCGTAAAGCCAAAATTATACTGGCAGTGATGGAAAAGTTGTGCGGACTTTGGCCGAATTTCCCAACTAAATTTTAATAGTATTCATCGCCTTAATAAAATCTCAGAAATTGTGCCCTTAAATAAGACAAAGTGTACTATTTAAATTTAGCGGTGTCAATTGGTTCTCTGCGGCGCCACTGTTCCATCACTGTATTAGCAACAATATTGTTTAATGCAAATATGGTTGCAATTAAACGATTTTCACGAAATATACTTCATTGCACTAACTAGTATTAGCTAAAAAGCGCCAATTGGCAGTTGACCCAGTTACAGACGCAATGCAAACAGACTTGAAGCATAAATGATTAAGAAAGTGACTCAAGCGCTTTTTGTCAAAAAAGGTGAAACACATAACGACAAAAAGTGTACAAAATTCTCCCATAGTCGCAAAGAGTTCTTTATTTCTCTGAAAGAATCTTCCGATTTAGAGAAGGATAAAGCAAATAAATTAAATTATGAATAAAAGTACTGCTGACCCTAAAGACTGGTCACGTAAGTAACAGGTCTGGGTAAGATAAGTCTACCATTGCTAACAGGGCAAATAGAACAGCCAGTGAAGAAATTACGTACAGTCAAACGTGTTACACGAAACCTGAACAACAGCGACTAGAATACATAGTGTGGAAAACGGTTTTACCGGTTTTTAATTCAAAATTTTCGAATTCAAACCGGAAATTCTGAATCAAGAATTTTTACTATAAGAAGTCACGAAATATCTGCCATTATCTAAACAAAAGAACATTATGGGAAATTTCTGGTATGAATGCGAAATTTCGAATTAAAAAAAAAAAAAAAGCCAAATTGGTAATGCTTTAAAATGTGCTAAAAGATTGTAGCCGATAAACGTGTAACGATGCGGTACAATAATAAGGCGATCGCAGCGACATCTGCTTTAAAAATAGATTTACCTCAAGCAAAAATAACCGTTTCACTATTGACAACATGAACATAATTTCTGTTAATAAAATCATCTTGTAAGTGATGTATGAGTGAGTGTATGATGTAGTGAGTATGTTGTAGTGAGTATGATGTAGTGAGTTCAGATGTAACAACTGATATTGAAGTTAGTTTTTTATCATATCAGGAAATTAATATTTTCCACTCTTCTAGCAGAAATTCATCCTTTGGTATGCTAAATAGGAATAGTTTCTAGTTTGCTGTCTTGTATTGAGTACTGCAACCAGGCACAAAAGAATGCGTATCACGTTTTTTGGCATGATCAATATCATTTATATTTTCGAAGCTTATGAAAATCACTATCCAAG
Source organism: Maratus michaelseni (assembly GCA_963931845.1). Lineage (NCBI taxonomy): Eukaryota > Metazoa > Arthropoda > Arachnida > Araneae > Salticidae > Maratus > Maratus michaelseni. Next base: position 223,390,630 of record OZ007595.1, read on the forward strand.
TCAAAAGAAATAGGGTATAATTTAATTATTTAAAATATTTACCACCAGCTGAAACGTTTTATCAGTTTGATTCTTATACAATGTTTGCGTTGAAAAGAGCTAGCAGGCAGTGGCGTAGCCAGAGAGGGGATTCCAAATGCTCTGGAAACCAGTAATATTATAAAGTTTTCTTCGGCTTCGATATCGAAAAAAATTCTCCGATTAGATAAGGCAAAAATATTTCCAAATAGGCATCACAAAAGAAATGACTAAAATGTAAATTTATTATGAATCTGGTGCAGGCCTCATACACAGCCAGAGTTGCCAAGTCTCCGGCTTTTTGCACACCAGTAATTGTTTAGAGAAAATGTTTTTCTTTTAAATCGCAAAATGCTCCGATTAAATAAAACAACATTTTCCGTATTAAATTACTAGTATCCAAAAAGCCGGAGACTTGGCAACTCTGCACAGCTAGAAATATGACATTACATACATTTCTACACATACAGTTTAAAATTTAAAATCAGTTTATTCAAATAAAAAAATGGATTATACACAACTGGCAATAATGAGATAGGAAAAGCATCTTAACAGAGAACAGTATTGTACTAGGAAAGAAAAGTGGCTACTTAAAATTGACAAAGATGAGGAGCACGAAATGCTTCTTGTGTATTATGTTGTTCACATAGCTGCCAACTTTTCGGCCTTTTCTTACCATTAAAATTTAATAGTAAATTTTGTTTTATTTAATAGACTAAATCTTGGATTAAAATCAGTGTTGCCAGATTGGGAATTTTGTCCCCATTTTGGGGGATTTTGAACTTTCACGGGAATTTTTTGGGGACAAGAATTTCGTGGGGAAAGTTTTGGGGACTATCAACTTTTTGGGTGGAAAATTCGAGGAATTTTTTTCCCTATTTCGCGTAAAGTTTAATTTTAGTCATTTGGCAACACTGGATATGTCTCGATTTTGATTAGAAAATTGAAAATAAAATAAGGAAATTGAAAATATCAATCATTAAATCATCATTCTCGTGTTCTACGTTTATAATATTGCTGTTTACACGTTTCTTTGCATCATTTTCAACCATTTGTGTACATCTTTAACGTTCTGACAAAAAATGTTTTATTATTACCTTCTATCTCAGTTTCCCTTTTTGAAATTTTAATTCTTGTTAACTTTTCAATGTGCCAGTAAACAAATATAGTAAGCGAAATTCTGCATAATTAATGTCATAATACATTGTTGCCTTTTTTTCCTAAACTAAATGCCATTTTGAATATAATATATTTTTTTGTATTTTCATCAAAAGAAATTGTAACGAACTAGATAAGATTTTAGATTTAGCTATCGGAAAAACATAAAAAAACATGATACCACTGGACAACTTCCCGCCTTCTCTATGCTCAGTAGGTTGCACAGATGGAAGATTTTACGGTAATCAATTAAAAGCTATGATGTGGAATTCCTGGTGACGGATTTTTTATTTTTCAATCGGTTTAAAAAAAAAAGGAAAAAAGTCGCCAAATTTGGGGGACTATGATTTCTGCTATGGTAACCCGGCAATAGTTAAATTGCTGGATTTAGCTGTTTTTCCTAGATCGTTGGCGCGATTCTGAGAGGCGCGCCAAAACAAAAGTCGTCACAATTCCGTGACCAGGGATTCCACATCTGTTCCCAATTAAATATAAGAATTCAAATGTTTAATTTTTTAAATGGGGATTTTTCTCAAAAAAAGACTTTATTTGGGGAAAAATTTTGAACTTATTAAAATAGTTAAATATTTTTATAGCGTTAAATTGAAAATTCAAAATCTATTTTTTTTCAGTAAAAACTGAGTTGGGGACTTTTCGGAAAAAAATCACTAATTTAGGGAAAATTTCAGAAAATTTGGGAAAAATTACTTTCGACTATCTGGCAACACTGATTAAAATAAGCTAAAATTTCTATTTAATACTTAAATTTCAAAATTTGTAGTTACTACTTTTATTCGCATAATTTGTATTATTTTTTCGTGATTAACTAAGGCAAAACATCCTATTTAAAAATTAGAGTAAAACTGTACTTATTATACTCTAACATTTATAACCTGAAAAGCACTTTGATTACTAAGTAAATCAAATTTATTCTTAGTAAAATTTTAAAAAGTTATTTTTTGTGAATGTTTTCGGGAATTCTACGTATAAGAAATAATGTCATTTGCACAAATGTTCACGACAAGGTTAATAAGAAAGAACAGGATTCGTACGCTTTTATCACAATTTTTAATTAAATTTTTCGCCTTATTTAAATGCTGAAAACTACAGTGACCTCTTACTTATACGCGGTGTTTAGTAATTACTTTTTCATACCACTATTTTAAAACAGTAAAAGTCTATTTGTAAATTCTACGATTTAATAAGGCGAAAATAACCTTAAGCAAAAACTGGTGCCGAAAAGTAATTTCCGTGTATTGCGTATAAGTGAGAGGTCACTGTATTACAAATCCTGCAATAGAAGGAAGCGTCTACATCTTTTGCTATTTAAATATTAAATAGAAATTTTCTAACTAAAAAAAGTGATGCCAGACTACTTGGAAATTCAAAAAGGTGTACGATAACGCGAAAAATTCTATTAAAAATTGTGGTGAAAGCGTACGAACCCTGAAGAAACTACATATTTCGAAAATGTTATCTATCGTATTTATTTATGTAGCGGAATTTACACAAATGTTCCAAATCATTTCGAATCAAAATGTTAACTGTCTTATATTCTGGAGTACGATGCACTCCGTTGCATAACGCGCACCCAAAACTTTCTGGCTTCATTTTTCTACTTTTAGGTATATTCGATGCATAATATGCTTCGCACAAAAACCTTCATAAAAAATCATAAGAATAAAAATCATTAATAATCATAAATAAAAATCATTAGAAATTTTAATAAATATTATTTTTCATGCAATCTTTAGATGTTATTATTAATAAATAGCATGTTCATAGAATTAGAAATCTTATTTATTATAATTATCTTTTCGTGCTTAATTTTTAATCTATCATTTTTATAACCGGCGTATAACGCGCACATCTAAATTTCAATAGATTTTCTTGTATGAAAAGTGTGGGTTATACTCCGGAATATATAGTACTTATTTTCAGACGAACGTTGTGTAACTATTTACAGTCTGTAACACATGAAAACATTTTAAATAAATTCATTTCTAAAATGTTAAGCCTTTGTGACTCAACAATTCCTATTTTTAAAATATTTACTCAGATGTTAGAATACATCATTTTAAGCATGTAAAAAATAACTTAAAAAATTTAGAACATAAAAATAAAACATTCTTGAGTTAATGGTACTTTTTTTCATCTAATAAACAGAAAATTACATAATTTTCACAAAATATTGTAAATTTTCTAATACAAAATTGAAAAGTATATGAACTTACCTTTGTAAAAAATCTATTTTTGAACGTCTCCAGCCTTTTTAATTTGACAAAATTTATGAAGTTCATTTTAGCAATAACGATGTAAAACTGCTCAAATGATAAATAAAACTTTGGCATGAAAACTTAACTCAGTATTGTTGTTTGTTGATAATTCTTTCAGCAATTTATATTAACTGCTGTGTAGGACGATAGCAGCAAATAAATAAAATAGTCTTTTCAGGCCCACTGTATGAGTAACTTTGACTCTTTGTTATGTTACAGATATGCAACGCTAAGATACAAAGGGTTAACAGTCTAAAAAGCATTTTGATTAAGTATAAATTTAATCTTAGTAAAACTTCAAAAAAACATATTTTTGATGACATTTGCACAAATTTTACGTATTAGAAGCAAGGTATTTACACAAAACTTTACGACAAGTTATAAATTGTTTCTAAAATAGCGTTAAATTTGCTTTATTCCATATTTTGTTTCAATTCGTTGTTTAAATATTTAAAGTATGGAAAGCATTTTGATTAAAAAAATAGATAAAATACATACTTATTATAAGTAATGAATTTACTCAAATGTACACAATAAGATGAATAAGAACGAATCTGTACATTTTTTTAAAATTCTCATTACTTTTTAATCAGTCACGATGAAAAATTCCAAACTCCTTTTAAATAACAGTTTTAACTACCCTGATATGCGACGTATAATTTACGGCCCAAAAAATATGTTTTTGACCATAATTTTTATTTAACAAAATGTAACAAAAGCAAATAATCCGTTTTTTTTTTGTTTTGTTTTTTTCAATTTAAATAAACATATTGGGTTGTCGTTCCGTTCGGGAAAAAAAATCCGTACCGTAATACACTATCCGTTAATTATTACACATAGTTATTGGAATTAATGTATAATATATAAATTTTAGAATTTTCCGGTATAAACCAACTTTACCAACAACCCAATATTTTAAAATAGAAAAATTATTGAATAAAATGTTTCTTTTTTTATTTCTATGGAAAACTTGAACTTTGGGATTGGAGAGTTGCGTAAATTTTCAAAAAATATTCTCATGATTGCCAAAATCGTTAAAAAAATTTTTTTAGCTGCAAATTATCTCATTTTTGGAACTTACCGAAAAACTCAACTATGTCCTTGAAAAAAAATCTCAGCTAAAAAAGATATTTTCTCTAAAATTTTGGTATTTAGAGAGATTATGTCTAATACTACCAATATTAATAATTAATCTTAATTATTCCTCAAAATTTATATAAAAAATATTCTTAAAACATAGTATTTGTTAAATTAATTTTTAATTTAAATATGTGGAAATGTAAAGTGCTTTTGCTTATACTTCTGTGGCTTTTTGAGCCACCTTTTTAACTCTAACTCCTCACCAGCTAAACTAATGCTTAACTTAACTTTTTCTTTTTTGTAAAATTTAATCCAAATTTCAACTTTGTACACTCTTTTTTCGAGAAATTATTCGTCTTATCTAAAAACTTCTCTTTTAATTCTGAAGTTTTCCAAGTGGGAGGAGCCTATTGGTTTCGACCAATTCGAAATTACCTGCTTTTCTTTCATCGACTTTTTTCTTTTACGGCTACACACAATGGTAAAACTTTTTTAGATATATACCGCTAACCAGGCCCCTACCTGCCGGGCATGAGTGCCTAGCTTGACGAGTTAGTACCTGAGCGCGGGTCGATTTCCGTCTGATCACAGCATGGCTGTGATCCACCTGTCAAGAGCCTTGTTGGCATCACTCTGGTGGTTTACTACAGTTTTCTTTGTTTGCCGGTTCGAGGTTTCTATTTAACTTTGTTAAATTGGCAGATTTTTTTAAAAAAAGGAAAAATTAAAGAAGAGAAAATAATTGGTCCGACGCCCCCTAGATAAGAAAGCCGTGACACTCGTCACAAAAACGTCATACCAAGCAGGCAAAACGATGAAAAAAATTCGAACAACTTGCCTGTTTCGATTTCATTGGCTTATAGAATTAATAATTATTGTTTACGACTAATAGTTAATAATTCCACGAGCCATCGAAATCGAAACATGCAAGATGTTCGATTTTTTTTCTTTGTTTTGCCTGCTTGGTATGACGTTTTCGTGACGCGTGTCACGGCTTTCTTATCTAGGGTGCGTTGATTTGTCACCTAATTTAGAACCTTCATCAGGTGACGAGACCTTCACCTGACTAGGCACCTTGAGATGCCATAGGTTACTTGGAGCACTTTGCACCCACGACGGATTTTACATGCACCAGACGCCAATAGCATACATGGTTTCGTATCTGCTGTCTCAAACCGATGACTGGACTTTTACCTGCACTAAAATTTTTTACTTCAAATATAAAACATACAACATACAAACAACAAATATAATTACTTCTTAGAGAAAATTTATTGATATATTTTCAAACTGAAACGTGCCCCCTAATAATTGCATAAACTACAGAAAAATTTGTCTCAAATATAAAAACTTTCCCGCAATCATGTGGCATTCAGCCTAATAACTAAAAGTACCATGCCCCGTATTGTACCCCGTTGCGACATAGGACCATTAAAGGTTAAAACGAACCTGTGAATTCAATTTATTTTTATTATTGCCAGACCATGAATGTGGCAATCTTTACATTGCCTTTATATGTGCTTTTGTCACATGTTTTGTTTAATTCACTGTTTAAATATTTACGAAAATACGAGTATACAATACTATTTCTCGTATTATGAAAAGATTTTGACTAAGTAAATATCTCAAATTTATTCTAAATAAAACATCAAGCAGACGTGTTTGTGATTATTTGTGCAAATACAACGTTTTAGAAATGAGATCGTTGCTGAAAATGTCACGAAATGTTTAACTAAGAATGAATCGATATACAGAGCAATTCAGAATTCCACGTACAAACTTTTACAGTTTATAGAGCACATCTGTGTATATTATAGAACAACAACATGTCCATGAGTAACGCTGAAGTCATATGCACGATGGCAACAATCAAACCAATTCATTTCTTTTTTTCGCAAATTTAATTACTTCTAAATATTGCATAATTTTAATTTTTCGATCGTTAAATAAGGAAAAAACTTCATATTCCAATGCAATTTGTTTGAAAACTGTATCTCAATTTACTGATTTTTATTTTTATTTATTTATTTGGTTTTTTAAATATTTTCCAAGCATGATTTTTTTAAATGTATGTCTCTATCGCGTAAATTAAGGAATATTAACGGAACATTAAAACAATATAAATATTTCAGAGTTTATTTCCAGCTGATATTGCATAACGAAATTAATACTTCATCAATAAATAAATAACTAAACTAATAATAGATAAAACGAAAATTTAAAAGATATGTCGAAATACGCGTCTAAACACGTAAATAATCAGAAACAAACAGACTGCTTTGAATATGTTAAAAATCTTTGGCGATTTCTTCGGCTATTAATAAGGTGTGTACACAGAGCTGTCAAATGGCGACTATTTTTATTTTTATTTTATCTACAACTATTTCTGAACAAAAATAATCTGGAGTTAGTAGAAAACAATGAAGATTTCTCTTTTGGAATAATGGTAGAATAATAATAAAAATATAGTCGTCTCTTTAGAATTTCCAAGAAGCATTAATGAATGATTTTGAAATTCGACTGAATCATTCGGGCCTGCACAGAAACATAGCTTCCAAACTGCATACTCTTTTTAATCTATTAAAACAAGAAACTGCGTAGCAAAAATATTAAATTAGTAGACTGGCTTTTAATTATTTATTTTGTTTTCTTTTAAAAAATTTCTGGCTGTAAATGATTAAAAAAATACAAAGGTGCCTGAATGATTCCTCTGAATATCAAACTCATTCATTATGCTTTCTTAACCTTCCAACCCTGTTGAAATTTTACTAAACCTTGTTAAAACATTTCACATCAGAATTTTTATTTAAAACTATTTAACAGATTTATTTAACTTAGTTCTGCATTGTTTTTATTTAAATTACTTTAAGAAGAAATTTCTGGTTCGAATCGAATGAAATAAATTATAGAAATGGGTCTATTCGACCCATTCAGGGTAGGAAGGTTAACCACATTATATCCCCTGAAAGATTATTCGAAGATTTTAGTAACACCCTGCATATTTGCAACTTCTGAAAATGATCGCCCATTCCAGACACTGAAGTATGGTGTATTAAAAAACTTCCTTTCTAAATTAAAAGATGCAACAAGAAAATTATTCTTGTTGAGTGTCCATCATTTAACCCTTTCACGCTCAAGGGAAATATTTTTCCCTTCTAATGAAAATCGAGAAAATGCGTCTGAAAATGGACTGGCACCGGAATTTACAAAAAAAAAATTGTTTGTAACTGAGAAAAAGGCTATATTTCACATACATATTAAATGGAAAAGATTTTAGCAAAATTCTGGTGCCATTGTGGCGTTTTGGAATTAAAAATAAGTGGTTTCATAAACATACCACTTCGTTTATTTACTTTTATGGTCCATAGGGAAAAATATTTCCCATGAAATTGAAGGAAACCTATACACCCTGCTATGTTTTTCTGGTGATATTCTCTTACTTTACACCCACAATAGCTAAAATATTGTATTGTATTGGCATATTTAGTCTTGGACATCTTATGGTCCTGTAAGGGTTAAATATGTTGTATTATTTACTTATTTTTATTTTTTCCGTAATCCCTTCCTGACATATAAGCACTATACGTATTACTGTAAAATGTTTCTTCGAAAATTTTCATCGATTTTAAATATTTGTTTTAGAATTTCAGAAAATTTCATTCATTTATTTATATTCACAGAAGAAGCCATGAAGTTTAAATTTTTATTAATTAAAAAAGTTTTAAGACTGTCTTCTTCTTAACCCTTTGAGGGGCGGTGGTATATATTATATACCACCTAATTTTAATCCGATTCAAACCAGAAACTTTTAATTAAATTTTACTTTTTTAACTTCGACGAGAAAATGTTGAAAAATTACTTATTCCTATTTTGAACTAAATTCTTTCCTAAATTCCGGTGGGAATTCAACGTTACAGGAGCACAAGTGCTTGCCCCTGAAAGGGTTAAATCATAAATGTTAACTAAAAGCATAGATTTTTGTGTGTGTGTGTGTAATTGTAAAATTTACTAGTGAAAGTTATCGGGACTCGTACGCTTTTAACACAATCTTTTAATAAAATTGTTCGCCTTATGTAAATGCAGAAAAGTATTACAAATCCTGCAATTAAACGTGGTGTCCACAATTTCTGCTATTTAAATATTAAATAGAAAAATTGTATTAAAAAATTGTGATAAAAGCGCACGAACCCTGGTCATTCATTTACAAATTGTGCTATGAACTGAAGTAAATTTCAGCATACTGTGTAGTATACATAAAATTCTATAGATCATATACAGGGCTGCACAGTATAAAACGGATATTTTGTTTGACTGTCGGTGATTGCTGAAATCGGGTTTTCAAATGTTTTATGCATTTTCTAAATTGTTTACTTAGTAAACTGTGAAGCTTTTTAACTGTATTCTGAATGTGTTGGAAAGTGCTTTATAATCTGTGATTGACGCATGAGTTTTCGTTCTTGTTTTCTTTTAATTGGAAACGCTAATAGATATTTTGCGTTTAATATATTTTTCTCATTGTCCACTAACATTACCAAAAAGGATTGTAATGTCAAAATTTTCAATTTTGTGTTCAAATAAAATTTTTAAATCGGTTAAATGTGATACTTTCATATTAGTCGCATTTCAGAGGTTAATATAAGGTGCTTACACGTATATCGCAAACTTTTAAAAGAATTTTTTGCCTTATTTAAAAAAAGAAAATTTCTACGATGGAAACTCTAATTTACAAAACATATTATCGTTTATTTTCAACACTTTCCAACATAGATGAAAAGTATTCATCACTTCGGTTTGTCTGACCATCTGTCTGTCCGTGCTTTCACTCGCGTAAATATATTCGTATCAACAGGTAATTAATACATGTCCTTGAGCTTTAATATGGCATGTTCGGTTTCGAAAATGAAGCATGTAGTATGTATAGCTCGTGTACAAGGACATTTAAAAGAATTCCAATACATCATGGTCTATTTAGAAAATTCGTTTGCAGTGTTTTTTTAATGTACAGTATTTCAAAAATATTGAAATTGATACACATCACAAAGATGCACTACAAGATGCAGTATGTGTACTGTAGTATCATGTACTCTACTGTATGGTGTACTGTAGTATGTAGTGCGCATAATACTTGACGCTCATATACAGGGACGAACAAAATGATTCGATTACAGTACTGCCTATGAGCAATAATATTGCTGAAAGTGCATTTTCAATAGTAGTATGCGTTTTTAAATTGAATTAATTTTTTGCACATTACTTGTTGTGTATAAATTCTATAGATTATATATACACACACAAAAAAATAATCAAACAGGGTTCGTAAGCTGTTACCACAATTTTAAAAAGAATTTTGTTTTAAAATTTAAATAGCAGAAATTGCAAACGTTCGTTTAAATGCAGAATTCATAATATTATTCGGCATTTAAATAAAGCGAAAAATTCTATTTAAAAAATGTGGTAAAAGCGTACGAATCCTGTCAAATGTATTTCCGTTTATCAACGGAAATTGCTATTAAGGTATGTTTCAGCTGCGCTATGCATTTCTTAATTGAACCAAATTTTAGCATAGTATGTAGTATATACAGTGGCGTAGCCAGGGTGGGGGGGGGGGTCCAGATTCTCTAGATACCACTAATTTAGTACAGTTTTCTTTGCTTTATATAATTGAAGAACTTTCTGCGATAAAGAAGGCGAAGAAAACTTTACAATTTTACTGGTATCCAGAGCGTTTGGACCCCCTCCCTGGCTACGCTACTGAGTATATACAGATATATAGATCATATACAGGACAGAACAAAATAATTAGGCTACTTTTACTACTATAGATGGTAATTGCCGAATTTGTGTTTTCAAATATGTCATACGTTTTACAAATTGCTTAGATATCAACTTTCGCATTCCTAATCGGTGACGTTTTGTTACAGTATTCTGAATGTGTTGGAAAGGGTTTCATAAACTGTGGTTGAATCAAAATTTTTCTTTCTTGCTTAATTTTTTTTTTCACAATTTCGGAAAATTTATTCTTGTAATTTTTTTTTCTCACCAATGAAACTAGTCATTAAGAGCTACCGTAATACTTACCCTTCATGGATATGAATTATATAAAATACGAAAACAAAACATTTGTAAACTATTTATAAAATGCATTGCAATTCGAATAAAATCGTAGCTTGATGACGTCATAAACTTTAAATGCTCTATTACTGAATTGCGTAAAAGAAACATCCTTATAACTCCAAAACTGATAATCATATTAACTAATGGTTTACTGCGTCGGATTAATCGTCTCATTTTCAATTAAAATATATCTTTGAATTGATATTTGAATGAAATACAGGGACATGAAAAATCGGCGAGTGTGAAAAATAGGATTACAAATATCTCGGCGACTCATTATCCGATCGACTTCATTCTTTATGCAAAATTTATGTTTTTTTATTGTCTTTTATATTCACTTTTTAAAATAAACAATTTCGAAAAATTATATATACATTTTTCCAGAACGAATATTTCAAGAATCCGAAAAAAATATTTCCGGATAATCGAGGGTTACTGAAATTCAATAAGCTTCTTCCCATTATTACATACTAAGTACACACCAAATTTCAAGTCTCTATTTCAATTTGTTCAGGAGATAGAGCGTTTACAGACACACAGAAACACACACAGATAGACGGACGGCAATTTTTTTTTTCTCTAGAAATATGTTTTTCGGAATCTCCAGTGTCTGAAAGGAGTAAATCCATCAAAAAAATTTTCCGATTTTCAAAATGATTACAAGACTTACCCTATACTACGTGATGGGTAAATAAAAAAGACTTCAAAGATAATGAATACATTTCATATCATAAACCCACAACAATGAGTTTCAAATTCCATAATACGGGTTGAGTTCCTCTTTAGAAAGAGTTTTTACCACTAGCTAAATTTTAATATGAATGAAATCTGGGAAGCTTAGGTGCCCTTAACCTCTTAAAACAATTTTTCCCCAGAATCGCACGTCCAAGAAGAGCTTGCTTTCACATTTGGTCAAAGCTTTTCGATACTACTAATTTTTAATTGTAATCTTCGCTTTATTTAATGACAGAAATATTTAGATTAAATAAGGCAAATATTTTAGTTTGAAAAAAAAATAAAAAACAATGTTTTGTCTATACGTTTAGTGAATTGAGTAAAAACAAAACTGAGTAAGGGTTACGAATCGTTGAATTCTATGTTTTTCAAGAAATTTTACTTTTTGGTACATTTAGGAGGTTTACAATAATCAGCCATCTTTCAAAATTCTACCAATATTCCATCAAAAGACTAAATGATAATATTTATATTTACTCACTATAACTTTGAGGCTTTATTTTTGACGAAAATCTGTAAATTTATCCAGAAGACGTCGATCGTTAGCCTGCAAAATTCTTGTGACAATGAAGAGGAGTGACATATCTTTAAAAAAGTGAAACTTCAACTGTTACCGGTTTCCGCAATGGATGATTACCACCGGAACAAACTTCCAGCAGTAAATTTGAATGAAAACTTCCTTCTTCTTTAACCCTTTCCGGCGCGGAGTAAGTCTGTTTTTAAAATGATGAAATAATGGACTGACACCAGAATTTAAAAAAGAATTCATTAGAAAATAAAAAGTTGTTTATTTTCCTGTACTTTATAAAAGGAAAAAATTTACTAAATATTCTTGGTGCGATCTTTCAGTTTTGGAATTAAAATTAGGTGTCCTTTTCTGTGACCACCGCCCGCTAAAGGGTTAACACTTCTTTGCATGAGTTTTTCTTTTACATTTATGTTCTTTTTATACATATATTAATTATTAGACACCAGAAATTTTAAGATAGATTTTTAATTTTGCTCAGCAACGTAGTTCACGGGAAATTTACTGCATTAATATTTCTATATAAATATAGTGGTGGCGAAGAAGTTGATTTATTTATTAAAAGTAAAATAAACAGTGATGGAAATTTACATCACTATGCAATTAAGGGTTAAACGCCTTATTAAAGCAGAATCTCTGTCAGAAATATGGCAAAAATATTTATTCATTTTTACTGGTGGAAGTTTGCCACGGCGGTAGCCAGGTCCTGCAGTTCCGTCATATTATGACAACATAAACAATCCTCCTGCCAATATTGATCAAATTTCCATCAGTAAATTTAAATAGAAATTTTCGCCTTATTTAAACTCCTTATTCGTGCAGAATTTATAATGTAAATAAGTCAAAATGTTCTATTCGTGTTTAGGTAGCAGCTTGTCCAGGCGTTAATCCGGCCCTGATCCAAAATAAACAAACATCAGCCGCAATTTTGTGACTACATCCTCAGTTACTTCATTAGTAACCAGTAGACACTGCACTATCTCCGTCTCCTCCTCTTTATTCATAGCTCCATTGCAAAATCATCCTCCTTCGTTATCTGGCCTTTGAGTAAATGTTCTTATGTTACTCATTTTTTTATAACTCGATTACATGTTCTAAAAGATTCTAAAGGTTCTCTGATTTTCTCAAACTAGCCTTTTTGCTGTTCTCAGACCGACCCAACCCGAGTTAAGAGTCTGGTATTTTCATAACATTTGAATCGCTATTTCCATAACATTCGGATTGCAATTTTCATACCATGTGGATTGCTATTTTCGTCACATTTTCAGTATAATTACTATTTCTTTATGCCAAATATCGTATTTCTATGAAAATAAAATCACTGTACGCTGTTATTATATTTTCTTTTGATGCGTGTTTCAATATTAAAAGCAAAGAAGCTAACTGCAATATTTATTTAATTATCTTTTTGTATCAAAAGTTTTTTTTTCTCTCTACTATATAGTGAAAAGGTGAAGCAGAATTCCTTTATAATCCGTAATTTTTGAAGGAAATGCGCAAGAAAATCGTTTATATCTAATCAGAACCGAGAATTAGAAGTTTAAACGAAAAATTGAAAAATGATCATTTTAAAAGAAAAATATTTTGAATTTATTTCTGTATGCTGATAAAGAGAGGCAGATATTTATACCGGAAGAATAATAATACAAAATTGATATTGAAAATTTCGATTTGTTTGTCATTGTTCAAATGAAGGAAGGGTCAAGCTGTCTAATCATTTGTGATGATTAGAGGCGTGTGGGCTAATTAAAACAGAAAGCTAATGTGAGGGCAGGAAGCAGCTACGGCGAACCCAGTTATGTACATTTTACAACTAGCCTTTCAATTCCACTCTTTGTCGTACAAAATGGATCCTTTCATTTATACAGTGCGCGAAATAATTATGGCCTCTCGCAATTTTAGATGATATATTATAATGACAAAAAAAAATATGTTTTATTCCCTCCATTGTAACATGCAAATTAGACACGCATTCATCGGGGGCTGTAGAAGTACCTACGCATGCGCTGTGAAAACTTATCAGTGAATTCTGGATTTCAGAAGCGAAGAAATTATGGCCGTACCCAATCCAAAGTTCATCTGTATGCGTGTCCTTTAGCAGAAAAATTTTCTTTCAATTTGTGACAATAATTTAAATGGAAAAATCACTAAATAATTTGTTTAAAGTGATTAAAAAAATAATTAATATGCCATCTGGCTCATGAGTTTCTGCTATCGAATAGGGTAAAACTGATGTTTTAAGAGGACAAACTAATATGAATCCTACGGATATTGCCCAAGCTATTTACATAAGTTCAAAAGTCGTCCAAAATTACCTTAAAGATCCATCAGGGTATGGGAAGAAGATGAGTACGGGTAGACTACCTTAGTTACGAATAAGGAAGTCAGTCTTCTGGGGCGCAAAATATCAAATAAAATTGTAACAGCTCGACATTTATGAGATGAATTAATTTTGCTAGTTACTGTTCGTCTGACACAACACTTGCTGAATAAAGGACTTAACTCGAGGATACTCCAGAAAAAACCGATGCTGCCTTCAATTCATAAGGCTATTCGGAAAGAATTCGCTTTCAGCCGTATGAGTTGGAGTAATGAATAGTGAAAAATTATTTTCTCTGTTGAGAAAAAGTTCAATCTGGATGATCCAAATTAAGTGGCACAGCTATTGGTAGGATAATAACGAAGAAACTTTAGTGTTTTCCGCTAGACAATAAGGAGTGGGGGGGGAGGATTGATAATGATATGGGGCGCAATAGGAGGGAAAAAGGAAATAAATATTGAATTCCTACATTGAAATATGAACATTTCTGATTGCCGGAACAAGTTTCCTGGAAATAGACTTCAAATGGCTGGAAGAAATCGGTTGTTTCAGCAGAACAACTGCAAAATTCATGTGTCAAAGATACCCAAGGATTGATTCAAGTGGAAAAAAAATTAAACTTCTGAAACTTCTAGAAACTCGGTCAGCCAAATCACCTGATTTGAATATAATAGAGAATGTTTGGTATATAATGGCAAGAAAAGTTCATGCAAATGACCGATATTTTATGTCGAAGAACAATTTGAAAACAGCTGTTTTTGAAGCATGGAACTCTATTAATATGAACGCTATTAAAGACTTATAGGGAAGCTTGCAACATTGAAAGCTTGCCACGATGCTAAAGGCTGATGGGCCAAATATAAAAAATTTCTTGTTTGAACAATTAATGTAGGGGACTTTAACCCCTTCAGCGTCGCTATATTTTTGTGTAGCCTACTTTTTAAAATTTCAAATTGTTTGATTGCCACCACTTTTTTGAAGTAGAAATATTCACCTTATTTAATGGCTGATAAAACGATGCGGGAATAAAGCTAATTTCACTTTTTTATAAAACTGGTGGGAATCAAAGAATCTGAATTAAAAAAAAGTATAATACACAGCCCATCAATATCACGGGCACGAGAATTAAGGGGTTAAGCTGAAAGAGGCCATAATTATTTCGCAATTTTTGTATCATTTAAACATGTACAAAGCCTGTGTAAGTCTATTTTTTGAATGTTCGTTGTACATAATGGTAGAACATAATCTTTTATATTCCATATGTCTTTATTAAATTGTAACTACCGTATGTACTTGAGCAGAGGTGCCAAGTTCCCACTAATCTTCCGTAATATGTGGTTTAATCTGACTCAGTTAAACAACGCTTCAAACCAGAAAAAATATTTGATGAATCTTTATTTATTTAATTTCAGGTTTCTACGTGAAATTTATTTGATTTAATTTCTTTAAAAAATTTCTGGTGAGAAACGTGTTAAACCTGGGTCAAATTAACCCATATATTACGGAAGATTAATGAGAGCTTGACACCCCTGCTTGAGTATAGGTCGATCCCCAAACTCCAGATGAAAACAGGTTAATACCAGGAAGAATTCAGAATGGTTTTCTACGCTTTAAATATTTTAGAATTAAATTACATTAAATAAGGCGTAGAAAACCATTCTGAACTAATGGTATTAAACCTGTTTTCATCTCGAATTTGGGGGTCGGCTTAGACACGAGTATATACGGTATATTTTTTTGTGTTTGCGTAAAATTAGAAAAAGGGCCATAATTATTATCGTGTACTGTATTTCAGACGGGGAAAGGAAGCGGAGTCACAGAACATCGCGTTAGGATTTAAAAATTCATAAAACGTGTTAGATATATCAGCGGATATCCGGTGGTATCCGGCGGGCCACAGTTTGAGACCCCTGCTCTACATGGTCCATTAAATTTAATTCAGCTCTAAACCGCAAAACACATGTGAAAAAAAATATCATCGTCTATTGCCGATATATGGTAACTTGAAATATTTTGTGCAACCCTGCATATAATCTTCAGGATTTTATACACACCACATATTAAGCTAAAATTTAATTCAGAAACGTGTAACATAACAAAAACACACTTCCAGCAATTACTATGCATAGACAACGATATATTCAGTTTTTTTTTTTTTTTTTTTTTTTTTTTTTTTTTTTTTTTTGTGTAGACCTATAGATGGATTTTTTATATACAGGCATATCTTAGTATATATTAACTAAATATAGATAAGCTGGAAAATGCTTAACCCAATTAAAAACCTTATCTAAACAATTCAAGCCCACAGACAATAATGCTTATGAATTTCTTTGCGCATCCCTGTATATGGGCTATAGAATTTATACACAACAGGCAAGGTACTATAATTTGGTTAAGCCTTAAAACACATACCGCATCTGAAAACGTATTTCCAGCGATTATCGGTCATAGGCAATACTGTAACTGAATTATTTTTGTGTTTCTGTAAATGTTCATATAAATGCTATGCACTTCATATTCTATAGTCAGCATCTTGTAATGCACCTAAGAAATATGCTTCAATTCACTATGTTTGAAATAGTGTAACATTTTAAATATATACCGAAAAATATTTTTCCCTATTGTTCATAATATAACGTAATTCTTTTGTGTGTCCATGTAAATCAGGGGTGCCAAACTGTGGCCCGCCATATACCACAAATTTTTAGAACAAATAGTCGACTTCTTGAATCTCAGAAATTCGTTGATTAGATAAGGCAAAGTTACTATGAAAATTTAGCGGTATTTGGCGGGCGACAGTTTAACACCCCTGATGTAAATGAATGATAAATGCCAAGCATTACATTTTCTACAGAAAAAGAATGTATTGCACCTCAGTAATGTATATTAATTTGAGTATGTTTGATATACTATAAATTTATTAAAATACACTGAAAACGATTTCCCCCCATAGACTATAATGTAATGGGATTCTTTTGTGTAAACGAACTATAAATTCCACGCATTCCATATTCAATAGGGAATACCCTATGATAAAATTTAATAACATATTCCAAGCCCATGGTAATTAAATTTAAGCGAGTTATAGCAAAGCCAGACAGACATATGACGAGAGATACCGAAGCCATAAACACTTTTCAATAATATTTGAAAGTGTTAAAATTTTTGTTTAGCATTGTTCAATTTCATAGCGTTATCGATGATGATTGTTTCAGAGATTTGTTCATATTTTCCTTTTTTGTTCTTGTTTGTCCTTTGGATGTATTGGGTCGTAGAAAAAATCAGGACGTACAGCTGCTAACTTTTACTCCGTTTTGTTACATCTATTTTGGAATTATAATCTTCACCTTATTTAGTGGTAGAATTTCTACAGATTTATTAGGTGAAGATTGCTGTGTGGAAATAGTGGTAACAAAACAGGATAAAAATTGGCAGCTATGCGTCATGGCTTTCTCGAGAACGTACTATAATATTTCTAACAGCGTTTGTACAAATATTACCTTTACTTTAAGTAAAACAAGATTGTTCTAGAATTAAAATATACAGTGACCTCTCACTTATACACGATGTTCAGTAATTACTTTTTCGTATTACTATTTTAAAACAGTAAAATTCGATTGATAAATTCTGCTATTAATTAAGGAGAAAATTATTTTAAAAAGAAACTGGTGCTGAAAAATAATTACCGTGTATCGCGTATAAGTGAGAGGTCACTGTATTGGGTTGTTCGGAAAATTCTTTCTGTTTTGGAAAACTAGTTGATACCGGAAAATTCTATCGTTTAATTATTAGACATTAATTCCGATATGAAATGTCTAATAATTGACGGGCAGAATTTCCCGGTACGAATTGGTTTTTCCAAACAGAAAGAATTTTTCGAACAAACCAATATTTCTAGAAATGTATGTGTTATATTACCATTTTTTAAGTAGGTAAAATTATATAAAGCAAAACAATTCTTTTCATACGAATAATTTATGAAACACTATGTAATAATTAAAATTTGGAAAAATTTAAAATAGGCATATTTAAAGATGAATGCAGAATAATGTGTGTTTAGGCTTGGTTCACTTTGGTCATATCTGCAAGAGAAAAGTGCTTGCATTTGTTCTACGTATAGTTTACAGAGATAGTTGTTTAGTCGCAACCAAAGACATTTTATATTAAGCCTGATCACATTATTTTTTACAGGAAATTGGCGCTCATGCGCACGAACAAAAGAATCAGGGTCCATAAGCCATGCTTTTGGCCCATGAAATAAGACTAAAATTCGAGTTTGTTATACTGACTTAATTATTTCACTTTTTAATATTAGAAGGTTTATCCTGCCCGATTTCAACAATAGTTTTTGCATTTTGTTCGGATTTATATAACTTACACACGCTCAAAGTTCGTATTATTCGTAGTTTTTGATGAAAAACACTCAATTTCTCCTAATTTTACCTCAATTATTTATATGAGCGCAACACTTTTCGTGCAACACTTTTTCCTTTACATATACTGTAAAATACATTAAAATGTACAATATATGTAAAAATAAAAGTGTTGGAAAGTTGCGCTCGTAGTAAAATATTAAAAAATATATTAAAAATTGAGGTAAAATTAGGAATAATTGCGTATTTTTCATCAAAAACTACGAATAATACGAACTTTGCGCTGGTGTAGGTTATATAAATCCGAATAAAATGCAAAAAATGTTGTTGAAATCGTACAGGATAAACCTTCTAATATTCAAAAGTGAAATAATTAAGTCAGTATAACAAACTCGAATTTTAGTCTTATTTCATGGGTCAAAAACACGGCTTATGACCTTGATCCTTTATACATAGTGCGCCTGCAGCGTACTTCTGTTTTGACTACCAGCCGCATTAGAGGAATATAACTCTAATGTGCGATAACAAATTCAATACGTACTGATCGCACTCGGAGTATAACCACTGTGGGCAAATGAATGATTAGCTAAAATATTTCAGTCGATAATTTTAAGTGTAACCAAATATTTTCTCATTTATAGACACTTTTTTTAGTTTTTGAAATCGAACAGATAAGCATAGGCGTCACATTAACAAGGACAACAGGTCGATCATGAAAACTTCCATAACTTTAAACTCTTATTTTTGTCCTAATAAATTCGAATGACTAACTTAAACAACATTAAAAAAACTGTACAAAATTAGTTGTTTAAGTATGCCTAATTGCCTATTTCGCCTACGTGAAGTCGCGCCTTTGCACATAACGATTAGGTGCGTATAATGTCGTTAAATTTTATGAGCGCCAAATGAAGAAGGGTGGTAAACAGCATTAATGATATTGGGAGAAAATATGCTTATTCCTTAATCCACAGCTGCCATATTTTACGCTGTTTCCTTACCACTAAATTTAACTGATTTTTTTTTTTTTTGATTGTTTATATCATTGCTTTTTTTAAATTTTTTAAATTTTTTTGTTGTTGTTGTTATTAAATAAACAATAATATTTTACTAAATTTTAGTGGTAGCAAACAAAAAAAATAGCGTAAAGGTTGGCAATTGTTTCCAAAATAGATATATTACATTCTTTATTAACGACAAAGTCCTAATACTTTCACTGCGGTCTTTTTGGTCCATCAAACCACAGTTCACATTTGGACGGCTGTCAAACATGTTTACTACTTTTAGAAAGGTATAAGGGTGGTGGCAATGACCTCCTTTTCGCTTTTTGCTCTTGCACCTACACGACTTTAAATATCACTTATTTTCCATATTTACATCATCGAATAGGGAAATAAATGCTTTCGAATGAAATTTGTTTGAAAATTGTAAATCGATTTAATGTATTTCTAAAATAATTTTTCTTGCAAAATATTTTTAAAAATCTATCTGAGCTGCGGACGTGTGTGTCAAAGGTACCAGATTTGGCAATTGATTGCCCAGAGGAAATTGAATAGAAAAAAATGTTAATCATAAGATCAAATTAAACAATGTACAACACATTCGCGCTAAACTGTAATCTGTCAACGAAAAGACAGTTTCATTATATGTAAAACAAAATATATATATATCAAGTTAAGTTAAATAGATTATAAAAGATACGTTGCATCAGAATGTGCTCTGATTTTTCTTTTTTCTTATTTTTATTTCTTTAAAACTCTCCTTATAACAAGCACGCGCCCACTGTGTCCAAGAAACCGAAAGTTAATTATTTTTATAAAAATAGTTGTAAACGCTGAAAACACTGCTACCATTTTACACGCTATTTCATTATAAAAATACTACTGTCCTACCAGAATTTGTGTATAGTAATTTTTGAGTTTTTTAAGCAAGGCATATCCGTCATTAAATAAAATAATCCAATCCTAATGCAACAGATTTTGAAAAAAAAAAAATCCACCATTTTGCTCAATCCATCTATGCACCATGACCATTCAATTGATCATTTTCGAATGAAGGTAAACGAAGTCAGTACGAACTTCGTCGGCAATTCAAGATATCTGCTTTAGTACATTGGTACAAATAAAATAAAAATTACTATACCAGGATTCGTACGCTTTTACTACAATTTTTTAGTAGAATTTTTCTATTTTATATTTAAACAGATTATAAGAAATGTAGACGCCGTGTTTCTGCATTCAAATAAGGCGAACATTTTATTAAAAAATTGTGGTAAAAGCGTACGAACTCTGTATGCAACAATCCAGGATGGAGTGGGTCTTATTGGCGGGAAATACCTTCCACTGATATTCAGTTAACTTTGACTGTAGCTGGTACAGATGTCCTGTTCCAATTTGATTGAAGGAGTGGTTTAGCGTAATATATTTTTGCTGCCGTCCCACGCATAATATTATCAACTTAGCTCCTATATTTATTTAAAACTTTTACCATCCTACGACAATTTCTGTATAGAATTTTTTTTTTATTTACGGACTATGACAGACATTTTACGACTGAATAAAAAAAATACTGTACAGAAATTTTGGCAGGATGCTAGCTTGTTTCTTTTAATAAAAAAGCTGTTTGTTCGGCAACCCCGTTTCATCATATACTTTTACACAGTCGTTAAGCAAAACAACTGCAATACGAGAACAAAGAACGTATTAAAATTCAGCTGCTGTATGTCAGCAGCAAAAGGAAATGGTTAAAGTTATTCTTATATAATTTTTCTGATGAATTTAAAAATGTTAAATGATTTTGCAGTTAAACCATTCTATTTCACAAAACATAATAATTCGCTAATTCAGTTACAAGATTTTCGTGTTAGAGAGAAATCCTGCTATTTTCTAGACTATTGGGAATCTAAATGTAAATCTTAATAATAAAATAATTAGACAAAACAAAATACAATTCAAAGCATGTTCTGATGCAACGTATCTTTTAACACTAGAACCGCGATGAGGGGTCATATTGACCCGTACAAAATAAATAACGGTCGATTCGAACCAGAAATTTTTTTTATAAAATAAATTAAATCATTTACACGCAAAAATAAGTTACATAAATAAGGTAAATAGGTTTGAATAAAAATTTTGGTGTAAAATATTATTATGAAATTTGAATACAATTTCCCGCGGTTCTAGTGTTAACTATACTACTAAATCTACAGATCAGAGGCCTCAATGTCAGCTCTACAAATCATTGTTTATTAATCTCACTATTGTTAATATAATCTGCATAATATATAATGTCCTACAATCCGATTTTTTTAAGCTATATGCACATATGCATATAAGATTTATTGAAACTGCCAGTGGAAAATCGATTAAAAATTTTATCTTTACATACATGAACCAAGTTAAATTAAAATAAAGAGTGTATGTAACAAGCATGCGCCCACTGTGTCCAAGAAGCCGAAAGTTAATTTTCTCTCACAAAACAGTAATAAACGTTATAAACAATCGCATACCCTATTTCATTAAAAAAAGAAAAAAGAAAAAAAAAACTATCGTCCTACCAGAATTTGTGTGTGTAGTAATTTTTGCTTTATTTAATCATGGAATATCTGTCATTAAATTAAATAAAAATTATTATGCAAAAATCCGGGATGGACATTAGTTTTTTTTAATTAAAAAAATGTTCTAAGTGGTTTATACTGGTTGGAAATATCTTCGCTTGACACTTGCCAGGAAATATCTTCGGCTGGAAATATCCTCGCTTGATACTCAGATAACTTTGAAAGTAGTTGCTACCGAGGCATTTTAACCCTACAGTGCATGCATTTTTATTTTAGAATTATGTTTTTTATACTTATATTAAGAATTCGACACCAGAAAATTTAAAATAGATTTTTAACTTTATTTAATAGCATATTTGTATTATTTTAACAGGATTAATATTTCTGTATAAATATAGTGGTTACAAAGAACTTGATTTATTTATTAAAAGTTAAATAAAAAGTGTTTCCAATTGGCTACACTATGCACTGTAGGGTTAAAGGAAGAAGTAGATTATTGTAATATACAGGGTGCTTCAGAAAACATACATACACTGTTTAATGGGTCATAACTTTCTCATTTTTCTTTCTTTTTAAAATACAATTAATTGGAAGTAATGAGTGGACCAAGATTAACTTTTGAAAACAGAAAATTTATTTTAAAATACTATTGGAAGCATGCTAATATAGCAGAAGTACAAAAACAATATCGGAGGGGGTTTCAGGCAGATACACCTATGCGACTTACAATTCATGGGACAAAATATAAATTTGAAACGAATAGATACTCATAGACAACGTTACGGAACCGCAATTAAGCAAGAACCCGCCACAACAACAAGTGTAATGTTTGTTGAAGTTAGTGAATCAATAGCCCACTGTTACAAGCAGTGTATTAACCAGAACGGTAATAATTTTGAACATCTGTGGTAGGAAGAAAAGTTATAAAGGGGGAAAAGGATAAAAACGGGAGTTATAATCAGTCAAAGTGTGCATACATTTTTTGACGCACCCTGTATTTTTGTTGCAGCCCCATACCGAATGTTGCCAACTTAGACCCTATTTTTATTTAAAAAATTACCATCCTACGACAATTTCTCTATAGAAATCTTTTGTTTTATTTACAGACTATGACAGACGTTTTCTGGTTGAATAAATCAAAATTTACTATATAAATTTTAGCAGAATGGTACCTGGTTTGTTTGTTTTTTTTTTAAATAAAAAAAACTGCTAATTTGTCAACCATACCCACGCGTGTCCCGTGATTAGAATAGGCCTGTTTATTCATTATTACTTTTGCGCAATCATTATGCTAAACAACTGCATTTCTAGAACATACATGACATTTTTAAGAACTTTCTTATTACATTCTAGCAAAAGGAAATAGTTAAAATTGTTCCTATATATTTTTCTGGTGTCAGAAAAAATGTGAAATATTTTCACAATTAAACTTATTCTATCTCACAATAATTCGCTAATTCGGTTAAAGGTTCTCGTGTTCTCAGAGAGAAATTCCGCTATTTCCTTGACTATTGGTAACCTAAACATAATACTTAATAAATAAAATAAATACAAAAAGTAAAATAAAATAAAAGTCCAGGCTCAATCTGATATAGCGTATCTTTTAACAAAATCCATTGAACATTATATTAATTTCTATGTTCTACATAAGATGAAAATCTGTCATTGTGTTGACAGATTTCGATTTAACGCCAAAGCGCGGTATCTTCGTTAATCTAATCGTATAGTTAAACTCCCGTAATCAGGTACACAGCCAAATGGCGCATTTGGGCAGGGCTGGTAACAGGTTTTACGGGTCTCTAGGCTCACCTAAATTACTGCCCCCCCTACAAAAAGAAAGTACGAAAATCCGCCGCTTATACGAATCGGTCTTTTTTCGAATAAAGAACATAATGTTAATTGTCGTTTAATTGAATCAGTACCACCCCTTCTAATTGAAATAGATTCTACTTTATAATAAACACGGTTCATTTGAAAGGTGGTTATTAAACTTTCTTCGAATCTTGCCATAAAATTATTTTACTCGAATATTCTGAATTTTTACATTTTACCCGCTTAACAATTCTCTGTCGCATTTACAAACAAAAAAATGAAAATTTCAGCTGATTTCAATCAGGTAGTAAATAATTAAGAAACGTGTCCCTTACCCTATAAATGTGATACATCTTTGATTATAATCAATTACTACCTGATGACCAACTTTTCATAATTTTCACATACCAAAAATTTTTTTGAAACACCAGTTTTGACTGTGTTCTATAAGCATATGATTTTTTCGAATATTAATTTCATGTCTCATATTTCACATATAAAAACTATTAAAATGTATAAAAGTCGCAATGTGTTTGGGATGGTTAACACAATATTCATTGAGAAAAAATAAGTATTAAAGACAGGCGATATCAATAAAAATCAATTTATCATTTAGAGGTAAATTCATTTTTACTTTCTTCTATCTTTACAAGAAGAAAGTATTGGATTCATGAAAATTTTCGACTTCCGGTTTTCGACGGATTTATTCGTTTTCGAAGGTCCTGTCTGTCTGTATGTGACACACATTTTGTGGGCGCTCTATCTGAAGAATTATTGCACGAAATTTAATAAAACTTTAGATTCAGTTAGTCCCTAATATAAATTGGTGCTGATTAGTTTTTGGTGAAAATCGCCCGACAGGTGGCGCTGCTATGCTGCATTTTTCGCGATTTCCGCAATAGCTCTATCTCAAGAACTAATGCACTTATTTCCATGAAACTTCAGGTTCAGTTAGACCCTGACATAAATAGATGCTGATTACGTTTCGGTGTAGATATCCCAACAGGTGGCGCTGCTATGCCATTTTTTCTCGATTTTTCAATAGCTATATCTCAAGAACTAATGCACGAAATATAATAAAACTTTATATTCAGTTAGTCCCCAATATAAATTGGCGCTGATTAGTTTTTGGGGAAAATCGCCCGACAGGTGGCTCTGCTATACTGCATTTTTCGTGATTTCCGCAGTAGCTCTATCTCAAGAACTAATGCACTTATTTCCATCAAACTTCAGGTTCAGTTAGACCTTGACATAAATAGATGCTGCTTACGTTTTAGTGTAAATAGCCCAACAGGTGGTGCTGGTATGTTACTTTTATCATTAGTATCACGATAACTATATCTCAAGTACTAATGCACGGATTTTCATCAAACTTCAGATTCAGTTAGACGTTGACTAAGGTATTGGTCTAAATCTACCAACAGGTGGCGCTGTTTTCCTACAATTTGCAGGATTTACACGATTTTAGCAATACTCATATCTCAAGGACTCATGCACGGAATTTAATAAAACATTAGATTCAGTTAGACCTTGATATAAATTGGTGCTGATTCTTTTTAGTGTATGCGAAATCTGTGCGAGATAGAAGAAAGTTTTGGGATTGGCACATCCAACTAGTTATTTAGAGGTATTTAGAGGTATTATTTAGAGGTAACATCCAAAGTTAAAATTTACTCTAGATTCTAAATACAGGGATGAGATTTCTCCTACTTTTTGAATACCAGTATAATCTTAGAGAAAATACTGTTCTGTTAAATCGCAGAATGTTCCGTCTAAATAAAAAAACATTTTCTCTAAGATTATACTGGTATACAAAAAGTCGGAGGAGTCTCATGCCTGTAAATATGAAGAAAAATACTGTTTTAGCATTGGAAATTAAAAATCCTTTTACTTTTTCAACTCAACATGGAGACGCCAACCTCAAACTTATTTTTTAATATAATTTTAAGGAAGACTTATTTTCCAGTTGAATGCTTATTTTAGTTTTTCTCCGATAAAAATATATGCGTGGAGGATACTAATTTTTTTTAACTAATTGTGTATATGACACATAAAGCATAACAACATATGAATATACGAGGGGCAGTCGGAAAATAAGTTCCCCCTGCCGACTGTGGACAGAAGTGTTTATGAAAGACAAAAAATGTAATGAGACATTAAAGATAAAACATAACTTTATTTTTCCACATAAGTACCAAGTACATTGAGACATTTGTCATACCGCTTTATAAGCTTCAAAAAGCCTTCCAGGAAAAAATCAGGGCTTTGCATACGGACGAAGCGTTGAACGGCTATGGGTGAAAGACGACACAGCAGGTGAACGCGAACGTGCAAGACACCGATACACCATTGGGTAGAGGTCGACCGCGATCAAACAGATGGTGCTGTTGCAGTGCCTGCGTATGTGGCGCTATTGACTGCAACAGCGCCATCTTCGCAGGCTGGAGGGCTTTTGGAAGCTTATAAAGCTGTATGACAAATGTCTCAATGTACTTGGTACTTATGTGGAAAAATAAAGTCATGTTTTATCTTTAATGTCTCATTACATTTTTTGTCTTTCATAGACAACCCTGTCCACAGTCGCCAGGGGGAACTTATTTTCCGACTGCCCCTCGTAACATACACGGTTAGTTTGGTTAGGGGTGTTACGGTCATATTTTGCACACCTTGGCTAAATAGACTGGGATTTTGAGTCTATTATGTTTTAAAAGTTTGACTCTGAATCAAACACCAGAAAACGCTGCAAGATTGCATACCATATTCTACAGTAAGCACCTTGTAGTGCACCTCAGTCAGTGATATGAATCAATTTGAGTATGTTTAAAATAATGTAACATCAGTGAAATAAGTCGCAAACGACTTTCCCCCATAGATCGTAATGGAATGGAATTCTTTTGACTGTACCTGTAAACGAACCATAAATGCTACATACTTCATATTCAATACCAAATATGGCATAGTAAACCCCAATAACGTATATCAATTTCATGGCAATCCGAGTACATTTACGCGAGTTAGAACACGGAAAGATGGCAGACAGACAGACCAAATTGATAAACACTTTTCAACTACGTTGGAAAGTGATAAAAAAGAATATTGGCAAATAAATACAACTATTATTACATAATAAAAAGTATAAAATTTTACAAAACGTTATCCGTATAAAGCAGTTATATGGACTATGCAAGCAATACGTATGTATTTTAATTATATTTCCTAACTAAATGTTTAAATAATGGCAGCAGTTTAACAAAAGATATGTTTCGAACATAAATATTTTTCATTACGTCTCTTTAAATTACGTTTCTCATTCCACCTGTTTGAACGATCGAATCTAATGAACATATTATTTTTCTATTTATTTTTTACATTCTTTGATAGCACTAAAGTTTATTTTTCTTCTTTGTTTTAGGTTGTTGTTACCATGGTGACGAAGCCCGTCCCATCTCAGTTTCGCACGTCAGTCCTGTCACTTGTCACGTGATTTCTGAGAAAATTCATCGACGTCACGTAACCAAGGCCTGCAGTTGCAAATGCTGGATTTGGTAATTGCTTTAAATATTGTCTTGGTTTCCGTTTACCTTTGACAAAATCTTCATCAATCATTCAAAAGATTTAAACAGTAGTTTTTCAAAGGAGAATGTAGTCATTTTAGGAGATTTAGGAGATTTCGGATAATGAAATAATTTTAATATTTGAAGCAATGAAGAGAAATGGATTTTTTGAAAGCGTTATTTGTAAAACCATGGTTATCTGGCCTTTGTTTACTATACCAAAAATGGTGAAAACACAATGAGCACTTTGTTTCTTAAATCATAAAAATTTCGTAAAAACAAATAAAAATTCATCAAAAAAGCAAACAATGATAGAGGATATCGCCATTCACATAAAAGAAGTCTGATTTTGTTTAACCCTTAGAGGGCCAAAGTACTTCTATTAGTGAAATACTGAAATGATTGAGTGACACTAGAATTTATAAGCATATTTATTTGAAAATAAGTAAAAGCTTTTCTTCACGTACTTAATAAACGGAAAATTTTCATTCAAAAATTCTGGTGCCAAATGGGCATTTAGAGATTAAAATCAAGTGCTCCAAAAATAAACTACCGCCCTTATTTAAATAAATCATTCACATGTGTAAATGTCATTAAAAAAGCAAACAACGATAAAGGATGGCAACATTTACGAAAATGATACCTGATTTGTTTTTTAAATGTACACTTGGCTTGTTTTATAACAAACATATAGATCCACCGTCATGGGGATGCTACATTGAATAATCGTTAATTGTAATAATTTAAGTAATCATTAACATATATAAAATTTCAGTTCTTTAGGTAGATTTCGTAAGAAATACTACCTATTTTACATTCTCCCCTAAGTTGCAATTTCTGGAAAATTTTTGCAGATCTACGCAGATCATGACTCCCAGAACCCAACACCACCCCAGTTCAAAACTTTATATATCTGTTTATCTATCCAGCCATCTATCTATATCACTTTTTTATGGACACGATAACTTCAATAATTCTGCACAAATCTCTTCCAAAGTGATACATAAAATCAAGGAGCTTAAAATCTCGGTCAAGTTCGTTAATGGGCAAAATCGAACCAAGGGGGTGGGGGGTGCAAATAGGGGGCTTTTTGTGAAAACAGATAAAACCCCATAACCCCATAATCCGTTTAAAGTTATTATTACTTCTAGGAAAATGTCCAAAAATTAATGTATGACAGTTTTTTGATATCATTAAAAATTACCTCAAGGGGGGGGGGGGAGGGGATAAATTGGGATTTAAGAAGGAAAAAAATCATAACTTTGTTAATTCACAAGATATCAAATCCGCTTAAATTTATTATAAATCCTCTTAATATTATCAACAACTTTTTTATTGACAAGTTTTTTATAGAAACAACCCTTACAGAAAAAAAATTAAATTAAAAAAATCCCTGCAGGCTCCGCCTATAGATACCGTTAGATTTTGAAGTGGGTGGTCCCAACTGCCGCATCATGGCAAAAATGTCATTTCTTCTGCAATTCCCACTAAACAGGTGCCCCACGGTCTGCGTCTTCGATATCTACCTGTGCCTGTAGGTTGAGCCATCAGGGATTTTTTTCTTTACAATTCCTTAGATACGAAAAAATTCCTACTTTGTACCGTAATTTCCGGCGTATAATCCGCAGCTCAAAGAGTCGTTTTTCGACCCAGAAATATTATTTTATAAAATGTAACTTAAAAAATCGCTGTAAGTATTTAACTACAATTATTGAATAAAATTTCTGGGTCGAAAAACGACTCTTTGAGCTGCGGATTATACGCCGGAAATTACGGTACTCACGCAGAGATGAAACTTCTGCGCACCAGTGGGCCAATCGACACCAGTAAATGTTAATAGTTATTCTTCTCCTTATACAAAAGGGATGCATTTTTTTTCTTTTGGCTATAAGAATTTTTTATTTGTGTGTTGATGAGAAAACTTTGCCTTTTAAAGGTGATATCTTTCAACGGAAAAAAAATAATAAGTTCATACCTTAGCATTTCCTTCGAAAGGCGGTGGTATATTACTTATATCACCGTTACGTTATTATTATTGTTTATTAATTTTAATCTCCGATTGTCAAACTTGTACCAGGATTTTTTAATAGAATTTTGCTGTTGTTAAATACGTGACGGAAAGCAATTATTATTTTTTCAAATCAATTTGTTTGTAAATTCAGGTGGCTGTCAATCATTTCGAGATTTTAGCGACAGAATTATTTTGACCCTGAAAGGGTTAATTAAAAATGAATGACGAAAAATCTACACATCACGTTGTTTCAGATCAAGGCATCACCCCCTGAATACTAGGCCTGCGCGCTGAAAAAAATGGCGGCTGCCGCAGGCGGAATCGTTTACACGGTCCCTCGAACTTCAACACCAATAATATCTAAAAGTTATCTTTGACTTATTTGATCTCCGAAAAACAAGGCGAATAAAACTTTTTAGAAATTATTGGTGTGGAATTCCGAGGGAACGTTCAAACGCTGAAAAACAAATCGGACTGCGACAGCCGCCATTGTTGTCAGCGCTCTGGCATAGTATTCAGGGGGCGGTGATCAAGGACTAACATACAAGATAGGACACTCTCATAGAGCATAATGGTCATGCGGTGCCCCTGTAGTGCAGGGGTGCAAAAATCTAGGCGCCAATGGGCTAATTCCCACCACTAAATTTTATTAGTATTCTTAGTCAAATCTTATTAGTATACTTCGCCTAAATTTTATCAGTATTCTTATAGGCGAAGAATACTAAAAATTTAGTGGTGGGAATCGGCCCATTGGCGCCTAGATTTTTGCACCCCTGCTGTAGTGGCAAAAATGAAAAAAACTTCTCATACACGGAATATTTCTGCTTTAAAACGTCTTTCTTACCGTAATTTCCAGCGTATAATCCGCAGCTCAAAGAGACGTTTTTCAACCCAGAAATTTTATTCAATAATTGTAGTTAAATATTTACAGCGATCTTTTAAGTTACACTTTATAAAATAATATTTCTGGGTCGAAAAACGACTCTTTGAGCTGCGGATTATACGCCGGAAATTACGGTATTATGATTTTTCTTTTCTTAAATGCTGCATGTTTATGTTTTCAACTTTGTAGGAAACGCCCAAAAACTATATTTTAAATTGATATTTGAATGCAGACAAGATTCTGCCTGACATATTTTTAAATGTTTAGACAAACTGAAAAAAGTTCTAAAAAGAACTGTTGCTACAATGATAATAAAAAAAAGAATAAAAATAAAGTCGTTTAAACAGAAACTTTAAACAATGCACCAATGATCAAATTGAAGAGAATAATCTTCCTCGAAGACATAAGAATAGATATTAAAAACATCGAACGTAAACAGATTTCATATACATAGTTCAATTTGCCACTAGTGACGAGAGTATTGCCGCCATTACAGATTTTCTGTAATTGTCACATATTGTATGTTAATCCATGCTTGACATAACCAGAAATTACGTCAAGATTTGAGATCTTTCAGAAAATAAAGCAGAAGCTACTTTTCAACGTTAATTTTTCAAATTCTTCTCTTTCTAACATCATGGAATTGAAGCCTCATCTACACTGTCTCTCCGTAAAGGCTCTCACATCGAGAGTCAAATGGCCTTAGCTACCAACATTTACTCTTTTCGATCACCTGTGTTACCAGCTCTGTTCCAGAAGTAAAAAAATTGGAGTGCAGACTGTCATAGAACAGTTCATACCGTGAATTACCAAACCTATGCAATAAATTACTCAAGCAACAAATTTAAATTTGGAGCAAAGAATACATCTTAAAAGATAGCGTACTGCTTCAATTTTTTCTATATCTTCAAAATAGGATGATTTTGGGGAAATTTCAATACTCAGTTATTAAAATTGTAGTAACTCCTCTATACCGACCCGATAAAAGATGGTGAGTGGTAGCGAGATCGGATCGTTGGCACAGAGAATTTCTCGCATAAATTAGAAAATAGAATTTTATTGTATAACAATGTTAATTCTAATGAAAAATATATACAAGACGTCAATACAGCATTTAATTATTTTCCGTGAGTCAATCGCTAATAAATTAATGTTCTCTTGACTCTGAGTGCAGCTCGATCAATCAAAAGTCTCAGGAAATTACTGTCTGTCGTAACTTCTAAAGAAAGTTCATTCGGAACAGGGCTCATCCGTTCCTTCTCTTCGGAAAAATATACTAAATCACGATGCTTCAGAGTTAAAGAACTCTCACTATCGCACTTGTCGTGCTTTTTCACTTCGCTGTGATTTTCACCTGATACCTGCCGTATCAATTAAATAGAGGTCAGACCTCACTATTTCCAGAGAGTCACCACTCTCGTCCAGATCTATTCAAAAACTGTCCTCTCTCACTTTTTCATTCTCGCAGGAGAACTTCTTCTAGGGGCGGGGATTTTGTCGAGGCGGACCCCTCGAAACTCTCCAGCCTCTCAGTAGCCTTGAGATCCCTCTGTTTCGTTTTCACTAAGTCCGTCATTGGACGTTCTAAGACAAAGGGCAAAGTTTCGGGCGCAAACCTAAAAATCGTGTGCAGAGATCGCTTCTCTCGCAGATGAACTCTATCCCACGAACTCGGCAAGGATCAAAGCATAAGACCCCTCTTTGGGTAACGCCTTGCCACTACATCACTGTCCGAACTTTCCGCTCACAGTACAATAGAATTCGGCGTCTGCTAGTCTTCAAGGCAAAAATAGCGAGGGAAGTATATGCAGTTAAGTGTACTCACAGGAAATGCTAGAATGACACATCGCGCACCTGGATGAGGAGGCCCAATTCTTTACAACACCCCCTCCTCAAACGATTCTTAAGGGTGAAACACTAAGAATCTCTAAGAGTCGGATAAAGAATTGCAAGCTCAAATTACATCAGAGTGGCAAGAAATAAAACATACATGAATAAGATAATACTACCTTCCTTTTTTTT
Source organism: Maratus michaelseni (assembly GCA_963931845.1). Classification (NCBI taxonomy): domain Eukaryota; kingdom Metazoa; phylum Arthropoda; class Arachnida; order Araneae; family Salticidae; genus Maratus; species Maratus michaelseni. The sequence continues at coordinate 223,423,065 of OZ007595.1, forward strand.
TGCGCGCTCTGATAAGAAATCATGAACATATAATGAAATAAAACACAGTGAAATAAAAAATAAAAAATCTTAAAATAATTATATACAAAAGTTTATCAAGAAATCTCCTTAAACTCGACTCAGACAATCAACATGCGGAATGTCTTTGCCTGCGCGATGAGAAATGGCATAATTATAAGGTTGCAGAGCTAAGGACCACCTTAATAATCTGGGATTATTTCCAGAATTTCTTTTTAGAAACACCAAGGGATTGTGATCGGTTTCGATAGAAAAGTTTTGTCCATCAATATAATGCCTTAACTTTTTTATCGCAAAAATAATCCCTGCACACTCTCTTTCAGTGGCGCAGAAACTTTTCTCACTATCAGTAAATTTTCGACTTAAATATATTATGGGGTGCTCTTCCGATCCCTTTCTTTGAGCCAAAACCACGCCAATACCTAAGTCACTAGCATCAGTTTGTACTATGAATTCTTTCTGAAAATTAGGAGCGTAAAGCACCGGTTCTTCAGTAAGTTTCATTTTCAAAGTCTCAAAGGCTTTTCCCATTTCGTCGCTCCATGCAATCTTTTCTTTTTTATTTTTCCCTTTAAGCGCCCTAGTTAATGGTTCTACAATCACTGCATAATCTTTTATGTACCGGGAATAATATCCAGCCATTCCCAAATATCCACGAATTTCAGTTTTCGATTTCGGAACCGGTAATTCCTTAATTGCCTTTACTTTCGCCTCAGCTGGCCTCCGTCTGCCCTTTCCTACAATATGCCCAAGATATTTTACGGTTTTCTGAGCGAACTTGCATTTCGCCAATTTGATTTTTAGTTTCGCGTCATTAACCCTTTTTAATACTATTTCTAGATGACGCATATTGTCCTCCCAACTATCTGAAAAAATCGCCATATCATCTAGATACGGTAAACAGAAATTCTTAAGTGCGTTTATTTCCCGCGTTAAGATATCTGCTAACTCCACCCGTTTTCTGTAAGGCTTTACTAAACTCACGTGAGAAGTCTGAGATTTTTGTCGCCTCCCAGGAACATTCACAATATAATTTGTTTCCGAGATTTTCGATTCAATTTTTCCCGGCCCTATCCGTCTATCTGACATTTTAATTGGCTTTCTGGTAGTTAAAACTAAAACCTCATCTTTCACATTAAGCTTCCGTTTTACCGCCTTTCTGTCAAACCAAAATTTCCTCTTTTCTCGTTTTTCTGACACATTTTCAACGGCTAAAACTCGACCTCTTTTTAACCTGTTCGTGAGATTAAACACACATCCCTTCACGAATTTATTTTCCTCCGTTTCTCTTATCCATTCTCCAAATACTAACGCTTTCAACAGCTTTCTAACTTTTCGATGCCAACATGCAATACTATCGCTTATCGAATCTCTCATCTTAACACAGAACCGTTTTAGAAATGCGGTCGCTAAATCATTCATCAAACTTCTCCCGAAGTCAAAGTATCCTGACACATTTCCTTTAACTTTCCCTTTCCCTAAGTGTAATGCACTTTTTCAAGGCACGCGCCAAAAATATCTGCCTGATAAGGCAATGGGAAAAGCACCTGCTTCCCCACATTCACGCGATTGTCTCTGGCTTTTGCCACTATCAAAGAATCTCCCGCATTACAATGCGATACTACACCTTCCGTTTTTTTACTAATCCCTTTGAGAGATTGATCTCTGTCTAAATCAATTTGACTATCCTTCCCTCCAATTTCTGCTAAGATCGAAGATCCCTCACATGTCGACAAAGGCGATAATCCCTTATCCACACTAACCAATTCAATAGGGCTTTCTAGATTTTCACCCTCTAGTTTTGAATTCAACGCTTCCGCTTCACTGCACTCGCGAAAAATTCCCCCTTCTCTTTCTTTTACTGAATTCAAAGTTTCCGTTTCAACATTCCCGCTAGAAATATCCTCTTCTTTTTCTTCCTCGGAAATCAAAGTTTCCGCTTCAACATTCTCGCTAGAAATTTATTTTTCCCCCTCGGAAATCATAATTTGTTTATTTACCGGATTCGGAGCTGGGCCACCCTTTTCTCTCGTTTGAGCTCGTGTCAAAACTGCATTCATCAATTCGGGTTTTTTCTTCGCCTGTTCTAACAATTTTTGAGTGTGATTACCCAACAAATAGTAAAACATATCTGAATCTTTATTGTTAACTCCCGCTTTCGTTTCAATAACCCCCACGCTTTCAATTTCTAAAGTGACCTCTGCTATAGGTAAACAGTATAATTTACTGTCCAGCGGAGTTTTAATCCATACGTGATCTCCATTCAATTTATCTTGACTGACCAAGTCGTATGCGATGATATCAATTTCACTCCCATTGTCAGTTAAGGCAGTTGTCTGAATTCCATTCACTAACACTTTACTCAAATAAGGGGAGAAGGTTTCTTCAAGTGTCGGCTTACTTATTAAGTGACCGACCCGAGCAACATCTTTCTTTTTAATTTCCGGACAATCTACCTTGTAGTGACCGCTTTGAAAACACGCGTAACACTTGACTTCTCGCCTTTTTTCGTAAACTCTTTCCTTTTCTTTATGATCATCGCGATCCCTCCAGTTAAAGTTAGTCTCCGGATTTCTGTTACCGTTTCGCCCATTTTCAAAAGTCCTGGGTCTTTCAAATTTCTTCTCTAAAGGGAGTTTCGTATTCCAAGTTTTTTTTGACGGGCGCTTGATTGCCTCGTACGCATCTAAAAGCCTCACTAACTCTTCGGGATCTTTAATCTCCGCCCAGTTATCTATAAAATGTTCGCGCATTTCTGGAGACGCCCTCCGTTTGATCTGGTTCGTGACAAGCAAATTTTTCAATCCTTCAAAATCCGAAACTTGTAAGCATGACAGCCATCCTTCTAAAAAACTATTAAGTTCAAAGATCAGGTCCTTCCAAACTGAATTAGGATTTCGGGGATGCTGACTAAATTTTTGTCGGTATGTCTCTGCATTCAAACGATAGCGTTCTAAGAGTTTTTCTTTCACATATTGAAAATCATCAATTTTATCTTCGGGTTCTCTTAAAATTAACTCGGCCATTCCCACAGGTAATAATGATAGTAAATTCGTCACCAACTCATCCGAATTTAGATTACATTTTTTTGCCTGTCTCTCGAATAAATTCAAAAACAACGAAATATCCGAATTCTTTTCATCAAAGCGATGCATAATTGTTTTTAGGGGTAAATGATTCGTTCTAACGGAGATGCTACTAGATGCGGTACTCCGGTCATCTGACTCTTGCGTCGCTTTTAACCTAGCTAACTCATGTTCCCGCTCTTTTTCTTCCTTATCTGCCAATAATTTATTTTCCCTATCTTTTTCTATGAGTTTAATCTGCGCTAAGGCTAGCTCTTTATCAAATCCTTCTGACGACTCTATTTTTTTTATAATTTTCGATACAGTATCATTTTCCTCTAAAATGACCTCAAATTCGTAAGCTAACGTTTGCAAATCAGCTTTCCTGAAATATTTAAGCTCCGACATTTTTAAAGTTTAAAATTAGAAATTATCTTTCCCACAATTATAAAACAATACAATAAGATTAAATGTAATTTCTACCAAGTGCACTAAAATAATACTGAAATATACACTCATTAAAAGTACGCATAACAATAATATATAAGAAATATGCAACATATAAAAATAAGCAACCCTATCCTATCGTCCACATTCACCTTGGTATTTGGTTATAAAATACATATGGGATAAATTCTACACAAAACAAAAATTTCAAATTCAAAAAGTACAGTAAAAATATTTTAAATTGCAAAAGTCTCATTCAATTCCTTTTTTTTTTTTAAATCAATGGTGATCTTAATCTCTGCATCCACTCTTAAAAAATTTAGAATAATTCACAAAAAACATATAAAATCAGCTCTGTTATCGTAAAATATGAAATGCGTTCGATACTTTTTTTTTTTCAATGAACTCTCATTTATAGATTCAGCTAAAATTTTGTAACACTGCACAACTCTCAGTTTGCATTAAATTAATTCAACAATAATTTAATTTTAACTACAAAATTTGTCTATTAAATAAGTTACAGTAATCTCGGAAGTATCTCATAATACTTTTTTTTTTCTACCGGAAAAATTTCTCAAAAATTTACTCTCACAAAAATAAACATACAACTTTTTTTTTTAAGCCTACAACACCTGTACAAACACTAATAACAATTAAAGCCACTCTGAGTATAAAAAGAGCTTACCTCCATTACTAAGAGTCTTTCAGGGCGTCAGAAGCACAGACAGGGGTCTCAGTCACACTTTTCGGATGGGGACTCTTCCGGATGGGGGAACACTCTCCAGAATTCTTTATAGATTTCTCTTTCTGATGGGGGAACACTCTCCAGAATTCTTGGTAGATTTCTCTTTCTGATGCTGTGTTGATCCACAGGGGCGTCTAAGGAGACTCAGGTCACAAGTCACAAGGAGACTCTTTCTTGGAGCACTTTGATGATTTAAATTTCAGAGTCCACTCTTTCTCTTTACAGAATGTCATTAATTTTTGCTAATTAATCCATCACCGCAAGCCACCAGTTGTAGTAACTCCTCTATACCGACCCGATAAAAGATGGTGAGTGGTAGCGAGCTCGGATCGTTGGCACAGAGAATTTCTCGCATAAATTAGAAAATAGAATTTTATTGTATAACAATGTTAATTCTAATGAAAAATATATACAAGAAGTCAATACAGCATTTAATTATTTTCCGTGAGTCAATCGCTAATAAATTAATGTTCTCTTGACTCTGAGTGCAGCTCGATCAATCAAAAGTCTCAGGAAATTACTGTCTGTCGTAACTTCTAAAGAAAGTTCATTCGGAACAGGGCTCGTCCGTTCCTTCTCTTCGGAAAAATATACTAAATCACGATGCTTCAGAGTTAAAGAACTCTCACTATCGCACTTGTCGTGCTTTTTCACTTCGCTGTGATTTTCACCTGATACCTGCCGTATCAATTAAATAGAGGTCAGACCTCACTATTTCCAGAGAGTCACCACTCTCGTCCAGATCTATTCAAAAACTGTCCTCTCTCACTTTTTCATTCTCGCAGGAGAACTTCTTCTAGGGGCGGGGATTTTGTCGAGGCGGACCCCTCGAAACTCTCCAGCCTCTCAGTAGCCTTGATATCCCTCTGTTTCGTTTTCACTAAGTCCGTCATTGGACGTTCTAAGACAAAGGGCAAAGTTTCGGGCGCAAACCTAAAAATCGTGTGCAGAGATCGCTTCTCTCGCAGATGAACTCTATCCCACGAACTCGGCAAGGATCAAAGCATAAGACCCCTCTTTGGGTAACGCCTTGCCACTACATCACTGTCCGAACTTTCCGCTCACAGTACAATAGAATTCGGCGTCTGCTAGTCTTCAAGGCAAAAATAGCGAGGGAAGGTATGCAGTTAAGTGTACTCACAGGAAATGCTAGAATGACACATCGCGCACCTGGATGAGGAGGCCCAATTCTTTACAAAATAAACACATAAAGTGAAAATAATATATATATATATATAACAACTCCCACATGAGGAAAAAACAACTCCCACATGACGAGATGTTCCTAAAGCCCTGTGGCTTGACTATAAATCATTACATGATATTAATCGATCTTAAAACAGCTAATTTAGAAAACTAAGAATTATAAACACCTGATAACCGTTTTTTCAGCGCTTGGAAATAAGACAAAATTCTGCCCCCGAGGTCAGTGTTTTCGCTTTTTGCTAGACGCGCGGATGACGACAGATCTCGAAGTAATGCGGACACGAACCAATCGGTGAGAGGCGAATATTGGAAGCTGGACGGCTAAGCGAATGACGCGAGGGGAGAGGTTTTAAGGAGAAAGAATCCCAGATTTAGTAACGCAGTTTTTTTTAAGTAAAAAAATGTAGCACACGAAGCCAGCTCCGTGAAATAAAAATAACAAAATGATTTTTAAAAACATTCGAAACGAAAAACTAACACCCATTAGAGTATTATAGATTGAATAGTTGATAAAAGTTTATTAATTGACTTAAAGTTTTATATTAACACGTTCACTACCGGGTTAAAATTACCGGATTTTTATTTTATTTAGAAGTTTGAATTCACACCAGAAAATACTAATAGCAATACAGTGAACTCTCACTTATGAGCCGGACAAGGGACTAACAGAAAAAAGCGCATAAGTGAGAGAGACGCATAAATGAAAAAGGGACATTCAAATTCTAAAACGCAGCATAAATTGTAATGAGAGCATGAATAAGAATGTTTCTATAGATTATATTTTGATATTTATAATGATTTGGTAACTACTGTAACTATACAAAAAAAATAATAATACATAATAAAACAGAAAGTGTAACATACCTAATAATAATTTATTTCTTTTCAAAATAATCCATAATAGATGTTTGTTTTTGTTGTTGCCGATGAATTTGTGAAACAGTTTTTACAAGTTCATCCAAATAAGAAAAGGGAGTTTCAGCAGCTGAATTAAATTGCAAATAGTCCCGAATAGTGTCCAAAGCTTCTAACTCTTTCGTATGTTTTGGAGGAACTTTTGCATCATCTCCATCTCCATCACCATCAGCCATTTCATTAGCGATGTCTTCAATATCTCTTAATTCGGTTGTTACTAAATTATCATCAATATCAACAAATCCATTAAAATAAACAAGTCCATCAGATGCAATTTGCCATTCGTCATCAGTGAGACCTATATCACAATCTTCTTCATTTTCGTTAATTTGATCACAACATTCATATTCATCAGGAAATAAAAATCCCTTTCATAGCATCAAGAATTGAAATTTTTACATCGACTGCAGCTGAATTGACTGTTTCTAATTCGGCAAGATATCGACGAATCAAAGTTTTCCTATAATGCACTTTTAAGCAACGGATTACACTTAAATGTAAAGACTGTAGCTTACTCGTACAGTTTTCGGGAAAAAACATTACTTTTATATGATCAAAATTTGACAGATCTCGTGGATGAGCAGAACATTGATCCATAAATAGGATAACTTTTCTTTTTTCTTTTTCCTTTTTTTTTGTCAAATTTATGAAGAAAATCTAAAAAAATATTAGACGTCATCCATGCTGCACGATTGTTAAAGTACTCACATGGAAGCCGTTTTATGTTTTTAAAACAGCCAGGTTTTTTTGTTTTCCCAATGATTAAAGGGGGTTAATTTTTCGGATCCATCTGCATTACAGCATAACAAAACAGTTAATCTTTCTTTACTGCGTTTTCCACCGTGACAGGGTTTCCCTTTAATTGCCAATGTTTTTTTAGGCATCATCTTGAAAAACAAGTCAGTCTCATCACAATTAAAAATGTCTTTAGGTTTGTATCTTTTCACTAAAGATGGCAAGTCCTCTTTCCATTGCTCTACAGCTTTTTCGTCAACACTAGCACTTTCTCCAGATAGAGTACGAAATTCTAAGCCGTGCCGAATCTTGAATTTCCCCACCCATCCGTGTGATGCACCAAAGTTTTCAATTTTCAAAGTCTCTGAGAGATGAATAGTTTCCTGCCTGAGAAGCTCAATGTTAACCGGAATGTTAGAGGCACGGGCTTCTTTAAACCATTCTAACAAAACACTTTCTAATTCTTGAAACTTTCCTCCTTGAATTCGGCTTCTCTTCGAGGACTGAATTCCGCATTCTCGTTGAGCAGTTAGAATTGCTTCCTTTTTTTTTTTAAATTCCTTTTAACCCCTTAATCGTCGCCCCCGATAAGCATAGGCTACTTTTAAAAAATTCAGATTGCTTGATTGCCACCAATTTTTTTAAGTAAAAATATTCGGATTACTTAATGGCAGATAAAATAGTACGAGCGTAAAGACAATTACACTATTTTAAAAAACTGGTGGGAATGAAACAATCTGAATTTTAAATAAGTAGCCTACACTGCCTGTTAATGTATCGGGCGAGACGATTAACCCCTTGAGGGGCACCGGTATATAATATATACCACTTTTTAATATATAACTTAGCCACCAGTATTATTAAATAAAACTATTTATTATTTCTTTTTGAAGATTGAAAAGATAAAAACTCATTGTTTAAATTTACTGGTGTCAAAACATCGCAAAATGTAGCATTTTTAGAAGACGTGCATGCCCTCCAAGGGGTTAAGGGGTTAAAGTTGACTCGGGAATTTGAAAATGATCAGCTAAAGCTTTTTTAGTAGTTGATAGATTTTCTTCACTTTTTTAATAACGTTCACTTTGAAAGTCAAGCACAATTTCTTTCGTTTTGCCATTTCATTGAGAGACAAATTTTAAATGTTGCACGTCTGTCTCATGATAAAGCGATAAAACGCGTTGAAGAAAAGAAGGTGTGGGATTGGACAAAAGAAGGGAGAATTTAACAATGAGTTAAACATTGGAAGCGAGACAAGCGTATTACATCGAACTTGAACTAAAGTCTCCCTTTTGTAAGACGTCCAGGACTTCTCCAGTATGTCATATGAAAGACGCGGCGTAATCGCAAGAAAGCGTTGACTGACCAGATCAAAAAGAGTGAAAACGGATAGATAGTGTACTCTAAGCAGAAAATCTTTGACGTTATCCATGCTGCAGATAAGATTGTTTGATTACTGTTTCGTCACTAAACAGACCACCCCTTTTTTATTTACCGAGATAAGGGAAGATGTATGACCTCTTTCTCTTATAAACAGCATTAGAAATGGGGATAGGACTAGCCTCTGGGCAATAGCAATAGTACACGTCTTTTCCTTCAAGATGAATGGATTTTCAATGTGGGTGGTGTAACAGATAAGATACCCATTCGAAATTTGTTTACTGAAAGAATATCTTTCTAAAAACAACAGAGGTAGAAAGGGTACATTGAGAATTGAGGAAAATAAACTATTGCACTGTATCGGGCAACACATTTTGCTATTGTAAAAAAAAAAAAAAATGGCGCATAAGTGAAATATTTATTTTTACAGCGATGCATAAACGAGTGATGATTATCATTATTTTCCTATATAATTAAGCCGGGACCACTGAAAATCGTCGTATAAATGAAAAAGACGCATAAAAGAGGTGGTGTATAAGTGAGAGTTCACTGTATTTACTTTATTTAATTATAGACATTTCGTGATTACATAAAATAAAAATCCTTCTTTCGAAATTTCCGTACGAATTCGCAATTTTAGATTGAAAACCCACGAGTATACTCGTGGTTGGCAGCGAATGGGTTAAAATTTTGAATAAGATAATTATTAATATACGCGTTTTGAATTTAAAGGGAAATTAAATAGAAATAGATATTATTACGAAATAGGAAAACAATGAATATGTCGGAATTTAGAATAATTTAAAGGGATATCTCGAAGTAAAATTTTTATATAACATATACATACATAAAATTATTTAATTTTTTTTTTTTCATTTTTCTTTTCATTCATTTTTTTATGTTGAAATAAATGTATTATTATTTGACTTAAAAATTACTTTGTTATATTCACAGGTGCAGAAATAGTACAAAATGCAGAAAATGGAGTGTGTTTGCAAAAACATATCTTCCGGTTCCACATATTAGAAAACAAAATCCCATTTACAGTTTCATAGTAAGTTTTTCGACTAATCGTGATTTGCTCTTTGTTATGAAACTTTATATTCTGTAGTTTTGTAACTCTAACAGACCTCATTTTACTTTATTCGGAATAGAATAAAATTTTGTTTTAAGCCTTTGTTGCATCGTATCAATTATATCGAACAAAGGTTTATTTTTTTCCTTTTACAAATTTAACCTCGATGATTAGTCATTTTGTTTTATTAACCCTTCTTTGCATTGTGATGGAAATTTCCATCACTGTTTATTTAACGTTTAATAAATAAATCAATTTCTTCGCCACCACTGTATTTATATAGAAATGTTAATGTGGTAAATTTCCCGTGAACTATGTTGCTGAATAAAGTTAAAAATCTATCTTAAGATTTCTGGTGTCTAATATTTAATATATGTATAAAAAAACAATTGTAAAAGAAAAACTCCTGCAAAGAAGGGTTAAAACATTCAACTGTTACTCGAAAATGTTCCTATCATAACAACGTTCCTATCATTAAATGTTCATATTATCATACATTAAAAAATTGTAGTGCAGCAGTTTCCATTTATATCGTGCCTCGATATACCGATTTTATTCATACCGCTTCTCCCAAAAACTACCCGACTAACATCTTTCTTAAAATTAACCTTTTGCACTCCACTATACGGTGAAATACCAAGTTTAACCCTTTCTGGCACAGACAAAGTCTGTTCATAAAATGAGAAACTGGTGACTGACACCGAAATTTACAAACGACTTTTTTAGACAATATGAACTCCTTATTTTAACACGTCAGCACACGCGCCCCTTTACATTACGTTACTATACGCGCGGGATAAATTTTACCCCAATGGGTTTTCTTGTGTCAATTTCCCCCCGGTTTGATTATAAACAAATTTTTTTATTTTGAAGTAAACTGTAAAACAATAACTGACATAATTTAACTTAAAATAAGAAGTTCTTTTATATTTAAAGAAAAAAAAACAAAATCTAGAATTAAGATTTTTTTTCTGCATATCATTACATACAAAGCTTTTACAATCCAAATTCAGCCATGAAAATACAAAAAAATATAAAACTGATATACAGAAACTGTATGTGCAAGAGTTGTTAACGTTTAAAAGAAGAATTATATTATTATTTGCATTGCATAAACATTTGCATTAACATTTTCCTATCATTATGGGTTACGTTATAACACGCGTGGGGTAAATTTCCTCCCACGTGACATTTTTATAACAAAAGAATGGAAAACTCACAACCGGAGGTAAATTCTTTTTGGCCACATCTTGATATATTTCAGCTTGAAAGGTACTATAAAGCTCAGAATGGTCACGTACGATTTTCGCACATTTTTAAGTAACAGTTGTGAGCTGGGGTAGATTTTATCCCAGCGCGTGTGCTGACGGGTTAAGCTTTCACTATCGAAACAAAATTTTTATAAACTATTCTTGATGCCGTTTGCAAGTTTGGAATTAAAATTAGGTGTGCCCGGAGTGGGACCACTGTGCCGGAATGTGTTAACCTGAAATGATTGATTGACACCAGAATTTAAAAACAAATTTATTTGGAAATTAGTAAAAACTTTTATTCACGTACTTAATAAAAGGAAATATTTCATTCCAAAATTCTGGTGTCAATCAATCATTTCAGGTTAAACTTAGTATGTTACCGTATAAGTGTCAGGGGAGTACAAAAGGTTAATTTATATTTCAACATTCTATACTATAAACACCGTAACCCACTGACATTTTGGCTGATGCAAAATTGTTACAATACATTACTTAAATGAGTCAATGGCCAATTGAATGTGTTACTTTTACTAATCAACGGTTGCTTGAACCATCCTATTATATATTCTTATTATCAACAGTTAATTAAAACCATGTAACTATGAATGAAGACGATTTGACACAGACTCAAAATGGTGAAGCTTCAACTGGAATTCGTTCCGCAGGATCTATTTCAAGCAGGATCAAGGCAAACTTCCACCAGTAAAATTTAATAGATCTTCCTTATTTCCTCTTTCATGTAAATTTTTTGTAATAACTAAGGCAAAAATATCTACTCGATTTTATTGGTGGATGTTCGCTCCTGTGGTTCCACCAAACAATCCTCCTGTCAATGTTAGTGATTTTGATTACCACCGGGACAAACTTCCATCTGTGCATTTGAATAGAAATTTTCAGCTTATTTAAACGCCTTATTTATGCAAAATTTCTATCATAAAAAAGGCAAAATTTTTATTCGCTTTCACTGGTGGATGTTTGTCCCGGCGTTAATCAGGCCATAATCCGATGTAAACAAACAACAGCCGCCCTCTTGTGGCTACATCCTCAGTTACTGCACTCGCAACAAGTACTAGACACTACGCATTCTATCTCCTCCTCTGTATTCATCGATCCATTATTAAAACAACCACTTATAAATGAATGATTATTGGATTAGTTGCTTGCATGAATGATCAATTGAATCAGCTGCTTATAAGAATTAAAGTTTAAAAGTTAATTGAATCATCTACTTGTATGTGCTACTGGTATCACTTTCTTATATGAATCAACAGTTAATTTAATCAACCTGTCATATAAATTTAAGATTAACTGAGTAATTCCCTTATACATATCAAATGCTAATTACATCGATTGTTTATATGGGATTAACAGTATACAGCAACTTATTATTGAATGCAACAGCGACTTATTATTGAATGTGTCTTTCATTCTATTTTTGAGATAATGCTATTTAATTTTTTTAACACGTTGAGTACCATGTGTACCTCCGGCGATCGCACTTTATTTTTATTAGAGTGCTATATGAGCCGCCGGCGGTCATATGTAACTCTAAATTTAAAGCATATTAATTTTGATGGCACTTCAGTAACATACATTACTGTTGTTCCATGGCACCTAGCTAAACAATTTTTTTTCTTGTGTTTGAAAGTAATTTCTAATCTTATATTTCGGATGAGTTATAGAAGGAATAAAAAACATATTTTGGTTACAAATAAAAAAATTTATTTTTTTACTTTCATCAGTCTTTTTACGTTTTCCATGAAAAAAAAAAAACTTGGATCTATTTTTATTGCTAATTTTGGTTATTACTAAAATAAAAACAATATTGGTACCGTTATAAATGAGGAAAAGAGAAAAAATCCTAAAATAAAATAAATAAAATAAAATAAAATAAAAAAATAACCTGCGTGACAGCCGGCGGTGCATAAAACACATTTTTTATATTTTTACTTACACTTGTAAACACTTGTTTTATTTACACTTTGTAATAAATATCACTAAAGTTATTAGTTTCCCGCTAAATATCATAACAGTGTGGCTACAGATCAGGGAATAACATAGTCCAAAAAAGGGTATGCATCAGTAATTTCTTATAAGAAAATTCGACTTATTTATCATTCAAATAAACAATATGAATTTTTCAAAACAAAATACTGGTGTTCCCTCTTTTTTCGACTGTGTTTTCCACGATCTGTCGCCACATTGAATAATGCAGAAATTGAACAATAGCGCAGCAGAGAATCAACTGACACCGTTAAATTTAAACTGTACTTTGTGTTATTTAAAAATAGTTTCAGCGATTTTTTTTTTTTTTTTAACCAGAAGATTACTATTACAGTTTAGAGGTGAGAATCGCCCAACTATTCCATCACTGAATAATCACATCCTATGAAAGCTTAATTCTTATATATGGTGGCACTCAACGTGTTAAATATGATGTTGTATCGATAGGTTCGTTATATTTTTTATAAGTTCGATATATGTATTCAGTAAATGTAATGAAACAAAAATCTTATGTTTAAATATTTTTTCAACCTGACATATTTGACAGGCTTATACATAATAAATACATATCGAAGATAATGAACAGACCTTTGATGCCGAAATTATTGCAGAAGTAAGACAGGAAAAATTATATTAACGGTACATGAAGAGATGATGTAAAACAATATCTCGATTATACATAAATTTTCATCTATTTTATCGCCAAATAAATGCAGAAAAAAAACGAAAATAGACATTCGTATGGAAATTATGTCTTTTTTAAATGCATTTAAAAAAATAAGCTCAGGGGGTTGTTGCGTAGTAAAATAGTGTCAAACTATTAAATTTTCAAAACTGAATTTTGATACCATATTTGGATTCTCTTGAAAATTTCACAATGGATACTAAATGAGAGGTCATTCTGTCAAGTAGTTTAAGAATTATGCAAGTTTAAAATTTTGAGCACAAAATGTTAAATTCATATTTAATCGTTACAAAACAGATTGCAATGAGAGTAATTTTTTAAGCATAACTCAAAAACTCCTCGGCGGAATGAGCTGTAATTTTTGGATTCGCATATTTGAAGCTTCTAGAAATCATTTTTTGTAAATAAATGTTTTACTTACAATTCTTATTTTGTTCAAAAATTAATTTCGAAATATATAACTTTTCGAAATTAATTTTCGAGGTAAAATATGAACCGTAACCGATATAGTTTATAACATAAATCGGTTTCTAGAAGCTTCAAATATACGAATCCAAAATATACTTTCGTTCCGCCAAGTAGTTTTTGAGTTACGCTTAAAAATCTACCCAAATTGCAACTTGCTTTGCAACTAAAATAATTTAATTTATTATTAGGAGATCGAAACTTCAGTTCCTAAACTACCTCACTGAATGACTTCTCGTTTGATTTCCTAAGGTAAAATTTTCTCGACAACGTACCAACAAACAAAAACAACATAGTAAATAGCAATCTAGAAGTGGCCAACACGGTAACTAAAGATATTTATTCAATACCGTTGCAGCCAAGACGATCAATAATTCTAACTAGTCGTTGGGGGCCACCGTAATACTTACCCATCATGTATATGTATAATGTAAAATATTAAAATAAAAATGTGTAAACTACTTATAAAATGCATTGATATTCAAATAAAATCGTGGCTTGATGACGTCATAAAAAGGCTCGACTACTGAATTGCTTGAAAGAGGTTTTTCCTTATAACTCCAAAAATAATAATCCTATTAACTAGCGGTTTATTGCATCTGATTAAGCGTCAAATTTCCAATTAAAATATATCTTTGAAGTGAAATTTGGATGAAATACAGGGTCATGAAAAATCGAAGAGTGTGGTAAATAGGATTACAAATATCTCGGCAACTCATTATCCGATCGACTTCATGTTTTATGCAAAATTTATGTTTTTTTATTGTCTTTTATATTTACTCCTTAAAATAAACAATTTCGAAAATTTTTATATACCTTTCATCAGAACGAATATTTCGAGAGTCCGAAAAAAAATGTTCCGGTTAATCGAGGTTATTGAAATGAAATAGGCTTCTTCCCATTATTACATACTAAGTACATACCAAATTGCAAGTCTCTATCTCAATTTGTTCGGGAGATAGAGCGTTTACAGACACACACACAGACACACAGACACACAACACGGATGGCAAATTTTTTTTTCTAAAAATATGTTTTTCGGAATCTCCAGTGTCTGAAACGTGTAAATCCGTCAAAAAAAAATTTTGATTTTCAAAACGATTACAAGACTTACCCTATACTACGTATGATGAGTAAGTAATAAGATAGATCTCCGCCTTGACGTGATCACTCGAAATTCGCTCTGCTACAGGTACACAACCTGTAACGCTAGGTGTAATGCTCGGAAGGTCGGGGCCTGGTCAGCGGTATAATAGTAATAACAAGATACAATTTTCAGAAAAAGTCAAATATGATGTCAAAATTAGACATTCGCATCGAAAAAACTTTTAGGTGTGATGCAACTTCACTATAAAGACGACATCCTAAGCTTATTTCTTTAACATTTAAAAACATAACTTAATAGACATAATTCTCTATCGTATGGCTATTTATGTTTTTCTCTGCGTCTGTTTTTGCAGTGATATTGATTGGAAAGGAAGGGGAAGTGACATACAGTACATGTAACAACAACAAATAAAATATCATTTGTAAGCAAAATGGCTTTAAAAAATGGAATATCAAAATTGTTAGCAAAAAGTAATATCCACACCGATAGATTTGCCGCGGAGGTTCTACACTATTGCAAGTTAAATTACAAGACTTTTTGACTTTTTTTTTATGAATCACTACATAGTATAAAACAAAGTCGCTTTTTCTGTCCCTATATCCCTATGTATGCTTAAATCTTTAAAACTACGCAACGGATTTTGATGCGGTTTTTTTTAATAGATAGAGTGATTCAAGAGGAAGGTTTATATGTATAATAACATCCATTAAATAGTGGAGAAATACTGTTATTTTTGAGGTTTTTAATGTGATGTCGTAAATAATTTCATTTTTTTCCGCTTATACATTGCAAACGCAGGCTGAACCCTACAAGATTTATCAAAATAATGTACTAATTATTGTACACATTAAAAAGGTCTACAGAAAACATAAAGAGATGAAGGTTTTCAAGGTTAACCCGAAGCAAAGCGAGGGAGGGCCGCATGTTTCGTATTCTGCGCCCATAGCTATAATATCAGGGATTTGAAAACAAGAATTACAGTTGAAACTGAAATTATTTACGTATATATTAGTATTAACAATTAAGCAGATTATTCAGGTAGATACGATTACTATCAAATAGCAATATCCGTGTTATTTACAGGTAGATTAAATAAGACAGAATATTACTATTCATACGTAGTAATAAGCATGTGAATAAAAGTATCCACTAAATCAGGGGTGTCAAACTGTGGGCCGTCAGATACCACTAATTTTTTAAAGAAATAGTCTACTTCTTGAATCGCAGAAATTCGATGATTAGATAAGGCAAAGTTTACTATAAAATTTTAGTGGTATCCGGCGGGACACAGTTTGACACCCATGCACTGAATTGATATTACTACAGCGCCTAGAATACATAGTGTGGAAAACGGTTTTACCGTTTTTTCATTCAAAAATTTCAAATTCAAACCGGAAATTCTGAAACAAGAATTTTTTTAAGAAGTTACGAAATATCTGCCATTAAGTAGCCAAAAGATCATTATAGAAAATTTCTGGTATGAATGCGAAATTTCGGAATTTAAAAAAAGCCAAACTGGTAATGCTTTAAAAAGTGCTAAAAAATTATAGCCGTTCACCCCTTGAAGGGAACCGATATATTATATATACCACTTAATTTTAATCCCAAAATGCCACAATGACACCAGAATTTTATAATCAAATTTTGAATTTATAAGGTACATGAGAAAAAGGCTTTTATATAATCTAAAATAAATTCGTTCGTGAATCCTGGTGTCAATCAATCATTTCAATATTTTAGCTACAAGAGTACTTTGCCTCTGAAGCGGTTAAACGTGCAACGATGCGGTACAATAATAGGGCGAACGCAGCGACATCTGCTTTGAAAATAGATTTACCTCCAGCAAAAGTAACCGTTTCACTATTGAGAACTTGAACATAATTTCTGTTAATAAAATCTTCTTGTAAATGTATATTTCAGAAGTCACTGATTTTGAAATTACTTTTTTATCATATCAGGGAATTAATCTTTTCCACTCTTCTAGCAGAGATTCATTATTTGGTATGTTAAATAGGGATAGTTTCTAGCAGACCTGCCAAGTCTCCGGCTTTTTGGATACCAGTAATTTAGTACAGAAAATTTTGTTTTATTTAATCAGAGCATTTTGCGATTTAAGAGAACAATATTTTCTTTAAAAAAATACTGGTGTGCGAAAATCCGGAGACTTTGCAACTCTGGTTTCTAGTTTGCTGTCTTGTACCGAGTACTGCAACCAGGCACCAAAGAATGCGTATCACGTTTTTTGGCCATGATCAATATCATTCCTATTTTCAAAACTTATGAAAATCTCTATCCAAGTCAAAGGATATAGGGTACAATTTAATTATTTAAAATATTTACCACCAGATGAACCTTTTTTCAGTTTGATTCTTATACAATGTTTGCGTTGTAAAGAGATAGCAGACAATGGCGTAGCTAGAGAGGGGGGGGGGGGTCCAAATGCTCTGGAATTCAGTAATATTCTAAAGCTTTCTTCGCTTTCAATGTCGTAGAAAATTGTCCGATTAGGTAAGGCAAAAATATTTTTATAAAATTTGTGGTATCTGAACCTCCATCCTGTCTACACCATTGTTAGAAGATGTCGCTGCGATCGACCCGTTATCTTTTCAGCATCGTTCTACATTTATCGGATTCAATTTTTTAGTACTATTTTGTAGCCGTTTTCCACACTTTGTATTCTAGGCGCTGTAATAACGTTGGTATATATAACGGAGCACACTTGCCAGAAACTGAACTATACCATATCTGAAATATTTAAATAACACAAAAAATACATTTCCTTACAAAGAAAGTTTTCACTCATTGTTGTTTTATGTATAGTCGCCATATTTTTGCTAATTTCATTCAGATTATATTGAGAGTCAAAACTCTAAACATAATTCACAGTTTAACTCAAATACCTTATACTATATTAACCCTACGCAGATGAATGGAGGAAATTTAGCGAAATTCAAATGGCGTCCTTTAGCGGCCGATTGTACAAAACTTCGCATTCAGTGTCCAGCTATCGTGGAATATTAATTCGTGCAAATAAAATATTAATTCTTGTTAGCCCAATATTAAAATCTAGTAAACAAGTTTTCTCAGTGTGCTTATTTAAAATTTTTGTTTATTTATTTTTATTTTCGTTAGAGCTTTAGTATTTGTAACAAAGCTTTTATCTCCTTGAAAGGCGGTGGGAAATTATATAACCACTTAATTTTAATCCATAAATACCGCAATTGCATCAGAATTTTGGAATAAAATTTTCCTTTTATAATGATGTGGAAGGAAAGCTTTTGATAATTTTCAAACATATTTGTTTGTAAATCCTGGTATCATTCAAACATTTCAACATTTTAGCAACAGAAGTGCTTTGCTCCTGAAAGGGTTTAAAGGGGGAAACAGGAAAATAAAATGTTGCTTCAAATGATAAAAAACGTATGAACTACTAGTAGCTGGTTTCACTGCAACAGTCGTTTGTTTTTACAACCGACCGCAGGATAGGAAAGTGGCGCTACTTTGCGCTAAGAAATTTAATACGTACTGCGAATGCCCAAAGTATAATCGCTCTGGTCTCACTGGATTACATGTACCATATTATCCGGCATATAAACCGTCGATCAAGTAAATCTGTTTCCGACCAGAAATTTTATTCTGTGCAAATTATTTCTACTTGATAGTATTTATTTGGCTCCATTTGTTAAATAAAATTTCTGATTCGAAACAGATTTATTTTAGCCGCGGCTTATACGCCGGAAATTCCGCTATATGTATGAGAGCGTGTCGCATACCTGCCAAAGTTCAACTAAACCGTACAACGTGAGTTAATTTGATCCAGGTTAAAGACGTTACAAAATATTTCTGCTTATTTTTATTATTATTATTTACATTATTATTATTATTAATTATTATTATTTACAAGCAAATTTGAATTTATCCAAAATACGTAAAGTATTGTAAAGTTGCGTAAAGTACAGGGTTGTGATAATTAAAGAGCACGTGTTTGAACGGCTCTAAAAGATAAATTACTTGGAATATTGTTAAAAAGTTTCGTATTCCTATGGTTTAGTGCTTGCGGAAAGAAGCTCTGTAATAAAAATAATTCATTTAAAAATTTGGCGTTATATATCACTAAAATATAAAACAAGAAAAGAAAAATACTTTTTATCACAAATTTCACATGATTCTAGCTTAAGGCTCTAGCCTTGAAAAGTCTTATGAATAAAAACATTTTAGCCAAAAATAGCCTCGCTCTATTAATAAAGTGTTTTTTATCAAAATGGTTATAATTAAAGCGCTGCCATGAAAGAAAGCTTTGTCACAAAATATATTATTTTAAAATTAGTTCATTTTGTTAAAATCTGTTACTAAAACATCCCTAACATGTAAACGGGAAATTAACTATTGGTAAAATTTCGAACTAAAAATTTTTATTGCACAACTCGTTTCCGTATACTCTAAATAGTATAAATATCAAAGCTTTTAAAAATATTCCAAATAACCTTGTACAGCCTTCTTGTACAGCCCTTCAAACACGTGCGCTTTAATTATGGTCACTCTGTATTTTAATTATTTTGTACTAATATGTTATTAAAAGGAGTTTTTCATCATTCGCTACTGATAATTTTTGACTGTCAGACTATATTAACATCTTGCTTGACAGCGTTTCATGGTAACTTCATAGCAGGACATGGACACCTTAATAACTTAATTAAAGCAGACAAGTTCATGGTACTTGTGATGTATGTGATGAAATTTCTCATAAATTAGTAACTCTTGGGTTATACTTCGCATTATATTAAACAGTGGCTCCCAAAATTTAGTATTCACTCTCTTATTTAAGCGTCTAAAAGAATAATATTAACTTGTCATTTTTTTTAAAACCTTTACAAGAGAAATAATATTCACATTATTCACACCAGGACAGGTGTCACGTATTCATTCCATTTAGGATGCGTATGTTTTTTTTATTTTTCAGTACCAGGAACTTTTAATCGTAGTCTTTGCCTTGTCACAGAATTCTTGGATTACACGAAGCGAAAAATACGACAGGGAAGTATAGTTGTCAAAATTTAAAATGTCGTTAAAAGACGTCTATCCTGAAGGAATTAGTAAAGATTAGTATATAAAGTGCTTCTTCACTGCACTCAGTGCTGCCAGCGGGCTACTTTTTTTAATTCAGTTTTCTTGATTGCCACCAGTTTTTTGAGAAAGTGAAATTCGCCTTATTTAATGGCAAAATAAATAAGGCGAAAACAAGAGGAATTAAACTATTTCAAAAAAGTGGTGCCAATGAAGGAATCTGAATTTAAAAAAGGAGCCTACTGGCAACACTGACTGCACTTTGTCTGAGATATTCGAAACAAGGTAAGAAATAACATACTTCTGCAACCAATACTTTCGAGAAGAATACATACAAATCAAAACTAAAAATTTATCCGAAACACAGAATAGGATCGTAGCACGAATGGTTAAGCAATGGATTTTATTAAAAAAAAAAAAAAACTAGGTGTACTTTTTTAGGTGTACAAACTTTTTCATATTGTAGTATGAACAAAATATTTGAAATCTCACACCGGAAAAAACAATCAGAGTAAAAATGAATTAAAAATTTAAAGCTGGGTGTATTAAGTTAACAGAACGAAGAATAGTTACTCCAGGTACCTAACTTTCTCTTTGGGGCAAGTTAGAGTCCCTGAAATAATAAGCAGAATGTTCTTTTTTTTTTCTTGATAGGTTGCAATCAATATTGAGATTTACAGTGAAAAGTTTTATTTTTTTCTTCTATACTTTAATTTTTAGTCATGATACTTTGCATCTTATGAAAATATTAATGTACAGATAAGTTCCACGTAAATTTGCGCTGTTTTTACAGATCCCGATTCCGACGATTTAAAATTCGATACCACCCGAATCCAACTTTTGTGTCTTTCGATCCCGAATCAGTGTTGCCAGTGGGCTACTTTTTTTTTTAATTTAGTTTTCTTGATTGCCACCAGTTTTCTGAGAAAGTGAAAATAGCTTTATTTAATGACGGATTAAATAAGACGAAATCAAGGAAAATAATACCATTTCAAAAAAGTGGTGTGAGACAAGTAATCTGAATTTTAAAAAAAGTAGCCCACTGGCAACACTGTCCCGAATCCAAGTTTTGTACCTTAACCCTTTGAGGGGCGGTGGTATATATTATATACCACCTAATTTTAATCTGATTCGAACCAGAAACTTTTAATTAAATTTTACTTTTTTAACTTTGACGGATAGATGTTGAAAAATTGTTTTTCCTTATTTTGAACTAAATTCTTTCGTAAATACCGGTGTGAGTTTGAGGTTACAGGAACAAAATTGCTTGCCCCTGAAAGGGTTAAAAGCCCGAACGCGATACCAAAAATACGCTAAATATAATAATCAGAAGGTTGGCAAATAATACTTAAAAATTTGTATGCAACTTATACAGATAGAATTTTTTTAAATGCAATTATTTGAGTACATTTGACAGTGGTGTAATACATTTAGATTTTAACTGCTGCTAAAGTCCTAAACATGACTGACCAAATTTCTTTTCTCACGACAAGACAAACCTGCCAACTTTCAACTAAACTTCCGTACAATGTGAATTAATTTGATACAGGTTTAAGACGTTTCTAAGCAGAAAATATATCAGAAAATATAATATATATTTAGTTTCATGTTCTTACGTGGAACCTAATTAATTGCATTTCTTTAAAAAAAAAAATCTGGTTTGAAATGTGTTTAGCCTCGGTTAAATTAACCTACGTTGTAGGGAAGTTTAGTGCGATATTGGCAGGTACACACCGTGTGTCTAAATTTTTATATTTGATTTAAAAGACAGTAACTGACTTTTATTGGTGTCCTCTTTGATGAATTTTTAAACTATAAAATTTATTTTTAATAAAATTTCGGATATGATATGAATAATACGTTATATATGTATAACAAATGATATGAATTATCAGTAACTACGCAGCGTACAACCAACAGAGTGAAAAAATATCCCGACCGAGGATTTTTCACTCTGTTGGCTGTTCGTTGCGTAGTAAGTGGTAATTCAGATCCTTTGTTATAGTCATTAATTTCCAGCGTAATTTCAGATCTGCTGAGCAATTTAATTAGATAAGTTTTATGTAATCTTCAACATGTAACAACAATTTTTGTTTAATTAAATTTAGGCCACTGCATCTAGCAAATGTTGTATTAGTGAATCCTCCTCGTCCGTTTCATACAGCATTCCTTTCCTAGTGCATATCAAATGCAACGAAACATCTTATCCTGCCAACTCATCTTACTGCAATACTAATTCGACCAAAAACTGGTGCTGTTCAGTGTCTTGTAGCAATGACCAAGATAAAGTAATTTGTTTATACTTGCTGCCCGATGAATCCAATTCAAATTTACATGCAGTTTATAAATACAGTAATGTAAGTATTTTTTTCTGACTTTTATTATTATTGGTGCCTTCTGATTTAAAAATGGGAAATTAGTATCTTTTTGAAGGTACTAAGGAATGTCATTAGATAAAGTGTGATCCATGAATTTATTAAGCCTATGATTGCAGTTTTCAGAAAATTCTTATGATTGGTCAATCTCGTATCCAAAATAGGTGGAAATACCTGCCCAATTTTTCTTGCATTTGGCCAAATCGGTTTTTTACAATCGAGCTATAAACACCTCTTTTATAATGGTCTCATTTTTCTTCTTTTACAAATTTTTCAGAGATTTAGACTTATTATAAAAATCTTTTATATGTATTTTAAATATTATTTTTATAATTATTATTATATACATATTTTTTAGTTTTTAGTTTTTAGAGCACGATTAACGCAGGGCAAACGCAAACTTACACCGACAATATGTGAAAGAATAATATTTTCCGTTTTCTTTAAAACAATAAATCTTTTAAGAAAGGCGCAATTTCGCATAGTAAAATATTGGTGAATTTATTGATTAACGCAGGGTCAAACTTACACCGGTATTGTATAAGAATAATTTTTTCTTTTCTTTAAAACAAAAATTCTTTTAAGAAAGGCGCAATTTCTTATACTAAAATATTGGTGAAAGTTTGCCTCTGCCATTATTTTTCATTAATGATATTTATTATTTTCTAAAATTGTATTTAAAATTTTATTACAAATCATATTTCAGTCGTATTTAAATCATATTTAAACATTGAAAATATTTACTCGAAACCTTTCTCGTAATTTGTTAATACATTTCGTGCGTACAGCCAATCCTTTTCTTCTTTTCTATAGAACACTTCACAAAAAAGCCATATTTCACAAAACAGTACATCGAAGAAATTTTCTAAGAGGAGAAAAAGAGACAGGTAAGCTTTGAAAGATTTAGTCTTCTTATTTTTCAATTATTTATTTTCAACTAAGTAGTAAACTTTTATGTCCTTTTAAGTCTATTTATTTTCGAATTATGCCTCATATAGTTCTGCTGCTTCTCAGTGTTATTTCTTTAGCTTTTAAACTGTTTTCTACATGGCTTTTTAAAATGGAGTGATCTTAAAAATCTTGAACTGTCACCGGAAAAATTTTATAATTAAAAAAAAAAATTAATAGTTTAATTTTTTATTAAGAATTTTATTAATTATTTTTGTATTTTCTATATTAATTTTAAGGATAATTTCTCCATTAAAATTTTATTATTTGTTTTAATTTACGGCTAAGTAAAGCAGTCTTTTTAATTTCGACCTGAATTAAATATTTCCATGTTATTATTCAAAGGATCTAAGTTTTGTTTATGTGATTTTGAAGTATTAAAAAAAATATTAGCCCATGTGTGCGACTGAGTTATGTGAGCGTTATCCTGCACTGAGTGCATAAAATATTAATCTGTTTGTAACTTAAAATTCAGAAATGAATAAATATATTCATTTTTTTTTAAAAGTGAAAAATTAAAATACTAGAGTTGTATTAATTTTGTCTTCAACCTTTTCAGGAGCAAAGTACTAAAATATTGAAATGATTAACACCAGAATTTACGAATAAATTTATTTTAAAATAAATAAATGTTTTTCTTTATGTACATAGTAAAAGGTAAATTTTATTCTAAAATTCTGGTGTCGGCAATCGGGGATTAAAATTAAGTGGCATAAAAATGTACCACCGCATTTCAATGAGTTAAAGGTTTGTAGTATATGAGTGTTTTAATCATTTTAAAATAACCAGCTTTAGAAATTTCAGTGATTTTTTACATTTGAAAGGTACTTGACCCTTGAATGCACAGAAAATGAGTATAAAAGTAAGTTATTTTATATAAATTCACTACATTAGACTTTTATTCCTTTTGTAGCAAGTTTTATCTTCCACATCCCATTCGAGTGATAGACAATCTAAGAGATTTTGTTGTTAATGAACCTGTCAATGTGAAAGTAAAACATGGAGATAAATTGGTAAGTAATTTTATATTCAATTTTTCATTTATATTTTAACCCTTTACGAACGAATACCAACATATTCGCGGCAACCAGTTTTTACTATCCAAATGTGTTGTTTCCAATTATTATTATTTTAGCATACCACTTTTTCTGTGAATTTTTTTGTGCACTACTTAATAGCTGAAACTTTGAGATTAGGTAAGACGAAATTTTCTTTATAAAAATAGTGGTGTCCAAATTCAAGAACTTTGCACGTATAAATGACGTGTAGAGTAATGTAGCCAGCTTGGCTTCCTGTTTTATTCCGAAATTTTATTTTTATTTTTATTTTATTTTATTTTATTTTATTTTATTTTTATTTTTTTTGCGTTATTTAATGAAAGACATTTCGTGATTACATAAATTCTTCTTTCGAAAATTCTGATTAAAAAAGGAACCTTGCTCTACACGTGCTAAATTCTTGAATACATTTGGATAATAAAAAATGGCTGTCGTGAAAACCATCTTTATTTTTATATTAAAAAAATTCTAAAGACAAGTGTGCATAAAATTCTTAAGTGAAACATAAACAAAATTTCGCTACATTCCTGTGCTTTTTAATGAATTAGCACTACGTCATTTTGATCAGTGATTAAAATACGGGTTGAGGGAAGTAACCATCGTGCCTTATTTAGAACAGTGGTGTTCACTTTATTTAACCCTTGTTACTAAAATACTGAAATGATTGAATGTCAGCAAAATTTACAAACGAATTGATTTGAGCACCTATTTGAGCAGTTTAATTATTAAGCATCTTGTGTTGCACCTAAATGACATTTATTAATTTCAATATGCTAGAAATAGTGTTACATCATTAAAATTCAACGTAAACGATTTTTCCCCACAGACCGTAATGTTACGTTATTCTTTTGAGTCTTCCTGTAAACGAAATAGAAATGCTAGACACTTCATTTTTAATACCGAACAGGCATAGTGAATCTCAACAACATAATTCAGTCACATAGCAATCCGAGTATATTTACACGAGTTAGAACGCTGGCAGATAAACAAACCGAAAAAAAAATCTTCAGTTAGACATACAAACCGAATTCATAAACACTTTTAAATTAATTTGGAATATGTTAAAAACTGTACAGATTACAGTAAATTTCAAAACAGTGTGCCAAAAAAGAAACCAAAACCTGTCGCAGAACTTAGCACTTCTCGGAATGTGCAGGAGTGACATACCCCCATATCAACGGGTCGTTTGTCACCACTGCTATCGAACACTGTGGTTAAATAACTTCGCCTTATTTAATCACATAATTTCTGTCATTAACACTTTTAAGGGCGGGGATATATTATATATACCATTTAATTGTGATTACCAACTGCCAAATGGTACTCAGAATTTCGTGCTTTTATAATGTACGTGAAGAAAATAATTTACTTATATTCAAATCAATTCCTTTGTAAATTCGGCTGACATTCTATCATTTCAGCATTTTAGTAACAAGGATTAAATAAAGTGAACACTACTGTTCTAAATAAGTCATGACAATAGGCACGAGGGTTACTTCCCTCAACCAGTATTTTAATCACTGAATTTGTAGGGACACACAAAATAATTCGGTTACAGGACTGTATGTGAAAAATAGTTTCTAAAAGTCAGTTTTACGCGTTTTTAAATTTAACTATTATTTTGCATATTACGTGGTGTAAATAAATTCTATAGATCATATACATGACTACACAAAAGTTCTCGAGAACATTTCCGTTTATTGAGAGCAATTGCTGAAGGGGAACTTTCAACTGTGCTATGCGTTTTCTAACTACAGAACTGAAATTTAGCATACGTTGTAGTATTGGGTTGTTCGGAAAGTTCCTTCTGTTTAGAAAAATAAATTCATACCGGTAAATTCTGCCCGTCAATTATTAGACATTAGATATCTGATTTAATCTATAATAATTAAATGACAGAATTTTCCGGTACTAACCAACTTTCCCAAACGGAAAGAACATTCCGAACAACCCAATATATACAGGGTGTCCATAATTAAACGACCCTACTTTAAAGTTGTCTACAGACAAAACTATTGGTCAGAAAATTGTGAAATTTTGTGAAGGAAATAACGAAGGAATGGGAATTTGTTTAAGAGAAAAAGAATTTAGTTCAAAATTTCGCCCATTTCGGTTTTTTGATGAATTACACATTTAGCATACATTTACGATAGGCTACAAATTTTTTTACAACAAAACATGTTGAACAAAACTTTTTTCGTGACATGTTTTTAACATTTCCCAGAACACATTGCGGTCAACTGTGGAACATGCTATTTTACGATTCCAGATGGTAGCTGAAAATGATGGCCGTCATGTAGAACGTTTTTTGTTGTAATAAAATATGTAAACTATCCTAAATGTATGCTAAACGTGTAATTCATTAAAAACGCCATCTGGTGGTGAAATTTTGAACTAAGTCTTGTTTTTCCTCAAACAAATTCCCATTCCTTCATCATGTCCTTCACAAAACTGCACTACATTCCGACTAATAGTTTCGTGTGTAGACAACTTTAAAGTAGGGTCGTTTAGTTATGGACACCTTGTATTTAAAATATATAGATCAGATACGGACATACGCAAAGGAATTACGATATCATTTCGACTATTGATATTAATTGCTGAAATTTTGTTTCCAAATGTGCTATGTGCTTTCAAAATTGTTTATTTAGACATCATCGTTCACCCCATTAAACTGTGAAGTTTTGTTGCAGTATTCTCAATGTGTGGGGAAGTGTTTCATAATAAGTTCTTGACGCATGATTTTTCATTCTTGTTGTTACTATAGTAAGTAGTGTATAAAGCGTATGGCGTCATCCTCTAATGCAATTAAAATATTGTTAATTTTTTGTCTTTTGTTATCTTTGATTAGTTTTAATTAACTTTGATGGAATAAATGAGATGATATTCTGGCTTCACTAATGTTGTTTGCATATATTTTTATCCTTAATTTGTCTTTAAAAGTTTAAACCTGCATCTAAGAAATATTAGATATTGATAAAAAATATTACACTGCAGTGCGAAACCTCGCACGGATACACTGGTAATGTGTATAGTTTAATAGATATATTTTTACTCAGAGCTGGGGCGTGCATAAAAGTGCGATGAATGAAACCTATTTTGCAAAAATGATGCACGGCCGCATTTCTCACGAGGCAGACTGCTGCGCATAACCTGGTTAACTCCCAGGTAAACATTCCCCAATTTAGACAGAATAGTAATTTTTGTGTTATTCGCAAAATTATTTTATTAAATAAGGCAAGTTTACTTTTCAAAAATACTGGTGGATTTCCACCTAGAAAGTAATCAGATCCTGCTGGTAAAATCTTAACTACATACCTACTTATCCCGATGTTTGTCAAAATTAATTATACCGAGTAAAATGGTTCCCTCAAATCATGGACAATATTTGTTTCTTTTAAAATAATTATATATATTTTTATCATTATGTATATTTCTACAGAATTTTACACTGGATAAATAATTCACTGTAAAATAGTTCCACCTCACTAGCTATTTCAAAAACAAAACATAAAACACAAGATGTTGAAGATGACTTACCGTTCTGCTTCAGCAATTTAACACCAAAAATTCAACATGTATACCAGGTACAAATGCGGCCATTATATATATATTTTTTTAAATGCTTCCTGCGAAGCTATAATAGTTATGTTCATTTGTATCCCGTCGTTATTTTTCTATTCATGCATCTTACCAGCAAACGAAACAGGTTGTACTTCAGATAAATTTAATCATTCAACGAGTAGTCAGGGCATAAAAGTTTGAGAACCACCTACTCTAGCCTATATCAACAATCTATTGCCGATAACAGCTTGTGCGAATAAATAACATGAATAGAACCTTGTTCGTATCACCTGATTTCTTGTGAACTGCGTAGAGTGAAATTAAAACAAGAGCCCAGATATGTTTAATAGCCAATGTAGAACAGATTCAACACCAACAGTAAATGTATCTAGTAGCAGCTAGTTGTTCTTTTCACTTTATAACACGTTTTGTGGCATAACAGCAGAGGTACAACGCCTAGAAGACATAGTGTGGAAAGCGGTTTTACCGTTTTTTTAATTCAAAATTTTCGAATTCAAACCGGAAATTCCGAAACAAGAATTTTTACTTTAAGAAGTCATGATATATCTGCCATTAAGTTATTAAAAAAAAGCCAAACTGGTATGGTATTGCTTTAAAAAGTGCTAAACAATTGTAGCCGATAAACGTGCAACGATGCGGTCCAATAATAGGGCGATCTCAGCAACATTTGCTTTAAAAATAGATTAGCAAAATTATCCGTTTCACTATTGACAACATGAACATAAATTCTGTTAATAAAATCTTCTTGTAAGTGTATTTTCATATGTAATTGATTTTGAAGTTAGTTTTTATCATATCAGGGAAATAATCTTTTCTACTGTTCTAGCAAAGATTCATCCTTTGGAATGCTAAATAGGGATAGTTTCTAGTTTGCTGTCTTGCATCAAGTACTGCAACCAGGCACAAAAGAACGAGCATCCCGTTTTTTGACCATGATCAATATCATTCACTTTTTCAAAGCCTATGAAAATCACTATCCAAGTCAAATGAAATAGGGTATAATTTAATTATTTAAAATATTTACCACCAGTTAAAACGTTTTCTCAGTTCGATTCTTATACAATGTTTGCGTTGAAAAGAGCTAGCAGACAGTGGCCTAGCCAGACAAGGAGGTCCAAATGCTCTGGAAACCAGTAATATTATTCCAGTTTTCTTCGCCTTAGATATCGCAGAAAATCCGCCGATTAGATAAGCAAAAAATATTTTTATAAAATTAATGGTATCCAAACCATCTCGACCTCGACTCTGTCTACGCCATTGCTAGAAGATGTCACTGCGATCGACCCGTTGTGTTTTCAGCATAGTTCTACATTTATCGGATTCAATTTTTTAGTACTATTTTGAAGCCGTTTTCCACACTATGTATTCCAGGCGCTGTAGCAGAGGTGCCAAACTTTCATTAGTCTCCCGTAATATGTGGGTTAATTTGACCCAGGTTTAACACGTTTCGTACCAGAAATTTTTTTTTAAGAATTGAAATTATATAAATAAAGATCCATCGAATATTTTTTCTGGTTTGATGCGTTGTTAAACTGTTAGATTAAACCACATATTACAGAAGATTCGTGGGAACTTGGCACCTGTACATAACAGTATTGGAAATCATAAACAAACTAATGAAAAATTTATGCGCTTTATTCTCAGCATTTTACGTATGTAAGGTGTTTTTTTTTGTTTTGTTTTGTTTTGTTTTTTATAAACAGTCTCATCGAAGAACGCAAAGTCCTTTAGACGCCATTTTTTCATTATAGCTGTCAGCATTCAAAAGTTAAAATTAAGATCGTGGTACTTGAACGAGTTTTTGAAATAGAATATGAAATTTCAAAATATGTTTATGTTTTTGCTACGAACATGAGAACTTTCAATCAAAGGCGAAATTTTTTATCTGCAAGTTTTCAGCATCAACTTTTTGAAGATATTGTTCTTAAATGTCTGTTCAAATCTCAAGGCGCGTACACGCTTAGAATTTCAAAAGAGTATGAAACCGCTATTTCAGATTTTAGAAATATTTTCCTAATTATCTTTCTTCAGACTAAAATTCTTTCTGTCATTAATCGCAAAATTTGTAATATTTTTTCTGTCATTAAATTAAGACGAAAAAATTTACTTCAAAATTGTTGTAAAACTGTACGCATCCTGAAATCTAGTGATGGGCATAATGAATAATTTTGGTATTCAAATGAATCATTCGAGCATGAGCAAAAGCCAACCATTTGTGCTAACCAACCGTTCGTATTAGTTTCAATCAATTAATGCCAGAAATATTTTAATTAAAAAAAATTAAATATATTTTTTTTCTTTATCGTTTTTTTTTATCTTTTCCTTTTTATTTTTTATCTTTTTCTTTTTTTACGAAATTTCTGACTTTAATTGATTAAAAAATATACGAAGGCTGGTTAGCGCAAATGGTGTGCTTTTGCGCATGACTGAATGATTAATTCAAATATAAAAATCATTTATTGTGCCCTCACGACTCGAATTTCAACGTAGAATTTATTTAATTTCATTTCTTAAAAAAAAAAATTCTGGTGCGAAACGTTTTAACCCTTTAGCGGGCGGTGTCCACAAAAAAGGACACCTAATTTTAATTCCAAAACTGGCAAATGGCACCAAAAACATTTAATTAAATTTTTCATTTTATAATCTGCATGAAAATAAGCAAATTTTTATTTTCTAATAAATTCTTTTGTTAATTCTGGTGTCTGTTGATAATTTCATCATTTTAAAAGTAGACTTACTCCGCGCCGGAAAGGGTTAAACCTGGGTCAAATTAACCCGCATATTTAGGAATATTAATGAGTGGTTGGCACCTATGCTCCTGATATGAGTTAAAAGTGAGCCATCCCATTAAGGATAATGAGTTTAAAGGGATGGCTCACCATTGATGTCAAAACTACAGAATAGAGTTGAAACAAATTTTAATTTCTGGTCATTCAGAAATTTTCAATTTGAATTTTGATCAGCTTTTTTTAATCTAAATATCCCTATGTACGTTTCTTGCGTTGAGATTGATTTTTTTGTCATTACTTACAGAGCTGCCACAAAGCAATACATTTTTTTGAACCAGGTATTTGGTTAACAGTAGGTCTTTTGAATGTATAGTGTCTCTTCTTAATCGTTCGCGTTAACGCCTTATACTGATTACTCCGGTTAACTCGTTTTAGTGATGTAAACCGTGTTAATGTGTTAGTTAATTCATTTAGTTAACTGTTTCTCGATTAAAAGATACTTTAAAGGACATTTTAGTAGTTTTGTCAATGTTCTTTCACAACCCCCGGATTAGTAGGCCTAAGCCAGTGGTGCCAGTGGGCTACTTTTTTTTAAATTCAGATTTCTTGGTTCGCACCACTTTTTTAAATGGTATTATTTGTCTTGTATTCGTCTTATTTAATATGTCATTAATTAAGGCGAATTTTACTTTCTCAAAAAACTGGTGGTAATCAAGGAAACAGAATTTTAAAAAAGTAGCCTACTGGCAACACTGGCCTAAGCAATGATTCAAAAATGGCGACTGTTGAAGGCGGATTTTATTAAGTGTTTGTACGGTCTGTTGAGTATGAGTATTTCCAAACAGTATATTTGCATTATTTGTCTACTATTAAGAAAGGCAACAGAAAATAATACTTTTGGAAAATACTGTTACTCAAATTCAAGGAACTGCACAAACGCTTAAAAAAAATCTGATATGACCAGGAACTGATTACCGTCGGGACAAAAGTTCATCAGTAAAAATGAACAGAAAATTTGGTTGACTATACTACACGAACAAAACTTTTATATAAGGTGAAAATTTCTATTAAAAGTTACTGGATTTACTGGTGGAAATTTGCCTCGTCAGCAATTAGTCCCTGGCTATGACAGCTACCACGTTTCAGTCAGCGGGTGTAGATCTAGCATTCAAGGAACAGTAGATTTTAATGTATAAAGAAAATAAAGAATAATAATTAGCAGGAAGCATTCTGATTTTTAATCGTACAGTTAAGGAATTAATTTGTAAATAGTATGATTTTGTTTGTTTGATTTTACATGTATTTGTAATGTTAAGGTAACACAAAATTTTTAAACGGATTTATCCCATTTTAAGTACTTTGTTTTTAATTTTGCTAATGGATTAGTACAATTTTTTTTTTTAAACTTCTGTCTTAACGAGAATTAGTTTCTCAGGGTACATTTACTTGCAATAATCAACAAAAGAAGAGATAATCTAAGAAAGTTTCGGAAATCCTGTTTTAAATTTTTTAACATTTTCATGACAGTAGGAAGTGTTTATGACTTCGGTTTGTCTGTCTGTCTGCCTTCTTCCGTCTATTTGTGTTCCAACTCTAGTAAATATCCTTGGATCCCCATGTGATTAATATACGTTATTTAGGTTTGCTATGTTCGCTATTGAAAATGAGGTGTGTAGCATTTATAATTCGTTTACAAGGACACTCAAAGGGACTCTATTCCAGTATGTGTTATGAGGAAAAATCGTTCGCAGCATATTTTAACCTGTTAATTGGGTATGACGAAATATTTCGTCATACACGAACTACTACGGTAATATTTTGAACGCATTACTTCCACCAGTAAAATTTTCGTAGAAATTTTCGTTTTATTAAAACGACCTATTCATGCAAAATTACTGCCATGGATAAGGAAAAAAATTTCTTTTCTTTTTTACTGGTGGATTAATGCCCCGTTGGTAATGAGGCATATGAGTTGAACAAAAGTTTATTCCCCGGTTAACAGGTTAATGATGTTGCAAAATTTCAAAGATGGTGAAATGGATGTGCATTTCTGAAGTGCATTAAAACATGCTTTGAGTCATTAAGAGCATTAAAACATGCAAACAAGCATTTATTATTTTTTGATAGGGTCACACAAACAAATCCTATTACATAATGCTCTATGGGGGAAAAAATTGCGCTTTGCAAAATCATTTGATATTCCACATATTGCAAGCATAATGAAATTGATGTACATTATTCCGGTGCACTAAAACATATTTACTGCAGAATATGGAGTGCATAGCATTTTATGTTCATTTGAAGGAACACACAAAATTATTCGGTTAGAACTATGAACGATGAACAACAAAAGTAATTAGTTAGACAGATGGTGTTATCTATGCGCGATAATTGCTCTGAAATTGCAATTTTAGTTGAGGAATGCGTTTTTGAGATTTAATTTTTTACATATTACGTGGTATGTGTAAATTCTATAGATCATATACAGGGCTGCACAAAAGACTCAGTACAGGATGGCCGTAATTAAAGCGCACGTGTTTGAAAGGCTCTAAAAGCTAAACTATTTGGAATATTTTTAAAATATTTGGTATTTATTATGTTTAGAGCATGTAGAAACAAGTTCTGCAATTTAAAAAAAAAGAAAAAAATTTTTGATGGATGGCGCTGTATATCATTAAATTAAAAGAAAAGAAAAATAGATAATTTCCTGCCAAAAAATTTTAAACTTTTTTATCACAAATTTCACATTATTCTAGTTTAACATTTTAGCCACGAAAGCCTTATGAGCCTTAAAATTTTTGCCAAAAAACTGCGCTCTATCACTAAACTGTTTTTATCAAAATGGCAGTAATTATAGCGCTACTATGAAAGAATAGCGTCGTCTCAAAATATATAGATTTAAAATGAGCTATTTTTGTTAATATTTACTAATAAAACATTTATAGCATTTAAGCGCCATCTATCGGTAAGATTTCGAATTAATACTTTTTATTGCATAACTTGTTTCCGCACACTCTAAACAGTATAACTACCAAATCTTTTAAAAATATTCCGAATAGTTTATCTTGTAGAGCCTTTCAAACACGTGCACTTTAATTATGGGTACCATGTATTACGGTCTATAAGCGGGATTTGCTTAATGGTGGTTTTAAGTGTGTTATGCATTTTCCATCTGAACTATATTTAGTGTACTAAGAGATGTTTGAAGAATATTAATAAATTCATATACAGGCTACGTAAAGAACTGGATACTTTGCCGACTATGGATGGTAATTGCTGGAAGTGCATTTTTATGCGGTGTTTACTTAGCCACCTATGGACGGTAATTGCTGGAGGTGCACTTTTATGGGGTGTTTACCACCTATGGATGTTAGTTGCTGGAGGTGCACTTTTATGGGGTGTTTACTTTACCACCTATGAACGGTAGTTGCTGAAGGTGCACTTTTATGGGGTGTTTACTTTACCACCTATGAATGGTAGTTGCTGAAGGTGCACTTTTATGGGGTGTTTACTTTACCACCTATGAATGGTAGTTGCTGGAGGTGCACTTTTATGAGGTGTTTACTTTACCACATATGGATGGTAATTGCTGGCGGTGCACTTTTATGGGGTGTTTACTTTACCACCTATGAATGCTAGTTGCTGGAGGTGCACTTTTATGCGGTGTTTACTTTGCCACCTATGGATGGTAATTGCTGGAGGTGCACTTTTATGCGGTGTTTACTTTGCCACCTATGTATGGTAATCGATGGAGGTGCATTTTTAGGCGGTGTTTCCTTGAATTAAATTTCATCTTAAAATGTAATGTGTATAAAAAGTCTGTACATGATACACAGCACTGTGCAAAGGAATTCGAGTGTATTTCCATCTATTGGCGGAAATTGCTGAAGGTAAGTTTTCAGTTAGGTTATAACGTTCAACTATGTTATAAATTTTGATCATTTACAGGGCTTCACATAAAATTCGACTACTTTTTCGAGTATGAACGGTAATTGCTTAAATTTGGTTTTTAAATGTGCTATACTCTTTCTAATTACTTTTTACTTACAAGGGAACCACTTTTAGCGCAGCTCGCACCTAGCATCGGGGCCTGGTGCATGTTGTAGAACTGTACATGAAAGCTTGAAAACCGATAAAATTTCTCTGTTAAAATCATACTTTATATATTTTTTTATACTTTTATTTTTTTCTTATTGGATTTTTAATTGTTAATTTCACCCCAAAAGTGAGTTAAGTCGCCAAATATGGCGCTAGTAATCGAAACCATTACTCATTCACACAGAGACAACTATGACATTCGACCAGGGTTGCAGGGGGAAATTCTACGGTAACAATTAAGCCAATTTCGCGCTGCCAAAAATACACTTACAATGTTGTAATTTTTCAAAATAAAATTCGTGGGTTTTTGAAGGAATTGAAACTTTTTTCAATATTTCATACTTATTATTAACTAATTTGTATTTTTAACTGCTTTAAAAAAAATAATAAAGAAGATTTCCATGTTACTAGTCAGATAAGTGGTCTCGAAAATTACATTTTCAGAAAGTTATGCTGCTGTAAAATAAAAATATATATGATTTTAAGAGAAAAATTTTATCGATTCTCAAACTTCGTAGTATAGATCTTTAAAATGCACCAGATCTCAATGCCAGGTGCAAGCTGCACAAAAAGTGGTTACCTTGTTAGATGTCTTCTTTCACCTTATTAAACATTGAAGTTCCGTCACTGTATTATGGAAGTGTTGAAAAGTATTTCATAATCTGTGTTTGACGCATGATTTTTCATTCTTGTTTAGCTTTAATGCGATTTTAAAATCACTCATGACTTCTTTTATCATTGTGCTGTTCAAACTCATAAAAGTTAAGAAAATTGTATTTTTTAAAGAAACATTTTGAAATTTCATCTTTATAATAATTATTAAAAAATAATTAATAATTAATAATATTTCTGGTTAATTTCATTTTTGTTCTTATTCTTGGCATTATATTTTCGGATACATAACGAAGATTTTGACTATGTGTAATTAATAATAATATATTCGTAAATAGTTATTCAGTTACCAATCTTGGTGTATTTGTTATATTTGATATTTGTAGATATTTTGTTTTTTTAAATGTTCAATTATTTATAATGCACAATGTAAACACAT
Organism: Maratus michaelseni; assembly: GCA_963931845.1. Lineage (NCBI taxonomy): Eukaryota > Metazoa > Arthropoda > Arachnida > Araneae > Salticidae > Maratus > Maratus michaelseni. The sequence continues at coordinate 223,459,071 of OZ007595.1, forward strand.
TGATAAGTTACGTTACTATCGAGGTGCAATAAATCAAAATACAGCTTCAAAACATTAAAACTGTAAGATGTTAAAATTTCATGAGCTTTCGGCTAAACATTAGCCTTCCTCAGATGAACAACAAGCAGTCGAGGAGATGCTGCTCCGAAATGGCGCGTTTTGGACAGGCTAGGAATGGGCGAAACCAAACAGACGTGAAATGAAGGGGGTGACTGAAGTCCGGATGATACCATTACCAGCTGGGGTGGGTCAAGAGAAACCGAAAACCCCAGTGATATCTAGTATATTGTACCATAAACGAGGGATCTGATAAGATAATACATCATTACATGCATTATCACCTCTTTTCAAAATCTCTAGGGACTCTCTGATTATGCAACTATTATACTGTGAACCTCGTGAAATTATTTTAGCTTTACTGAAAAATACATCAAAATGCACCAATACTAACATTATTAAACAATCTAAAAATAGGTCAGACATTACCATTATACAAACAGATAAATCAAATAAGTTAGAAGTTATGTTTACTCAGGATTATATCACTAAAATGGAGCAATGCATTACTGATATGAATTGTGAAAAATTGAACAAGGATCCTAATACCAATATTAATAGGAAAACTCATGAACTGATTAAACATGGCACATGGCCAAGTGACATTAAAATTAAACTGGCTATTAATAAAACTGCAGTCACCCCCCGATTAGAGGGGCGTTTAAAAGACCATAAGAAAGATTTCCCCCTCCGCCCTATTGTTTCAAAATGTACAGCACCAACCTACACAATAGAGAAATCATTTGTACCACTACTTAAATCAATGCTACCCCCCACTGAGCATGTAGTCAATTCTACTGCAGATTTAGTTAGCATAATTAAAGGCTTTAAACTGGAAGATAACAGCATTCTAGCAAGTTTTGATATTAAATCTCTGTATCCTTCTATTGATGTTCAGGAAGTTAAACCTATTATTGAAAATAGCATTATAAATAACCCAGCTTATAATGACAGTATTAAACATACCGTAATTTCCGGCGTATAATCCGCAGCTCAAAGAGTCGTTTTTCGACCCAGAAATATTATTTTATAAAATGTAACTTAAAAGATCGCTGTAAATATTTAACTACAATTATTGAATAAATTTTCTGGGTCGAAAAACGACTCTTTGAGCTGCGGATTATACGCCGGAAATTACGGTACTCTGATTTCCAGTATAAACTTAATTACTAACAGCAACGTTTTCTTATTTAACGGATGTTATTATAAACAATCTGAGGGAGCCCCTATGGGTTCACCTATCTCTGGATTACTGGCAGAATTAAAATTACGACCTCTGGAAAAACGTATAATTTCTACATCCCCCTTTAAACCTGCATTATGGGTTAGATATGTCGATGACATACTACTCATATGGAATCACGGTATCTCTGCATTGAATGATTTTCTGGCGCATGCCAACAGTATAGATAGAAATATACAATTTACTTGTGAAATTGAAGAAAATAATTCATTACCATTTTTAGATATAGAACTTATTAAAAATATTTCAACACGTAGCATTGATAGGAAAATTTATAGAAAACCTTGCAGATCCAATAACACAATATCATACAATAGTAATGTTCCGTTTAATTACAAAGCAGCAGCATATCGGTTTTATATCAAAAGGGCGTTTGAGGTTAGTTCAGAATGTTATTTAAATGAGGAGTTGAACAAAATTAAAGTGATTGCATATGTAAATGGTTTTTCAAACAAATTTATTAATAAGTTAATTTATGAGTACAGAAATAAACAAGCTACAATAGTTAAAAAAGATATGCAATCTTCAAAATTCTACAGTATAGATTATATCCCGCATCTGTTTGAGCGTATTAAATACGCATTAAAGAAATATAATGTAACTCTTATCGCTAAACCCCCAACCAAGCTTAAATATTTGGTACATAGAATGATCGACCCTATTGATAACCGAGATAAATCTGGCATTTATATTATTCCTTTTAAAGTTAATGACAGTTCTAAAATATATTCATATATAGGCATGACAACTCGCAAATTAAAAGAAAGGATTAAAGAGCATACAGCTGATATGAAAAAAGGTAAATTATCCACTGCTTTATCCAGATTAAATCAGGCCAAAGATATTGATGTATTTTTCAGTAAAGCTAAAATAATTTCACGAGGTTCACAGTATAATAGTTGCATAATCAGAGAGTCCCTAGAGATTTTGAAAAGAGGTGATAATGCATGTAATGATGTATTATCTTATCAGATCCCTCGTTTATGGTACAATATACTAGATATCACTGGGGTTTTCGGTTTCTCTTGACCCACCCCAGCTGGTAATGGTATCATCCGCACTTCAGTCACCCCCTTCATTTCACGTCTGTTTGGTTTCGCCCATTCCTAGCCTGTCCAAAACGCGCCATTTCGGAGCAGCGTCTCCTCGACTGCTTGTTGTTCATCTGAGGAAGGCTAATGTTTACCCGAAAGCTCATGAAATTTTAACATCTTACAGTTTTAATGTTTTGAAGCTGTATTTTGATTTATTGCACCTCGATAGTAACGTAACTTATCAATGTGTTTACATTGTGCATTATAAATATTTTATTGGGTGAATTTGACGTTCGTATTATATAGATTTTTCTATATATTTTTATTTGTTCAATTATTAATGAATAAAACATCATGATAATTTTGAAAAATTTTCATAAGTTATTCAATTATTTTATAACTATAAAATGAATCTGAAAGAAAAGTTATAGTTTTGGTATGAATATTTATTTGTCTTTGTTTAGGATAGAGTAGTATCGGAGCAGAAAAGAAAAGTCCAGTTAAAGATAGCTGCCAACAAACAAAACTCTCACAGAAGCATACAACAAAAGTACCAGCGAGAATTCGCCGACAGAAGGATTACTTTTTCAAAACTTCATTTTGAAAGTGGTCAAAAGTAAGTTATTACTTCATTTCTAAGGATTTCATAGAACTGGGAAAGAATTTTTTTTTAATCAATTACTAAATATTATTTATATAGGGTCTCTCACGTACAGTCATCCAATTTGATATGTTTTTAAACGTGCTCTCAGGCCATATCGTCGCTACCATGTCAAACTATCGAAAGTGAAAAAATGCATTTTTCATTATTTTTATAAATGTACCGATTGTCACCACTAAATTTTAATAGTATTCTTCACCAGCGTTGCCAGTTTGGCATCATTTTTCATTCAGAAATTCCAAAATTCAAACCAGAAATTTCGAACAGAAATTTTAGCTTCATTTAGTGACAGACATTTCGTAATTTTTTAAAATAAAATTTTTTTTCTCAAATTTTCCGGTATGAATTTGGAATTTCTCGGTAAATAAGAAGGCCAAACTGGCAACCCTGTTCTTCACTCAAATTTTATTAGTATTCTTACTAGGCGAAGAATTCTAATAAAATTTAGTGGTGACAATCGGCCAATTTTTAAAAGTAATGAAAAATACTTTTTTTTCACATTCGATAGTTTGACATGGTAGCGACGGTATGTGCACTCATAACTATAGTCGCCTACAGTACAGCTTATTTTTTAGAACCACTATTTCTATATATCCCATTATGGAAAACTTGAAGTGGGAGTTATGTTTTGGTTGCTAAAACTTATTGGAATATTCGTTGCGTTTGGTATTCTAACATTGGAATCGTTGTATAGCTGACAACTTTTACAACTTTTTCTTACAACTAAATTTTAATAGTAAATTTTTCCTTGTTTAATCGCAGATTTTGTCGATTAAATAGGGCAAGAAATTCTATTAAATTTTAGTAGTATTAATAAAGCGTAAAAGTTGGTAATTATGCCAATGAAGACGACCAATCGATGTATTTATAGCCAGACCACAGTTCTTGACTTCAAAGAGGAAAACTTATGTTTATCCACTTAAATTTGTAAAATGCAAGCAAAGAGAGTCTCTTGATAACATATAAAAGAAAAAAAATGTAACACACGCAGCAAAATTAGCTAAAACATAAATAGCCATTTTCAAATAGCAAAAATTCAAAAATTTGATTAACAGTATTATCACAGGTGCTTACTTTTCAATATCACTACTATTTCTGAATACTAATATTATCTTTATGTATTGACAAAATATTACTTTTTGAAAAAGTGGTAAAAACCCAACTAACGTAAGCACCCGTGGAAACTCTGTATTAAATGAGATAAAAAAGTACAATTCTTTAAAAATACTAATATAATTCAGTAAAAGATTAAATATATCATAATGCTACATCAAGAATAAACATCAGCAAGTAAAATAAACGAAACAAAATATTTAGCAATCAGCAGAAGTTGCTTTTTCTAAGCAAGTTAATATTTTATTTCAGCGTTTTTTTTTTTTTTTTTTAAATATATTCTTCCGAGAAATGAGAAAATGCATAAGCAGGCTTTCGCTGTTCCTTTTTTTTTTTTTTTTTTTTTTTTTGTATATTGTTATGTGTTAAGAAACTTTTTTGTGCTAGGTTTTTACATCATTTGAATAAAAAAAAAATACACGCTATGTAGGTGTGGAAACAAGATTTGTAAGAAAATTTAAAATAAAGATTTTCCTTACAAAAGAGTGGTAATTAAAAAATAAGACAAAGTTAGAAAAGTTCTGCATAAGTAAAATATAAAGATGACAGAAATATATGCTTATAACAATACAAAAATCATGTACTTAAAGCAAAATTAACAAGATAGACTGCACATGCTGCACATCAACGCCATAATTACAAAACTGTCACTTTCAATTATCTTTTCTTTTGCATATTAATTTAAGTTTAAGTTTAATTGAACTCATTGTAGCGTAATTGTCTAAGGACATTCTGTTTTTTTAATTATGCATAATTTATGTCGACATTTTCATTATTTCAGTCTAGTTCCTAGCTCAAAATTTATATTTTGAAAGTTAAATGTCATGACAGATAAGTGAAAGAAAACGTTGCTTTTGCTTTTAAAATAAACAAGTGCACTTTAGATCAGTGACTGCTAAAAGTTTTTATTATTCACTACCACAATACCTCAACAATTTATGCTCTTTTCAATCAGTTTTTAAATAAGTGTAGGATATATATATATATATATATATTTTTCTTTCTTCACGAAATCTATATTTGGGTGTGTGTGTGTTTGTCAGATTTGAAAGAAATGTGCGATTTTGAAATATTTTACGTTGCTTTGCTAATTCCAAAATCACACAATAATATGAGGAAGTAAAATAATAAAAAAATATATTTAGTAATAACCATGGTCAGGGCTTTACAAATTTGATAAAATCTGGTTACCAGCAAAAAAATTCCAGTCGACAGAAAAAAATTACCCCCATCCCCTCCTTTTCTTCATCATTGATTATCAAAAAGCACAAAAGTTTTTTAAGAATTAAGTGAGAAAAAATAATAGCAAGCATAGTTTAGAATTACATAGTTTAGATTAGTAGCTGATTTTTTAATTAGATTTTTTTAAATTTGATTTTGTATGCCTTTTTTAGCATTTCTTCGTATTCTGCGACGATTTTTAAACATTCCTAAAGGAATCCTGTTTCAATATTTTAGCCCAATATATTATATTTTGTCTTTTTTTTTAGCGATTTTTTGCGGGTTTTTTTTCGCGTTTCGCTGCGATTTTTCAACATTAGTAAAACAAATCCGATTTTAGTCCAATATATTAATCCTTAATTGCATAGTGATGTAAATTTCCATCACTTTTTATTTAACTTTTAATAAATAAATCAACTTCTTCGCCACCACTATATTTATATAGAAATATTAATGCAGTAAATTTCCCGTGAACTATGTTGCTGAACAAAGTTAAAAATCTATCTGAAAATTTCTGGTGTCTAATATTTAATATATGTATAAAAAAACACAATTGTAAAAGAAAAACTCATGCAAAGAGGAGCTAAAGTTTGCTTTCTGCGATTTTTTAATTTTTTACAATTTCTTATCAGATTTGTAATTTTTTTCCCCGTTCTGCAGCTAGTTTTGACGCTCGTAAAAGTAATCCGGTTTCAATTTTTTAACACAGTATAGCAAATTTTGTCGATTTTTTTATTTTAAACAATTTTTTGAATTTTATCGCGTTTTCCTGCGATTTTTGGACATTCGTATAAGGAGTCAGGTTTTTGTATTTTAGTCCAATAAAATAAATTTTGTTCTCTGCAATTTTTAAATTCCAGAATTCCAGAATTTTTTATGGGACTTTTAGAGTTTTTTCACTTTTCGTTGCGATTTTCGGACAGAACGGTAAGAACTCCCCAGTAACTATTTTAACCCTTCTTTGCATGAGTTTTTCTTTTACAATTATGTTTTTTTATACATATATTAAATATTAGACACCAGAAATTTTAAGATAGATTTTTAACTTTATTCAGCAACATAGTTCACGGGAAATTTACTGGATTAATATTTCTATATAAATGTAGTGGTGGCGAAGAAGTTGATTTATTTATTAAAAGTTAAATAAAAAGTGATGGAAATTTACATTACTATGCAATTAAGGGTTAAACGCTATTTGTGCTCATTTTGACCTAGGTCAATTTTTGTACGAAAATAGTAAAAAAAGAAAAAGAAACCGCCAGATTAAATAGTTTGGTCGCCAGTGGCGAATTGGTAACCGCATTTGTCAAGCGCTGACTACGGGTTATTTTCTTATGAACTAAATTTTATCTGTTATGTTATACTCGTCAACTCCCACCGCTGACCGCTAGAAAAGTAATTTGTGTGTAACAGAAAAAATGTGTTTTTATCAAAAAATATTGCATGGGAAAATAGCTATAGCTTTCCTGTAAAGTTTAAATAAACTCCTACTACCCCTAATTTTTTCATAATTTCAGTTTCAGTAGATTTGGAAATATGGGGGGGGGGGGGGGACATATTTTTGCTGTGCATTTTCGACGATATCTCTGAAAATATAATACCTAAAATTAAAACAAAGATATTTTTGAGTTCAATATCACGAGATCTTCCACACAATACCCACATGATATACAAATTGAAAGCTTTTTTATGCAACTTAATTAGCCCCCTAAATTTTTCCTAAACATATTTGCGAATGGCTAATAATTTGAAAATATGTGCTAAAAGGCTTTATAACTTTTCCAATTATGAACTTTCCAAGTCCCATAGTTTACGAGAAAAAGGACTCTGACAGACTGACAGACAGACACAAAAGTGATCTTATAATGGTTCCGTTTTTGCTTTTCATGTACGGAACCCTAAAAATGCCAAATTTTGAAAAAAATATCACATTTTGAAATAGTTAATATTGGTTTACTAGTTGTAGAATCTCATTTATTAGCCTATATAAATTTTGATATACTTACACAATTTTAGAAAAGTTTAAGCTGTTTAAATAGTTCCAGAATAATATTTTTTAGGATCGGTTAGTTTTGAATAATGTGGTACGATTTTAGAATCTTTCTGGATATTTCACACTGTCATGATTCATGAAACATGTTCTGTGAACAAGGTAAACTTTGAAATATATATAAAATAAACCCGTGCAGCATTAATGCCCCACGTTATCTTTATTGAAAAATTTTTTATAATCATCGTTGCGGTATTTTATTTTGTGGCATCACTCATTTGAGGAAAATCTTTCATTTTATTTATGAAAACAATGGGAGAATTTTTTTTTCTCCCATATAAAACTAAAATTAATTAATTAAATTTAATTAATGAATTAATATTTGAAAAAACTGTATTAACATCCAGTGTCATCCACTACAAGTTATAAAAAATGTATTTGAACTTGAGTGGATGAATAGAAAATATTTTATTAACGATTGAAAATTTGAACAAGATATATAAATATATGGAGAGTGTGAGCTAATAGTGGGAATTGAAAAACTGTTTCATTATCATTTTGCGATGGCTAAACTAATGACGGAACCAATGAAGAACCGATGAAAGCTTTAGAATCAGAGGATCAAAACTCTACACTTCAAGGTGGGGGGGGGGGGGGTAATCTTTTATCTAGTTAAATTTAAATCAAAGAAAGTCTCCCGAAAACACACACACACAAAAAAAGAAAGCTATATGTGCAACAAAATTGACTGAAGAAACAAATAGCCGTTTTAAAACGAAAAGAAATCAAAGAATTATTTGGGAAAAAAAGTACAATGTGTTAAAAATACTAATACAAAAGAAAGAGGGTAAATATATACAAAAACTGCTATACAGGATTGCAACTACCAGCTGTTGTTGTATTACTTTGTCTACCACCATTTGTAAAAAATAATAATCATTTATCGCAAATACTAGTAGAAATCTACCACGATGATACGAGGGAGAGTCATTAAGTAAGTCATAAAAGATAATTAAATAATAACTTACAATGACATTCATTTCAAAACCATTTTTATTTCTCAACATATTCTCCACCAATATTTATGCACTTATACCACCGTTTTATCAGTGCCCCAACACCAGCTGCATAACATTCTTTAGATTGCTGTCTCAGTCACATTAGGACTTCAAGTTGAACCTTTTCATCACCTGTGAACATCATCTTGCTTCCAAAATGACTTTTTAACGAACCAGAGGAAAATCGCTTGGGGTTAAGAGGAAGCTGTATGGTGGATGTTGAAGAAGTGGCAAGATGATGTTCAGATATGATGAAAAGGTTCAACTTGAAGTCCTAATGTGGCTGAGAGAGCAACCCAAAAAATCTTATGAAGCTGGTGTTGGGGCACTGATAAAACGGTGATATGAGTGCATAAATATTGGTGGAGAATATGTTGAGAAATGAGAATAGATTTGAAGTGAATATCATTGTAAGTTATTATTTATCTTTTGTGACTTACTTAATGACTTATCTCGTAATTATTTTGAAATAGTGGTAGACAAAAAAAAAAATTGTCGCCACTGCCAGCTCCAGCTATATCGTCGCTACCATGTCAAACTACCAAATGTGAAAAAATGCATTTTTCATTACTTTTAAAAATGTGCCGATTGTCACCACTAAATTTTAATGGTATTCCTCCCCAGGGTTGCCATTTCGGCCTCCTTTTTCATTCAGAAATTCCGAATTCATACCAGAAATTTCAAACAGAAAGACTCGATTTTGTTATACTGACTTAATTATTTCACTTTTTAATATTAGAAGGTTTATTCTATACGGTTTCAACAATAGTTTTTGCATTTTGTTCGGATTTATATGACTTACACAAGCTCAAAGTTCCTATTATTCGTAGTTTTTGATGAAAAATACGCATTTTTTCCTAATTTTACCTCAATTATTTAAATGAGTGCAATCGTGCAACACTTTCTTCTTTACATATATTATCAAACACATCAAAATGTACAATATATGTAAAAATAAAAGTGTTGCAAAGCTGCGCTCATAGTAAAATATTTTAAAATATATTAAAAATTGAGGTAAAATTAAGAGAAATTGCGTATTTTTCATAAAAAACTTCGAATAATACGAACTTTGAGCTTGTGTAAGTTATATAAATCCGAACAAAATGCAAAAAATATTGTTGAAATCGTACAGGATAAACCTTCTATTATTAAAACGTGAAATAATTAAGTCAGTATAACCAGGGTTCGTACGGATCAGGGAATTTTCCAGGAGTGATACCAGTAATTTTTTTTATAGAAAAAGAAATGTAGGTTAAACTCGAGAATCTTCGCTTTCTTTTAAGGAGAGATTTTCTGTAAGAAAATACTGGTACCGAAAAATTTCCTGGTCGCAAAATTCCAGGAGGCGTACGAACCCTGGTATAACAAACTCGAATTTTAGTCTTATTTCATGGGCTAAAAACACGGCTTATCAACCTTGATCCTTTTTGCGATATTTAATGAGAGACATTTCGTGAAAACTTAAAGTAAACATTTTTCCCTCAAACGTTCCGGAATGAATTTGGCATCTTTAAATACATGGGACAGCCAAATTGGTAACCTTGTTTGTCAGAAAAATTTTACAAGTCAAAGAATTCTAATAAAATTTAGTGGTGACATCGGCCATTTTTAAAAGTAATGAAAAATGCATTTTTTCACATTCGATAGTTTGACATGGTAGCGACGATATCATAAATCAATGTCAGCAAAAAAAAAAAAAAAAAAAAAAAAAAGAAGAAGAAGTGATAAAATAAAATAAAAAATCAGTGACAACCACAGGCTATTTTTGTGATCGAGATTTTATTTTATATCTGCTGTTTCTAGTAGTCTTTTGAGAAATATGTGAAAAATGGAATAAATAAAGCAAAATGGTGACAAAACTAAATACAGGAAAATCCTATTATTAAAGTGAAATTAACAATGAAGATTGCAAATGTTGTGCCTAAAGACTGTCGTTACAAAATTGGCAGTTTCAATTATCTTTTTCTTATAAGTATTAATTTAAATTTAAAGTAATAATTATTATTTTACCGTGATTCTGTTAAACATTTTTTTCTTGAAACAATATATAATTTATCTTGACATTTCCATTATTTCAGCCGTGTAACGCGAACAGAAAGCTTTTACTTATTTTTCGAATGTTAAATAAATAATCTCTCGACGGATAAATGAAAGAAAATGTTTCTTTTCTTAAATTAAATACAGTAAATTATTTATAAAATACTAGATATGAATTATTTATTTCTAAAATGGCTATTTTAAACATTTTTTGTGCATTACGTGCATTTTCCTTTTAATATAGATAAATGCATTTCACATTTTGCCAAACTTTTTCTTAATCAATATCGAAATATCTGAAAAGCTAATTTTTTGTCTATCAGCGTTGATGTAAGTGTACATGTACATATTACTAATTCAATATTTTCTTTGAATACGCCAGTTTTGAAAGAAATTTGTGATTTTAAAATCATTTAGGTTGCTTGCTTAGTTCCAGAATGTCATATTTTAGACTATATCAACTTCGAAATAGTTACACGATTTTCGAATCCTTTGAAGTGGTTAAACATTTCAATAATAATTCTTTTTGTAAAGGAATAAAAAATGACATTAAGTAATCATAATATTCTAATACGAGGAAAAATTGTGTGTGTATATATATATATATATATATATATATATATATATATATATATATATATATATATATATATATATATATATCATATATGCTAATACGAGCAAATCTTGTGTGTGGTTATATATATATGCAAATTTTATCTTAAAAACGGCTCTAATGATGTTGACGAAATTTTGTATCTTACCGTTTTGGGGCATCCAAAAACCATTGGGCTAGGTCACATGTTCGAGAAAATTCGATTAGTGGGTCATTTTGGGTCACCATGGGTCAGGGTCAAGCTAATTGTATCTAAAAAACGGTTCAAACGATTTTGATTAAATTTTGTATCCCACGAGTTTCGGTCACGAGAAAATCATTAGGCTAGGTCACATGTCCAAAAAAATTCGATTAGTGGGTCATTTTGGGGTCACTGTGGGTCAAGCTAATTTTATCTAAAAAACGGCTCAGACAATTTAGACTAAATTTTGCATCCTATGGTTTTCGGGCACGAGAAAACTGTTGGGCTAGGTCACATGTTCGAAAAAAATTGATTAGTGGGTCACTTTGGTCATGGGTCATTATGGGTCAAGCTATTTTTATCTTAAAAATGGTTCAGACTATTTGAACTAAATTTTGCATCCTACGGTTTTTGAGAACGAGAAAATCATTGGGCTAGGTCACAAGCTCCAGAAAATCAGATTAGTGGGTCTTTTTTGGGTCAAAGGGGATCAAGCTAACTTTATCTAAGAAACTCAGACTATTTTGACTAAATTTTATATCCTACGGGTTTCGGGCACGAAGAAGACAATTGGGCTTGGTCACATGTTCGAGAAAATTTGATTAGTGGGTCATTTTGGTCATGGGTCATGTTATTCAAACTCACAGCTAATTTTGCCCGAGCACAGCTCGGTCTTCCCTGCTCGTAAAACAATATATGGCAAAACAAAATACTCATAATAACAGAAAAAAAACTAATCTTAAAGTAAAATTAACAATGCAGATTGCAAGGCAATCATTACAAAATTCATATTGGTTTTTTTTCCTTTTGAATTTTAATCTAAACTTAAAATTTAATTGAACTTATTGTACCGTAATTGTCTTAAACATTATTTTCTGAATGATGCGTAATTTACCTTGATATTTTCATTACTTCAGACGACTAACTCAAGCACAAAGCTTATCTTCGCAAGCTAAATAAATAATGTCCCAACTCATAAATGAAAGAAGTTGTTCATTTTCTTTAAATTAAATTCAATAAATTATTTATTGACTGAAAGAAGATGTTCATTTTCTTTAAATTAAATTCAATAAATTATTTATAAAATACTAGATGGGAATTACTGATTACAAAGAATGCATTTTTTACAACTTTTTTCTGGAGTTAAATCAGTCATTGTAAAAACTACATATGTCACGAAAAAAAAAAAAAGAAATAGGGGTCAATAAAAATGTGTTTCACAGAAATAAAGATTTCGTGCGCTTTTACCACAATTTTTATTTTTCGCCTTTTTTAAATGTAGAAAAGTACTATAAATCATGCAATTAAATTTGGCGTCTGCAATTGCTGCTATTTAAATATTAAATAGAAAAGTTCTATTAAAAATTGTGGTAAAAGCGTACAAACTAATTCCAAAATGCGATTTTTTTTCTTAAAGGGTTCATTCTATTTCTTAGATCTTTAATTTTGTAAATCGATTATCAGTTACTCATTTCATAGTAATTAAAATAATAAAAAAACAACTTTTGTACTTGTTCCTGATTTATGTATATATATATTTTTTTTTTTAATGAGAATTCAGGGTTCGTATACTTTTACCACATTCTTTAATAGACATTTTCGCTTTATTTAAATGAAAAACGCTGTTACAAATCCTGCAATTAAGCGAGGCGTCTACAATTTCTGCTATTTAAATATTAAGTAGAAAAATTCTATTAAAAAATTGTGGTAAAATTGTATGAACCCTGGATTTAGTACACTACAAATTATACAAAAAAAAGAACGAAAAATCATGCTTCAAGCATAGATTATGAAACACTTTCCAACACGTCCAGAAAACTTTAAAAAAGCTTCACCGTTTAAAAAGGTGAACGATTATGGCTGAGTAAACAAGCTCAAGCTCAAACCGGGCGGGGAAGCCTACCTTTCGGCTTGAGCTCAACTAGCCCCGCCCACGCTAAGTAAACAATTCGGAAAACGCATAACACATTTGAAAATCCAATTTCAGAATTACCATAGATAGTCGGAAAAATATCAAACTTATTTTATGCAGCCCTGTATATGATCTATAGATTTGTATATATACTACATAGTATGCTAAACTTTAGATCAGTTAGGAAATGCATAGCACAGTTGTAAATTCCCCTTCAGAAATTTCCGTCAACAAACAAAAATGTACTCGAGATATTTTGAGAAGCCTTGTATATGATCTATAGGATTAATATACGCCAAATAATATGCAAAAAATAGTTACATTTAAAAACGCGTACCACAACTGAAAACGCATTTCCAGGAATTACTGTTAATAGACAGGAAAATTTTTTGTGCGTCCCTGTAAAAGAACGATGAATGCTATGCACATCATATTCTGTAGCAAGCCTCTTATAATTCACCTCAGTGATATACAGCAATTTCAATACGATTGAATAGTGTAATATCATTTAAAAAAACACCGCAAACAATTTTTCGCATATAACGAAATGTAGCGGAATTCTTTTGAATGTCCTTATAAAGGAACTAACTGTAAATGCTACACACTTCATTTTTAATACCGAACATGCCATAGTAAAACTAAATAACATATATCAATTGGATGGTAATTGATATCTTTACATGAGTTCGAGCGTGGACAGACAGACAAACCGAATTCATAAACACTTTTCATTTATTTAAAATAGGTTGATTGACTCATTCCAAACCACTGTTTATCGTAAACCATTCCCAGTTTCTTTGCCCCCACATCGTCTTTCGCCTCACCCTCCTATTAAAAAAATGGCTGCTTTTAATACCTATGTTCATCGCGCTTTAAAAATTTGTTCATCTGGGAGTTTACTCAAAGCAGAATTAGACCACATTACATCAATTACCATTGGCCGTGGTTATCCTGTTGAAATCGTTGATTCAATTCATAATTAACTAATTAAACGTACACATTCCTACGTTAACAACGTTCGCAATGAAAATTTAATTATACTTCCATATTTTCTGAGAATTAGCAATCAAATATCCAGAATTTTGAAAAGATTCGATTTTAAAGTAATTTATGCACCATTTAACAAAATCCAATTTAATGATCTCAAACATCCAATTGACAGATTTTCACATTGGGGAATTTATAAGACATCTTGCGAGTGTGATAGAATGTACATAGGTCAAACTAATCGACCCGTTAAGGTCCGCTTGGGAGAACATAAAAACTATGTTAAAATTTGTGACACTAAACGCTCTGCGATTGATAACCATTGCTGTACTGTAAAAAATGACCAATGTTTCTTATTTTATGAAAATATACTATAACCACGAACGAAAATATAATATAATCTTCTGAGTTATCCGGAACTCCGAATAGCGTGTTCCATCGTCTTTTGAATCCCCCAAAACCAATACATTTCCAAAATTTAAAGAATTAGTTATAAAAACAAAGTATTTTTCGCTGCCCGTATTTTTCAGAAACGTTTCCGAAGGGTTTTTATACTGTATTAATTAGTGTCCTCAGCCTGGAATACCTGATTTTCGAATGTCATTAATTCTCAAGTAAACGCTTTCAGTCGCATAAGTTAATTTATGGATGAAAGAGTAAAGAAATAATCTTAATTTTAATGTTATTGTTAACGCTGTTAATTTTACATGTTTGTCTGTTAAACATATTTTTTTAGCATTAAAATGTTTACTTGAGAATTGATAGCATTCGAAAAACAGGTATTCCAGGCTGAGGACACTAATTAACACAGTATAAAAACCCTTCGGAAACGTTTCTGAAAAATACGGACAGCGAAAAATACTTTGTGTTTATAAATAATTCTATAAATTTTGGAAATGTTTGGTTTCTGGGGATTCAAAAGACAATGGAACACGCTATTCGGAATTTCGGATAACTCAAAAGATTATATTATATTTTCGTTCGTGGTTATAGTATATTTTCACAAAATAAGAAACTTTTGTCATTTTTTACAGTGTGGTCTAGCAATCACAGTTTTAATTTTTCAGAAGTTTCAATAATTCAGTTGTGCTCAACGATTTACGACCTTGATTTTTGGGACGCTTTTCATGTATGGAAGAATTCAGGCAACTTAGTTAATGATATGTCCAGTACACCAAATTTTTCAAATATCTGGCTACCTTTCATTTAATTCATTCTCTTCACTTCCCCCACCCCCCACTTTTTCTCCTCCGTACTTAAACTCGTCAAGTCTAGCCGAGCGTTTCTATTGGTCTCTCCTCCGTCACATGGGACTCCTGACTCCGCATTTGTTTTAAAAAACTCGCCGCCATTCTATGTTGGTCACGTGCGGAGACGCAAGCCTAAATGGCCTTACATGGCCTAAATTTTTAAATCAGTTTTAAATCTTTTTAAATTTGGCACTGATGATGGAGCTTTAGAGGCTTCGAAACAGTTGTTTACTACTTTATATATTTTTATTTGTGCTATTTTTACGTTGATCATTTATTTTAAAACAACTTTTCATTTATGTTCGAAAGTGTTAAAAAGACCAATTTCATTTATCCTTTTTTTACGTTATCTTTAAATAAAACAGCTGAAGATTGAATTAAAAACTAATAAAATACATAAGTCGGTAAAAAGCATATACAAACTGCTATATCACGACAAAATACGAGTATTATAAGAAACTATACAATTTACCTATTACTAATCACAGATAATTATTATGACAAAATAAATCACTACATGTTATCACTACATTTATTAATTCCGGAATTTGAAACACGTGAAAAATTAACTAAAATATAGCTGATAAGTTTTACGCTTTTTATCTACCATTGTTTTTTAAAATAAAACATGTTTTTTAATCGCGAAAATATAATACTGAAAAGGCCGAATTTTACTCGATAATTTTCGTAACTATTTCTAATAGCAAAGATATCATTCGTATAAAAAAAATTTAACAATGCAGAATGTAAATGTTTCATTAAAAATAACAATTTCAATTATCTTTATATACTTTTTAATTTAAGCTTAGAATCTAATTGAACATAATGCTCCATAATTGTCTTATAAATCCTTTTTTTATGAGATACGTAATTTCTCTTGACGTTCTCATTATTTTCGCGAGTAAGTGAAGCATAAAGCTTATATTTCGAAAATTAAATAAATAACGTCCGGACAGATAAATGTAAGCATATATATTTTTCTTTTTTTTTTTGGAAACAAATTAAACAAATTGTTTTTTAAATGCTGGTGGGAATTGCTCATCACATAATATATGCTTTGGAAAGTTTCCTTTTTCCTTTGCAACATTAAAATTGTGAGTTACTTTTAAATTTTATTGTTGGTTTAAATGCATTTTTTGTAAACCATTTTCTAACATAAAATTCGAGAAATGTTTCTTTTCTTTTCTTCATTATTTAAAAAGCATTTTATAAAATGTGTACTATCAGGGAAGTTGGAATTTTTTCTATTTTTTAATTACTGATTTCAAAATATTTTATAAATCTTTTTATAACATTAAAATTTATATATTCTTATAATAAACATTAATTTAAAGGACATTTATATGCCTTGCAAAATAAAATGGTACGTTTTAGCATAAATTTGAAATTATTTTAATTACTTTACTTATTCAAATCTTGATTTAAATTAAAATTGACAGTATCATTATTTGTGTGAACGCTGCTACTGAATGCTAATTTAAATGTTAATCTGAATGCTGCTCTTCCGAATGTTTATATTATCCTAATTGAAATTTGTTTTAAATTTAAACAAGAACGAAAACTCATGCATCAAGCATAGATTATGTAACACTTTCCAACACTTCCAAAATAATTTTGCAAATCTTTACCGTAAGGTGTAAGATGATACGTAACTAAACAATTTTGAAAACGCATAACATATTTAAAAATCCAGTTTAAGGAATTACCAACAATTTTCGGAAAAATATCCGAGCTCTTTTGTACATCCCTGTATATTATCTATAGATTTGTATATATACTAAATATAATGCTAAATTTTAGTTCAGTTAGGAAACGCGTAGCACAGTTTAAAATTTCCCTTCTGGAACTTCCGAAAATAAACGGAAATGTACTCGAGAACTTTTATGCTGTCCTGTATACAATCTATACAATTTATACACACCAAGTAATAGACATCAAATGAGTTAAATTTAAAAACGCGTTTAGCAACTGAAAAAGCTTTCCCAGCAATTATTATTAATAAGCAGTACTTTAACTGAATTATTTTGTTTGCCCCTGTAAATGAACGATGAAAGCTATACACACAAAGTAACCCTCTTGTAGTCCACGTTAGTGATATATATATATGAATTTCAATATGTTTGAAATAGTGAAACATTATTAAAATTAACTGCAAACGATTTTTCTTCATAGACCGTAATGTAACGGAATTATTTTGAGTATACGTGTAAAGGAACTATAAGTGCTATGCACACCACATTCTATAATTAGTCTCTTGTAGCTACCTCAGTGCTACAAGAGACTATATCCATTTCAATATGTTTGAAATTGTGTAACATCATTAAAATAAACCGCAAATGATTTTTTTTCCCATAGACCGCAATGTAACGGAATTTTTTGAGTGTCCCTGTAAAAAACCTACACGTGCTACACACTTCATTTTCAATACCAAACATGACACAGTAAGCCTCAATAACATATATCAATTGCATGACGATCCGAGTATATTTACGCGAGTTAGAGCACGGACAGGCAGACAGACAAACCGAATTCATTAACACTTTTCAACTATGTTGGAAAGTGATAAAAAGGAATGAAATTAATTACAGAATAACACTTCAATTGTAAAATTAAATAATATAGTTCATAAGAGAAGTCAAACTCATGATATGAATGTACAGATGCCAAAATTTTAAACAAGATTCAATATTTATCAGTATTTATTTTAAATTACCAACACATGGTTCTGTAAACTGTCATGTTAAAGAATTTATTTGCTTATATTAATGTTCGGAAGTAAAGGCATATTTCTGGATAAATACACTATATGGCCATTCGTCACCGGACACTTTCAATTTTAGACATTTTGTCAAATATTGAAAGATATACTTGTCGGATTCTTCTGTAACTTCAGGATTATAAAGAATATGTTTGATCTCATATTTATCAAAGACGATTTGATTAGGAGGACTGTAGTAGATTGGCGACTCCTTTTAAAGGCAATCGTTTGTTTTGATTGAGATCGTATTGTGAAAATAACATCTGTGGGCGTGCAGCGACATCTGTAGACTATTTTACTTTAACTTTCGACGAATACATGTGTCTTTCGAAATTTGTGGGTTTTCTGCGTTTCGCTGCAGTTTTATGCAAATTTTGTTTTTTGTGGTCCATCTGCAATGTATTTAAGCAAGTGAAAATGTGTGTGTCGTTGTATTTGATCGTATCTCGGCCCAGAGGAAGTCAAGACTGCTTCTATCACCAGAAAGAAGTTGCGGTCCGGTTGTGAAGTTTGCTTAGAGCTGAATTTTGATTTGGTAATATAAATTAGTTTATTGAATTCAATAAAGATTATTTTGACGGCCACGGGCTGTTTTAATTTAGACATTTCGCCATCTTGTAGTAAAGCTGTGGAAGTCTGCACATCACAGCAAAAGTAGTTCTGAAGTTGTAAAGTTAAGATCTCATCTGTGTGTAAGTTAAAGTTTCATTCACTCGTCTTATTCCAGTGTTTTTTCTATAGTGCAGTAACGTATATTTCTCGAGTGGAATTATTTAAATAACAGTCATCAGTCAGAGTTAAAATTCTGATAATGAAACTTATCCATCGTCCTGCCCTTAAGATTTTCAATAAAAATTGGTTTTAAACTTACTTTCTGACTTCTTTACTGAACTAGCTATGCTTCACCATGAACCGGCACGCCACAGGACAATTAGGGAGGGAAGGGGGCAACAAAAAGCCAAAGACAAATAATAATACTTGGGATCGCCGTGTAAAATGAAATGCAAGAAATGATCTATCGCTACAGCTCACGAACATGTGGAACATGTGGTGTATTCATTTATGTAAGAAGAGCACGTATATTTATGGAGATATAGTGATTTTTTTTAAGTTAAAAAAATTCTTGCATGTGTTTTATTTATATCATGCAGGGTTTGCAACCAAATTTTCAGTTTCAGAAAAATAGAAAAAATATAGTAGAAACAATATAGAGCAATTGGAATGTAAATATATTAAACATTTGATGAAATATGAGCAGTTGTATGAAATATTTTTTATCTGTGCATTCGCGAACGATAACACAGAATTTTTTTTTTTAATGATTTAATAGTCAATTCTATGGAGCAACTCATATGTGAAAAAGCCAGTCAAACATCATGAAAATTCAGAAAGATATCGGCGATAGAGTGGGCTAATTTTTAGTTGCTGTCTAAAAGTAGCTGAATGATATGGGATTTTCCACAATTTATCATTTTTAATTTTTATACTATTTTTAATTTTTTATATATATTTTAGTTCTTTTTGGAAAACTACCGTAATGAGCCAATTTGAACAAGAATCAATGGCGCTTCGCTGTACTTTATTGTAAACTTGTGGAAGGTAAAAACTCAAGGTATGTCATGTGAGGAAGACTAATTTAAAAATTTATTTTAACTCTAAACGTTAAACAACACCTTGAAGAAAAAGCATGCATTTGTTTATTTTTTTCTCTTTTTTATGTTATTCTGTTGAAAAACTTTTATTAAATAGAAAGAACAGTTTTTAATTCTTAAAAAATGCTATAAAATGAAAATTAATGCTATTGCAATTGAGAAATTTGCACCATAATCACAAAGAAGGAAATATTTTTATAAGTGAAATATTATACATTCCATTATCAAAAATAATTTTTAGAGATTTCAATATTCATGTAAACTTCAACGAAATGAAATGGAAGTTCTTAAACTTATGCAAAACTTCTTAAACTTATGCAAATTTTGTCTTTTGTGGTCCATCTGCAATGTATTTAAGCATATTTTATAAGAATCTCTGTATTCTACAACAAAAAAAGTAACTAAGTAACTAGCTGCTGGCTAAAGTAACTAGTTGCTGCTAAAGTAACTAGCTGCTGCCATGGTTGATAAATTTGACACCGGGGTTCAAATAGGCTAGTTATGGTAGTTTTCCAAGGAGAACTAAAGTATCAATAAAGAATTCAAAATATTATAAAAATTAAAAATGACAGTTTGTGGAAAATCCTTTATCATTCAGCTAGTTTTAGAGAGCAACTAAAAATCAGCTCACTCTACCGTCCATATATTTTTGAATTTTCACGATATTTGAAAGTCTTTTTTATATGAGTTGCTCCATAGAGTTAACTATTAAATTATGAAAATAAATCTTTGTTATCGTTCGCGCATGCCCAGACAAAAAATATTTCATACAACTGCAGAAATTTCATCAAATGTTTAATATATTTATATTCCAATTGCTCTATATTATTTCAACTATATTTTGTCAATTTTTCTGAAACTGGCGTTAAATTTGGTTGAAAACACTGTATGATAAAAACAAAAAACATGCAATAATTTTTTTTAATTTTTAAAAAAAATCGCTATATTGTCATGAATATACGTGCTATTCTTACACAAATTAATACACATATTGTAAATTAGCCCCATTTGTGTTTTGTGGATAGATCCTTTTGTACATTTATATTTTACAGGATGATCCCAAATATTATTTTTATTAAATTTTTTGTTGCTCCCCTAATTGTTCTCCTGATTAAATTTTCACTGATAAATATGAAGTCAAACATATTCTTTAAGATCCTGAAGTTCTAGAAGAATCCGAAAAGTATATCTTTTCATATACGACAAAATGTTTGAAATTGAAAGTGTCCGGTGACGAATGGCCATATAGTGTAAACCCGTCACATCGACAAGAGCAATTTCTTTCCACGGAAACAATTTAATACATTATAAAATGATGAAAAAAGAATTACAAAAGTCCTCTATTGCCTGTCACTGTTGGAGTGAGGGACATAATTTTAACTTCGACTCAGCCACTATTATTAAGAAATGTAACACTCCATTAGATTTAGACTTCTTTGAGGCAGTTTATATTCATAAATTTGGTAACTCCCTGGTTAATGATTTTTCAAGTGTACCATACATCTCACCTTTCTGGGTTGAGTTACTTTGTCATAGTGAATCCTCTACAACCAACCAACCGACTTAATCAGATTGGAGGAGTTTCTCGGTGTGTTGTTGTTTTTCATTTGGGTTTTTAGATTCATTTTCATGTCTTTGGGGGGATACAATAGGGTTTAAGTTTATTTACACTGAGGAAGTGAGTCCAGGATACTCATGAAACGTCCGTCTGTTTATTACACGATGTTATTGTGTGTCAAACGTTGGTATTTTTAGTATATTATAAAATGCTTTATATATATCTATACTAATAAAATAAAGTTGTTTGTCTGTGTGTCTGTGTGCGATCGATAGCAAAATCTACCGCACGTAGAAGCCTGCAAATTTGGGTGCCGATAGTCCAAGGCAAGTCCTGATGCACCTGAGGCTCAGTTTTTTAATTTTTTAAGACCCGGGGCCCTTGGGTCTCCTTGAAGTTTTTGTGCACTAAATTGTTAATAACTTGCCTTTCTTCCGATCTTCTTCATTTTTAGGGTCCTTTCTCCATTTAGTTATTCCCCTATTTCTACATTCCAGTTAAAACCCTGGCCCCTTGCGGCCTGGTCAGGGACCCCTTAAACTTTTTGTGCGCCACGCATTTTTCAACCCCCCCTCCTCCTAATTGTGTCACTCTCTCAATGCATAACTTTAAAGTTGCGTCTTGGACTCCTTTCCCCGGGTCATTACCCTCATATTTTTACTGGTGCCCTAGGGCCCTTTTTTTAAACATTTCTTTAAAATTTTATTCGAATAATTAAACCTTATGCTTAATTTCGACTTATTAAAGATCTAAGTACGAGGACCTTTTAAGGTGGTCCCTTAAAAATCGTCCGATTCACTAGCTTTTTTTTTTAGCAACTTCTTAGGACATCTGGCTACTACATGAACTACAAAACAAAAACGGATAAAACCTGGGCCCCTGGGTCGCTTTAAGTTTTTTCCCCTAAATTGTTAATAACGTGTCCCCTTTTATTCCGATCTTCTTCGTTTTTATGCTCTTTTCTCTATTTAGTTATTCCTCCATTTCTACATTCCAGTTAGGACCCTGTGATCCGGTCCGGGACCCTTGAACTTTTGGTGCACCATGCAATTTTCACCTCTTCTAATTGTATCACCCTCTCAATGCATAACTTTAAGGTTGAGTCTTGGACTCTTCTCCCCGTGCTGCCACCCTCATATTTTTATTGGGGCCCTAGGGCGATTTTTTAAGCATTTCTTTAAAAATATATTCTAATGATTAATTTATACCCTATGCTTAATTTCGACTAATTGAAGATCTAAAGCGCTAAGTACTGGGACCTTTTAAAATATTTTCCTCTTAGGGTCTTGCTCAAAGCTATCAGTTGCCCCCTTTTGGAATGCTATAGCTTCCTTAAAAATCGTCTCATTCACTCGCTTTCTGAACTCTCGTTCGAACGTTTCGAAATTGTTGTAGGTGATGTAAATCTGGTCAACCGAGATGCTCTAAAAAGACTGTATCAAAATACGAACGTTTACTGACTTTTAGCATAAGAAAAAAATCGTCTCGGGTGGCGCGAAGTGACCTGCGTTCGCCGGTATTTTTGAAAAGGTTAAATATCGTATTCTTAAAACTAATTATACCGTCGATTGGAAGAAGGTTTTGAATTTGAGAGCACATGTTCGGTTTGTCTGTATCTTTAAAATTGTGCTCTTGAGGGGCGTTGCCGTAAGTGAGAAAACATTCACCCAGGAAAACGACCCTTTTTCAAAATATTTTTTCAAGGGGTTAACATCAATTCTTTTTTCGAGCTAATTGCGGCATTAGAGACGTAAGAGTGCAATATTTCACATTGTTTTTTTTTTTTCTTTTTCTTTTTTTTAATAAACCAAAGGATAGAAGTCGATAGAAGTTAAAACAGAATTGCGAAGTAAATACAAATTTGATACACTATGCATTTAAGGATTAGCATTGGGGAATTTTAGATCTCACTTACCAACACACTTAAGCTGTTGCAATTCAAAGGAAAATGTACACCTATACTAATACATACTCAAGAAAATACATATTTTTATGAGCTTCATTTATGCTGCTTGCAAACAATTCCTACCTTATTGTTTTCATATTTTTTATATGACGTCACAATAAGATAAACAAATCCCTATCCCTCAATCGCACTGTTCACAGATTGTACTCCCTCTCCCTCCCCCCTCCCTTTCTCTCTCTCTCCCCCTCTCTCTCTCTCCCTTTCCCATAACTAACGAATAACCCCTAAAATAAATGACAAAAAATATTTAGAAATAACGTCAGACTTTTTCAATGATAAAGAAAAAATACATCAATTCTATTTTTACTTTAATTAGTTAAATTTTTTAAACAAATGGAAAACTAAAATATACCAAGAGTTAAATATTTACAATAACTTAAAACTCCTACGCATAAAACATAATTAACAATGTAGATTACAAATTGTATTCTCAGAGAAATAATTACAAACCGACATGTTTAATTATTTCTTTTTATACATTTTAATTAAAGCTTATATTCCAATTTAACTTAATGTTCCGTAATTGTCTTAGAAATCCCTTTTTTATGTGATGCCTAATTTCTCATGACATTTTCATTATTTTCGTAAAATAACTCAAGCCGAAAACTAATACTTCAAATATTAAGCAAAGAATGTAATCGTTGAAAAAATTTAAGCAGATGTTCCTTTTCTTGGAATTATAAAAAAAAGTATATGTTTCTTTAAATTCTAAGTGAGAATTGTTGATAACGATCTTATAATGTAATCTCTAATTCACTTTTTATTATTATTATTTTCTTATGTTAAAATTGGGGAATTACTGTTATTTGAATTATATATTTTTTTCCATTCATGCGAAACATATTAAGGATATTTTATTTAAAATCTGCATTTGCTTGTTTTAGTAACCAATTTCCAAATAATGATGGTAGTGAATTCTATTATTACATCACTCCATAAGCATTTTGATTGTTGTTGTTTTTTCATCCATGCGAAACACATTTCGAATTTTAATTAATATCTGCACTTGCTTGTTTTAGTAACCCATTTCCAAATAATGATGGTACTGAATTCTATTATTACATCCCTCCATAAGCATTTTGATTGTAATAATTTTTTTCATCCATGTGAAACACATTTCAAATTTTAATTAATATCTGCACTTGCTTGTTTTAGTAACCCATTTCCAATAATTGATGGTAGGGATTTCTGTTATTACATCACTCCATAAGCATTTTGATTGTAGTAATTGTTTTCATCCATGCGAAACACATTTCGAATTTTAATTAATATCTGCACTTGCTTGTTTTAGTAACCAATTTCCAAATAATGATGGTAGTGAATTATATTATTACATCACTCCATAAGCATTTTGATTGTAATAATTTTTTTCATCCATGCGAAACACATTTCGAATTTTAATTAATATCTTCACTTGCTTGTTTTAGTAACTCATTTCCAATTTAATGATGTTAGTGAATTCTATTATTACATCACTCCATACAAATTTTGATTGTAGTAATTTTTTTCATCCATGCGAAACACATTTCGAGTTTTAATTAATATCTGCACTTGCTTGTTTTAGTAACCCATTTCCAAATAATGATGGTACTGAATTCTATTATTACATCCCTCCATAAGCATTTTGATTGTAATAATTTTTTTCATCCATGCGAAACACATTTCGAATTTTAATTAATATCTGCACTTGCTTGTTTTAGTAACCAATTTCCAAATAATGATGGTAGTGAATTCTATTAGTACATCACTCCATAAGCATTTTGATTGTAATAATTTTTTTCATCCATGCGAAACACATTTCAAATTTTAATTAATATCTGTACTTGCTTGTTTTAGTAACCCATTTCCAAATAAGGATGATAGTGAATTCTATTTTTACATAAACATTTTGATTGTTGTTCTTTTCCATCCATACAACTCATTTAAGGATATTTTATTTAAAATCTGCATTTGATTGTTTCAGTAACCAATTCCAAAATAATGCAAGGTTCGTGCGCTCTTACCACAAATTTTTAATAGAATTTTTCGCCTTATCAAGGTGCGTGACCCCTTGGAATTTCCATGTAGTCTGGCACCACATTTTTTTATTAGAAAATTTCTATTTAATATTTAAGTAGCAGAAATTGTTGATATCCCGTTTAATTACAGGATTTCTAATACATTTTTTGCATTTAAATAAGGCAAAAAAATCTATTAAAAAATTGTGTTAAAAGCGTACGAACTCTGTAATGACAGTAGTCAATTCTATTACTCCATCATTCCATAAGTATTTTGATTGTTGTTATTTTTTTCACCAGTGCGAAACTTATTAAAGATATTTTATTTAAAATATATATTTGCTTGTTTTAGTAACCAATTTCCAAATAATGATGGTAGTGAATTCTATTTATTATACAGATATATATTAGGGTGGGCCGAAAAAAAAATTTTTTTTTTGTATTTTGATTTGCTATACCGCAGACAAATTACATCTAGGGTAACTTAGTAAAATGAAAAAACAAAATAAATAAATTTTATGTCTGGCGGTAGAGCATCGGCCCTAAAATTTGAGAAAATATACGATTTTTATCCTTTTTCTAAGGATGGACCAATTTTTTTTTTGTTGCTTTTGATTCGCTATATCGCCTAAAACTTTCCTCTAGTTTAGCTTAGTAAAATGCAAAAACAAATTAAATAAATTTTTACACCTGGTGGTAGCGCATCGGCCCTCAAATTTGAGAAAATATGCGATTTTTATCATTTTTCTAATAAATGGAAACAAACCAAATGACTTCTATAATAAGTAGATATAGACATATTTTAGTAGAATAAAGTATAGGATTGATAAATAAATAAATAAAACAATACATTTAATAATTTATTAATAGCGTATTACGTTTAAAAAATATTTTTTTAAAACATTGACAAATTTTCATTGAAACTAAAAATTATTTTTCTGATTCTGTAAATATTTAGATTGTAATGAAATATAGTCCTTAACTGGTCTTTACTTTTTTTGGTAGCTTGGTAGTTTGAAATAAGATTTTCTTGAAAAACTAGGCATTGACGATCTTGAGATAAGTGTAGTTCTTATAAAGCCATCTCTGGAATTGGAGCCGACGACTTTTTGTGACGAGTGGGAAAGAGTGCCAGGCTCACAAACAGATAAATCTTCAGGACAGCTGCCTGATTTTATAGCAGAACTTATGCCCAGCAGGTACAGCTGATCTTTGCTTAAAATGTACCTGTTAATTTCTGGAATCTCACACTCAGCACTGGCAAAATTTACCATTGAGGGTTTTTCACATTTACTGAGTTGTGTTCCAATCGGAAATCGAAATGATTTTGACCCACCATCTAAAATTTGAAACAAATGCCGGAAAGGCAATTCATTGAAATGCAAGAGACAACCTGCTCCCCCCCCCCCTCACACACTCACACACACTGTAGTGGTCTTTTAACTTGTTCTTTAATTGTGCGAATAACACCGGTTTCCCCCCCCCGTATTAGTAACGGTGCCTTCACATCCAATTACGCCCTCTTCATGAAGTGAAAATCAAGCTTCAAATAAAAAAGAATGCTGCTTGCGTCGTATGAAGCAGTCCTAGAAGAGTGTGAAAAATAACCAACGTACACAGATCAGCAATACATTCTGTATATAAGGTCTGCTATAAAATCAGGCAGCTGTTTTGAATATTTATTTGTTCTTGAGCCTGGCAAACTTTCCCATTCAAAGTGGTTAACAACGAAACAGAGATTGTATTTAAGTACTGAAAACCCAACAGAAAAATACAAGATCGTAGTTTATTTTCTTCCAAAGTCATATATACCTGTATGTTTTCATATAAAAAAGTCAGTACTTCACAAATAGGGCATAAAATGTATTTGAAATTACAAAATCTTCAAGATTCTTGCCCTAAAACTTGCTGAAAGTCATTGATCCAGTAATTAAAAGAAACGCATTTTTTGCCCATCCAGAAAATTTCCTTTTGAGTACAGAGTTGCCAAGTCGTCGGCTTTTTGCACACTAGTAACTGTTTAGGGAAAAATGTTGCTCTTTCAAATCACAGAATGCTACAATTAAATAAAACAACATTTTGTGATCTAAAATACTGGTATCCAAAAAGCCGGAGACTTGGCAGGTCTGTGAGTATGATAATAGATAAAAGGAATGATATAATAGAGTTAGGTTTCAGAAGAATTATAAAGGTAGAAACTTAGCTTCGAAAAGAAAGTTAATCAGGAGTTTTTAACCACCCAAAATTAATTTCCTAGTTACATACTTCATCGAAAGGATTCAATGGAACACTACTACATTTTCACCACCAACTTTGCTGCGAAAAATCACCGATCAAGAGATTTGGTCTAAGGTATAATCAGGTGGAACAATTTGAATGGAACTTTGACCAATTCCCATGTCACACCCAAGCATTAGAACGATGTGTGAAGCTGGTAACCGGGGCGCATCACAAAAAGTCGTCGGCTCCAATTCCAGGAATGGTTTTATAAGAACTACACTTATCTCAAGATCATTAATGCCTAGTTTTTCGAGAAAGTCTTAATTGAAACTACTAAAAGAAAGTAAAGATAAGTAAAGAACTATATTTCATTACAAACTGAAAATTTACACAATCAGAAAAATAATTTTTGGTTTCAATGGAAATTTATCAATTTTTTTTAAATGATTTTTTTTTTATGTAAGACGCTATTAATAAATTGTAAAATGCATTATTTGTTTCATTTATTTATCATTCCTATACTTTGTTCTTCTAAAATATGTCTATAGCTACTTGTTACAGAAGTTATTTGATTTATTTCCATTTATTAGAAAAATGATAAAAATCGTATATTTTCTCAAATTTTAGGGCCTATGAGCGGCTTAAAAATTTATTATTTTGTTTTTGCATTTTACTAAGATACCCTAGAGGTAAGTTTTTTGAGGTATAACGAATCAAATTACAAAAAAAAAAATCGGCCCCTTCTAGAAAATTGATGAAAATCGTAAATTTCTCAAATTTTAGGGCCGATGCGCTACCGCGAGACATAAAAATGTATCTATATTGTTTTTGCATGTTACTAAGCTACTCTAGAGGCAAATGTTCCGCGGTTTCGCTTAGCAAAAAAAGAAAGAAAAAATATTTTTTTGGCCCACCTTAATATATATATCATAACTAACAACAAAACAGACATAAAAATCATAAATACAACAAAACAATCATATATATTGAGTGATAGAGACAATGTCATAAAAACATTATTCAGTGGCGTAGCCAGGTTGGGGGGGTCCAGATGCTCTGGATACCACTAATTTTGTAAAGTTTTCTTTGCCTTATGTAAGCAGAGAACTTTCTGCGATAATCAAGACGAAGAAAACTTTACACTATCACCGGTATCCAGAGCATTTGAACCTCCACCCTGGCTACGCCACTGACATTATTTAGTGCCTAGCGTCCTTTCTGTGACACTTAAAGGCGATACTGTTTTTGATTTTCATATTCATAATGATAAACTTTTATGATTTTTGAATAGATGTACCGATTTTCATATTTTTTATTTTGAAAATGTGCGGGAAAAAAAAACACCGTTTCGTAATTACTATCACTTTTGCCGATTATTGCTTAGATAATATGCGGAATGTAATATTTGAATCACAAACTTGGGTTCGGTGGGGACGACCGATTGCAGCAGATGAAGATAATTAAAAAAAGAAAAAGTAACACCAAATCCAAAATTGACTTCTCAAGACTTTGATCGGCGGAGTTTATAAAAATACTTACAAGTTTAGATCAAAAATATTTAGTGAAATTTTTGAATATATTCGTTTGCTCAAAATCTCACAAAAAGGAATTCAGAACTTTCCGCTTAACCCAATAATATTTTTTTCAAGTATTATGAAAAGAATTTAACAAATTTAAAATTTGGTTTTATCTATAATATCAATTCCAAATATTATTCAGGATTCGCACGCTTTTGCCACAATTTTTTAATAGAATTTTTCTATTTAATATTTAAATAGCATAAATCGTAGACACCTCGTTTAATTGCAGTACTTTTCTTTTCTGCATTTAAATAATGCAAAAAATTCTATTAAAAATTTGTGGTAAAAGCGTACGAACCCTGTTATTGCGAAGACATACTTTTAATATTTCCTCTGATATCATTGCAGTTATAAATTATCAGTTTCTCCACATGATTCACCCGAAGTGCTTTCTTGGACGTCACAGAATCTTGTATTGAACTACAGACCTCTCTCTCTGCGGCCATCGGGACGAACCTTACCCATCAGTCCCAAAGAATATGACACCCTGTCACCTGCGGCAGGAGTAATTATTTATGACGAAATGAACGATATTCCTGCTAATAAGTCTTATTTAGCGGTAAGCATTTTCAACTAGTTATAGCTATGTTTGCTTAGTTTAATCCGACTTAGAAAGTTGGTGTCGTTCGAGTTCTAATATAGATCAGTTTCAACCATGTGATTACAAACCTCCAATTGTACCAATCAAAATCGTGAATTTGTCAGCCTGTATTATCGCCCAACCAATCAAAACCGAAATAAACCGATGGGAAAACAAAATGCCCATCTGGTTGTCGAGGTGGTTGCTAGGATGCGACGTCAGTTGAAACTGATCTATTTATTGTACAGTAGTGTGAAAAATAATTAACTTTATGCACGTGACGTTAAATTTAAAAAGAACTTTCTATAAAAACTAGCAGGCTACGGCCGCTTCGCTTGTCGATTTTTCCAAGAGACCTCGAATAATTAAAACATCTTTTAGTACCACCTTCCACCGCCAGATGGCTCATTATGTTCTAAACAAACCTTTTTTCGAACGAACTTCCGGAACGGATCCCCGCTGCTTACGACACCGTATAAATTAGTTCCAACTCCACCGCCAGGGGGCGTTAGTCCCTATACTTTTAACATTAACACGCTATTTAAATTACGACCGAACTCCCCCCCCCATCTCTCAAAATTTAACCAATTACATTTAACAAAAAAGAATGTACGATGCAATTTGGTTACCTATCAGTTCGCACTTATAAAAATCAAGTGGTTGTTACTTACATAAGAAGTAAAGCTTCTAAACGTCAATTTATATCGTTAATCACAAATGTGTGCGTCAGTAAAGTTGATGTCATAACGATGCGGACAACAATGAGGTTAAAATGCACAAGTTACAACAATGGAGCTTTAACATTAACAAATATCGTTAACTTTTGAAACAGAAACAAATTGGCGTGTTTTTTGACTTGATTCACTACTTTATTTTCTTTCCTTTTCAGAAAATAGCTAGTTTTTTGCAAAAATTAAGAAAAATTACCGGACGATTTTACAAAAATGAGATTTCTGGATGCAGAAAATTATTCTATATATGTGTGGTAAGATTTAAATCGATACCGCAAATACTTAATCTAAATATTCACATCTTAATATTAATATTCTAGTATATTCACAAATTAATGAAAACAAACCATTCGTTGCCATCGCCAAAAAAGAACTAACTGCTTTTTCGCCGTCACGTACCTTAGAGTTTTATATATGTAGATGTTTCACTCGTTTTAATTTGTTAAACATTTATAATCAATTTTTTATTGCAGCAATACGTATGGGAAGGGTCTATCAGCCTGCTTTATGAAGACGTCTATCCTGGGCAGATTGAAGGTACTACGTCTAAAGTCATAAGAGACGGTTCAAATGAAATCCTCTTCGACGATATTATAATCTCTTCTTGGGGATATTCTTATATTCTGAAAATAGAAATAAAGGCCAGAAATATATCATACTGGAATTTGACTTATTTTTTAGGTAAATATTGAGTTAGTTATACTAATATTTAAAGACTTGAAATTTGATTTACCTAATACACCACCGCTGAAACGTGTTTAGCTACCTAGTGGTATATAAAAAGTTATGCATGAAACGTTTAAAAAAAGCATGAGTGCATGCAGAAAGCAGTATTTTAAAAATCTACATGTCTGATAGGCATGCGTGCCAAGTTTCTCGTATTTTGAGTAACACTATCCCCAAATAGAAGTATTTGTTTTATTCAGTGACATAATTCTGTCTTTGAAGAAAATAAATATTTTTATTCCAAAAGTTGGTACTTAAACTATAGGAAGCTTGGCAAGTAATGCACATAACACATTTAAAACGCAATATAAATTTGCTCCTGATGATGGTTTTAAAGATAAACCGAAACGTCGAGAATATGTTTTTTTTTTGTGATTTTAACATTTACATCTTTGTTTAAAATCTCGTAATAAAGTGTACGTTGGATAGCAACTTATTGTTTTGCTTTCACATTTGAGTATACGACGTAAAGGCCTTATTTATCATAATACACTACTTCATGGTTTTTAAATACCTTGTTCCTACAACCATTCAGTAATCCTGCCATTTTAGTAATCTTACCCACATCTTGTCTTATATCTTCCAGATTAGTTTACTTTTTTTAAGAAATATGATTTAAAGATGGTGATGTATTGTTTTGAATCATCTTCTAGGTCCATTTGACGTAGATAGATTCGATACCTTTGAGCTACCTCTTGTGGAATCCGACGAATTTCGAAGTGTGAAAGTTGTCTTCGACAATGCTTATGAGATAGTGAGAAAAGACAAAAGAAAGTTCGAGATATTTTTCCTTAACGAGTTTGGTATAAAATTTCCGAAAGTGAGATGGAAAAATGTCTCTCTCTCAGAAGGTAAGTTATTTGAATTACTAACAAGTAATTATTTTTAAAAGTAAGGGAAAGTAGGATGAAATCGGTTATCTTATTATAAGCTGATTCTTGAAGCTAGAATTGCAAACAGACTTTAATGAAATGTTGCGTAAATACTATGTATTTATCCTTGTACAATATCAAATTTGCGATTTTTATTTCATCACAATTTCATTAATAAACACTTTTATGAAAACAAAAAGTCAAATCATCCGGTTTTACCGTAATTTCCGGCGTATAATCCGCAGCTCAAAGAGTCGTTTTTCGACCCAGAAATATTATTTTATAAAATGTAACTTAAAAGATCGCTGTAAATATTTAACTACAATTATTGAATAAAATTTCTGGGTCGCAAAACGACTCTTTGAGCTGCGGATTATACGCCGGAAATTACGGAACCATGCCATTGGGGTAAAACCACATGGATCTGTTACTCCTAGGATAAATCTGTTACTCCTACAGTTTATACTTTCTTTTAGAAAGGATGGTGCAGCTTTATAGAATTAAAAAGAAGAAACAAAACATAAATACAGAATGTCGTATGCAAGGTTGCTACAGGCTATTTTTTATTATTTTGTCTACCACTATTTCCAAAAAAGCAATCTTCTACTAGAGTTCTACCAGAAGCATATTATAAATATTATAGCTGCGTAGAAGAAAAAATAAATAAAATAGCGTCCCGTGGCAACACTGCATATGATAAATAAAGGCCGGCAATTTGTGAATCATGCTGTATTTAAAAGTTTAACAACATGCACATTGTTTACATTTTATATACAGATGTGTCCAATTTGTGACTTTTCAGTAATATTCGGAGTTCGTTTCTATACAATTCCTTTCAGTGCTATAGTCGTAAAGACACCAGACGTTATACGCTATAGGTAGAGGGTAATAAGTTAGAGCAGTAGTCCAGAAGAAAAAGGAGGGAAATCAGCACACTGCAAGCAAGGAATTTTACTTTTACAAAAAACGCTGGGAATTCAACACCATGTACAGCAAATTAAACGCTTGGATTACAGCCGTTGTTATTTTCTGAATAAAGTACCCGGTGAGGGCGATCTTAATTTCTACTGTGAGTCTATTTTCACGTTTCTCGCATGTAACGTGTGAAAAATTGAGTAACAAAAAGTAGATTCAAAATAAGAAAGCAAAAACCATTGCAGTTTGAACGGGAATTTGCCAAGTTAAATTTAGAATTTCGGCTATCGCCTTTCTGCGTAATTTTCTGTAAAGTGCTAAATAACAGTTCCATGTTTTCTACTAAAATGCAGCATCATTGTGAGGGTAATCATCCCAATTTGAAATACATTTAATTCATTCAAGATAAGGTGCAACGAATTTTTTGCTTCAAATAAAACTATGGCAACACGCTAAAACAAATAATGGAAAAGTACTGAAAGTTGCCTATCTGATAAGTTACGGAGTAGATCTTATCATTGCGGATACACTTATTAAACCTTGTACAATCGATCTTGTCAGGAATTGATAAGAACTTTATAAAAAGCTGTTAATTTAGTCTGCTATATTTCTTTGCCATATAACCAGGGATGAAAACGCTTCGCAACAGTGGGTTAATCGTCACTTGTAAATTTTAATAAAACCTTTCGCTTTACTAAATCTTAAAAATTCTGTCATTACATAGAATAAGGAATACTATTAAAATTTAGTGTTGACAATCGGCACAGTGTGGTACAGCGCTTTCAACCCTGTCATATAAATGCATTACTTAAAAAACTATCAGAAGGATATTCTTCTTTTGCAGACCATTATAAATCGACACACCAGGGGACGATCACACAATCTTTAGTATGAATTCTTTTCTTCATATGAAATATTATGTGAAAATGGCACAGCTTTA
The DNA here is from genome assembly GCA_963931845.1 of Maratus michaelseni. Classification (NCBI taxonomy): domain Eukaryota; kingdom Metazoa; phylum Arthropoda; class Arachnida; order Araneae; family Salticidae; genus Maratus; species Maratus michaelseni. The sequence goes on from OZ007595.1 coordinate 223,492,926, forward strand.
AGCGCTGATGATGCGAAGTTAATGATGGGTTATAATCGTAGATGCCAACATTTCTCAATTACTCCGGAGTCTGATCCAAGACAAACATATTTATAACCAAAAAGTGGATATAAGGAAATGTGCCTTCTTCCTTTAAGGGGTTTATTAGATTTCACTTTAAAATGTTTGATTAAGTAAAACTTCCGCCTAAAAACATGTTTGTCTTCTGTCAGATTCCGGAATACTTAAGAGATGTTGACATCTATAGCCATAATGCTGAATCCAAAGTCACAAATGCAGAGTAAGGCAAAGAACTATAAAAGCATCAGTAGCGTTGTTCATATACTCATCTAGCCTCGAGAAAAATGTCTGCTGAACTGAAAATAGTGTTGAATAATATCACCAAAATAATAAACTATGTAAAATCACGACATTTCCAAAGCATATTCTTCAAACTAATCAAGATATGGAGAGCCACGATCAGCGTCTTATATCGAATGTCTAAATAAAGTTCTTTATCGAGAATAAGACTTTACACGTTCGATAGAAATGAGTGCAGAGATAGCAGCATTTTTCGTGGACCATCACGCTCAATTGGTAATGATTTTAAATGATGAAAAGTGGGTATACAAACTCACTTATTTAGCCTATATGCTTAGTAAATTCAACGAATACATCTATCATTTCAAAAAGAGTCTGTAACATATTTTTAATGAAACGTCAAAGACGTAGTATAATGGGTCCGTAGTATAGTAGAACAGGTCCATTGGACCCGCCTGTTAGGCGTAGGGTTAAATGAGCGTTAACGGAAAACCAATTTCATTTATTTGACATTTCACAGGTAAGTAAAATTCGTTTGGTACTAAAGTTCACTTACATTTTGGTTTCATTTGACAGATGAATTTAAAATCTTGTCTGAGAAGGCAAAATTAATTTTACTGTCTTTCACAACGACATTTCTGCGTAAAGTGGGATTCTCCGCTTACACCACCACCAGAACTAAATACAGAAGTTTTTAAAAGCAAAACCAGACATTTGTCTGCAGTTATCAGTAACTAAATTCAATATGATATCAGAAAACTTTGCTAAACAATGCTCTCACGAGTTTCACATAATTCCGGCACACTATCAATCTAAAATCTATTGTAAGACAAATGTATTGATTTATTGAATTTTTGAAAACCTTTATTCATGACCAATTTTGACACTATCATGTGTATCGATGGTAATTGAAAACAAATGCACTATTGTTATAATTCTCAAAATATAATATCCTTGTAGGAACACTGCACAATTGTATAGACTACTATGTACCCTCTCTTCTTCTGCTCCGTAGCAATACATCTAAATACCAATTACCCTTAATTACATAGTGATGTAAATTTCCATCACTGTTTATTTAACTTTTAATAAATAAATCAACTTCTTCGCCACCACTATATTTATATAGAAATATTAATCCAGTAAATTTCCCATGAACTATGTTGCTGAACAAATTTAAAAATCTATCTTAAAATTTCTGGTGTCTAATATTTAATATATGTATAAAAAAACACAATTGTAAAAGAAAAACTCATGCAAAGAAGGGTTAATTTGTAAAACATGGACTACGGTAGGTAAAAGGGCCTCCGTCATAGAAAATCATTGTAAAAAAGGTTGGGAACCACTGCGCTAGAAGATATAGCTTTTCTTGAGAAACATACAGAATTTCTTTACAAAATCCAGAAGGTATACGTCATATACAACATATGTATACCTGCCAACTTTCAAGTAAACTTCCGTACAATGTGAGTTAATTTGATTAAGGTTAAAGACGTTTCTAACCAGAAATTATACCTGAAATATAACATATATTTAGTTTCATGTTCTTACGTTGAAACTTGCCTTAAAAAAATTCTGGTTCGAAACGTGTTTGACCTCGATTAAATTAACTTACATTGTACGGAAGTTTATTGCGATGTTGGCAGGTATGCGTATGTCTTCTACTGCAGTTAAAACAGAATCGTACTTTCGTTATCATAAAAAGCAATAAAAGGTAAGAAAAAAATTGATCTCACCGAATTTCCTGGTTCTTGTCTCTGTGTAGCTTCAAAATCATTTAGAAGCATCTTTAACTAATAAAGAATATTTATTGGAGAGATGATCGACTTATTTTAATGACGATCACAGACGAAAAACAACTATATACAAAACTTAAACTAAAAGAACAACAGTCAGTCAGAAAATGTTCTACGCGCTTAGCGCCATCTGGTGGTTCTTTTCTCATATAGCAACAGCAGTACTGGTCCTTTTTGTTTATTATCTGTAAGGAAAATTATTATCTGAATTTTTTTTATTCTTATCTATTATAATATATGATTGTATCATCTCCAAACAATAAATTTTCTATGTATGTCATTATTAGCTCTTATTCTTCAAAGGTTTGTACTTTAATTGCTTATTTCCTTTTCTTGACAAAAATAAAATTCTCTTTACGTATCATTGAATAAAATGAAAATTTAAAAGGAAATAATTATGTAGCATTTTTTACAAATTTACAGCAATTTATCGGACTGTAGTACTGTTCCATTCAGTATCTATTGTAATGGAATTAATACTGCGTTGTGTTTTATCTCTTCTGTTTAACTGAATGACTAAAATATTTTTCAAATTCATAGTAGACTCCGCCTTTTTCAATTTATTCATTTTCTTAAACTATTCGAAAACAGTGTGGATTTTATTAAATCTAGAATAAAGTACTTATCGAATTAATTGAATTAATACTGCGTTGTGTTTTATCTCTTCTGTTTAACTGAATGACTAAAATATTTTTAAATTTCATAGTAGACTCCGCCTTTTTCAATTTATTCATTTTCTTAAACTATTCGAAAACAGTGTGGATTTTATTAAATCTAGAATAAAGTACTTATCGAATTAAAAGAAAATAAAACATAAATACAGAATGTTATTTGACACGTCGAATTTCGAATCCTACTATACTGTAGACGTAGAGTGTAGAGGATGTTGACAGATTGAGAAAATTCCTTTATTCAAAATTCTACCTTGTTTTCCGACCAGTAATCTTCGTTTTATTTAATGTCAGACATTATATGATTACATAAAGCTGATTGTACGAGTTGGTTATAAATAGTATATATTTTGAATTAAAAAAATCTTCGATCAACCTACACTGATTGTAGATAGAATCCTACTCAGGGACTGATTACTGCCTATGCAAACTGCCATCATCACTATTATTTTAAATAATTTTGAGTTTTATTTTATTGCAGAGATCTGCGATTAAATAAGAAGAGAAATTTGTTTTCGAAAAAAAAAATGTGCGGGAAGCTTGCCTAAGTGATAATCAGACCTGATCCTATTATAAAGAGTGTGTACGCTCCGTGGAATTGCCAAGGAATGTCGTACCACTATTTTAGTTAAGAAAATTTCTATTTAACATTACAGTTTAACAATTCGCAATTACGGTGTTAGTAGGGAAGAAAGCAGACTTCAAGCTCAGCAGGTGGAGTGTGGAGGAGGAGGAGGGAGTTACTCCACCTGTAGGTGGGAGAGGAGGGCCACCTCCACCTGTGAGTGGGAATGAGGTGAGTGTATTATAGTAGGGGGGGGTATTTTGGGAGGGGGAGGGCTTAAAATTTAGGGGGGCTTAATTTTTTTTAGGATCAAATTTAAATGTTAGATTGAAGTATGCTATAGGAGAGGGGTATAAAATGGAGGGGCTTGTTTTTGAAGAGGCGGCTAACTTTTTTTTAAGGGGGGTTTATTTTTTTGAGGGGGAGCTTAATTTTTTTTTTTTTGAATTTTAGAATGGACTTTCAGTTTGAAGGCGAAACGGAGATCATTTTTTTGTTTGGTGGCGCCCTCTATCGGAAGGGAATGCAATAACGGATATTTAAAATAGGTTTTCTTGAAAAGATTTCACTGGGGTTTGAACCTGCAAAATAGCTTCTTGACTTGATAATTTGTGGTAGGTTTAACTGATCAAGCCAAGAAGCTACATATGAATGTCGAGATTTTAAGTGTTTAAAGAGAGGTATCGTGAGAGTGACGTATCATTTGTTAAAATGACTTCGAGAGACTTCAGGAGTAAGTACTGTTTTTATTGTGTTTGGTGTAGAAAACATAGGAAAGAGGCGTAGTTTAATAAACAAATTCAATTTTATTAATAATTTTCCCAATGCAATACATGTGGACCCACTTTTCGTTTTTTAGCGGGTTTTGACAAATCTAATGCAGAATCTTGTTTAATGTTTGTTGACAAATATTTATTTTTAATAAAATTTTGCGGAACATTTCGTTTAATGTTTCTAATAATTCGCTCTGTGCCTTGATCGGTTTTCTTTTATACACAGAAAACAAAAGATTAAATAAATCTGCCAAGTTCGATTCGGGGATAGGTTTTCCTTCGAAACTTACAGTCAAATTTTTATCCTATCGAAATTTTCTTGGACGTGCCATGACAAACTAAACTAATGCTTTGATAATTTAGGATAGCTTTATCTGTTCAAGTTATGATATCATGGTAGTTAAATTACGGATATTTGTGTTTGGAATAACGTGAGTTTTAATTTTGCTTGTTCAGTTTCAATTATATTGTGAAATGAGGGTTTATTTTTGAAAGATAATGTTAACTTTTTGTGATTATCTTGTAACAGACTGCTTTCATTAAAAGTGTATTATTTTAGAATTGTAAACCACAATTTTGAAATTTTCGTCTGTTTGAAAAAAAAGCACAGAAAAAAATAAATAAAAGTATTAAAAAAATAATAACAACAACTGTTCAAAAATATAATAACAACTAAACAAATGATCAAAACTGTTCAAATAATAATAACAACTGTTCAAAAATAATAAAAACAGTTTAAAAAATAATAACAAATGTTAAAATATGATAAACGATTGACTTTATACAACCAACATTTAAAAAAAAGATAATTGAATCTAGTTTTTTCTAACGTGACTTATTTGAATTATTCACTTTTTTCTACTTAAATTTATAACACATAAGTGATTTATAACACATAAGTTACACATAAGTAAAATATCATTTGTAAAAGCACTAAATACGAGATTAATAAAAATTTTTAACTTACAAATGTATGAACTTCTGATACACAAGTGATTCGACAAGTAAAATATTAAATACGAGAATTTTTGACTTACAATTGTACGAACTTCTAATATGTAACACTTTCTGAATCAATGTGTAAGAATTAACTGACTATTGAACTTATAACAGAGTATGATAAAATAATCACGTGACTTTTTTAAACCAATAAAATGTTAATATTTTTAAACAAGCGCCCTCTATCATTTTATGAACTTCCAAGAAACGAGTTAATATGATTATACTGTTTCCTGTTACCGCTGTGAAAGATTGCGTTTTTCGTTTTAAGTTAGTTTACATTTAAGTGATTATGAAGCGAGTCGTGGATTCTGCTTTGTTAAGTACTAATGATATGTCTAACGTGAAGAGTGAACCCTCATCGCCAGGATTAAACGACCATGACATGGAATTTTTAATACAGCCTAAAGAAGAACCCGTTTCGAATTGTGAAGTGAAACCCACCTCATCAGGATTAAAGAAACAGAAGTTATCCTTTGTGTGTTCTACTTGCGACAAAGATTTTCCCCGAAAGGTTAAGTTAACGTTTCACATGAAATGTCATCTGGAGAAAATACCTCTTGTGTGTATAATTTGTGAAAAAACATTTGCTAGAAAGTATCATTTATTAAATCATATGTCTCATTGAGACGCTTTTAACTAAACTGATTCCTGTTTCGGTTTTAGAAAACTTAAACAAATGTAAATGTACCCACCTCACAAGCGAAGAGACTTTGAACTATTTCTTAGCATGTTTCGATGACGAGTTAAAGTCATCCGTTTGTCGCGTGTTTGATTGCTATCAATGTTCAATCGGAGAACCAATTAATATGAAACACGAGTGTGATAGTTATGGTTTGCGTAGAAAATATAATTGGTGTAATGACAGTGCACTGCTAAATTTCAACGTGACTGAATTTGTAAAAAACCTATTCAAGCAATGTTCATGTAATTATACTCATTTATTTTTTGAAACTATGAATATGGACTTTTATAATAACCATTTAAACAATGTATTTATAAATTAACATAGAAATGTATTTATTTAATAAATATTTGTTTTTATATCACACATCTGTTTTTATTTCACATGTCTAGTTATTTTTTTTATTTTGATTTATTTATGAAATCAATCTTTGAAGTTTTATTTTCTAGAAAAAAAAGTGAACATACATTTATGAGTAGGTAAAATATTTTTAATTGTAGTCTTTAAAGTTAACACTTTTTGGTTAAATGAAATCTCCCTTTAAGAAAAATTTATTATTTTTATATGAATAGGTATTAAACTTATTTATTGATAAGAAAGTTTAATTTTTCTCTCCTTTTAAACAATGACATTGCATGTTTTGATAATTTCCACCCCACAGTTAACATTACAGTATTTAACATAGTTAATAAATTGTTTAACTTAAACCGTCACTGTATTTATTATAGATAATAAGTAAACATTTTATCTTTAACCTATATGTAATTTAAATGATTAACTATAACTGTGACTGCTTTTAACCTAGATAAGTAAATGTTTCCAGGAAACACAATCAGTTTACTGTAGACTTTTATCGAGATTACACCAGTTAGTGGAATGCTGATTAAAAATATTTTATGACATTAATATGCAGAAAAGATCTCACGAAGAAGTACTTTCACCTTCAAATTGTCTACGTTTAGAAAAGCCCATGGAAAATTAAAATACCTATGAGAAGGAGTTAAAAGACCCAAGATTAAAACTTTCTAAAATGGGTAATAACTGTGTAACTACTGAGGACTTACAAGGTGTAAACCCCGAGATCGCTATGAATTTTTCAAACTTTGCCTATGGGAATGATACAACATCTTTCGAGAATCCCGGTCGAATGCCAAATTCTGCCACGGACTATTTGAATACATTTTTCGAAGACATAAATTTTGAAAATTTAGATTGTTCTACTACCTTAACGTTTCAAGAACCTACAAATAATATTTTACAGACTACTGTTAAACGCGAGGTCAACGAGCTACAAGCAAGCAACCTTTCGCAAACAAGTGGTGAATTACAAACCACCATCTCACCTGCAAATGACATTAAAAGTGATAAATTATACAATTCATATGTGTTTAAAAAAGAACTAAGTGACTGTTTCTTTTTAACTTTGCAGTTAAGAACTAAACAATATTATATACTTATACGAGAATTTAAACGCAATGTATCTACTAACGAAGAAATCCCGACAAACCGCGAGGTTAATATGGATATTCCTAGCTGGTTTGAGTTTCAATATAAACTTATTGCATTTAATTTAAGATACAAAAGTACGTCCTTTGTTTCTAATAACATGATTTTAGTGTTAAATCAAAATTCTACAATGCGAATTAAAAATTTAAAGAATTATTCTTATATCGACTTAAACGAACATCAACTGGAAAAATTAAAAGAAAGTACCTCTCATTTAAATAGTGCACTTTTACAACATATGTATACAGAACTTTTACCATCTCTTATTAAAAAGAAATGTATGGTGAGTAATATATCTACAGAAAATGATGAGGTGTTAAAGTATAAACTTAACACGTGTATCGAGAATAATATGTTATCAATACTTAACCGATTGTATGAATGTCATGCATGTGCACCAGGACATTCGAGCAAAAGCCTTCACTCCTGTTTCGCATTTAATAATAGGGAAAAATTTAATCAATTAGGGGAAGCTTTGTTAATGCTCGTAGATTTTGATTACGTAACTTCAACGTTTCTAAACGGAGTTTATAATGTTAGTGAGCACTTTTTATGTAAGATTAATGAACAAACTATTTGTAATGAATTGTTTAAGACCTGAAAATAAAAAGTTTTTGATTAAGTTCTGTGTGTTTATTTTTGCAAAGTGTCTATGACTGAATTTAGTAGTTTATAATTTAGTAGAACTTTTAAGTGAATTTTTTTAAATAAAAATTATCAAAAGTAAAGTTTATAAAAATTAAAAAAAATAATAATAATAATTAAGTTATGTTTAAAAATCTTCGAATTAATCAAAATTGACTTTTAGTTTTATGTTAATGTACGTTTCAATGTTTTTAATTATCGAGCTAACTGTTTATCTTCATAATCATTTGTTTACACATATTCCAACCAACCAACTGGTTGCCTAGCCAACCATATACTTTGTATCTACACATGCGCAGAAAAAAAACACTAACTTGAGTTTTACTTTAAACCTTTGCTAGATTAGGTATATTATACAAGTCAAATATCTTCCATACTTAGAAATTTTTTAATTTTTAACTATTCATCCCTATTTATCTTAAAACATTAACAAATAAATGTAATTTATATACTTACAAAAACAGGATAACTTAAAAAGGAGTCCATACATTTCAGCTTGCTAAAATCAAGTGTCTGGGTTATAACAGAATTAGGTTAAACTATCAGTTTACTTCCTTATCACTCACGTGATCAAGACTTTATCAGTTACATGTTCAGGTCGATAACAGCTAAAAACAGCGTGTTGGTCATTTTAACTTCTGTCTTCGCACACTGTGGTTCGGTAAGTTTTCTTGTCTACCATTTCTTTCTTTTTAGAAAATAAACTAATCGGAAAAAATTTCTTTTTATACCCAGCTATTTTTAAATCACAATATTAAAAGACAATTTTATTATGTTAAATTATTCTTTTAAATGTCGAACAAAAGATCTTGCAATATATTTGCAAATAAGTTCTTATAAAACGGTTTTATTTAGTTAAAGGATGAACATTGTTATTTTAACTATCTATTATTTTGAAAGCGAAAAAGATTAGTTCCCATGAAAATTAAACTTACACTATTTATAAGCTAAGTAAGTATTGTCTGGCTTTTGCGACGACTTGTAGAGATTTGAAAGATAGTACAAGCGTATATCAGTTAATCTCACGTGATATGATGACGTTACTAAATGACGTCATTCACCACAGGTTAATCACGTGACTATGCGACTATAACCTTCACATTACTAGTGATGTTTACATCACGTAGTTAATTGTAATTATCACAAAATATACTTATAATATATTTATAAAAATATATTCATAAATTAATAATTTATTTATTTATTATTTTAAAATGCTATGCTTTTCAAAATAATACGCAAATAAATTAGTTATTAATTTATGAATATATTTTTATAAATATATTATAAGTATATTTTGTGATAATTACAATTAACTACGTGATGTAAATATCACTAGTAATGTGAAGGTTATGGTCGCATAGTCACGTGATTAACCTGTGGTGAATGACGTCATTTAGTAACGTCATCATATCACGTGAGATTAACTGATATACGCTTGTACTATCTTTCAAATCTCTACAAATCGTCGCAAAAGCCAGACAATACTTACTTAGCTTATAAATAGTGTAAGTTTAATTTTCATGGGAACTAATCTTTTTCGCTTTCAAAACAATAGAGAGTTAAAATAACAATGTTCATCCTTTAACTAAATAAAACCGTTTTATAAGAACTTATTTGCAAATATATTGCAAGATCTTTTGTTCGACATTTAAAAGAATAATTTAACATAATAAAATTGTCTTTTAATATTGTGATTTAAAAATAGCTGGGTATAAAAAGAAATTTTTTCCGATTAGTTTATTTTCTAAAAAGAAAGAAATGGTAGACAAGAAAACTTACCAAACCACAGTGTGCGAAGGCAGAAGTTAAAATGACCAACACACTGTTTTTAGCTGTTACCGACCTGAACATGTAACTGATAAAGTCTTGATCACGTGAGTGATAAGGAAGTAAACTGATAGTTTAACCTAATTCTGTTATAACCCAGACACTTGATTTTAGCAAGCTGAAATGTATGGACTCCTTTTTAAGTTATCCTGTTTTTGTAAGTATATAAATTACATTTATTTGTTAATGTTTTAAGATAAATAGGGATGAATAGTTAAAAATTAAAAATTTTCTAAGTATGGAAGATATTCGACTTGTATAATATACCTAATCTAGCAAAGGTTTAAAGTAAAACTCAAGTTAGTGTTTTTTTTCTGCGCATGTGTAGATACAAAGTATATGGTTGGCTAGGCAATCAGTTGGTTGGTTGGAAGATGGGTAAACAAATGATTATGAGGATAAACAGTTAGCTCGATAATTAAAAACATTGAAACGTACATTAACATAAAACTAAAAGTCAGTTTTGATTAATTCGAAGATTTTTAAACATAACTTAATTATTATTATTTTTTTTTAATTTTTATAAACTTTACTTTTGATAATTTTCATTTAAAAAAAATTTTTGTTTTGTTTTGTTTTGTTAACTTATAATTTTTATAAAGTTTTAATTTTGAAACTTTAATTTTATAAACTTTTATTTATTTATAATGAACAGAGGAATTATTTATTTATTTTGTTAACTTTAAATTTTTATTATTTTAAATTTAAATTAAGTAATATTCTAAAAGGTTTTATTATTTATAATAATTGAATAAAACATTCGTAGCGCAATTGGTAGAAGGCGATCTGTTTTTTTTTTTCATTAATTTTCGGTTTCACAAACACTTAATAACACTGAATAAACCAAGACAAACCTTTAAATACACTTTCAGAGGTATGACATCATGACATAATGATTAAAATAACATACAAATCATTGTGTCTTGATTGCATTTTGTCAAGTTCAAACCACAAGACTATTAAAAACTATCTTCTAAAATAAGTTCGAACTATATATGGCAGGACCAAGAATTAAATCTGTCTTAAAAATTTCCATCAAACATTTCTTATAATATTTAAATCTGTAATGTGTTTCGTATATATATTTGTTAAATTGTATGAAATTTAAAATCTTTCATTTTATTAACTTGTGATTTTTTTACTAATAGTATGCATATTTCCATTCAATAGTTAAATCTTTTTGCAATAGTTAAAATTTTTATTTTGTGTTAAGTTATACAAAAACATAAATTCTAACTGTTCACTTAAAAGTTCTACTAAATGATAAACTAATCAATACACACACATACATTTTGTAAGTTATTTCCACGCGGAAACCCCTCTCTTTATAACACATACCTTCTTTTGATTTTTTAAATATTTTATTCACTTTTAACTTTTTGTTAACTTTTACATTATAACTTTTTTTGTTTACTTTCATTTTAAAACTATATTTTTGTTAATCTTTATTTATTTATTTATTTTTGTTTTGTTATCTTTTAACTTCATTAACTTTTAATTTTGATAAGTTTTAATTTCATTAACCCGTTTATTTTTTCAAACGTGAATATTTCATTTCAATTAATTTTTTGTAATAGATGATTTTTTTTTAATTAAATTATATCAGTTCACTTAAAAGTTCTACTAAATTATAAACTACTAAATTCAGTCATAGACACTTTGCAAAAATAAACACACAGAACTTAATCAAAAACTTTTTATTTTCAGGTCTTAAACAATTCATTACAAATAGTTTGTTCATTAATCTTACATAAAAAGTGCTCACTAACATTATAAACTCCGTTTAGAAACGTTGAAGTTACGTAATCAAAATCTACGAGCATTAACAAAGCTTCCCCTAATTGATTAAATTTTTCACTATTATTAAATGCGAAACAGGAGTGAAGGCTTTTGCTCGAATGTCGTAGTGTACATGCATGACATTCATACAATCGGTTAAGTATTGATAACATATTATTCTCGATACACGTGTTAAGTTTATACTTTAACACCTCATCATTTTCTGTAGATATATTACTCACCACACATTTCTTTTTAATAAGAGATGGTAAATGTTTTGTATACATATGTTGTAAAAGTGCACTATTTAAATGAGAGGTACTTTCTTTTAATTTTTCCAGTTGATGTTCATTTAAGTCGATATAAGAATAATTCTTTAAATTTTTAATTCGTATTGTAGAATTTTGATTTAACACTAAAATCATGTTATTAGAAACAAAGGACGTACTTTTGTATCTTAAATTAAATGCAATAAGTTTATATTGAAACTCAAACCAGCTAGGAATATCCATATTAACCACGCGGTTTGTCGGGATTTCTTCATTAGTAGATACATTGCGTTGAAATTCTCGTATAAGTATATAATATTGTTTAGTTCTTAACTTCAAAGTTAAATAGAAACAGTCACTTAGTTCTTTTTTAAACACATATGAATTGCATAATTTATCATTTTTAATGTCATTTGCAGGTGAGATGGTGGTTTGTAATTCACCACTTGTTTGCGAAAGGTTGCTTGCTTGTAGCTCGTTGACCTCGCGTTTAACAGTAGTCTGTAAAATATTATTTGTAGGTTCTTGAAACGTTAAGGTAGTAGAACAATCTAAATTTTCAAAATTTATGTCTTCGAAAAATGTATTCAAATAGTCCGTGGCAGAATTTGGCATTCGACCGGGATTCTCGAAAGATGTTGTATCATTCCCATAGGCAAAGTTTGAAAAATTCATAGCGATCTCTGGGTTTACATCTTGTAAGTCCTCAGTAGTTACACAGTTATTACCCATTTTAGAAAGTTTTAATCTTGGGTCTTTTAACTCCTTCTTATAGGTATTTGAATTTTCCATGGGTTTTTCTAAACGTAGACGTTTTGAAGGTGAAGTACTTCTTCGTGAGATCTTTTCTGCATATTAATGTCATAAAATATTTTTAATCAGCATTCCACTAACTGGTGTAATCTCGATAAAAGTCTACAGTAAACTGATTGTGTTTCCTGGAAACATTTACTTATCTAGGTTAAAAGCAGTCACAGTTATAGTTAATCATTTAAATTACATATAGGTTAAAGATAAAATGTTTACTTATTATCTATAATAAATACAGTGACGGTTTAAGTTAAACAATTTATTAACTATGTTAAAAACTGTAATGTTAACTGTGGGGTGGAAATTATCAAAACATGCAATGTCATTGTATAAAAGGAGAGAAAAATTAAACTTTCTTATCAATAAATAAGTTTAATACCTATTCAAATAACAATAATAAATTTTTCTTAAAAGGAGATTTCATTCAACCAAAAAGTGTTAACTTTAAAGACTACAATTAAAAATATTTTACCTACTCATAAATGTATGTTCACTTTTTTTTCTAGAAAACAAAACTTCAAAGATTGATTTCATAAATAAATCAAAATAAAAAAAAATAACTAGACATGTGAAATAAAAACAGATATGTGATATAAAAACAAATATTTATTAAATAAATACATTTCTATGTTAATTTATAAATATATTGTTTAAATGGTTATTATAAAAGTCCATATTCATAGTTTCAAAAAATAAATGAGTATAATTACATGAACATTGCTTGAATAGGTTTTTTACAAATTCAGTCACGTTGAAATTTAGCAGTGCACTCTCATTACACCAATTATATTTTCTACGCAAACCATAACTGTCACACTCGTGTTTCATATTAATTGGTTCTCCGATTGAACATTGATACCAATCAAACACGCGAGAAACGGATGACTTTAACTCGTCATCGAAACATGTTAAGAAATAGTCCAAAGTCTCTTCGCTTGTGAGGTGGGTACATTTACATTTGTTTAAGTTTTCTAAAACCGAAACAGGAATCAGTTTAGTTAAAAGCGTCTCAATGAGACATTCGGTAATTTTAAAGCGATTTTTCACTAGTTTCAAATATTGATCTTTTGTAAGCAGTAAAAAATCAGACTTCAAACAAAACCCAAACTTTTTCGATTTGAATAATTTTTGCAGTATGCATGATTCCTTATTTACATAAGTGATTAGTAAGTCATTATTACATACGAATGTATCTTTTTCAGAAACAAAATTAAATTTATCCAATCTCGATTCAAATTTGTCGAATGTTGCACATGATAATGTAATGCCTTCATTTGTGGGTGTAAGTTTACGACCGTTCTTTTCAAATTCTTCATATTTCTGTATGTGAACATAAAGCTCATAGTTCTTATTCATTTGTACTCCAACAATCATTTCCTCACCTAAATTCCAATGAGCAGGAGTAAAAACATCGAAAAACTTAAATATTTTACTAAACTGAGTGATGTCTGAAATTTCTTATTTCGAACTGTTTCCCAAGGAAAGTTGATCAGACGGGTTAAGTTCTTTAGGTGAAAGATGAATTTTTCTATGTTTCACTAACTCAGATCTATTTTTAAAAGTTTCAAAACAGTCGTCGCATTTACAGTGACTGGGTGACTGTCTACTTTTCCTTTGATTTGGCTTGGAAGTATTATGAATTTTCCCATGCTTTAATAAATCACTCTTTTGTGAAAATACTTCGCCACATACATTACAATTATGAATCACTGGGGTCTTTGAATGGACCTTCATATGATTTAATAAATGATACTTTCTAGCAAATGTTTTTCCACAAATTATACACACAAGAGTTATTTTCTCCAGATGACATTTCATGTGAAACGTTAAGTTAACCTTTCGGGGAAAAGCTTTGTCGCAAGTAGAACACACAAAGGGTAACTTCTGTTTCTTTAATCCTGATGAGTTGGGTTTCACTTCACAATTCGAAACGGGTTCTTCTTTAGGCTGTATTAAAAATTCCATGTCATGGTCCTTTAATCCTGGCGATGAGGGTTCACTCTTCACGTTAGACATATCATTAGCACTTAACAAAGCAGAATCCACGACTCGCTTCATAATCACTTAAATGTAAACTAACTTAAAACGAAAAACGCAACCTTTCACAGCGGTAACAGGAAACAATATAATCATATTACTCGTTTCTTGGAAGTTCATAAAATGATAGAGGGCGGTTGTTTAAAAATATTAACATTTTATTGGTTTAAAAAAGTCACGTGATTATTTTATCATACTCTGTTATAAGTTCAATAGTCAGTTAATTCTTACACATTGATTCAGAAAGTGTTACATATCAGAAGATCGTACAATTGTAAGTCAAAAATTCTCGTATTTAATATTTTACTGGTCGAATCACTTGTGTATCAGAAGTTCATACATTTGTACGTTAAAAATTTTTATTATTCTCGTATTTAGTGCTTTTACAAATGATATTTTACTTATGTGTAACTTATGTGTTATAAATCACTTATGTGTTATAAATTTAAGTAGAAAAAAGTGAATAATTCAAATAAGTCACGTTAGAAAAAACTAGATTCGATTATCTTTTTTTTAAATGTTGGTTGTATAAAGTCAATCGTTTATCATTTTTTAACATTTGTTATTATTTTTTAAACTGTTTTTATTATTTTTGAACAGTTGTTCTTATTATTTTTTTAATACTTTTATTTATTTTTTTCTGCGCTTTTTTTCCAAACAGAGGAAAATTTCAAAATTGTGGTTTACAATTCTAAAATAATACACTTTTAATGAAAGCAGTCTGTTACAAGATAATCACAAAAAGTTAACGTTATCTTTCAAACATAAACCCTCATTTCACAATATAATTGAAACTGAACAAGCAAAATTAAAACTCACGTTATTCCAAACACAAATATCCGTAATTTAACTACCATGATATCATAACTTGAACAGATAAAGCTATCCTAAATTATCAAAGCATTAGTTTAGTTTGTCATGGCACGTCCAAGAAAATTCCGATAGGATAAAAATTTGACTGTAAGTTTCGAAGGAAAACCTATCCCCGAATCGAACTTGGCAGATTTATTTAATCTTTTGTTTTCTGTGAATAAAAGAAAACCGATCAAGGCACAGAGCGAATTATTAGAAACATTAAACGAAATGAATGTTCCGCGAAATTTTATTAAAAATAAATATTTGTCAACAAACATTAAACAAGATTCTGCATTAGATTTGTCAAAACCCTCTAAAAAACGAAAAGTGGGTCCACATGTATTGCATTAGGAAAATTATTAATAAAATTGAATTTGTTTATTAAACTACGCCTCTTTCCTATGTTTTCTACACCAAACACAATAAAAACAGTACTTACTCCTGAAGTCTCTCGAAGTCATTTTAACAAATGATACGTCACTCTCACGATACCTCTCTTTAAACACTTAAAATCTCGACATTCATATGTAGCTTCTTGGCTTGATCAGTTAAACCTACCACAAATTATCAAGTCAAGAAGCTATTTTGCAGGTTCAAACCCCAGTGAAATCTTTTCAAGAAAACCTATTTTAAATATCCGTTATTGCATTGCCTTCCGATAGAGGGCGCCACCAAACAAAAAATGGATCTCCGTTTCGCCTTCAAACTGAAAGTCCATTCTAAAATTAAAAAAAAAAATTCAAAAAAAATTAAGCCCCCCTCAAAAAAATAAGCCCCCCTTAAAAAAAGTTAGCCGCCTCTTCAAAAACAAGCCCCTCCATTTTATACCCCTCTCCTATAGCATACTTCAATCTAACATTTAAATTTGTTCCTAAAAAAAATTAAGCCCCCCTAAATTTTAAGCCCTCCCCCTCCCAACATACCCCCCCTACTATAATACAGTCACCTCATTCCCACTCACAGGTGGAGGTGGCCCTCCTCTCCCACCTACAGGTGGAGTAACTCCCTCATCCTCCTCCATACTCCACCTGCTGAGCTTGAACTCTCCTTTCTTCCCTACTGGTGTTTTATCGTAGAACTTGTAACATTTTTTTTCTGCAATCATTTAAAGCGAAAAATTTTGTTAGAAAAATGCGGTGAAAACATACGTACCCTGTCATTACATTCGCTATATCAACAGCTCGCATATCGATCTGGTTTTATAATACCATGATGCTATAACCGTGTTACAGCAATTTCTTGATATCTTTCAAGATCTTGTGAAGCCTTCGCAGTAAGATTTGGCAATTGTACATATTTATTAATATATTTGTAAAAATATTGTGGTGTCAGTTTTTTAAAATTGATGTAATATGTTGAAATATTAATTGTATGAGAAATAATATGACCTCATTAAAAAAAATTAACGATCCATTATTTTTTAATACAATAGTTATCATTGTCAGGAGTTAAAGATGACAAATAGAAAATTTTCTTTGTGCTTAATACATATGAGTCCCCTTCACATTTAATACTAAATTACTAAATTTAATTAGAGTCTATTGATAACTAATCATTTGATTCTCATACAACGTTTTAAAAACATGCATATTTTCTTTATCTGCTTTATTTCAAACTAAGAAACCCAAATTAAGAAATCTATATTAAAGCAAAATAATAAAGCAAAAAATGCCATAATAACACCATAAAAATAAGAAATGCGCAAGGCCTTTTGAAAGAACTTTGTCTTTCTACATAACGCGTAAAGAAAATGCACTAGCTTTACTCTCAAGGCGAAAGCAAACCAGAAAGGAAATTGAAGTAAAAAGAACAGGTTAAAAAAACAGCCAATAAGAAAGCAGAAGGCATTAGCCAATCACACAGAGAATATTAGCCAATCAGAAGAGACAGAACAGAAGGAGATGAAGATTCCTGGTGAAGAAAGAGAGAATTATTTCGAAAGGCCTTGCGCATTTCTTGGACATGTGGTTTATGGGGTATGTCGTCACTGACATATTGTTGCATCCTAACCCACACTAGAGCTCCTATAATAGGAGTCTTAACCTACACTAGTCGTGCTACAACATGCGTAAACTAATGTTAAACCAATCGAGACGTTTTAACAAATTTCTCGTTTGTATTTGAATATTTTTAAATGGTTCTTTTTGCATAGGCTATCTGAGGTTGATGTCTACATTTCTACTGATATTATTTTCGTTTGCTGTTGTTTGGTTGCAGTTTTATTCTGAAGATCTTTTATTTTTTAAAACCAACCAGCCAATATTTTTCCGAAATTAAAAGCGTCCTGAAAATGAAACTGCAATTAAAACAAAAAGGAAAAAGATACAACGTTAGACCTTCGACCTCAGATATATTATATAATAATAATAATTAAAAATATTGAAATATAAACGATAAATTTGCAGAGCACGATTCTATTGTTTTAACATTAACGTGCGATTTTTTACGCTGACTACTGTTTTTATGCTGACTCTTAACGCTTTGGCTGCATATAAAACTATTTTTGCGGGCAACGCAAATGTAGCAAACTTTCCTCATCCAGCGATTACCGCGGGAAGAGTCATTTTCCATTATTTAATAGCGCCTCCTGTGTTTTCTACGTTAAACTAGTAATAATACTTTAAATGCAACAACTAAACTTTGAATTAGATCTTGGCCAACATATGGCAGTAGTTGTCCACTTTCATTTTGAATTTGAGTCATTTCATCTTTGTCGCTATTATCAAATCAAAAATGGCTGTACGAAATCGTTTAGCGAGTGACAGATCATATATTTCTGATGATTTATCGGACTCTGAAAGTAACATTAGATAATTTCATGGCAGTGATAATATTGATAATGATTGTAATTTGTCAGATTATTTTCGAGATAGTGATGGATTTAAAGACAACTCATTATCCATGCTCATTACTATTTTCGGTACTTCTCTATTATCCCCTCGACCACTTTTCATAACAAAAAACTATCGCCAAACTGCAACGCCAAATAAACGGGAGAACGTTGTCATTGGAATATCAAAATAAATAAATAAATAAAATATAAGAATTTAAGGACACAATTTTTATTTTAATTGATGAAATAACTAATAAATTAGTAAAACATAATGAAAAATACACGCAAATGTCAAATACAAACACGTAAAATGCTTCTGACATCAAGTAAATGGGACTGCATTTTTGGCGTTTAATCTTACAGGAATAACCCTATTTTCTTAATTGTATAAATTTTTCTTTTGTATTTTTTGTAATACAACCTGTGGCCAGAAAGTTTGGTGAAGGAGCCTGTAGAGGTCGCTGCTGTACTAGTAGAATATCAACGCGCCGCGCGTGGTGAAGGTCAATATATGTTTGAACGTTTGGCAAGGTTCCAAGTGCGTTTATTCCCTGATACGTTTAATGCCGAGTGCGAAAGGTTTATTGTGGATTGTCGCGGTAAACAAAATGGATCAGAGAATAAACATGACCGCCTTGGTTGTACGGCAGTTCCTGGCCGCGAATGGAGTTGTGACACTTGATCATCCCCCTTAATCACCTGATTTGGCACCTGCAGACTTCTTCCTCTTCCCCGGATTGAAGTCAGCCCTGAAGGGAAAGAGATTTACGGACATCACCGACATTCAACGCAACGTGACGGCCGAGTTCAAAGCCATTCCGAAAGAACTGTTTTACAGGAGTTTCCAGGACTTATATACTCGTTTCAAACAGTGCATTACCATCCATGGAGATTATTTTGAAGGACAGTAAATTGTATTTGATGCTGTACAATACTGCATTTGAAATAAAAATTCATTCACCGAACTTTCTGGCCACAGGTTGTACATAAGAATGTAACCATAAATTAATTGGGAATTATTTCAAAAAATTGGTTTTTATGTGATATCTCATGAATAGATTTTTCTGAACATATCTTTTCTCAGGGTCTAAATTTATAAAAAAAAGAAATCAATTTTCCAAAAATTTATTGCATATTTTAATTCCCAAATATATATGAATTTGAAATATGCAATAAAGAAAATACACCATTTTTGAAATAATTTTGGTCGAAAAATTCAGTAGGTTAATCAAGGCTCGTACGCATTTACCACAATTTTTTAATAAAATATTTCGCCTTATTTAAATGCAGAAAAGTATTACAAACAATGGCGGCTCGTGACTGGATTTATTTGGCGCACTAAACACATGGCTGCCAAATTAATAATTTCTTACCACTATTTTTCAAAAGAAAACTTTTCTTTATTTATTGGCAGCAAGTTCTCTTTCTTTTTTGAGATGAGTTCGATCCTCGGTAGGTTTCGTCTGTCATTGTTTATATCTGATGGAATTTTTTTACTTTTATTTACTTTTTTTCTACTATTTTTGTTATACTTCTATTTGTTTTTTTTCTTTTTTTATTTTTTTTTTAGTTACTTTTTAACTTTTTAAATTTCTCACGGCTCCCTTTTGCCTCGCAAGTCAATTACCTTTAACCTGGAAGTTCAGTTGGTTCGCACTAAGTATCCATGCTGCTGACTACATTGTTCCAGTCCGGAACAGTTGATGCCGGTTCAGGGGCTTCCAGGGATAAGATTTCTCCGCTTTTTTGTATACCAGTATAATCTTACAGATTTTTTCTAATTTTTTAATCGAAACATTTTGCGATTTAAGTCAACAACGTTTCCTCTAAGATTATACTGGTATGCAAAAAATCGGAGAAATCTCATCCCTGGGGGCTTCCTAGTTGCAGCAACTTTACGCCCAGTCGATTGTGAGTTGATTGTCTTTAAATAGTGAGCGGATGGGAAAAGATAAGATTGCTTTAAATAGCAATTAAGAGGAAAAATTTAAGGAATGGAAGAATAAATTTGGAATAATAAGAAAAGCAAAAGAGATTAAGGATAGAGTCGATAATAGGAAGTAATACAACTACATTGTTCCATTGTTCACATTGTTCCATTACAAAAGTAAAAGATTTCTTTTAAAAAAGAATGGTGCGAAAACAATAAAATTTACAACCATGTATTTAGTGCCCAAAAATAGCCAGTCCCGAGCCCAGTGTTGCCAGTGGGCTACTTCTTTAAAATTCAGATTGCTTGATTGTGGTACCACTTCTTTGAAATGGTACAATTCGGTTTTTCTCCTTATTTAATCTATCATTAAATAAGGGGAATTTTACTTTCTCAACAAACTGGAGGCAAGCGAGAAAAATGAATTAAAAAAAATAGCCCACTGGCAACACTGCACGAGCCGCCACTAATTACAAATCCTACATTTAAACGAGGTGTCTACAATTTCTGCTATTTAAATATTAAATAGAAAAATTCTGTAAAAAAATTATGGTAAAAGAGTGTGAACATGCATAAATCAATAAATTAAAACAAATTTTAGAGATATAATGTAAATATAATAAAAACACATTTTTCATTACTAAAAGTTCCCTAATCTTTTTTTAATTGTACAATCTTACAATAGATGACTAAGCGTAATCTATTTTCAAAAAAGATAAAGTGCTGTTAACATAGTTTTACTAAATATAGCCTTATCTGTTTGCAGGAAGCATCATTGTGGATTCCATTATCACTGGATTAACAGAAGATCTTGAGAAAACGGCAATCGCGCTGGAAACGTCTATTGAAAATGACAAAGCAAACGTCGTTTATGAAGAAAATATGTTAAGGGCGAATAAAATATTTCTTCCATCTAGGGCAAGTACAGAAAACTAAATTTCTAATGCAGCTTTAATAACGCCAAAATTATTTTGTCTAATCATAAATTCTATACACATTTTCTTTAACTTGCTTAAAAGAATGTGATGTTATTCATACCTTATGTTTTGTTTACTGTTCTCTTTTATTAGTGAGTACTTAAACATTATTACTAAGACATACAGGGTCACCAAAAAGTTACTACGTGATTTCAAAAATTAATAATAAATTATTTTAAAAGTTAATAGAAACTGAATCAGATTTCAAAATTATTTTAATACTAGGCCGTTTTTTTATCGCCATTTTAAGTATTAAAAATATGTAAAGATGTTATATACGTGAAAAATAAAATTATTTCAAAACAAATCTCTCTACACTGTTGGATAAATAATACTTCTTAGACAAGTTTGGTATAAGAAAATGTTACAGTTTTTTACATAATGCTTGCTTATAAGATATACAATAAATTTTAGAATAACTTTTTCAATACTACTTTTCAATGAATTATTCCAAATCATTTAATTTATCCAGTTGCAAAAGGGCTTGGAATCATCTCTCTTTAGTTAGAATAGAAAACTGTAATTCAGAAGAAGAAAAAGTTTTAAAAGTACTTTAGAAGTACTTGAAGTAAAAAAGATTGTGCTAAATTAGTTTGCGAAAATATTTTTAGTTCGTTGGTAGAATCATCCCCAAAGATACACTATCAGAAGAAAGAAATTGAAAGTAGTCCACTGCAAGGTAACTTAGTTGGGAATGATTAATTCAATAAAGAAAACTTATTTTATTCTTAGGTAACGTGATACTTTTTTCGAAAAATCGTATAAATAATTCTTGCAAGAAAGATACCAAAAAATTTCCATAAAAAAACTCAGATATATATACAGTAACAAAATGTAAAGATTATTAAATGGTTCTTAATTTAAAATTTAAACAATATACAGTAGTTGCGCTCGAGCGCGGGATGGCGTGATTCGAACACTATTTCTAAAAATCCTGATATAAAACAAGGCTGCCACTTTAGCCAAATTTTTTATTCAGAAATTACGAATTCATATCGGAAATTCCGAAAGAAGAATTTTTACTTTAAGTAATCGCGTAATATCTGTCATTCAATAAAGCAAAAAAAAAAAAAAAAAAAATACTATTCAAAATTTCCGTTTTGAATTCGCAGTTTCTAAATTAAACAGGTCAACCGGAAACTGTGCCAGAAACAGGCTCGGGCTCGGTTTTTATACCAGTCTTTGGACTCAAAGTAAAAATTTTATTTATTTACAAATTGAAATGAAAAAAGAAAAAGCTTGCCAGGTAATATTTGAGGAGTAAGAATGTAGTCGAAGTTCTTGAAAGTGTTTTATAATTTTCTAAAAATCAGTTTGAAAGAGAATTGAATTGTCGCGAAACATGGAGTCGTCATGGGGCAGCAATCAACTATATAATTTAGGATGTACCTGTACCACAGCCATAGGACAATGAAAAATGTTTGATTTGATGTTTGATTCTTAAGCACACATAAATAGTAAATCTGCAAGTTTCGTGCATTTATGTATAAAACTGACTTCATGAACGTATCAGTGAGATTCGTGTTCTTGAGGGGAAATAAAAGAAAATCGAGAACACCTTAAATATGAAAGATATTTACTATTAAATTTTTCTTTTGATATGCGTGATTATTAATTTTTTCATAAAATTGTGTACTAAGATTAAAAGATTAATAAATATTTCTACATAAAAATATATTTTAGAATGGAAAAACTAGTGTAAATTTTCATATTATTATTAATCACTATTGCATACTTCGCTTACCAAGCTCGAATGAACTGAATTATCTAAAAAAAAAAAAAAAAAAGGGGAGTCCGAAATTTTTTTTAGTGTCTATCGGTCAAGAAAATAACAAAAGTTGCGTAATACTTGCAAACTTTTTTATGAAGAAATTCTGGTTTAAATATATTTACTCGGTACCAGTCAAAATGACCGCAATGGCTGCTCAAGTGTTAAAATGGTTAGTAAATTCATTTATTCTCTTCTGCTACTTTACCTCAAATTAAAATACGTGTTTCATTAAAGAAAAACTATATATCTGTACAACATAAATTTTCATGCATGATGAACAACGCCATTAAAGATGCAGAGAATAACAATTTCGGAATGTTTAAGCTTGAAATATTGTGTTCCCTAAGACTTCTTACTTCTAACAAAAATTGTTAACAGTTTCCAAGCTATTTATCCCTTAAATACCTGAATTTTTATTTTAGAATTATATTTTTTTATACTTATATTAAGGATTAGACACCAGAAATTTTAAGATAGATTTTTAAGTTTATTTAGTAGCATACTTAATGGTTTTATATGAATTTTACAGAATTAAAATTTCTATATAAATATAGTGGTTGCACAGAGCTTGATTTATATATTAAAAGTTAAATAATAAAAAGTGTTTCAAATTTGATACTTTAGGCATTTAAGTGTTAATAAGTATGGAAAGTTTTAATTTGCCAAGCTATTCAAACCAGGATTGCCAGTTTGGTCTCCTTTTTCAATTTAGAATTTCCAAATTCCTATCTAAAATTCCAGAAGATATTTTACTTTATGTAATCACGAAATGTTTGTTATTAAATTAAGTAGCATTTACTATTCGAAATTAATGCTATGAATTCGGAATTTCTGAATAAAAAAGGAAGCCAAATTGGCAATCCTGATTCAAACTCTTTCAGCTTTTATAGAAATGCAAAGGTACAGAGAATCTCAAAATCTTCATGATTTTCAGATTTCATTTACACAGAAAAGTCATATGTTTACAAATATATTTTTTAAACTGTACGGAAAACTTGACAACAGTTTGTGGAAATATGCTTTTATATTTAATTTTAATGATGCTATGTTTTTTTTAACAGTGTTTATATGAGTTGCTTTGATTTAAAGTTTTCAAAATAATTTTAAATAATAATTGATTAAATAATAAATAGCAAGAGATATAACCTTCGGACTTTTTGCATTATACGAGTATTTATTGTCATTTCACTTATATATTTAAATTTTTGTGCGTAAATATATATATATATATATATATAAAGAGAGAGAGAGAGAGAGAGATACGTTTTGTGCGACGAGGAACCCTCCATAAATTTCAAATCGGGTGACCGTTTTTCTCTGGTCACAAGCATCTGAAATAAATTTGATCGCCAAATTTTGAAAAGGAATTAAATTCCCTGGATCTTATACCAACATTTCATTTAAAAAGTTGGTTTTTGATAAAATGGCGGTCTTCTGAACAAAAAAGTTCATTTTTTCACCTTTTTTTACGTATTGCGAATTTAAAAAAAAAAAAAAATAATCAATGAAAATCATAATTTTCGGTGGAATAAGATCCAGCAAAAACGATTAGTTCTCTTTTAAATAAACAATGAAGGAAATCGGTCGAATATTTTTTAAGAAAAATGGTCACTCACTTTTAAAAGCATGGTTTCGAGAAAAACAAGTTAACATTTTAGGATAGCATTATGTTCTACGAGCGGTGTTACATCCATTGAGCAAAAAATATCGTAAGGAATTAGAACATCACGAAAACTCTGTAGAGCAACAATCTACAGACTCGACGTATACAAAAAAGGCAAAATAAAAGAAATCGAAAATTTTAACCCAAAGAACTAGAACCTCCCCTTAAGATGAAATATGCTATATTAGAGACAGAAATTTTTTTTATCTTAGATTTCATAAAGATGTAAGCAAAATAACAAACAGCGACGAATTCAGGGGATGGCCGCTTGATGATAAATACAGATTCTTCATAATAAATGTAGAAAACGATTAAGTTCTCAGAACTTAAATAATTTCATCCCTACTTCAGGCGACAACTGACCTGTTGAAAATTTTATATAAAATGTAGTAAAAACTTTTAATGAAAAAGAAAAGAGAGGTCACTGAAGTCTATTTTTAGTGATTTTTCAATTGCTACTGAATTAACATAATCATAAAGTTTCAAGTAAAGACCTTTTCTCTATATGCAGACTGAAATTTTCTAATTCTCACATAAATTTAAAAAAATTCACATAAAATTTTGATTAGGATGTGGAAATCGGTCCTTTCATTTTTCGTAGAGCGAATCCTAATTAAAAATATCTAAATATATTGCTACAAAAATTTCAGTTACTCCAATCAATGTTTTCCCTTTCTATTTCAATAGGAGAAGACTTCGAAAACCTCTTTGACGCAAATGATCAGGCGGAACTATTATTTGGCTGTGGCCCAATAGTATTGGAGTGGGTGTTTATAACTCCACCTATTTCGTTTCTATTTAACATAAGTGAGCAAACGAATTTCGGATGTTTCCACGTGGTTCAAGAAATCTGGTAAAGAATATAGATACAAATTATGAATGAAACGAAAGAGTAGAGAGAGTTAGATCAGCTGTTTAATGTGATAGTTGTTAAGACTCACGGGTATTATGTAATAAAAATATTCACTTGGAAACATTATTATTATGTTGCTTTTGTAGCTGCCTCAGCAGTGTTTCGAGACATTTGAAATCTCGGTCTTGGAATTATTCCTGTTATTAACGGAAATTTCTGTTGCATTGAGTAGTTGTAGATCAGTTGATTTTCACTTGTTTGTGAGTGTGTAGATGTAAACTTTACTATTGTTAATTTCCTAATTCTTCAGTAATATGCGTAAAAATGAATGAATGTGACGTCTGAAGTACTGTTTCTTTTCAACTATCAATTTATACGATCCCGAACTACGTAACAGTGTTATAAAACGACAGTATAAAAGGAATTGAAAAGATTTCAGTCCGCTATTGAAGAAAAAAAGCTTCTTAAAGCGTTTATATTGCGTCAATGTTACATTTCACTGTGTAATACTTATTAATGAGAAGAACAAATAATTAATGAAAAATTAATGGAAAAAATATCAATAAACTTACAGATTGCGGTGCGAAAGCCTCTCTCGGATCTACAGGCCTTGTATAATCTGTCATAAACTATTTTTTCCTGAACCTTTTTTCCTTCCTATAAATACAGGGTTCGTACGGATCAGGGAATTTTCCAGGATTTATACCAGTATTTTTTTATAGAAAAAGAAATCTAGGTTAAACTTGCGAAACTTCGCCTTCTTTTAAGGAGAGATTTTCTCTAAGAAAATACTGGTACCGAAGAATTTCGTGGTCGTAAAATTCCAGGAGGAGTACGAACCCTGTAAAAAACTTTTGTAAAACAAATATAGAAACACTTCATTAAAACCCCTTAAAGGGCTGTGGGATATATATATCCTACTTAATTTTTATCCCCAAATGCCACAGTGACACCGGAATTATGGTATCAAATTTGGTTTTATATGGTACTTGAAGAAAAGCTTTTACTTATTTTTAAATAAATCTGTTTGTAAATATTGCTGCCATACAACCATTTCCACATTTTAACTACGGAAGTACTTTGCCCCTGAAAGGGTTTTAAAAAAATTCAACAGTATCTGATTGAGATATCAGTATCGTTGCATGCAATGCGCCATTTTAACTTGAGTTTTATACATAAGATTATCTAAAGATTATTACAAAAATGAAAAATAAAATGCATTGCAAAATCATGTTTCTGCTATTGATGAAATACTGCTTTTTAGGTGCATTCGTAATTATATAAATACGTAGCAGCTATAGTCATCGTCTGGTCCGCATATAATATCGCAAACACTACCCAACCAAATGGTGCAAAATTTAATACTATATATAATCGTTACGGAATTTTGTCGAGTCATTTGAAATTTTACGAAAATCGAATTAAACCTTAAAAAAGATATTAATAAAAGTTTTTTTTTCATTCTATTAAATCAGATCATACGTAAATTAATACAATAATATCCCATGAAAGGTTCTAAAATGCCATGGGGATTAAGTCATATTTAAATTGGAGTCATATTATTCCCTATAATACAGAATTTAAAAACCGAATTTGTATACTAAAATTGTTTAATTATTCCAATCCTATAATCTACCGACATTTTTTTTGGATAGATGTTTCCGGGGAAATAGATATTAAATGGAAAAAGAATATAAATATAGATTTCAAGTACTGAAATTTTCAATGCTAGGCTTAAGTTTCCCATTGGAATTTTCAATAATTATCAACAAAAGATAGAATGTTGCCAACTTTAAATGTACTTATTTTATTACGGAAATTAATCATATCATAATAACAGACGACATAATTCATTTTTTCAGTGAAATAATAACGATGTTTTTTTTTTTTACATTGTCTTGTATTGGATATTTGCGCATAGTATAATTTTAATGTAACAGAATTGTAATTAACTGTTTGTAAAAGTATATTGAAACTTAATTTCATAAAATAAAATTAATATCTGTAATTTGAAACTCTGCACATAAAATAAATTTTGTATTCATGCATTTTTACATAAGAATGCAACAGCTATTGCACCAAGATCTGAATATTTATAAAACGAGTTATAGCACGAACACACCTCATTTGTCACGTTTTACATACAATTTGTTAAATACTAGTTTAAACTAAAATAATGCTACAATTCTCAGCTAAATGACTATTTAAAAAGGATAAAATAATTTCTAGTAAAACTCTTTCAATTTCACTTTCCAATGAATTATTCCAAATCAATGAATTTTTCTGGTTGCAGTGGTTGGGAATAACATGTCTTTACTTAGATAGAAAACTGTAATTTAGAAAAAGAAAAACAATTTGAAAGTATTTTAGAAGCACTTGAAGTGAAAAGAAAAATCAAAGATAGGATTGCGCGAAAATTAGCTTGCAGAAGTATTTTTGGTTCGTTAGTAGAATCATTCCCAAAGGTACATTACATGGGAAGACATTGTAAAATAAGTAATCCGGTGCTAGGACTGTGTGTTATGAATAATTTATTCAATAAAGAAGAGATATGTTAATATTATCTAGAATACTGTCATTTTTTTCTGTGAGTTACATAAATAATTTTTGTCAAAAAAAAGATAGAAAAAAATTGTATAACAAGTACGAATTAAATTTAAAAAATCAAATCCCGACTGCGTAAAAAGCGAACTAAAAATTAATTATTTCTCATCAGTGTGAAACTATTTTTTATATTACTTACCAATTTTTTATTTACTTGTTTTGATGTGTGTTTATTGATATTGTGTTTAATTGTTAGTTCCTATCTATAAACACTGTTTGGATGAGGCCTATAGATGTCTATGAAGGTTAGAGTTACAGTTAAGCTAGAAATCTACCTACACAACTTTCAGGTTGTGTAATTTTTAAACGGATCTTCTGAGTGTAAAATTAGGAAACATCGTCTTCATTTTGAAAGATCTATCCAATGATATGCCATTCAATATGGTGCGTAAAAAATGTTTTCGTCTTTACCGCCATTTTGAATTTTACGGCCGCCATTTTGAATTTATGAAAACAAAACCAAGCCTGAAACCATCGGACGGTTAAGACGAATGGATAGAGACCTCATTCATTAAAATCCATCCAGCCGTTGGGATGTTTCGAGGGTATAAAGAAATCCACATACATACATACCCTGATACTCGTCAAACACATAATCCTTCTTGGCAGTCGGGTAAAAAGATTGAAGTCTTTCAGCAGTATCTGATGGAAATATTGATATTATTATATACCCTGTAAAAAAAGACAAACGTTCGTTAATCAAGCTTTTATCTTTCTTAAGATTTGTGAAGATATAATATAACCTTTTCCGAATTATCCACGATTCCGAAAAACGTTCCTTTATGTTTAGAAGCCTCTGAAACCAATAGATTTCCGAAATTTAAAGACGCATTTCGCAAACAAAAGTTTTTTTTCTGTCCTTAATTTTCGGAAACGTTTCCGAGTAGTTCTTACAGTGTATCGATAAATTTTTTCTAGCCAAAATATCGATTCTTTGGATGATATCAATTCTCGAATAAACAGTTTCAGCTGCGTTTAAGTATTTGAATATGCAATAGTAACAAAATAATGTAATGTTATTAATATTAACATTAATGGTAATGTTAATGTTGTTAGCTTATAATGTTTCTTAAACATGAAAATGTTTACTCGAGAATTGATAGCATGCCAAATGTGATATTTCGGGTTGAAAAAACTAGCTAATACACTGTAACAGACACTCGGAAATGTTTCTGAAAATTACGGGCAGCAAAAGAAACTTTTGTACCAGAAATTATTTTTTTTAACTCGGAAATTTTTGGGTTTTGAGGTTTCTGAAGATAAAGAAATTCATTCGGAATCGTGGTTAACTCGAAAGCAGTTATATTATATTTTCGTAAATCTTAAGTAAGACATGAGCTACATAAAGAAATATTTGTCTTATTTATAATGTAAAACGCGTTTTTTTTAACACTTTCCAACCAAGTTGAAAAGTGTTTATGAATTCAGTTTGCCTGTCTGCCCGTGCTCTAACTCGCGTAAATATATTAGGATTGTCATGCAATTGATATATGTTATTGAGGTTTACTATGGCACGTTCGGTATTGAAAATGAAGTGTGTAGCACTTATAGTTTTTTTACAAGGACACTGAAAAGAATTCCATTACATTCCGGTCTATGGAGAAAAATAATTTGCGGTTTATTTTAATGCTGTTACACGATTTTAAGCATAATGAAATTGATATGTCACTGAGGTGTACTACAAGAGGCTTACTATAGAATATTGTGTGAATAACACTTATAGTTACTTTACAGGGGCACGCAAAAGAATTCCGTTATATTGAAGTCTATGGAGAAAAATCGTTAGGGTTTATTTTAATAATATTTCACTTCTTCAAACATATTGAAATTTATATAGTACATCATTAAGGTGCATTACGAGAGGCTCACTATAGAATATTTTGTGTATAGCATTCATCGTTCATTTACAGGGACACACAAAAGACGGTGAGATCTTGGAAACGCAACTAAGAGGGAGATATAAATGGGGAAAATAGGGAAAAATACTTAAGATACGGTTTTCAGCATTGACTTTTCAAATCATTCGGAGAAATAGAGAGTGAATGGGGGAAAATTTGCGTTCTGATACGTAAACCCAAAAGACTTCGGTACTGTATATTAACAACAATTGCTGGAAGTGCGTTTTTGATTGCTGAACGCATTTTTAGATTTAACTCATTTTTTGCCTATCACTTGGTGTGTATAAATTCTATAGATCATATACAAGTTAGCATAAAAGTCTTCGAGTATATTTCCATTTACTGACAGATATTTCATAAGGAAAATTTTAAACTGTGCTACGCTTTTCCTAACTGAACTAAAATTTAGCATTCTATGTAGTGTATATACAAATCTATAGATCATACACAGGGCTAAACAAAAGAATTCGGATATTTTTTTTAATATTGTTGGTAATTAGTGAAATTGGGTTTTTAAAGGTTATGTGTTTTCCAAATTGCTTATTAGATATGATCTTTCATCTTAATAAACGGTAAAGATTTGTAAAATTATTTTGGGAGTATTGGAAAGTGTTACATAATCTATTTGACGTATGAGTTTTCGTTCTTGTTTAATTTCAATTTGTAACACTGAATATATCTATGGGTATTGAGAAAGTGAAAAAATATACATATATTGAACAGATTTGTCTCCGATGTTGATAAAATAAATTAAGTTTAAACTACGATATGTTACAATTCACTATACAATGAATTTTAGAATAACTTTTCCCACTTTGCTTCCCATTGAATTACTCGAAATCAGTGAATTATCCAAAAAGCAATGATTTGGAATAATCACTCTTTATTTGGTTGTAAAACTGCAATTGAGAAAAGGAAAAACGTTTTATAAATACTTTTACTCGAAATAAAATTGAAAACCAACCAAAGATTGGATTGGGTGAAATTATTTGCGGAAGTATTTTTAGTTCGTTTGTTGAATCATTCTCTGAGGTATGCACAACAAAAGAAGACAATGAAAGTAATCCACTGCAAGATATCGCCGCCTATGTTGCGATTTTGACCGGCATCAATTGAAAATATTCTAACCAGATTTTATTTTCAAAATATAAGTGGAATATAAATCACACACATATACGTTACGTTGAAGAGTTAATTAGCTTTAAGTAAAAGTTCTGGTGTTAAATATTCTTATAACACTTAGTAAAATTTCCGCTATACGTAGTAGTGTTAATAAAGAAGGCGTGCTTTAGCCTTTGTGCAATTTGCAGAGGTGCCAAGTTCTCACTAATCTTCCATAATATATGGGTTAATTTGACTGAGGTTTAATACGTTTCGCACCAGAAATATTTTTAAGAAATCAAATTAATTACACTCCATGTATAAAACTGTTATTAACTAAATAAATTTTCTGGTTCAAAACGTTGGTAAACTGGGTCAAAATTAATCCACATATTAGGGAAGATTAGTGGGAGCTTGGCATCTCTGGTAATTTGTTATACATTACATTTCTTTCTGAATATCATAGAGATAATTCTAATGAGAAGTAATAAAATTTCCCTTAAGAAAGTGCGATTTCTTACGTTTCTTCGTCTAGAAAAGGAAAAGAGACCAGTTAAGATACATTTGAACATAGACATTGAAACAGATTTGACACACATTTTGACATATAAAAGGAAAAGAGACCAGTTAAGATACATTTGAACACCCCCCGCCCCCCCAGTACCAAGTTTTAATTTTTTGATGAGAGCCCTTAATTTCGGATGATTCCAACCAGAAATTAATTAAATTAATTCTGTTAAATTTCTTACGAGGTGTCTTTTGATTTTATTTATTACGGTTAAGTTGCTACTTTTTTTCTAGTTCGAAGCATGAAAAATTTCCCAACAAAAATAAATGGGGTCAAAAAGACCCCAATGGTACTAAGAGGATTAATCTTATGTGATATGCTACAAATTACCTTTTTCTGAAAATTATAGAAATATTTTATATAAAAAATATAATTTTTAAAGTCCTTTTTCAAAAATATTGCTAAACTAATATTAAAAAATATTAGTTTACATTAAAAAAGACTAATTAATATACCGGGTGAACCAAAAGTTTGTTAAAACTTTAAAAATTAATAAAAAAGGAAGAAATTATGATAAAGAAGTGCGGTTTGCAAAAAAAAAGGCTCACAAAGTAGTCGGATTTTTTTTTCAGCAAAAAAATGTTTAGTTAATAATGTCACTGGTAGAGGGCTCTGACGACCCGAGACTCAATGAACAGGACAACAGTACGCTCCATCCATTTATTCTTGCAACAATAATTGTTCAACAGGACCTCCAGACCATATTCTTCGTTCAAATAGAACTCTCCGTTCAAACTGCGTTCTAGAATAACAGTTCCTGACTCTCCGTTCAAATAGAACAACTTCACCAACAACGCTCGATCGAGTAATGATAACATTCTGAAAGCGAATGAGAAATCCTCGTGTATCCCGGTATTTTATTGCAGGTTTAATTTGCATTATTCTGCTGAATCTCTCGCATGTTGGCGCCATCTACAGGTGACTTTTTTAACAAAATTTTGTTTGCTACTAAAAAAAAAAATCTGACTATCTTGTGAGCCCTTTTTTGAAAACCGCACTTCTTTATAATAATTTCTTCCTTTTTAATGAATTTTTAAAATTTTAACAAACTCGGTTCACCCGGTACATTATAATCTTGAAATTTCTTTATCTGAGTGAAAAATTGTCCACTGCGGGAATCGAACCCCTTTGGCTTAAATTGCCAGAGCTCCTAGAAATAAGCGACGCAGAACAGATGCTTATTGTCTAAATCTTGTTTGAGTGAATTGTGTTTACTGGTTGTCGTTCCAAATAGGTCAGGTGGAAAAGCGTTCGCAATTTAAGCCAAAGGTTCTGGGCGGGGTCCGCTTAAGACTTAGAAGTAGGGGAAGCTCGACGTCATACAAGCTCCGCCCCCCTTTTTTACTCTATCAATTATGTTTCAATAATTTAAAATTTTACCATCAAAATTTGGAGTAAACAACACTTTTAATATTGAAATAAAATTGAAAATATATTTTATGTACATAATTATATATAACAAATTAATTTTGTAAATTAGTTTGCAAATATGGAACATGTGCGTATATTTGAACTTCAAAATATATTTTATGCTTTACAAACTGCAGGATTTGCCAGTGCTAAGAACAGCGCAGGGACAACAAATATTTGACGCAAATTTATGCTTAGCTTCAACACAATTTTACTTCTATTTTATAAACAGAAATTTGATGTAATCTGAATGCATGTTTCCACCCTCCCGGTTTTTTTAATACCAGTAAAATCTTACAAAAATTTTCGCTTTATTAAATTGCAGAAATTGTACGATTAAATAAAACAAATATTTTTACATAAAAAAATTGGTATGAAAAAAATCGGGAGGTTGGCAACTATGTGAATGCTAATTACTTTCACCTTTATTTAAATAACCTATTCTCCATATTTTATATCATTTCTTCACTCTTTATGAATATAAGAAAAATATAATTATATAAATTAAATTTTCTGTTATTTTTAGCACGTTACAATCTTAAACATTTGAAATTAAAATGTAAAACTTAAGAAAAATGAAAATAAGTTGCATTTAATCACTGTTTTTATACCTTTTATTATATCAACAGAAAAAAAAAATAGAGTGCCAGTGTGTCAGTAATAGTCTGAGGGAAAATTTAGTAACTATAATTAAGAAAAAAATTAATTTTTAACCTGATTGAGATTTTTTTTCCCCTAAAAATTAGTTTTGAAAAGTAAATTTGGGGGCCCTTTATATTATAGTGGGTAAGATCGGGCTTCATGGGACTATTTGGTAAACAGGCTCTTGTTCTGGATTCGATTCCCGTCCCTGACACTTTTTCACTCGGTTAGAAACATTTCAAAACTTTATGTTATCGTTATCAATTCGTGTAATTGTGCTATAATATGTTACATAAAATGCTGTGAAGTATCTTTTTCTGAGAATTGTACAAATGATTAATCTTTAAAAAAAAAACACATCGTATTTTTACAAAAAAAAAAAAAAAGAAGAAGAAGTAAGACGATGTCACGCGAATTTTTCCAATCTATTACATAACGTAATTACTTTAATACAAAATATCGATCGAAATAGCACGATTAAAATTTACACGGCATTGTTGTGGAAATAATCTGTAGAGTAAATTGGAAGTCAAGAATATTGATTTGCGACTGTAATGTTATTCGATGGCCAGCACAGATAAAAGCATTGCATTACATATGGGAAAAATAAAGGAGAGTGTATATTTTTCGTTTACTTAATATTCTTAGAAAAGGTCTTTCAACAGTATCTCACTGAGATATTAATATTATTAAAAGCTCATTAATTTAAAAATTAAACATTAAAAATAAACTGTTTGGTCAATAGTATAATATTTTCGATTTTAGACATTTTGTAAAAAATCTCGACGAATGTTTGACGAATCGTTCTTGTACTTCGGGGATGCTTAGAACATACTTAACTTGACATTTTTCAGTTAACATTTAGTTATGAGGGCAATTAGGGAACCAATAACAAATTAAATAAAAGAAATAATATTTACGGTCCTTTTGGATCATAAAAAGCTTGAAATCATCTGCAGTTCTTGATGAAATAACAAATCAAATAAACAGGCGAGGCCTTGGATCGAATATATATATTGAGTTACCGTAATTTCCGGCGTATAATCCGCAGCTCATAGAGTCGTTTTTCGACCCAGAAATTTTATTCAATAATTGTAGTTAAATATTTACAGCGATCTTTTAAGTTACATTTTACAAAATAATATTTCTGGGTTGAAAAACGACTCTTTGAGCTGCGGATTATACGCCGGAAATTACGGTACAAAAGAACATTACACAATAACAAAAACATAGTAACTGAACTGAAAATTGAACATCACTTATATTTATAAATTCGTCTGGGACTCTACCAGTCATGTTCCCGGACGTGCGAGAAAGCTTACACAAAAGTATAATCCAATAAAATTTAAGATGTAATGCTACGATTACAATTACGACGATACGATATACTAACACCCGCCCATAATCTAGCATTACATTAGAAAAACACAGAATAAAAAAAATTACAATAAACAAACATTAAAAGTATGATACAGTTAAAACATTACTTATACAAACAGCAAAGAAACAACAATTCATAAAATTTAGCTTTAGGCAATGCCTTTGTAAACATATCAGCAATTTGCATATTTGTAGGAATATATTCAATTTTGATATTATTTTCTTTTACAACATTGCGAACAAATTTTAGTTTTATATCTATATGTTTCATTCTACCATAACTACTTTCATTACTGATACATTTTATGCAACACTGATTATCCTCTAAAATAACTAAATCCTTAATACTTACAATTTCACAAGCAATATTTTTGAACCACAACATATCTTGCAAACTTTTAGTTAAGGCAATGACTTCAGCTTCAGTTGAAGATAATGCAACTGATTTTTGTTTATTACAACACCAGAGAACAGGCAAAGTAATGTTTCATACACCTCAGGAGCTGGATACCGAATAGGTTGTTTTCTTGATCTCTCGGATTTTCTCATTTTATCTTCTTTCTCTTCAGAATCCGCTGATTCTTCACTAGTTCTTTCTTGAGAATCTGGGTTAATTTCACAATCAGTCAATTCTGAATTTTCCACTATGTGTTGTTTTGAATTTATGGTACGCTTCTTCTCTTCATCAAATTTGACATTTCTTGAAATAGTTATGCGTTTCGTCTCAGGATCTAACAATCGATATCCCATTGAAGAATAACCTATGAAGATCATATGTTTAGACCTATCATCAAGCTTCTTACGATGTACGGAAGGAACTAACATGTAGGCACTGCATCCAAAAACACGTATGTGCTTCAAATCGGGATCTTCTCCAAATTTGAAGAAATACGGCGTTAAGTTCTCAGTGGAGCTGCTTGGCATTCTATTTTTCAAGTAAGCTGCTGTAAGAATAGCTTGACCCCAAAAAGTCTTAGGTAAATGTTATTCAGCAATTAAAGCCCTTCCTATATCCAGGAGCGATCTATTGCATCTTTCAGCAACTCCATTCAAATCTGGAGTGTATGGAGGAGCGGGATCAATCACTATACCAAGATCTCGAGTAAAATTCACTAAATCATTGCTTAAATATTCTTTTCCGTTATTACATCTGATTTTCTTTACTGTAGGATTAGTTTTTAAGAAAACTTTCAATTCTTCTGAAGCTCCACTTTTATGCTTCAATAATCGAACGTCAGTAAATCGTGAAAAATCATCTATGATAGTCATAAAATAGCATTCACCAGAAAAAGTTTTCGGAACAATAGGGCCACATATGTCAGAATGAATAGCAGTCTTTGGAGTACTTTCTCTTTTCCTAGGTCCTCTTCCCATTGGTGTTGCACTCTGTTTTGCTCGAGCACAAACATCACAAAAAGAAAGGGGTATTGGAAGTTTCATTTCCTTCAACACTCTGGCGCTTGGATCGCCCATTCTGCGATGCCAAATTTCAGAATCACTTTCTTTTGATGTGAGAACAGTTTCATAATTTGGGACAAAATAACTAACATATTGTCCATTTGAATCACGTTCACCAAAACAAAAACGATTTCTTCCTTTTTCTATGAACACCTTTTCATTCTTGAAAATAACTGCATAATTTGCATTTTCGATTTTTCTAACGGAAATCAACTGTCCACTTAAATCTGGTACGTAAAGAACATTATTTAGGGTAATTTCCATTCCGTTTGATAATTTTCCAATAATATTTCCAACACCTTTAATTTCAAGATTCGTTGTTTTCGACGCTCACTTAATAGTTCATGAAGATGGCTGTAAGGAAGTGAAGTATTTCTCATAAGAGCACATATGGGAAGTCGCTCCAGAATCCACTATAAATTCATTCTTTTTAATGTTCCCCGCAACAAAAGATACCGCTGAAGAAGCAAATTTTTCCTCATTTGAATTTTTAACAGCTTTACAGTTCCGTTTAAAATGGCCAGGAAGTCCACATTTGAAACAAGTAAGTTTCTTTCAACAGTATTTAGCTATGTGCCCCTTTGAATTACAGTTTTTGCACACATATTCTTTGCGAGTTGATACAAACGCGGAATTATCATGAACAGTTTTGGACTGCACTTTTTCTTTCTTAGAGTCGAGAAGTGCTTCAGCATCTACCAGCCGTTGTGTGACAAAATCTAAAGTCAAAACAGTATTCGGTTGATTTTCTAACGCAGTTTTAACATTTTCAAATTCTTGAGGCAACGACATTAGAATATAAACAATAGTATCGGTTTCAGTTACTTCAGCACCGGAAATTTTAAGTTCCGAAATTAATTATTTCATCAATGTGACTTCTCATAGACACAACACGATCCTTTTTAATAGTTGCTAACCTCTTTCTAATTAAAATTTGATTAACTGCACGCTTGGTATCTTCGTTCTAATTTATTCCATATCTTATGCGCAGTATTTTCTTCTTGCAATGACGCAAGAACCCCATCGCTTAAAAGCGATAATAATAAAGCATAAGCCTTTTTTCGATTTTACAACTTCGGCAGTTTCAGTTGTCGCTTCATTGTCTAAAAACTTATCCAAATCTTTCGCCGCAAATATGGCTTTAACACGCCTTTTCCAAACAGAAAAATTTCTACCGCCCCCGTCAAAAAGAGCAACTCCGTATAAATCTTTTTCACTTTCCATCGCTGGGTAAAAAAAAAACAGAAACAAAAAAAAAAAAAAAAATTTCTCTCTCAAAACCACAGCAATAAATATGAAAAGGGACTAGCGTCACTCTGTCTGCAATTTAAACCAAGCTCTGCTGATGAAATAACAAAGCAAATAAACAGGCGAGGTCTTGGATCGAATATATATATTGAGTTACAAAAGAACATTACACAATGACAAAAACATAGTAACTGAACTGAAAATTGAACATCACTTATATTTATAAATTCGTCTGGAATTCTACCAGTCATGTTCCCGGACGTGCGAGAAAGCTTACACAAAAGTATAATCCAATAAAATTTAAGATGTAATGCTACGATTACAATTACGATACGATATACTAACAGTTCTAAACTCTAAAGAGTGGTTCAATAGGCTCTGGTACACGCATGTATGCATTTTTGTTGAATAGCACATTAATGCATATTAATGCAAAACATTTCTTTCAATTTTTCTTAAATAAAATAGTCTTTTGTATATAACATGCAGGATTTCAAAAAAATTTAACACCAGTTTCAAAAAACCTGACAATATGTAAAAGGAATATTACACATCAATTAGAAAAGAGATACATTGAATATTTGAAAAAATAAGAACATTTTAATGAAATGAACATTTTCATGAACATTTTAATGAATAATTTTTAACTTACGCAAGCGTAAATGATAGTACAATTTTTATTTCATAATTTTGTAGTCAACTATATAGGACAACTTACATAACAACAGCCAGTCATATATATAGTGAAACTTTAGATAGGTTTACTACAGCTTTAGAAAAATCGTAATCACTCTTGTCCTTGTAGTTTTGACTGTTTTTTCTTCAAGCATTTTTTTACCGACTTCTCAACCATTGTTTTCCAATATCTGGTTCAATTCTGCGTAGGATATCCAGTCTTACCACAACAGAATGAAAATTGAAAATCAAGCTGTAATAATGGACCTATAAATGCCGGTAATAGTTCCATAGTGAGATATTAATCCTTTTAAAAAATGCTACACACAATAATATAAAAAGTCTCAATAACTTTACATTCGTTCATAGATAAGAATACTTGAAACTAACAAACATGAAAACAAAATAATGATAAATTAAACTTTCCGACGCAGAAACTACTAAATGACAGTATGGAGATACTGTAATAGCCGCTTCTTCTTAATGCCTATTATCTAAATATTTCAACCATCAACCACTAGATAATTCTTCAAAAACTGTCAAAAATAAAATATTCCGTTTTACACAATTATACGGTTTGACCCTAATTTTCCAACAATCTGAATAAAATTTTATTATTATGAAATACTAGGTTTTTTTTTTTTTTTTTTTTTTTTTTTTTTTTTTTTTTTTTTTACAATTTTCAGCATTATCAAAAGTATCTAATGATAGCATAGAGCTGAAAAATAAAATATATTTTTTAAAAAACCCGTCTTCGCTATTGAAGTCAGAATGTTTCTTTAAAAAGTTTAAACTGAAATATTGTTACAAATTACTACATAATGCTTACTTATAAGAAATACATTTAATTTTAAAATAGTTCTTTCGCTGTTACTTTCCAATGAATTATTTCAAATCAGTGAATTTCTCTGGGTGCAATGACTTGGAATAATCTCTCTTTACTTAGATAGAAAACTACAATTTAGAGAAAGAGACTCTTTTTGAAAGTATTTGAAGTGCAAAAGGAAAAAAAATATATTCTATTGTGCTAAATTAGTTTGCGAAAGTGTTTTTAGTTCGTTAGTACAACCGTTCCCAAAGGTACACAACAGGAGAAGAAATTGTAAGTAATCCTTTGCAAGGTAACGTCTTTGTTGAGAATAAATAAGCCAATAAAGCAGACGCATTTTAAATAGATTTTATTCTCTATAAATTTTTTTTTCTGAAAATCAAACGGATAAATCTAGTAAGAAAATCTCAGGAAAATTTTCAATAGTAAAGCACAGTCGACCACGTTTAATACGAACACGGCTAAAACAAGGATACTGTTAAAACGAGCAATTTGCACTTTCAAAATTGTTCATCATTCACTCTATGTTAAGATTTTTCCGCTCTTTACGAGCTGCAAAATCACTATCACGGGTAATAGAAGCAAAACATCTTTTTTTTTTTTTTTTCCAATGTGATTTTTTGCGAAAAGTAGGATAGAATTAAGAAATAAATCCCCTTTCTTCCTAATTATATTTATCGAAAACTGTTCCCTCAGCGATAATGCTTTTACATTAGAACTCTCTATCAAACTGTAGTAATTTATCTGTTTTACCGGGATAAATTTCAACCTTCAAAGAGTCCTCCCACCCAAGAAAATACAAAGAAATATCCTGGGGTCTTGAAAGGATGAAAAAAAGGCGACAGAGACGAGGGCATTTAAATCACCGCCCCTTTGTAAGTTTTACATTTGAGCGATGGAAAAGAAGGATTGTAAAAGAAAACCTTTATTTGTTTCTTTCTATTCGGGATGTACACATAATAATATGAAAAGTCTCAATATCTTTATATGCGTTCATATATAAGAATTTTGAAAAGCAGCAAACACGAAAACAAAATAATGATAAATTAAACTGTCCAACATAGTAACTACCAAATGCTATTAGGGAGATACTGTGATGATCGCTTCATCTTCTTGTGTAAACCTAACTATTTCAAACATCACCCACTAATTAGCTACTCAAAAGAGTCAAAAATAAGATAATCAATTTTATCTAACTATACGGTTTTAACCTGATTTGCTCTATCTGGATAAGATTTCGATATTATTGAATAATAGCCTGATTTCTTTTACAATTTTAAGAATTACGAAAAATATCTAATGGTATCATAGAGCAGAAAAATAAAGTGATTTTTTTAAAAACCCGTCTCTGCTGTGGAAGTAATAATGTTTCTTTAAAAAGTTTAAGCTAAAATAATGTTACAAATTAATACTTAATGCTCACTTATAAAGAAATACATTTAATTTAAAACTAGTTATTTCACTGTTACTTTCCAATGAAATATTTCAAATCAATGAATTTCTCTGGATGCGATGACTTGGAATAATCTCTCTTTATTTAGATAGAAAACTGCAATTTAGAAAAAGAAAATCTTTTTGAAAGTACTTTCGAAGTACTTGAAGTAAAAAAAGAAAAAAAAAGTATTGTATTGTGTTAAATTAGTTTGCGAAAGTGTTTTTAGTTCGTTAGTGCAATCATTCCCAAAGGTATACAACAGGAGAAGAAATTGTAAGTAATCCATTGTAAGGTAACGTCTTTGTTGAGAATAAATAATCCAATAAAGCAGTCTCGTTTTAAATTGATTTTATCTTACATAAATTTTATTTTTTCTGAAAATCAAACCAATAAATCTAGTATGAAAAATCTTAGGAAATTTTTCAATAATAAAGTGCATTCGAATACGTTTAATATGAACACGGCTAAAACAAGGACACGGTAAAAACAAGCAAT
Source organism: Maratus michaelseni (assembly GCA_963931845.1). Taxonomy (NCBI): domain Eukaryota; kingdom Metazoa; phylum Arthropoda; class Arachnida; order Araneae; family Salticidae; genus Maratus; species Maratus michaelseni. The sequence continues at coordinate 223,534,216 of OZ007595.1, forward strand.
TTGTACGTTGACCCATTCGCTGCCAACCACGAGTATACTCCTGGTTTTTCGATCTAAAATTACGAATTCTTACCGGAAACTTCGAAAGAAGAATTTTAGTTTCATGTAATCACGAAATGTCTGTAATTAAATAAAGTAAATATTGTTATTAGTATTTTCTGGTATGAAGTCGAACTTTCTAAATAAAATAAAATTCCGGAAATGAACGTGTTAAGAATGGTTCATCATTCAAACTATACAGTGTGTTTCTAAATGAATATCGGTGTTTTAAGGTTTTGTAGTATCTATTATAAAAAACTTAAAATTATACTTAATACATAAAATGAAAGAGCAACTCAAACAGTTTTACCTACAAGCTTACAAGTGTTCAATTTGAATACCTTTCATCACACGGCACACATTAAATCGGTAGCTCAGTTCTTCCCAAACGCCACTCTACGCTCACCCGATCTGACGCCATGTGATTTCTACCTGTTGGGGTTCATAAAGGATCGAGTGTATGTGCCTCCACTACCAGCTGACCTACCCAACCTAAGAAACAGGATTGAGGCAGCTGTTGCAACAATTACCCCAATAACACTAATTAACGTTTGGGAAGAACTGAGCTATCGACTTCATGTGTGCTGTGTGCTGTGTGACGAAAGGTGTTCACATTGAACACTTGTAAGCTTGTAGGTAAAACTTTTTGAGTTGCTCTTTTATTTTATGTATTAATTATAATTTTAAGTTGTATGTAATAAATACTACCAAGCGTTAAAACCCCGATATTCATTTAGAAACTCCCTGTATTAACCCTATGTATCACCACGTTGCATATCTGCACACAAAGGTCAATGCTACACAAAGTACATACACACGGTACATACACAAAGGTCAATGTTACTTACACAGTGGACTTTAAAATACGATTTTATTTATTGCTGTTATCTTTCAAAACAATAGTTAAAATAAATTGTTCATAGATTTCTCAACAGATGGCCACACTGAATTAATTTTTCATGACAAAGTTTCATTTATCATTTGAACAGTTTCCCATTGTTTTTGCTAAAATGGACTTTGTGAATTTTGTCAAATTAAAATGGCTTAAGACGTCCAAAAATATTTTTTTTACAAAGGTAAATTCGTATAATTTACAATTTTGCATTAGAATTCTAACAATATTTTACTGCAGCCTTTTTTAGCTTATTGTGAGAAAAATAATGAAACTTTTTAAGAACCTACGCTAGTTACACGAAAGTACTCGCAAGCTAATGTTAATCGATTGGTACCGCTGTTTTCAAATTTCTCGTTTGCATTTCAATATTTTTTTTCCCGCATAGGATAGCTTTTGTTGATCGCTAACCGGGTACTAATTTACCTTATCGACTTTGGTTACAGGTTTGCTTTGTTTTTTTTGTTTGTTTGTTTTTTTGTTTTTATGAGGATACTTTTATTTGCGTAACCGATTTCGAAATAAAAAGTAACCCCACAAAAACAACGATATCTAACCTACAACGATATCTAAAAAAATTAAAGGAGCTCGGTTACAGATCAACCTCAGCTATCCTATGCAAAAATAAAATAAAATAAGTAATAAAATAAATAAAAATTAAAATAAAAATAAAAATTAATTAATTAAATAAAAAAAATATTGAAATTAAAAATATTGAATTGCAAACTAGAAATTTGAAAAGAACGTTGCCATTGGTTTAACTTTAGCTTGCGAGTATTTTCGCGTGACTGGTGTAGGTTATTAAGAGGTTAAAGACGGATTCCTTAATTTTATTTTATTTTTCCATTACAGAAACTTTTGGAAGAAAGTGGAGCTAGTTCCGAGGCTTCCGATGGAGGTGGTGGCTTATCAGTAGCGTGGATCGTAGCAATAGTTGTCAACGTTGTACTGATTGTTGTTTTCATAATCGCAATTGTCTACTGTTACTGCAGAAGGAAAAAACGTAAGATGATAACGATCCTAATCTATCAATTAAAATAATTTTATACTACACCTGTTAGAAAATGCAAAGGGAATTTTCAAATAATATATATTTGATTTACTCATTTATAGCGTCTAATAGACACGGTACTTATCAAAGCAAGTTCATCCATATTATCGTAAAGTAAATTGACAGTTTGTGTTTCTTGTTCAAATAATCAGAAATTCTCATTTTTTAATAGCTTTTGTTATTTTGTTGCATTTTTTGTATTCGTGATTATTAATTATTTTGAATCATATAAATGCGTAATTGCCCGCAGTTAGATCTAATGATCTAAAATATTAAATATACTCATGATTTTTTATAACTAGTAATTACGTTGAATCACATAATTACACAATTATCTACAGTTAGATTTAAGCATCTACATTATGAAATATATAATGTTGGTATTAAAAGTTATATGCGTAGTTAAAAAGCGATACTTATCAAAGCACAAAATTTCTACGTTATCGCAAAGCCCAAACTGTAACATCTTGTTTTCCTTATTCAAATGGTTTGCATTTATATGTTATATCTTTATTATTTTTGCATTTTCGTATTCTTGATTAGCAATTATATTGAATCGTATAAATGCATAATTATCTACAGTTAAATTTTATCACATAAAATGTAAAAATGCTCATAACATACTTAAGATTGATAACTATGTTGAATCATATAATTACATAATTATTTACAACTAGACTTAATCCTCTAAAATAAGAAATATAAAATACTGATATTAAACGTTATCAGTGTAAGTTAAAGGGGTGCTTAACAAAGCACGAAATTTATATGTTACCGTAAAACAAACACTGAAATATTTTGTGTTTCATGTTCAAATGATCAAACATTTACATTCATTATTATTTCTTTATTATTTTTGTATTTTCGTATTCATGATTAGCAATTATGTTGAATCATATAATTTATATATCTAGAATTAGATTCAATCATATAAAATGTTGAAATGCTCATAACGCACTCAAGATTGGAAATTGTGTCTAATCATATAATTACATAATTATCTACAATTAAATTTAATGGTTTGAAATACCAAACTACCGCTGTTAAATATTCAAAATATTCGACTTTTTGAAAAATAATATATGTCAAAAAGCATTTTTTTCTGAGCACGTATAAAAATCCTATAATTACGCTATTTATGTGATTAAAAACGTACCAGGTACAATGATTAAATCGATATTTTAAAGCGGTTTTACTAAAAATGTTAAAATCATACCTTTTTATAGCTGCACGTAAGAGTTCTGTTCAACTACTTAATATTTTTACATGTATTTTTCACGGATTTCTAGATTGTATATCTCTATCTTAAGACTGAACTTAAAGTTGTGTATATTTTCGCAAAACTTCTATTTTTAAAATGAAGTCGAAAATATTGCATATATATTGTTTGGAGTTTATCCATGTATACATTTTTTTTTTTTTGCAGTTAAAGTAATGAATGAATTTAGGTTCAGTCTTAAGATATAGACACAATCTTGAAATCTGCAAAGATTGCATGTAAAAATATATGTATATTGTATGTATATTGAGCAGTTTAAGAGAAATCGTGCGCACAGTTTAAAGAAAAGCATAATTTTTATTTTGGGACATAAATCGCTATAAAATATCCTTTTAACCATTTGATAACGGGCTAGAACCGGCGACTATTTTTATATTCAATCGTACCTTAATTTACAGAAAAATTCTTTGTGGTAGATTTCTCTGAAAATTATCCTAGTATAAGTGTATGAGGAAGATTATTTTTCAAAATTTGATACGAATAGAATTTTTAAACAAGTTGGAAATTGTACGTCAAACGTGACAAATGAGGTGCGTTCGTACTATGGCTAGTTATATAAATATTCAGATCTTGATGATTTTTAATTATGTGAAACTAATTATATCGTCTGCAGATTAATTTCTGTCATAAAGTAAGTATCTCGGTCGCTTGACGATTAAACCTCGGAAGCTCCTCTAACAAGAAAGCACCGATTTTGAAAAAAAAAAATTCAAATTTCTTAATAAATATTTTTATTAATATCTCCTAAAGTTTTGATTCGATTTTTAAAAAATTTGAAATGTCTCGACAAAATTCTGCAAAGATAATATATCTTAAATTCCAAACCATTCGGTTGGGTAGTTTTTGTGTTGTTATATGCGGACGGACAGACAGACAGACGGACGGACCAAGCGACGACAATAGGTGCTACGTATTTATATAATTACGAACGCACCTAAAAAATAGTCGCTTGGACGACATATATCCTAACCCCCGTAATCCTTCCTCCTTTTCATTGCTTACAATGTGAACAACTGACACATTTTTAGTCATATAACTTAGCGTAATTATGGGAAAATTTTGTGTGGTTTGTTTTAACCCTTTCAGGGGCAAAGCACTTCTATTCGTGAAATATCGAAAGAGTTGACTGACGCCAGATTTTACGAACAAATGTATTTGAAAATAAGTAAATTATTTACTTCACGCATATTTAATAAAATGAAATATTTCTTTCCAAAATTCTGGTGCCAATGTAGCATTTAGGTATTAAAATTAAGTGGTCCAAAAATGAACCATCGCCCTTGAGGGGGTTAAAATGCTCAGAAAATGTTACTCTTTCATGTATATTTTCTTCGAAAACAAAATCGAATTTTTTAAAGATTTAACATTCGTATGCCCTTCCACTAGCAAATTTAAATAGAAATTTTTGGCTTATTTAAACGCTTTATTAATGCAGAAATTCTGTCCAAAATAATTTTAAAATTTCTATTGGTTTTTTCTGGTGGAAGTTTGCCCCACAGGTAATCGCGGCTTTTTCAAGAATATGTGTTAAAGCGCCCTCTTAAAGTACTCAGTCCCCGTGTAAAAATTAAAAACAATTTTCTAATTTACCAAAAAGCAAAAATTTATGTTACTCATATTAGATATTATTAGATGAAATGTTAAGTTAGAAAATATTTTATTGAAAGATTCTTTAAAATATTTTTCTTAATATTACTTTTTTTAAAATGCTTGGATTATTTATCTTAGGTTATAATGGCTGCCCTTATCAAAACATAAAGTTTAAAAAACATTGTTATCGCTAGAAAAATCGTAAAGTATGTCTTGTTAAATCAAAAATACTAGTCTTGCATGTGCTACAGGCAACACTGTACAATCCCGTTCTACATGTGCAATTCCATTTACTCTAATGTGATGAAATTTATTTAAAAAAAACAAAGATAAACGATTAAGGTCGATAATGTATTTTGTATTTGACAAACTATTGGGAAAATTTCAGTATAAATTGCGAGTTTTCTAATAGCCGCATAAATAGCAAAACAACAGAATTTGTCATAGCAACCCCTGTAAAATCGAAAATGACATAACTCGAACAATCATTATGCGAGATAAACTACTTTGACTTTAACTGGCCGATATATGAAATCAAATTTTATTGAACGCACATCAAACTTTTTTGTGTCAAATGTTAATTTTAAATTTAAATAATTTCCAAGTTGAAAACAGCGAGTATCTGCTGACTAATGGATTAGAAATAACTCATAGGTGTGCTACAATATACATATCAACTGACATGCTTAAAACAGGTAATGTTTTGAATAGTGATTATTTTATTTACTTATGTACGTTAACCAGGGCACGTTCGCGCAGGATATGACTTACCCTGATTGTGTGCATTTTTCGCCACTATTTTAGAAAAGTGATCTTCGGCTTTTTTTATTACAAAATTTGTAACAATTGTACGTGATTACATAAGGCGATGATTACTATTCTAAAACATTAGAAATAACTCATAGGTGGGCTACAATATGCATATCAACTGACAGGCTTAAAACAGGTAATGTTTTGAATGGTGATTCTTTTAATTACTTATGTACGTTAACCAGGGCACGTTCGCGCAGGATATGACTTACCCTGATTGTGTACATTTTTCGCCACTATTTTAGAAAAGTGATCTTCGGCTTTTTTTATTACAAAATTTGTAACAATTGTAAGTGATTACATAAGGCGATGATTACTATTCTAAAACATTAGAAATAACTCATAGGTGTGCTACAATATGCATATCAACTGACATGCTTAAAACAGGTGATGTTTTGAATATTGATTATTTTATTTACTTATGTAAGTTAACCAGGGCACGTTCGCGCAGGATATGACTTACCCTGATTGTGTGCATTTTTCGCCACTATTTTAGAAAAGTGATCTTCGGCTTTTTTTATTACAAAATTTGTAACAATTGTACGTGATTACATAAGGCGATGATTACTATTCTAAAACATTAGAAATAACTCATAGGTGGGCTACAATATGCATATCAACTGACAGGCTTAAAACAGGTAATGTTTTGAATGGTGATTCTTTTAATTACTTATGTACGTTAACCAGGGCACGTTCGCGCAGGATATGACTTACCCTGATTGTGTACATTTTTCGCCACTATTTTAGAAAAGTGATCTTCGGCTTTTTTTATTACAAAATTTGTAACAATTGTAAGTGATTACATAAGGCGATGATTACTATTCTAAAACATTAGAAATAACTCATAGGTGGGCTACAATATGCACATCAACTGACAGGCTTAAAACAGGTAATGTTTTGAATGGTGATTCTTTTAATTACTTATGTACGTTAACCAGGGCACGTTCGCGCAGGATATGACTTACCCTGATTGTGTACATTTTTCGCCACTATTTTAGAAAAGTGATCTTCGGTTTTTTTTATTACAAAATTTGTAACAATTGTACGTGATTACATAAGGCGATGATTACTATTCTAAAACATTAGAAATAACTCATAGGTGGGCTACAATATGCATATCAACTGACAGGCTTAAAACAGGTAATGTTTTGAATGGTGATTCTTTTAATTACTTATGTACGTTAACCAGGGCACGTTCGCGCAGGATATGACTTACCCTGATTGTGTACATTTTTCGCGACTATTTTAGAAAAGTGATCTTCGGCTTTTTTTATTACAAAATTTGTAACAATTGTAAGTGATTACATAAGGCGATGATTACTATTCTAAAACATTAGAAATAACTCATAGGTGGGCTACAATATGCATATCAACTGACAGGCTTAAAACAGTTAATGTTTTGAATGGTGATTCTTTTATTTACTTATGTACGTTAACCAGGACATGTTCGCGCAGGATATGACTTACCCTGATTGTGTACATTTTCCCCACTATTTTAGAATAGTGATCTTCGGCTCATTTTATTACAGAATTTGTAACAATTGTTCGTGATTACATAAGGCGACGATTACTGTTCTAAAACATTAGTGACAAAATATAAACCGTACGCTTCCTGGGTATGCAAGACTATTCCCCGGTTAAACAACTCTAACCACAAAAAAAAAGAAAAATGAATTGAAAAAGATATATTTCTGTATTAATACAGACTCAAAAACATGTTTTATTTTGATAAATATTTGTCTCATTTGTTTATCGAATGTTATACTTTTCATTTATGCTTTTATATCTTAACAGCTGAAGAGTAAAAAATATTTTAATTGCAAGCATTAATTAATTAATTAATTAATTAATTTTCTTTTTGTGATTGTAGATGTTATATGTATTATCAGTTATGTATCATTTTCCTCCTTTTCTTTAGTTTTCAGGGAAAATGAATACCCAGTGGCTACAGGATTTTTTGTATGGAATATTATTTTTTTTAACTTTACGTTGGCAGTATGACAATTTAGTAATGAATTTATTTACTGTACAGTGACCCCCCCCCTTTCCCCCAAAAAGGGGGAAAAAACACCCCTCTCATTTAAATCACCAAATTGTCGCAGAAAAATATGATAAAAGCCATTCGATTGGGGATAATGTTTTTTAAATTCTAAGAGACGTCGCTAAGTCACCGGCTTTCTGAATACCAGTATTTTAGTACAGAAATTGCTGTTTTATTTAATTATAGCATACTGTGATTTGATAGAACAACATTTTTTTCTAAAAATTTACTGGTGTGCAAAAAGCCGGAGACTTGGCAACTCTGGGGTGTAATTTTACTAAACACTGAAATTTTCAATATGAACACAGAACATCTATTTTTGACATAACATTTGGCTTTTTTGTTAATTTTTTTACCTTAGAACACCAAGCGGGACTTTATTCGGTCAAATAGTTTAAGAATTATGAAGGTTTAAATTTAGAACTGTTAATGTTAAATTCATTTTAATAGTTGTAAAATAAACTGCCATGAGTAGTTTTTTAAGTCTAACACAAAAGTACTTGGCTGAATGCGCAGTAATTTTGGATTCGCTTATTTTAAACTTATAGAAATCGATATCTGTTAAAAGTTTTATAGGTTACAATTACAATATTTTAGAATATTTATTTAATATTTTACATATTTTTTATTTAATATTCGAAAACAAAAATGTATTGCAACCTATAAAAATTTTCACCGAAGTTGATTTCTAGGAGCTTCAAATATGAAAATCCTAAATTACAGCACATTCAGAGAAAAAGTTTTTGCGTTATACTTCAAAACATACACGCATTGCAGTTTGTTTTACAGCTGTTAAAAGTGTACTTAACTTTAAGAGTTCCAAATGTTAATCCTGATTAATTTTAAACCTACTTCCCCGAATGACTTTCCGTTTCATATCCTAAGATAAAACTAGTAAATCTGCAGATCAGAGGCCTCAACGTCAGCTCTATAAATCATTGTTTATTAATTTCACTAATTTTTAATATAATCTGCACAATATTTAATATCCTGCATTCTGATTTTTTAAAGTTATAATGTGCATGTATAAGCACATAAGATTGTCGAAGATTCCGGAAATTTTAGCAGTAACACAGTAAACACAATTTTATGCAATGGTATGATAAACTACTTATTATTGTACTTTTTTCAGATTAAGAATACATTCCTTGCTCTGCCTCTCTAAAACCCCACCCATTAATTTTATGTTATTTCCAGTAATTGCACTATTTCATTATTTGAATATATGTCTGAATGCCTTCATTATTGTAATTTCCTTAGATTAACCATCTCCTTGTGCATGATATTTTAGCATACCCTTAAAAGAATACTAATTTTTCAACCACTAAACATTATAATATGCTGCTGAAATTGAATAAAATTCTGTGTAAGAAATGTGCTTATACAAATGTAAATTCCTCTTGATACTTATATTTAATTTACACATTCAACGTTTTTATAAACTTTCATTTAGAAAACCGATTTGGTCATCTTTCTATAGCAATTAAAATAAATTCTCATATATTTCATCATGATTTCCAATCGAATGTTTTTTTTTTCTTTGGGGCAATTTGGGTGATTAAAATGTATAAGTGGTTTTATTTATTATTATTGCGTGGGGAAGGGGTGCAACATAGAATTTTAATAATGATTTTAATTTGAAGTGTTTAATGCGTCATCATCTACTGAGCGTCAAAATAAGCCTTATTGAAAACAATAAGACTTAATAAAAAGAATATGGATTACAGTTCGGCATCAAGTGGGGTAATCCGATTTTAGCCAAACCCAACACGACACCTGGTTTGGTAATATTTTGACAGTCGTGTTGACAATATTTTTTTCAGTATTGGGTTTGGTTGGCTGTAATTGTTTTGGGTTCGGCTCGAGTTTGGTAAATCGATTTTTTTTAAAGAATATCCCCAATTTATTTAACTTTTCAAAGGCAAAGTATTTGGTTCCTAAAATATTAAAATGATTTAATGACACACGAATTTACGAACAAATTAATTTGATAATAAATAAAAGATTTTCTTTGCATACTTTACAGAAGGAAATTTTTATTCCAAAATTCTGGAACAATTAGGGCATTTGGGGATTAAAATTAAGTGTCATAAATAATATACCACCGCCTTTCAAAGCAATACGGATGACAAGAAAGGATTAAAGAGGTTAGGATGAAAGGAAAACAAAATAAAAGATAAAATTAGTATTAGAAAAATACTTATGTACAGAGTATTGTTTTATAATTGCATTAAATACGGATTAATGCTTTACAATACGGGTTCGAAGTACATCGGGATTCGAGTTGGTTTCAGATGTAATTTTTGAGTTCGGGTCGGTATAACCCATACCCAACCCGTGAAGGACTCTAACATGGATAATAATACAGGATTACCACAAAACACGAAGGTAAGAGCCATTCACTTCAAGCCGGTTTTATTTTTTGTTAAAAATTACTTGTTAAATATAGCCATTCCTCGAAACCTCTTTAAATTATAATAAATTCTTATATATATACATATACAGAGTTGCCAAGTCTCCGGCTTTTTGGACACCAGTATTTTAGTACAGAAAAGTTTGTTTTATGTAATCGGAACATCCTGCGATTTAAAAGAACATTTTCTCTAAGATAATATTGGTATGCAAAAAGCCGGAGACTTGGCAAGTCTGCATATTTATATTGTTTTTTTTTTTTGTTTTTGAGAGACTAAAATAAATTACTAAGTTTAACTGAAGCGAACTTTTTAGAAAATACATTTTAGATCAGAATAAAACCCCATTAACTTTTAACATTGTTTTATTTTTATCAAACCAATAATAATATGGTTATAACCAACCTCTTTTTATTCAAATTGTGTTAGTGCGTTTGACAGATAACAATAGTTCTACGTGATTAAAAATTAGCAAAACTCACGTTTAAGCATGGAAAATCTCTAAAAATAAAAAAAATAAAACAATAATTTATAAAAGCAAAGTGGCGGAAGACTTAACCAAAAAATTGATCATTGTTTCAGAAGAAAATTCATTATTATCAGAATGTCATCGAACCAAACGGTAGGTTTGATGAATTACTCATGTTTTATCATCAATCAGACTTGGCTTATTCGATGAATAGCTTGTTTTCACTTAGCTTGTTCGTAGTTTTATCATCCATCAGCTCCAAATACTTGATTCTTTTCACTATCTATCGATAAGAATCAATCTTGATATAATGACTTTGGCGAAGATATAAAAACATTCTCCTATACATATCTCAAATACACCGGACTCGATTTCAGATCGGAGCTATAATAATGCTGTTGCTAAATGAACTAGTCGTTGGGGGCCACCGTAATACTTACCCATCATGGATATGCATAATATAAAATATTAAAATAAAAAATGTGTAAACTACTTATAAAATGCATTGCAATTCGAATAAAATCGTGGCTTGATGACGTCATAAACTTTAAAGGCTCGATTACTGAATTGCTTAAAAGAAACATCCTTATAACTCCAAAAACAATAATCCTATTAACTAGCGGTTTTTTGCATCCGATTAAGCGTCTCATTTCCAAATAAATTATATCTTTGAATTGAAATTTGGTTAAAATACAGGGTCATGAAAAATCGAAGAGTGTGGTAAATAGGATTACAAATATCTCGGCAATTAATTATCCGATCGACTTCATGCTTTATGCAAAATGTATGTTTTTTTTATTATCTTTTATATTCACGCCTTAAAATAAACAATTTCGAAAATTTTTATATACCTTTTATCAGAACGAATATTTCGAGAGTCCGAAAAAAATAGTTCCGGATAATCGAGGTTACTGGAATTCAATAAGCTTCTTCCCATTATTACATACTAAATACATACCAAATTTCAAGTCTCTATCTCAATTTTTTCGGGAGATAGAGCGTTTAGGGACACACAGACACACAGACATACAGACACACAGACGGACGGCAAAATATTTTTTTCTAAAAATATGTTTTTTTCGGAATCTCCAGTGTCTGAAACGTGTAAATGCGTTATAAAAAATGTTTCGATTTTCAAAACGATTACAAGATTTACCCTACACTACGTATGATGGGTAAGTAAAATAGTTCTATTACATGTATACTTAAAATAACGAAAATTCACTCCATAGTATAGAACTAAGTTCCCGAAAATTTTATTTAAAATTATTAATTAAATTTTCAGCAGAGCTGAAATTGCGCTGGATGTTAATTAATATAAAGGAAGTGAATTATCACTTTACTACACAGCGTACAACTGCAATATGTCCAGACAGGGGATCGAACCCGGATACCTTGGTATGACGCACCAATTAACACTAGAACAGCGGGAAGGGATCATTTTGACCCCTCGATGAAACTACTGAAATAACAACGATAAAACAATTTTAAATGCCATACATCGGAAAAAATATGTAATTTACGTGCATTTCATCATTTATATTTAATTTATATTTAATATTACTTGATAATTTACTTAATTTTTGAAGTACTGAAAATATAACGCCTACAGGGCGATCCATTGGATCATACTGCAACTACTCAAATAACTCACTAATTTGATATAAAAATTGATTGGTTTCACAAATTAAAACTAATGCTAACTAAAATAAAATAATTTATAAATTAATAATTTTCATCAATATTTCATATATATATATATATATATATATATACAGTATACTCTCGATATCTCGAACTTCGATATCTCGAAAACCTTGATATGTCGAAAAATTATTTTTCCCCTTGATATTACATATTCATCTAATGTTAATTTTAATTCTTATCTCGAAAAGTTTTCACTCAAAACCTTGTTATGTCGAATATTTTTCGAAGTAAAGATATGAATTTTTCCTGAAAAATCGCCGTTCATTTGTATCCAAGAAAATAAAAGTATGTTTCTAAGAATCTCTCACACCCTTCATTATCTCTCTGAGGGATCAGGAACGATTTCGATAAGTCCATCTGGTCACTTGAAAGGCAAACAAAGGGAGAAAAACTAGTCGTTCCTTGTCACATGGGTGGCATTTTTGGGAGGGAATGAATGAGGGGGCGGGTGAAGATGCATGCGGTAGATTGTCTCGCCAAATCACATATCTTGCCAATGATAATTCAACTATCCAAACATTTGTCACTCATGTTTGTTGCTTAGGTCAAGTGTGTTGTTCTAAATTGGTCAGAATTTACTGCATATGGTTAAGGTATTCGCGAAAAACGTTAGTGAATTGATAAAACGTGTTCGGAAATCGCCAGTTCTAACCTCAAAAATGGAAAGTTTGAAAGAAAATAAAGCGAAAGTTGAACGTGTTAACAATTGAAAAAAAGGTAGAAATTTTAGAGGCTGTAGATAAAGGTGGGAAAAAGGGACAAATCGTAAAGGATTTCAAAATTTCAGCATCGACTTTATCGACGATTTTGAAAGACAGAAAAAAGATTGAGAAACTTTACGAGCAGGAAAAAGGAGCCGCAAAGAAGATTAGGAAGGCTGCATATCCCGATTTAGAAGAATGCCTAATAAATTGGTTTAAACAGTGCAGAGATCGTAATGTCCCTCTTGGAGGTAATCTGTTGAAAGAAAAGGCCGAACATTTTGCAGAAAAACTGGGACACAAGGATTTTAAATGAAGTAATGGATGGTTGGAGAACTTTGAAAAACGCCACAACATTGTTTTTCGAAAATTGGGCGGCGAGAGCCAATCAGTGAGCGATGAACTTTGTTCGGAATGGATTAAGAAACTTCATGCTCTTTTGAAAGATTATTCCCCGGACAACATTTACAATGCCGATGAGACAGGGCTTTTCTTTAAAGCACTACCGGACAAAACTGCAGTTTTCAAAGGAGAAGCGTGTCACGGAGGAAAGCAGAGTAAAGAGGGAGTAACATTACTGTTAGCTGCCAAATGAGTGGGACCGAGAAGTTAACCCCCTTGATGATTGGAAAATCCAGAAACCCAAGATGCTTTAAAGGAATGAAGTCCTTTCCTCTTCATTACAAAGCGAATAAAAAGGCTTGGATGACAAGCGAATATTTTTCAGACTGGCTGAAGCAAATAAATAAGAATATGTGCAAAAAGAAGAAGAAAATCTTACTTTTCATCGACAACTGCAAAGCTCACGGCATTATCCCAGAATTGAAAGCGGTGAAAGTAGTTTTCCTCCCACCAAACACCACTTCAAAGCTGCAACCTCTCGATCAAGGGATAATCAGAAGTTTCAAAGTTGGATACAGGAAGGAGGCAGTGAAGAAGATCGTAGATGCCATCGATAGGAAAGAGGAAATTACGCCATTAAACATTCTTGATTGCATGAGGATGGCTGACCGTGCTTGGAGCGACGTCACTCAAAAGACTATCATAAACTGTTTTAGAAAAGCTGGCTTTGTGAAAGAAGCAGAAAATGAAATTGAATGGGACGAGGAACAAGAAAGCAGCGCTGAACCCGAAAATGAAATGCAGTGCGAAGAATGGGGGAAATTTTCAAAATCACTCAATCTTTCCGAAAACATAACTTTCGAAGACTTCACTGAATTAGACGCTGACGTCGAAGTCTGTGGGCTGTGGACCGATGATGAAATCATTTCTCAATCGATTTCTTTCCAGCATCTGATGATGAGGAAGAAATGAATGTTCCAGAATCATCACCTATCGTTACTGCGTCCCAAGCTAAAGATGCTGCCCACATACTACGACACTTCATGGAATGCTCGGAAGGCGTGGAAAATGATGACTTCGCCGCTATTTTTCGAATAGAAAAATTGGTTGAAAACCAATTTCAAAAGAGATGTCGCCAAGCCACGATACTGGACTTTTTTTAAAAAAATTAGCGATGTAAGTTCATTTATGTATTTTCTAATCATTTTCAATTTAATGTAATTATTTTCTACTAGTAAATTAAAATTATCATCAGGTGATTAGACATATTGTCGACTATCATTACATATTTTTACTTATTCTCATCTATCATTACTCTAATTTTTATAATATTATTCTGTATCTTGTGTTTTTACGTGTTTTTTTATGTTTTAGCTATGACCTTGTTATCTCGAAAACTCGCTATCTCGAATTTGTTTTAGCGTCCCTTCGACTTCGAGCTATCGAGAGTATACTGTATATATATATATTCAGTACTGTCCAATATTTCAAAAACTAACAAATCTAGAACGCTGAATTTTTTTTTAATACTTGTTATCTATTTAGGAAAAGTAAGAAAATTTCAAAAAAATTCATCCAACTAAACAAAAGTAATCAACGGACAAAAGTTCTCTGGGGTCAAAATGACCCCTACCGCAGTTCTAGTGTTAATAGTAATAATAATCAAACTATCAGGCATAAATAGTAAAGCACTTGTTGCGCTATACCAAAGTATCCGGGTTCGATTCCCGGAATGGACATTTTTTCAGTCTGTTTGTTGTACGCTGTATAGTCAAGTGTTAATTCACATCCTTTGTATTTAAAAATATTAATTTGTACAGGTAGATTGGCAAAAACTAGGGTGAAAATCTATTGCATTTTCAAATAAATTATCTGAATATTATCTGAATAGCATCGAAGTAAACATTACGTTGGATGAATTACACATTCTTATCAACAATCAGATATGGCTTTTTCAATGAATAGCTTGTGTGCACTTACCTTGTTGTAGTAGTTTTATCATCAGTCAACTACAATATTTGATTATTTTCGTTTTCTATCGACAAGAATCAATCTTGGTATAAATTACTTTTGGCAAAGTCCTAAAAACTTTTTCTCCTATACAAATATCAAATACTCTGCTCTTGATTTCAGCTTTTTCTAACTGAAAATAGTTCTATTAATTATATGTATATAAATACTTAAAAATTAGTAAAATTCACTTAAAAGTATAGAACAAAATTGCCGAAAATAGTATAGAATGGGTACAAACTAGAAGAAAAATCTATCGCTGCTTCAAAAGAATTACTTTTCAATTATTAGAATGGCATCGACGCAAACATTAAGTTTGATGAATTACGTATGCTTATCATCAATCAGTCAGGCTTTTTTGACAAATAGATTATTTTCGCTTGCCTTGTTGGGCTATAGTATTATCATAATTTAACTGTGTACTCTTTTCGTTTTCTATCGATAAGAATCAATCTTGGTATGAATTACTTTTGGCAAAGTCCTAAACACTTTTTCCCAAATATATCCCAAACACTCTGATCTTGATTTCAGCTCTTTCTAACTAAAAATAGTTCTATTATAGGTACATATATAGAGTAAACCAAAAGTCTTGACCTGATTATAAATATCTATTGTGCTCAAACTATTATAATTAGACATATGTTTGTTTGGATACATTCTAAGTACTGTTATAATTTTTTTAAGACCACGTACCTCAGTAAATTTCAACATGTACCCCCTTGGTAGCTTGGAGAATGTCTAAGCAGTATTCTAGTTCCCACCAAGTGTTTTTTAACATGTCTTCTGTTACAGTACACACAGCAGCTTGTATTCTAGTCTTCAGTTCTTCAACGTCAGCAATTGTCAGTCAACTCTGTCCTTGATATGGCCCCACATAAAAAATCCAGAGGAGTAACATCTGGAGAGCGCGGAGGCCAGGGTGTTGGTCCATCCCTTCCAATCCAATTCGCGCCATCTATTGCACAAAAAAAATACTAAAACTGACCTATCCAATGATACAACAAGTTACATTATTATACAGACGGTTATTTTGTAATGAATTAATATATTCAGGTGAAGACTTTTGGTTTACCTTGTATATTTAAAAATTAGCCCAATTCAATTTAAAGTATAGATCAAAATCGCCAAAAAGTTGGTTAAAAAATAAGAATTTGTAAAAGTATACAGAGGCTACAAACTAGAGGGAAAATGTATCGCTGTTTCAAAAGAATTATTTCTTTATTATCAGAATGGCATCGAAGCAAACATTAAGTTTGGCGAATTACGCATGATTATCATCAATCAGATTTTGCTTGTTTGATGAATAGCTTGTTTTCACTTCACTTGTTGAAATAGCCTTATCATCAATCATCCCCAGTACTCCGTAAAAATTATAAATTAATTAAAAGTTTTCGTTTTCTGTAGAAAAGAATCGATCTTGGTATAAATGCATTTTCGTGGAGTCTTTATAAACTCTTTAACATACATTAAAAATATTCCATAAATACAGGGCTTTCACTTCTACTGAACATAAATAAATACTAAAATCGAAATTGTCTATTATGATAAAATAACAAATGCTGATTTTAGTTATAAAAGCAGGAATAGGTCAAGTGAAAATGAAATTCTCACTTGAAAGAAAAATTGATAAAAGTAAAGAATCCTTATTATACTTAAACGGAGTTCGTACGCTTATACCACAATTTTTTATTAGAAATTTTCGATTTAATATTTAAATAACAGAAATCGTAGACGCAGCGCTTAATTGCAAGATTTGTAAGACTTTTCTGCATTTAAATAAGGCGAAAAATTATATTAAAAAATTGTGGTAATATCTTACGAACCCTGTTAAAAAGATCTGAGTAAAGAATAGAGATTATAATTGTTTACTTGTGAGTATATTTTTTATCAAATCTTTTACAAAAGCATGTTGTATAATTATAAATATTGTCAATATGTACACTAGATCAGCAATTTTTTTAATAAAAGGTTAGTTTGTTTTGAAAATAAAAATTTCAAACTTATAAAACATAGCTTTATTTCCTTTAAAATAATAAAAAAGAATTTCATTTTTATAACTAGTATTTTTATGTTATATAGATGTAGCTACGTTATACATAATTAAAAATTAAAGAAACTCATACTGAAACATAAAATAAAATCACCGAAAATTTCATAAAAACTTTGTAATAATTCATGAAAGTGAATTGGAAAAAAAATCTCTCCATGTTTCAAAGGTATTTTTATTATTATTATTATTATTATTATCGGAATCACATCGAAACAAACATTGAATTTGATGAATTACGCATGTTCGTCATCAATCAAGCTTGACAAGTTTGATGAACATCTCGTTTTCACTTAATTTGTTGGAATAGTTTTATAATCTGTCAGCCCCAGTGCTTTATTTTGTTCTTTTTATGTTGATAAGAATCAATGTTGACATAAATGACTTTTAGAGGAGTCATAAAAATCTTGTTGTAATACATATAAAAAAATTCGATATAGTTTATTTTCCGAGCTAGCACTTTAGATAAATAAATTCAAAAATCGAAATTTTGTTTGTGTTAGTAAATAAATTCAAGCTGAAATATATTAATTTTATATGCTTTTAATCATCATAATTTTCTATGCTGCGTAATTCATTAAGTTTGTCGTGCAATGAAAAAGTCTGAAAAACACTGCCGTAAAGCACGGCATAAAATCACCGAAAATTTGATTTTTAAAAAAGAACGATAATTCGTAAAAGTAAAGTTGCAACAAAAATCAGTCGCTGTTTCAAATGAATTATTTATTTATTATCAGAATGTTACTGAAGCAAACATTAAGTTTGATGAATTACGCATGCTTATCATCAATCAGACCGTTCGTGTTCGTTGAATAGCTTGTTCTACTTTACCCCTTAAAGAGTGGTGGGATATTATATATCCCACTTCAGTTTAATCCCCGAATGCGACGATGCACCAGAATTTTGGAATACAATTTTTATTTTATAATGTACGTAAAGAAAAGCTTTTACATATTATCAAATAAATTTGCGTGTAAATCATGGTTTCATTCAATCATTTCATCCTTTTAGAAGCAGGAGTATTTTCCCCCTGAAAGAGTTTACTTATCGGAATAACTATATCTTACCACTCCAATCTATATATTTAAAACGAAAAGCGCATTCTGTCAAATCCACATGAAAATCGTCTCTTTGCGCATGCGTTAACTTTTTTTGAAGGCTTCTACCCTCAGAAACGGGAAACCTGATTGGTTAACTCAACCCTCACCTGTTTAGCCTAGGGGGGTTGAAAAGGGTTTATTGAAAACGGATGAAGCCGTACCATTGCATTGAAAGCATAGACCTTCTAATATATTTTTGCTCTGAGGTTGAAAGCTAAAGCTTTTTTTTAAGAACTTGTGTTTTCACTACTAAATATGCATATTTTTTTCGCAAATTTTAAAGAGAGTTTGGATTTAGTTATATTTATAGCCGATTGAAATGTTAGGGAGTTCGGAAGATGAGAACTATTTTTTTATTGCTATGTTAAAGAAGCCGACGCGAAAACAAATAAACAAAAAAGTGAGAAGAAAACATTTATTTTACAACTAGATAATAATATTTTTTTCACAAAATTTTTACACGGGCTGTAAAATCGCGTTATTTATCACCAATAAAGATTTCAAAGATTTCCGACAAAAAGAACTTTTTCTTGTAAAACTATAAAACGACCCTAGTTACAAAATCAAGAAAATCAGTGGTTTTATCACTAAATATCAATATTTTTTCGCGAATTTTTCATTTTAAAATATAATTTCATACAAAATCGGGTTAAAGATATAAATTAATAAAAACTTGATGTTTTTTTTCTGATTTATTTATAATCACGGGCCTAGGCAACGCCGGGCGGGGGCAGCTAGTACTTGATTATTTTTGTTTTCTGTTGATAAGTATAGCCATTCTACGAGTATAGCCCTCTGAACAGTATGCTTACGCTCTGCCACAAAAATGGCGGCTGTCATAGGCGGATTTTTTTTTCTGATTTTCTATGGTCCCTTGAATTTTAATACCAGTATTTGCTAAAAGTATGATTCGCCTTATTTAATAGCAAAAAAAAGAAGACGAAAGATACTTTTAGAAAATACTGATTTCCAAATTCAAGGAACTGTACAAGCGCTAAAAAAAAATCCGTCTACGACAGCCGCTATTTTTGTGTCATCGCGTAGGCTTAGTATTCAGGAGGCTGTGCGATAACAATAAATCTTGGTATAAATGACTTTTGGTGGAGTGATAAAACTTTCGGCTATACATATCTCAAATATTCTGCTCTTGATGTGAAAGCGGAACTATAATAATGCGTTGCTGAATAATAATAGTTATGCTGTATATAATTAAACAATAAGATAAAGCATTCAAAAGTATATAACAAAATCGCCCAAAAATTTTATTAAAAAATAACAAATCGAAGATGTATAGAGTGGCTATAAAGGAAAATCTTTCAAAAGAATTTGTGTATTATCAGAATGGCATCGAAGCAAACATTAAGTTTGACGAATTATGCTTGGTTATCATCAATCAGATTTTGCTTGTTTTATGAATAGCTTGTTTTCACTTAACTTGTTGAAATAGCTTTATCATCAGTCAGCCACAGTACTTGATTATTTTTGTTTTATGCCGCTAAAAATCAATAAAAGGTATAAATTACTTTAGGCGGAGTTATAAAATCTCACCAATACATATAAAAAATTCGTTAAATACAAAGGTTACACTTCTACTTTAAAGAAACTGATTTTAGTGTTTAAAATTACATATTAACAGATTAGGTGAAAATGAAATTCATATTGAAGAGAAAAATTTATAATAGCAAAAAACCCTTATTATATTTTAAAAGATCTGGGTAAAAAATAAAGAATGTAATTGTTTATCAGTAACAGTACTTTTTTCAAATCTTTTACAAAAGTTTGTTATATAATCATAAATATTGTCCATATTTACACTAGGTCAGCGAAAAGAGATTTCTAAAAAGTTCTCTTCTTCTGAAAATAAAAATTTCAAACATATAGCAGTTCATAAAATTAAAGTGGCAACAGAATAGAAGGAAAACTCTATCGTTGTTTCAAAAGAATTAATTCTTTATTATCAGAATGGCATCAAAGTAAACATTAAGTTTGATTAATTATGCATGCTTATCATCAATCAGACTTCACTTTTTCGATGAATAGCTTGTTTTCACTTAATGTGTTGGAGTAGTTTTATCATCATTCAGCCCCAGTACTTGATTATTTTCGTTTTCTATCGATTAGAATCAATCTTGGTGTAAATTACTTTCGGTCGAATCATTAAAACTTTCTCCAATGCATATCAAAAATTCGATAAAGTTTATTTTCGTGACTAGTTACTTCTACGTTACATAAATAAATCCAAAAATCGAAATTATCCATTATGGTAACATAACAGAAGACAGAAGCTGAATTATTATGAAAGAGCAGAATTTAGATTAGAAAAGCAGGAAAAGGTCACGTGGAAATGTAATTCGTATTGGGGAAAAAAAGGTACTGTAGAAAAAAGATTTTCGTTTTAATTTAAAAATTTGTATAAAGAGTTAAGGAAATAATAGCATATTTCACATAGGCTAACAGTTTTTCAGATCGTTTATAAAAACATATTGGGTAGTTGCGAAAAACACTTAGATCTTCAATAAGAAAACTAATACCCTCTTTCATTTCATTATACGTTATTTAGCTGGGGAATGACAAGTTTCTCCATGAACGTGAAAACAAACAAACAAACGAAAAAGCGAGAAGAAAACATTTCTTTTACAACTAGATAAAAATATTTTTTCACGAAATTTTTACACGAGCTGTAAAACCGTTTTATATATAACCAATAAAGATTTCAAAGAGTTCAGCGAAAAATAACAAGAAAATGAGTGCTTTTATCACTAAACATGAATATTTTTTTCGCGAATTTTTCATTTTAAAATATAATTTTATACAAAATCGGGTTAAAAATATAAAATAACAAAAACTTGATGTTTTTTTCATTTATTATCACGGGACCGGGCAACGCCGGGCGGGTCAGCTAGTCGCTTTTTAAAAATAATTAATTCTTTATTATCAGAATGGCATCAAAGTAAACATTAAGTTTGATTAATTACGCATGCTTATCATCAATCAGACTTCACTTTTTCGATGAATAGCTTGTTTTCACTTAACGTGTTGGAGTAGTTTTATCATCATTCAGCCCCAGAACTTGGTTCTTTTCGTTTTCTATCGATTAGAATCAATCTTGGTATAAATTACTTTCAGCCGAATCATTAAAACTTTCTCCAATACATATCAAAAATTCGATAAAGTTTATTTTCGTGGCCAGTTACTTCTACGTTACGTAAATAAATCCAAAAATCGAAATTATCCATTATGTTAACATAACAGAAGACAGAAGCTGAATTATTATAAAAGAGCAGAATTTAGATTAGAAAAGCAGGAAAAGGTCACGGGTAAATGTAATTCATATTGGAAAAAAAAGTATTGTAGAAAAAAGATTTTCGTTTTAATTTTAAAACTTGTATAAAGAGTTAAGAAAACAATAGCATACTTCACATAGACTAACACTTTTTCAGATCGTTTGTAAAAACTTATTGGGTAATTGCGAAAAACACTTAGATCTTCAATAAGAAAACTAATACCCGCTTTCATTTCATTATACGTTATTTAGCTGGGGGAATGAGAGTTTCTCTATAAACATCAAAGGAATTGCATTTCATTGAAATTTTAATAAATAACACAAGAATTATTAAAGACAGAGTTGCCAAGTCTCCGGCTTTTTCCATACCAGTAATATCTTAGAGAAAATGTTGTTCCGTTAAATCGCAAAATGTTCCGATTAAATAAAACAACATTTTCTGTACTAAAATACAGGTATACAAAATGCCGGGGACTTGGCAGCCCTGATTAAAGAGCATACATTACAAGAACATAAAGTTAGCAACATGTCACGAAAAAAAAAAGAAATTAATATTGAAAAGATATATTGATATATTTCTTTTAAATGCTAAAAGGTGTAAATTAACAGCATAATAAATATACAGTAAAATAACTTTTATTTGGTTGTTTGACATGTTTTGGCTACTCCGAGCCATTTTCAAAAACAAATGAGAATATTCCATAATTACACGGTCTTTGAAGTTATTATTTAAAATGCTATCATTTAATTTTTATGTACTTTTTAAAAATTACGCACGGCATCTTTTATTTTTACTTGGTTGTTTATTTTATATCTGTAACCATGAAATAACTCGAGCCACAATTTCGGTAAGTTAAAAGAAGCTGCATCGTTACATATTGTATTTTTGCGTGTTAGTATCTCTATGGTTTCTCTTATTATGGATGGATGGTATAGACTGGAGGGGGAAATTATTTTACTTTCATTGAAATTTATTTGGATGGTTTCTTCTTGATATAATCTTGCAATGGCTGTGGTTTTTCTATTATACTTAATATCATCTATATGCTCGTTTTTTCTGTTAGTAAATTTCCTGCTGGTCATGCCAATACAGTAATTCTTAGATACGTCTTCTTTAATAAAAGGTATTTCATATACTCCTGAATAATTCTCAAAATTAATTGGGTCAATTTTACTGCAAATGATATTCTTTAATTTCTGAGGGGGTTTGGCTATTAAGCATATATTGAAATGTTTAAGGCTGTATTTTATTTTTTCAAAAAAGCTTGCATAATATTGAAGAGCATAAAGTTTGTATACAAACTAGTTAGTATTGTAAAAATAGTTATTATTGTAATAGTAGTTAGTGTTGTAAAATTATTGTCGGATATATTCGCCACCTTTCAACAAAGTTTAAAATATATATATATATTATTAAAGAACCTGCATTAAAACATAGTTAGTTATGTGTCAAGAAAAATTGAAACTCATATGGAAACTCAAACAAATATATATGACTAGCTGATCCACCCGGCGTTGCCTGGATCCTTCAAAAAATAGCACAAAACGCGAAAAAACTCTGAAAATCGCAATAAAAAATTGCGAAAATTAAAAAAACCACTGCACTAATTCCGAATAAACTTCTTTAAAAAGAGAACAAATTTTCTATATTGGGCAAGAAGATTTATTTTACTAATGTAAAAAAATGGCAGCAAATCACGAAAAAAGCGCTAACAGTCGTACAAAGAAATCGTTAAAATTTATTTTAACAATCGCAGAAGACAAAATTTACTATATTGGTCTAAAAGATTAAAACAGGCATTTTTTAATTAATATGGAAAAATCGCCGCGAAACACGAATAAAACCTCGCTTAATACGCATAAAAAATATCTAATTATTCAAAAATCATAGAAGACAAATTTAATACTCATTGTAAGGACTTTCACGAATGTAAAAAACATCGACGCGAAGCGCGAAAAATGCTAAAAATCGTGGATGACAAAATGTTCTGTATGAGGCTGAAAGTTTGAAACAGAATTCCTTTCACGAATGTCAAAATATCGCAGCAAAACTCAAAAGAATGATAAAAATCGCATTGAAAATCTCATGAAAAAACGTAAAAAAGTCAAAAATTGAGAAGGACAAAATTTTCTATATTACGCTACAAGTTTAAAGCTGAATTCCTTTTACGAATTTCAAATAATCGCCAAATTGCAGAGGACGAAATTTATTATAGTGGGCTAAAACTTTTTAACAGGAATTATTTCACGGATGTCAAAAAATCGCTACGCAATCGCGAAAAATTCAAAAATTGAGGACGACAAAATTTACTAGCTAAAACCTTTGAAACCAAATTCCTTTTACCAATGTCAAAAATTCGCCGCAAAACGCAAAAAAGATCTAAAAATAGCTTAAAACTTTATGAAAAATTCAAAAATCGCTGTATGAATTCCGAATAAAGGTTATTGAAAAGGGGACGTCCATAAATGATGTCACGCTTGGAGGGGGGGAGAGGGTTCATGAAATTGTGACAGTTTGTGACAAGGGGGTTGGAGGGGGTAAGAAGAATTGTGACATCACACATTTTGATTTAAATAAAATCATTTAAAATCAGCAGACTAAATTTTAACGAACGGCATTTTGAAATTACCAGAATTTGAGGGTATTTTTTAATCGGGGCTAAAACAACTTTCATGTGATTTGTTTTTATTTATATTCCTTTCTTTAAAAAAATCAATTGCTCCTTCATATTAATATTTTATTATTATTGTATATTAATTATATTTTTTGTTGTAAACAAACCTTAATCTTATTTCATACAAAATAAGTGCACGAATCATTTTTATTTTTATGCTCACAAATGTCATTAAAACACATGGTTAAAGTTTATCTATAACGTAGTGCTTTGTTTCTGAACTGAAAGTATATGTTTATGTAATATAGTGTGACATGTGACAAGAGGGGGGAGGGTGAAGTGTGACACTTTGTGACAAAGGGGGGAGGGGGGTCAAAAATATTGAAAAAAGTGTGACATCATTTATGGACAGCCCCAAAGAGGACAAAATTTACTACTTTGGGTTTCAAGATTGAAACTGGATTCGTTTTACTAATGTGTAAAAATTCCTGAAAAAAAGCTAAAAATCACAAAAAAATGAACTGTAAAAGTTTAATCAAAAAATCGGTCTTCGAAGTACGTAACCAGAGATATAGAGGTATCCTTCAACCAAATCTTATAGCTCTGTGTGCAGTGGTCTCTTCGTAACAAAAACTTCAAAATACAAAAAACAAAAAACTTCGCACAAATTTCTTTCTTTATTATTATAGATAATAAAAATATCTGCATTATAATTTTAAAAAATAAACGTATGTAAAAGGTAGAAAATAAAATTCCTTACTCAATACATTTACTTATGCTAGCACTTTTTTAGATATTTCAAAAAAGCATGACGAGTAGTTGTGGAAAACACTTGGGTCATCGGTAAGCAAAAAAAGTTATTCTTTTTTACATTATATTTTATTTGGTCAGAAAACTGTCAAATTTTTCGATAAAAAAGAAGTAGTTATGTTACATTGAAATGGTTAGAAATAAAATTATTAATGAATATACATTAAAATATAAATTTAGCAGTAAGTCATGAAGAAATGAAATTCATCTTGAAAAATAATATCGGTTGTAGTAAAAAAATAATTTAAAAAAAAATTTAAAAAAAAAATAAAAAATCTTCATTATGATTAAAAGACCTGAGTATAGATCAAAGAATATAACAGTTCACTTATGGTAAATTTTTCACTAACTCACGTTACGTAATTTCCTAAAACTCTTAGGTCATCGATAAAAAAAAGAAAAAAAAACTCATTATATTATATTTATTTGGTCGAACACATAACAGTTTTAACATCCATAATAGACATAACATCCAAATAATTATTTTTCATAGAAATTTTTAGAAATAAATAAGAAAATTTTAAAGAACATGCGTTAGAGTACACAGTTAGTAATATCTAATATGACATGAAAAAAATAAAATTCATACTGAAGAGAAACGTGAATGGTAATAAGAAAAATCATTATAATCTAAAAACCTGGATGGTATAACAGTTCAATTCACCTAATACTTTTCAGATATTTTA
Organism: Maratus michaelseni; assembly: GCA_963931845.1. Taxonomy (NCBI): domain Eukaryota; kingdom Metazoa; phylum Arthropoda; class Arachnida; order Araneae; family Salticidae; genus Maratus; species Maratus michaelseni. The sequence goes on from OZ007595.1 coordinate 223,560,099, forward strand.
TAAAAACATTTTTTGTAATTATAGAAAATACAAAAATTATCAAAAACCAAAAGCTATTCTCTTTCATTATTTATTATTATTATTATTATTAGGGTGGAGAAATAAGAAATTTTCTGTAAACATCAAAATAATTGAATCAGTCATTTCCAAACCACATAAGTCACAGAATCAGAACTTAAAAAAAAAAAAAAAAAAAAAAAAAGTATTATTAATGAGTAAACATATTTTTATGTTTTTTTTCTTTTTGGGGGGATGAGGGGGGGGGGTTGAATATCGAGTTTCGACTTCAAAGTTTGTATTTATCGAATATTTTTATAAGAATAAAAAGAAGAATAACGGAAAAACTGTTCCTGACGTATGTTGTTTTAGCAAGAAACGTGGTTAGATGGTATTTAATTTAAACTAAACAGTCATATTCAGGGGTGTAAAAACTCTCTAAATATTATTAGTATTTTTCGCCTAAATTTTCATAGTATACTTCGTCTAAATTGTATTAGTAATATTATTAGACGAAGAATATTAAAAATTTAGAGGTGTCAATCTGCCCATTGGCGTCCAGATTTTTATACCATGGTCATATTAAACATATTTTTAATCAAAATTAATGAAGATAGCACTTATACAGGAACATTTTTATCTTTTATTATGGTATTGTATGTAAATGGTAATATGGTAATGTAATATGGTATTTGCATGTCATCTGGTACTGCAGGCAAAAAACCACTTTAGTTGCTGAGTTTATGTCGTTTAAGTAATGAACAAAAATTAGAAGGTATTGTTTGAAGAGGAAGGAATACACTGACTTATATGGTTATTACCTAGATCATGACTCTACTTTTAAGGAAACATTTGCGACAAAAAAAAAAAGTATATCTAGAAAAAACTTGACTTCAATTACGTTTCATTGAAATTTTTAAACTTAACACAAGAATTTCAAAATACAATACATAAAATCTCGGCTTGTAAAACCTTAAATAAATAGAAGGTATCAGAAGATTTTCAACAAAATCCGAAAGGTCTTCAAAAATACAGGGTGTTTCTAAATGAATATCGGGGTTTTAACGCTTGGTAGTATTTATTACATAAAACTTAAAATTATAATTAATACACAAAATGAAAGAGCAACTTAGCTTGTAGGTAAGTGTTTTACCTACAAGCTCTCTCACTCGCTCAACACTCTCTTCACTAACCCTTGGTCGTCCCGTACTCTTCCGTTTGCAAAGGCAGCTGGTATTTTCAAACTGATGATACCATCTACGGATGTTATTATCACTAGGGGAATCACATCTGAACTTTATACGGAATGCACGTTGCACAGTAACTACAGATTCGGTCTTTGCAAACTGCAGAACACAAAATGCTTTCTGTTCACTAGTCTCCATTTTTTCAACTAGCGCTTTCTAACAGAAGAAACATTGCGTGCGCATGCGCATGCACAGGTACTAACAAACTGTTTGAGTTGCTCTTTCATTTTATATATTAAGTATAATTTTAAGTTTTATATAATAGGTACTACAAAGCGTTAAAACCCCGATATTCATTTAGAAACACCCTGTATAGCAAATCACTTAGATCAAAGTGATAATCTATGATACGAAAGAATTATTTTCTCGCCGTGCATATTCTCCACATAGAAAGTACCAGCGAGGAAGACAAAGCTATTCTCGGTTAAAATTAGTGATGCTTAGTGTTTAACTCGAATCACCGACTGAATCATGTATCTCGGCTCTTATTGAGATTTCTAGAAAATTCCTACAAATTCTAAAAGCAAATTTTTTCCCAAATGTCGCCAAAATTTGGCGAAATTATTTCAGTTGCTGCCAAGCATGTGTTTCAGCATTGGTAATCTAGAAAGTCGATTTTCCCGCCAAATGTTGTCAACATTTTGCCAAATTTGGCGATATTTGCCGAAAATTTCCATAGTTTGCGACTTTGTTTACTGCCAAATGTTCAACAATTTAATAACTATTTCAACCTTTATTCACATTGAAATGTACTGACCTGTAGAGACCCAAAAATGACACACTAATCGAATTTTCTCGAACATGTGACCTAGCCCAATGGCCTTCTAGTAACCCGAAACGGTGGGAAGCAAAATTTAGTCAAAATCGTTTGAACCGTTTTTTACCTAACATTCGCTTAACCTATAGTTAGAGTTGCAAAAAACCGGTTTATTCCCAGATTTATTTCCAATAGACCCAGTTTATTCCCAAGTTTATTGCCAAAAGACCTGGTTTATTCGCAAAAAACCCGGTTTATTCCCAGGTTTAAACCGGGTTTTTTCTAGCCTTTGCAACTCTACCTATAGTGATCCAAAAATGACCCACTATTCGAATTTCCTCAAACATGTGACTTTTAGTCATTTGCTCGAATTTTATATATATAATTTTCAATAAGGTAAATTTTTCATTCGACTTTGTACAGGTCGCGTACAGTTTTACCACAAATTTAGCAGAATTTTTCGCCTTATGCAATCGAAGAAAAATATTACAAAATCGGTAATTAAGCAAATTGGTTGCGAATTCTCTCATTTTAATACGAGAGGCAGTCGCGGAAAATAAGTTTCCCTGGCGACTGTGGACGGAGGTGTGTATGAAAGACAAACAATGTAATGAGACATTAAAGATAAAACATAACTTTATTTGTCCACAGAAGTACCAAGTACATTGATACATTTGTCATACCGCTTTATAAGCTTCAAAAAGTCCTCCATAAAAAATCAGGGCTTTGCATACGGACGGAGCGTTGAACGGCTATGGACGAAAGACGACACAGCAGGTGAACGCGAACGTGCAAGACACCGATACTATTGGGTAGAGGTCGACGGCCAGCAAGCAGATGGTGCTGTTGCAGTGCCTGCGCAGATGGCGCTGTTTGCAGTCCACAGCGCCATCTGCGCAGGCACGGCAACAGCACCATCTGCTTGATCGCGGTCGACCTCTACCCAATGGTATCGGTATCTTACACGTTCGCGTTCACCTGCTGTGTCGTCTCTCTCCCATAGCCGTTCAACGCTTCGTCCGTATGCAAAGCCCTGATTTTTTCCTGGAGGGCTTTTTGAAGCTTATAAAGCGGTATGACAAATGTCTCAATATACTTGGTACTTATGTGGAAAAATAAAGTTATGTTTTATCTTTAATGTCTCATTACATTTTTTGTCTTTTATACACACCTCCGTCCACAGTCGCCAGGGGAATCTTATTTTCCGACTGCCCCTCGTATTAAAAAGAAATTTTCGAATCAGAAATACTGCTACCAGACTTAGTATATTCCAAGGAATGTGCGCACTGCACCTTGTTTATAATATTAATACCTTTCAACATACTCGAAAAAACAATGTAATTTTAAAAAATTGGAGCATTATTAAAATACCAGTGGGCTCGTGCGAGTTTTTCGCAGAGTAATCTAATATATATATATTTTTTTTTTAATCAATATTTAATATTTTTTAGATGCAAGTTTAAACTTCTAAAGAAAAATTAAGGATACAAATATCTGCAAACAACATTAGTCACACCAGAATATCATGTCATTTATCCCATCAAAGTTACAGTAAAAACAGATCGAAGATAGCAGAAAGGACGTGCGTGAAAAAAAAAATAATAATAACAATCATATTTTAACTTTATCAAATGATGTCGTCATCTGCTATGGGAAAAACATGGGACATAGAAAAATAAATTGAATACATATAAAATACAATTTAATCTAATACAACAAAGCATATATTTTAGGCTATACGTGAAATACCACAGCTTCGACCGATTAATGGTGTCTTCAAGTTTTCAATTTCCATTTTGCTTTTTAATCATAAATATAAAATAAACTCGTGTGCAGACAGACATCAATCACACTTTATCTTTTTTTGTACTACTCATTTTTTTTTATAATTACCGTATATACTCGTGTATAAGCCGACCCCCAAATTCGAGACAAAAACACGTTTAATACCAGTAATTCAAAGTGGTTTTCTACAATTTATTTAATCTCATTTAATTCTAAATTATTTAAGACGGAGAAAACCATTGTAAATTATTGGTATTAAATCTCTTTTCATCTGGAATGTGGGGGTCGGCTTATACACGGGTATATACGGTATTACTGAGCATGATATAATGGGGTATTTTATTTGTGTGGCAACATTGATTGAGAAAACCCTTTTATTTCATTTATCAAAAAATGCTGGTTTATCATTTAATTAATTGCAATTTTTAATCAAAAAATGTTTTAACGAAATGTGACTGTACTATAACAGATTATCAAAAAATGCTGGTTTATCATTTAATTAATTGCAATTTTTAATCAAAAAATGTTTTAACGAAATAAAACTGTACTATAACAGAAGCGGTTCAAAAACCTTTCGAATGATACCTCCCCATTCATTGCTGTGCGTTTTGTAAATGTATAGAGAAAGGGATGTTGACAACGGAAATAATATATATGACCACTGGACCCGAGGATTTCGCATTGCAGTCTAATAATTTTTAATAATATCTAATATTTTTTAAATGCAGGTTTAAACTTCTAAAGAAAAAATAAGGATAAAAATATCTGTAAACAACATTAGTCAAGCCAGAATATCATCTTATTTATTCCATCAAAGTTACAGTAAAAACTGATGGAAGATAGCAAAAGGCACGCACGAGAAATCGCATTTTAACTGCATTAGAGGATGACGTCATCCGGTACGATAAAACACGGGGCATAAAAAATTAAATTGAGCACATATTATTAAAAACAATTTATTTCCTTATAAAATACAATTTAATTTCTTATAAACAAGCATACATTTTAGGGTACACATGAAATACTACTGCTTTAATTGATCAATGGTGTCTTTTTCGTGCAAACATTTGAATTTGAGTTTTGCTTTTTAATCATAGGTATAAAATAAACCCACTCGTACTTTATTACTTTTGTGTACTATTTATTTTCTCATAATCATTGTTGAGCACGATATATTGTGGTATTTTATTTTTGTAACAATAATAATTTGATAAAACCCTTTCATTTCATTTTTGAAAACAGTGCTGATGCAATTTTTTATCAAAAAAACATGTTTTACCGAAATGTGAGTGTACTATGTCAGAAGCCGATTTAAAAACATTTCTAATGATACCTAATTCATTGTTGAAATAATATATATAATGATAATGTTTTATTTCAAATGCGCGCATCACAACTTATATTTCTTGTACCTTTTAAACTCGCCGAAAATCAACAAAAACTTTCAAACTTTAAATTAGTTTATCTTCAAAACTTTTTTGTATATAAGTATGAAATTTTGACTGTTGATTAAGCAGATTGTGCTTTTTAATATCATTATTTTATTTTTAATAATGCCATTAGAAACTGACAGGTCTTTTACAGAATTTGAGCATTGTGGAAAATAAAGTTGCTCTTTTAGGTAGCTTTCAATACAAAAAAGTATAAAGCTACCTATTGCAGCCGTTCGAAGGAAGGCAGTTCCGGAGAATTTCGATATATTTTCACCGATCATGACCCCCAGACCCCAAAACCACCCTCCGTTCAAATGTTGATTTATATATATATATATATATATCCATATATATATATATCTGACCTATGTCATACGATAACGCTCGTATTTATAAATCAATTTTGATGCAACTAATTGTGTGTATTGAGCTAACCAATGTCTCGACCGAGTTCGTTGGCCAGCTTGGTCCGCCATTTTGTTTCAAGATGGCGGCCATTTAAAAATTTAAAACTAAAATAAATATACAAAAAAATTAAAAATTCAAATTCCAGAGCATTTTTTCTTTTACCTCTATCTTAAAAAATGGCTGAGATAGAGCAGTTTGAAATTCTAGGGTGGCTGACATTTTGAAACAAAACAGCACATTAAGGCGATTACTCGCAAATTATTTTATTTCATTGTTGTAATAATTTTCCCAATCATACGCATAAAACTATATATTCATATCCGTTAGCGCCAAAATTGGCGACATTGGCGACAAAATTGGCAAAATTTGCGACATTTGGTGAAATATCGCCAAATTTGGCGACAAAAATAAGTCTTCATAAATGAAGCCAATTTGGCTGTTGCTCAATAATTTGACGAATTTCTTATTCAAATTCCGTATTAACGAATCTTTTGTAAACGTTTCTTTGCATTTTAACTTGCTGTTTTCGTGTAACATTAGCTAAAATTTTAAAACGAAGATATAGGAAAGCTACCTTTTCCTCCCGGTACAGGCCGGAAGGACTTTTTTTTTATTCCGTAAGTTATTGCGCGCATGATATCTTGAGAACGTATGACTGGATTCTTATGAAATTTGATATAGATAATAAGCACATATGTATTTTAAAAATGACCTACTCTTAGGTCAAAATTATTTCATTAACAATGTTAAAAAAAAAAAAAAAAAAAAAAAAAAAAAAAAAAAATATAAAAAAATTTCAAATTTTTACATTTTTTAATGAATAAAAATTTTCATAATTAAAAATCTTATCATTGTAAATACTTAAAAGTACATCATTTTAAACACACATATGCACGGCTTCTTATCTAAATGAAATTTCATAACAATCCATGCATATGTTCTCAAGATATAATGCGCGCACAGTTGCCAACCTCCCGATTTTTTTCACACCAGTATTTTTATGTAAAAATATTTGTTTTATCTAATCATACAATTTCTGCAATTTAAAAAAGCGAAAACTTTTGTAAGATTTTACTGGTATGAAAAAAATTGGGAGGTTGGCAACTATGTGCGCAATGACTTACAGAGTAAAAAAAAAAAGAGCTATTTTAATTTCAACAATGCACAAATTCAGTAAAATATCAGTCAGTTTCTAATAGTATTATATCAAAAGGCACAATCTATTTAATTAATGTTCAAAACTTTATGTTTATATATATAAAGGTTTTGAAAATACACTAATTCAAATTTTGATTATTTTTCTAAATTTTCGTCGCGCTTAAAAGGTACAACACCCCTTAAGATTATTCCTGAGACTCAATAAAGCTTAAAATTCCTCTCTAACAATTATTTTGTTTTAAGGCTTAAATATATAAACGTGGAGCAATAAATAATTCTTTAGATAAATTAATCATTATTACTGCAGTTCCTTATTTTGTACGAACAGAATGAACTTAATTAAAAGAATCAGATCAAAGGAAAACTGCTGCCGTATTTCCTTTTATTACCGTAGAAAACTATTCGTAGATCCTTCTTAATTATATTTAGCTTTTTATCTCTCCTGCTTTTCGGAAAAAAGGTTCTGAATTTTTTATTAATATGGAACAAAAACATTAAATAATTGATGAAAATATTGTATGGTAATATGATGGTGAAATAATGGATGGTACTTGTAGTTATTTTAAGAATCCCTCTGTAATTTCACATTAATTTAAATTTTCGAATTCGAAATCTTCATATAAAATTAATTATTGGATTGTTTTCTATTGAGTTAAATTACGAATTTATGACTTACTTTACTGAAAAATTAATAAGTAGATTTGTGTACTGCAGAAATTTTGGGATTTAAAAATTATCCATTAATGAAAGACATTGGATTGTATATGGCATTATGCATCTTTCCTAATGCATTTATGCCATGCAAAAGTCTACAACAACTTCCCCCCCCCCCATAACCCGAATTTCACAATATTAAAACAAAAGATTATTTTTCAGGCATTTGTTACTGTTTAATGTAATATTTTCCATTAGCTGATTTTTTTTTTAATCCGCTTTTATAATATTATGATTTTCAACATATTCGAATAAATATTATGATTTTAAATATAGGGGACCCATGTAAGGCTTTCGCGCTGCAATCTTTGAAATTATTTGCTGATACATTTTTTCATTAATTTTTAATTACCTGCAATTTTTAGTCCAACAACGTGTTTTAACGTAATGTGAATTTGCTACGTCAAAAGCCTGTTCAAAAACATTTCGTATGATTACTCATTCATCGTTGTGTGTTTTGCATACAAAAAGGGATGGTGACGTCAGAAATAGTAATACAGTGGACCCATGTAAGGCTTTCGCGCTGCAATTTCTGAAATTATTTGCTGATATGCTTTTTCATTAATTTTTAATTACCTGCAATTTTTAGTCCAACAACGTGTTTTAACGAAATGGGAATTTGCTACGTCAAAAGCCTGTTCAAAAACATTTCGTATGATTACTCATTCATCGTTGTGTGTTTTGCATACAAAAAGGAATGTTGACATCAGAAATAGTAATACAGTGGACCCGTGCGAGGCTTTCGCGTTGCAATCTTTGAAATTATTTGCTGATACGTTTGTTCATTAATTTTTAATTACCTGCAATTTTTAGTCGAACAACGTGTTTTAACGAAATGTGAATTTGCCATGTCAAAATCCTGTTCAAAAATATTTCGTATACCTCATTCATCGTTGCGTGTTTTGTATGTGCATAGAAAAAAAAAGGATGTTGACATCAGAAATAGTAAATACCAGTGGATTCGTGCAAGGCTTTCGCGCTGCAATCTTTGAACTTCTTTGCTGATACTTTTTTATCAATTTTATTTACTTGCAATTTATAATAGAACAAGTTTTAACGAAATGTGAATTTTCTATGCCAAAAGCCTGTTCAAAAACATTTCGTATAATACCTCATTCATCGATGTATGTTTTGTATGTGCATAGAAAAAAGGATGTTGACATCAGAAATTGTAAATACCAGTGGACTCGTGCAAGGTTTTGCCGCTGGAATCTTTGGGATTATTTGCTGGTGCGTTTTTTCATTAATTTTTAATTACTTGCAATTTTTAAGCGAACAGCATGTTTTAATGAAATGTGAATTTGCTATGTCAAAGGCCTGTTCAAAAACCTTTCGTATGATATGTTATGTTTTTGTATGTGCATAAAAAACGGGCGTTGACATCAGAAATAATATATACCAGTGGACTCCTGTGAAGATTTCACACTGCAATCTTTGACATTATTTGATGAAACGTTTTCTCATTAATTTTTAATTACCTGCAATTTTTAATCGAACAATGTGTTTTAACGAATTGCAAGTGTGCTATGTCAAAAGCCTGCTCAAAAACCCTTCGTACGATAGCTCATTCATTGTTGTGTTTTGTATGTACAGGATCTACCGCGTACCTAATTTAATTTCTCTTAGTTTACTTACTCTGAGCTAGTCGAAACTATTCATCAGAAAAGTATGAAATATGGAATGCGTTTAAATGAAGTGATTCGAGAGACATTTAGCAGAAAAAAATAGTTTCAAAACTGGTCACCAGAGGGCATATTATTGATTTTTTTCCCACTAAATTAACAAAATGCAAGCTTATACACTGTAGAATTGGTTTATAAAGACAAATTCTGGTCAATGTGTTTCCCGTTATAGTCAAGTACCGTTTGAAATCGCAAAATAGCATTTTCAAAAGTCTCGCGAAACAAATTCTTGGAAAATACTGTCTTTGAGCTCTGGCAACATCCCGTTTGCAGTCATTGCACCTCTGCGAATGTGTTTTAAAGCTGGAAACTTCCGCAAAGCTTCTGGGGCGGAATCACCATTTTCTTTAAAAAGTTTCATCAGTAAAGCACGTTCTTGCAAACTGCATGCAATATTCCGTGGAAAAGTAACGAGACTGACCAGAGATTCATTTTGCGTCTTTTTATTTAACATTTTCATTCTGTGATAGAAAATACATCACGTGGTTGCTAAAATTTTCATATAAGCCGAAATTTTACCAGAAAACGCCCTCTGGTGGTCATTTTTGAAATTATTATTATTATTATTTATTTATTTATTTATTGCTAGATGTCTTTCTCATCCCTTTATTTATACGCATTCCATAATTCATATTTTTATAATGAATAGTTTCGACTACAGGCAACTCTGAGTAAGTGAACTTTATTTATGTACACCGTCTATATAGCAAAAGAATAATTCTTAAAAACTTTAATAATAAAATAAAGCTTTTGTCTATGTATGTATGTGTCTGTCTGTTGGCGATGGATAGGATAATCTATCGCACGTAGTGATCTGAAAATTTCGTTCCAGATAGACGAAGACGAGTCCAATTGTATTTGGAGTAGATTTTGAATTTTTTGATAAGATTTTCTTTTTCTTTTATATTGAATGGAACAATTCACGCACTTCCCGATTTTCCAAGTTCGCAGACAATTTTAATCCACTCATAAAAGCAATCAGAATTCAATCTTTTAGCCCAATATAATAATTTTTGTTCTCATTTTAATGAACTTTATTTGGAATTTATACAGCGATTTTTGAATTATTCGTGATTTTTTGAGTCCTCATTTTGCCGAAAATGAGAAGGTTTTTTTTTTTCTTTTATGAACCAATATCTATTTGCTGCTTTATCCATTCAATCTTATATTTTATAGCTCTGTGAAGAAAACTTTCGTTAATCGATTTAAATAATAATAATAATAAAATATGGAATAGTTTTTTCTTAAATTCATTATTAAAGAAACTAAGGAAATAATTTTTTTTTAACCGTTGGTTTCTTAACACCTTCGCGACGAGCGTCCTTTACAGAATTTTAAATCTTTTACCACCGGAAAGATTATAATAATAGTAAAATAATATATATATATATATATATATATATTATTATTATTATTATTATATAAATATATAATAATAAAATATGGAATAGTTTTTCTCTTAAATTCATTATTAAAGAAACTAAGGAAATCATTTTTTTTTTTCTAAAACGCAATGAAATTCCAGAGAAGAAAACAGTCTAGCGTTGGTTTCTTAAGTAACCCCTCTATCTCCAAAACCGTTGCTATGACGGCGCATTTGACCTTGTTGCTTGTGATCAAAAGCCTTCTTCTTTTATTCAGCATTTGGAAAGAGGCTCGTTTAGAAAAACCAACCAGCGCAGCGAGATATAATTAAAGAAACTGTATTAAATATCCCATTTTCAAATAACTGAATTTTCAATTACATTATTTTATGATATAGATTTTAATTATATTTATTTCCTGACATTAATATCTTTCCACATACTCAAATAAACAATGTAATTTTAAAATAGAGGGTATTATTGAAATATAAGCTTGTAAATAAAATGTCTGCATCACAAATTAATTTTGCTTAGAGTTTTCCTATGTCTCGATAAAATTAAAAATTACACTGAGACAACTGTTTTATTTTCAGGATTAAATATAAACGTGGAGAGATGAATACTTGTTTACCTTCATTAATCATTATGACTCCAATTCCCTATTATGTGTGAACAGAATGAATTTAATTAAGGGAATAACATCAAAGGGAAAATGTATGTGCTGCTTATATATCCTTTTTAATACCGCATAAAGCCATTCGAGGTTCCTGCTTAATAATATTTAACATTTCTGGCATTCCGGCTTTTTGGAAGAAAATTCTTAATTTTCGTTTGTAAGGATAAACTGTTAAACGATTAATGTAAGATAAAAATACTTGTGTATATTTTAGGAATCATTCAGTATTTTGACATTAAATTGCATTTTAGTATTCAAAACATGCTTATAAAATTAATGGAAGCGTTATTTTTATATATTAGGGGAATAAAATATCTCATTTATAATTTATTACACTAGTAAGTAACTATTCTTTTGTGTTACAGAAAATTTCGGTATTGAATTATAGACGATAACTTAACACGTTCACTGCCGGGTTAAAATTACCGGAATTTTATTTTATTTAGAAAGTCCGAATTCACACCAGAAAATACTAACAGCAATATTTAGTTTATTTAACTACAGACATTTCGTGATTAGATAAAATAAAAATTCTTCTTTCGAAATTTCCGGTAGGATTTCGTAATTTTAGATTGAAAAACCACGAGTATATTCAGGGTTGGCTGCTAATGGGTTAAAAACATTAGTTTGTATATTACATTATGTTTTTTTTTTCTAATGTATACCGTACAAAATTCTACATGAACATAATTTTATAATTAAACAAAACAAAAAGAATCTTCCTTAGAGATTTAGTAGTTTTGAATTTTTAATATATGATTTTCAATTAGTAAATTTTTTTTATACTCTGATTTTAGATTAATATATTTCTACACACTGGGATAAACCTTGTAATATTGGCAGATAGCTGAGTTTCAATAAATATTTTTATCTCATTAGTATTTCTATTTATTTTTAATGTCAATGTTTTATTTCTGTCTACAGGGTGTGTACTTCAAAGCACACTTTTACTGTGCACATGTATGAAAACGATCATAACCGCCACGAACTAAAGAAAATTGAAACTCCTCCATTAGCATTCGATAAGGATTTTTAATTAATATACGCGGCTAATTATCCAAAAATGAAAAGTTGTAGTCTAAAGGTGCACTGGTACCTACGTCTATTCTTATCAAAATTAGCAGACCTTTACATGCGATAGATTACCCTATGCGTCGTCAACAATCACAAATACACACAGAAAACTATTTTTCTATCACTTATATAGATCATGGAAAGGTGGATGCAAAAATAATTATCTGGCTTATTAATCCTCTGTTTTCAGGACTGGGACATATGTCGTCCCAGCGACTATATTGTATTCTATTCGTACCACTTTTTGAAAAATAGTTTGTATCATACACTTACATTAGGATGTTTTCAAAAGAAATATACCACAAAGAATTTTTTTTGTTAACTCATTAATGCCATTGGTACGAAAAGTTACCATTTAAGTGATACGAAACTTTAAAATATGAACACCAGTATCTTAGTAAAGAAAAAAAAAAAGAAAAAAAAATCATATTATCTAATGTGAAACTATCAGAGATTCAATCATTTAAAATAACAGTATGGGACAACTGGTGTCAACTGGTATCGAAGTATTAAAAGACGTGCAAAATAAGTCGGCGTGAATGGGTTAATTGTAATATGATTGAGTATAAAATAGTCGCCAATCACGGACCGTGAACTAAAGGTTAAGCATTATCAGTTCAATTATCTATTATGTGCAATTCCTTAAAATAAAAAAAAGTTATATATTTTCTTAAAATAAGTTCAAATTGCAGCTAAAAAATATTATTAAGGCTCCAAATTGAATCATAGCATCAGAGCCTATTGCTGTCAGGTGTCTCGAATTACGCTGAATATCCCGATTTAAAAGAGTTTAAGACACGTCTCGCTGAACCATTGAACGAGAGGCCAAAAGTATCGATTTTTCAAAGTTCCCAACCTCTTTTAAATTTTTACACGTATGTGGCGACATAAATTTGTCTTAGCCGAAAGTGGAAGCTGAAGCATAATCCAGTTCATTCAGTGGAGCAAAAGAGCGTTCTTCTGCTTGGCGAGAGTTTGGCGGTGTTTCGCCAAGTATAAAGACAGGCGGAAAACTCAGCGAAAACCTTCGACACACTTGCTTACAGCCGTCACCGGTGAAGCGTGGCTTTTGTAAAAGGCTTGGACAGCTTTTATACATCATATTTATTAATTATGTTTAATATGTTGAGTTATTTATATATTTTGTTCCAGTTTAATAAAGTTTTGTACAGTTACACATGGCTTATACATAATCACACCATACCCTTACATCCTACACGCATCATGCTTTTTTCTTTATTATGTTTTAAAGACTTAATTTCTATATGTGACATAGCTGCCAACTTCATAGCTTTTTTTACTAAGTGAAATAAACATATTTCGAACCAGAGAAATTATTTTTTAAAATGTTCCTTTGAAGTTATTAGTAACTAACTTCTTTCAATTGATAACATTTCTGGATTCGTTTGATATAAATAAAAGTCGGTATGTTGGCAGCTATGATGTTATACTGTGAAATGTATTTTATTTTATTTTTTTCGAAAGATAAATTCTTTAAAAAAAAGTCAATATTATTAGGTAAAGCTGCAACAATCATATCACGTTTTTTTTTTTTTTTTTTTTTTTGTTTAACTTTTTTATTTTGTTGTTACTATTCGATAATATATTTTCTTAATGTATGTTAATTTTAAAGTCAGTAAAAAAAAAGAAAAAAAATGTAATTAAGGAAAGGAAGGGAACTTATAAAATCTAATTTGCATGAAAAAAAGTTCACATAATTCAATTATTTTATTAAGTCCTGTTAAACCCTTAAAGACTGACGTTGCGTTTTCGCAACATTATGTTTCGTACACCAGGTTTTAAGGTAACACCAGTTTCTTTTTTAGGATAAATATTCGCTTTATTTGATGCAAGAAACACCATGATAAAGTAACTCTTAGGATGCTACAATATAAAAGGGATATGAATCGCAATATTTGTATTTTATAGAGAAAAATAATTCGGTCTTTAATGGGTTAAAATTTTATTGGAACAAAAAAATTGTATGCTTGTGTATGTGCCGCTTTTTTCATTTCCCTGTCCAGTAATTTGCCATGCTGTATCTGGCAGCACTACCAGTTCACCGCATAGGGCTGGTCAGAGATTGAATCAAGCAATACCCGATGAAGACTGTCTTGCTTCACTGAGTTCACCACAGCTGTGAAAGGATTATTCCATGTCTTCCAAAGTTGTTATTATAGGTGGTACAGCTTCTTTTACGAATCCCCGGAAGAGAAAATCACTGTTTTCTGAATACAGAAAAACAAACATATTCTTTTGCATAATAGCTATCTTACTCAGAACAGAAGCTGTTGTGCTCTGAAGATTTCCTGATTACTACCTAGGCAAACTCCCAAGATTTTTTTTTTTTTTTACGAAAAGAAATTTTTGCCTTAATTAATAGTAGAATTCTGCGATTAAATAAGATGAAAACTTCTTTTATGAAATAGTGGTGGAAATTTGCTTGGTGATAATCAGTCCCTGGTTCTGAACGTAAATTAGAGACATTCCAAGTTGTACTATTTGTAACTTTTGAACACCTATGTATTTAAAAAGCGAAGCCGAATGTTTAGACCGAATTCAGCTTATCTGTGCATGTTCAATGGTTTTCGGTAGATAAACGAAGCGGAAAACCTGATATTAAATGGTTAAATATCAGAGGAACAATGAGAGAATTCGAGATGGCCGAGTGCTCTAAGCGCCAGAAAGGGGCATTCTGGTTCTCTAAACGGAGCGTGAGTTCGAAAGACATTTCTCTGATGATATAAGACATTTCTCTGATGCTATTAGTAGTATCATGATAACTCAGTTCAATAATGTAAATTATATTTTATTTTTGGAGGAAAATTTACAGAATTAAATTTTTTTTCGTCATTATTATTAAGTAAAATATATCATTCAAAATATTTTTTTAATTAATGATTTTTTATTTAAAATTTTAAATAAAAAAGTTTTGGCATGTAATTATTAATTAAATAAATTGAAAAGATCTACAATTTTTCGTACAATTTTTAAATGAAATTGATAAATAAAGCATTACATACTAAGAAAAGTAAATAAATATTTACTGTAAAAAAAAAGAAAAAAAAAAAAAAAAAAAGAAGAACGAAAAGAAAAAAGAAAAAAACGAAAAATATTTATATAAAAATGCAATTTTTTTATGAAAAAAAAAGATTTGGAGTTGCTCTTTTTGAATCTGAAAACTGAATTCTCTGGAAAATGTTCTGTTGTCTGTATTCGTGTAAAGAGGGTTAATGAGCAGCCGGTCCCAATCCGGTTATAAAGAAAGGTGTTTTTTATTTCTTTTATCTATTGCTAACAAATATTCTGTGAAAATGTCTGACATTTTAATTAATAACCATAGGTGCCAACCTCTCATTAATATTCCGTAATATGCGGGTTAATTTGACCCAGGTTTAACACGTTTCGCACCAGAAATTTCTATAAGAAATGAAATTAAATAAATTCCACGTAGAAACCTTAAATTGAATAAATAAAGATTCATTCAATAATTTTTCTGGTTTGAAGCGTTGTTAAACCGGGTCAAATTAATCCGCATATTACGGAATAGGAATATTAATGAGAGGTTGGCACCTATGAATAACATTTAGGTTGTTTACCGTCAAGTTTTGACAGGTTCTATCTAGACATATTTTACTCCTTATTATACCATTCACTTACAGAGTGTATTAATCAAGGATTTAATCATTTAAAACTGCTTTTTTTTTTTTTTTTTTTTTTTTTTTTTTTTGTATTTCTAAAAAAATATATTTTTATAAAATAATAGTTTAGTACATACAAGAAAATATATTCAGACACTTTTATATAAATAAAAGTATTTTTAGACTCCACGCTAGTTAATACAAGAAAATTCATACAGGTATCAAGGAAGCGTGCTGTCTTTAAGGAACGCTCGCTCAATAAAGAAGGAAAGTGTACTGAAACGGACGTGGGAGTTAAGAGTGAGATATGAGTGCGTCAGAATGACAGTGGAGTAAATCAATATTTAGTAATTTGAGAAATCAAGAGTTTTGTGGAACTTGTCGTATGTCCGTTGCATTAAGTGGTCTAACTGATTTTGCCCTCTAGAAACTCCCTAAGTGAACAATGACTTATTTGACTATCGCACTGAACATAAGTTAATATACGTTCAGTGAAAGTATGGTTATCTAGGTTTTTCAATTTTTTTACTTACTCCACTGTCATTCTAACCCCCTCATATGTAGACGGATTCCTATTCACACGTTTAATTAAAGCGTGACTTATATTTAAACTTATTTATGCTTTACCTCCAACGATTTAAAATGTTATTTATTACTTTGTTAATAGGTAATTTATCGTGAATGTGAAACCTCTGTTTTCAAATAACTGAAGGTTTTTTATATTACGATTTAAGCAATATTTATTTATCTAAATACAGAGTATCGAATTTTTAAATATCATTTTCATTATATATATATGTGTGTGTGTGTGTATGTGTGTGTGTGCAGTGCATATGTATATATAATGAATCACACATATATATTTTTAAGTTTTTTTATGTTGCGGGTGTGACATAAAAGCAGAATTGGGAAAATTTGTAATTGCGATTATCGGCAATGTAATTACAATTCAATTGTATTTAATTATTGATTATAGTTACACACATAATCACAGATATTTCGTCAAATAATGGGATGGGGTATAGTTCGGGCTACAGTTCTGCAATAATTTTTTACGGCATGTAATTGTAACTATACTTTATTACCTACAATTAAATTGTAATTACATTTCAGATATGCAGGTAATTACAGTTACAAATTTGCCGAACTACATATAAAAACTATATTAAACGTCACTATTAATTTCTGAAACATAGGTGTTTTCTAACTTTAGACTGGTTAGAAAACTGCGATTTTGCACGTTTTTACAAAACTCAAAGTTTTATAAAATCTTGCATAATTTTTTAAGTAATAGAGATAAATAAAAAATGTAAAATGTGATCTGAAACTACCTTTTTTTATATCAGATCATATACTTTTTGTGTATTGACATCGATCTGTACTTTTTTAAATATAATGAGTACCTTTAACCCTTAATTGCATAGTGATGTAAATTTCCATCACTGTTTATTTAACTTTTAATAAATAAATCAACTTCTTCGCCAGCACTATATTTATATAGAAATATTAATCCACTAAATTTCCCGTGAACTATGTTGCTGAACAAAGTTAAAAATCTATCTTAAAATTTCTGATGTCTGATATTTAATATATGTATATAAAAACACAATTGTAAAAGAAAAACTCATGCAAAGAAGGGTTAAAATGCTGAAATATTGGTCAAAACACCAATTTCTGAAACAATGTATCTCATAAACAAAAATAGATAATAATATTGATTTTTTATGTGTGACATTACTACTTCTAAGCATTTCATGAAAAAGAATCAGGTTGTTATCTCTTCCTCTTAAATTATACCAATTATAATTTTGAACATATTCAAAAATCAGCATTTTTAACAGGCTGTAACTTAAAAGGGGGAAATTGTATTCATATGTGATTTAGAAAACAAAGACTTCTTCACATAATGTTTACAATCTGTAAGACTTTTTCTGTTATGTCAACTGGTCTATGCTATCCAGAGTCTTGAAATTAGAGAAATGACAGTCAGTCACGAAGGGAAAGAGCATTTAAAAATAAAACACATTTTATGAAATACATTTTAGGAGTTCATTTAGATAATTATTTCTGGAATCCACTGTACTTTTGTATTATAATTAAAGGTTTAAGAGACAAAAGAATTTCTGCAGAATAGTTTTGATTCTTATTTGATATTCTTGTATTAGAATATTGAATACACGAGGTTGTCACATTTATACCCCTATGTAAGTGTCCGCGAAATTGAAATTTTTCTTGTGAAATTTCTTTAGTGATTTTTGTATCGGTAAAGTATTTCCAAAGGAAGATTTCCCGATTATTATGGTATTAATGTATGTTTAAATATTACAATACATGTTGTGAATAAAAATATTTTACCACAGATACAAATGGGGGGGGGGGGTTATGCTATTTCTACTGTTGAAAAAAGTTGAAATGAAATTTAACAGGCCGTTAATTAAAAAAGAATAAAAATAGCCTTCTTCCAAAATACTTGCAAAAGTCACTGACATAAAAAACTGTCATTGTGAATATACTTATTTTTTACATCTCCGATTAAATGTCGGAAATTATGTAAATCGTTCTACGTTGTAACCATTTCTTTACAGAGCGTGGAGTGTCAAGTGCGACATCAACTATCGGCAATTTTGACGAAGGGCCAAATCCTTTGCTCTTTGGTAACAAACACGAGAATCATAGACGGCTTCAAGACAAAGCAGCCATTTTTACAATTGAGGACAACCAAAAGAAACTTAACCATCACAGATCCTTATCTGGAAAACTGCATCGAGATGATGAAAGATGCAACTGCCAATCTCCTAGGTGTTATTGTTCTGTTGGTGACGAAAGAAGATCAGAGATGACATTTCATCATCACAGTGGTTAGCCATAAATATCTCGCTAAAAATCTCACTTCTATTGCACTCACGTGCCGTACTGTTGCTTTTTTTATTATTATTGATGTCCTCACAAAACTGTCACTTTCTGATCATTATCACCCAGTCTGTGCTTTAATGTAAAGTGATTATACACTGTTGCTTTTTGCACCTAAGATATGAAGAACATTCTCCGACAAGTCACTTCTACATTTTTATTTTATCCCTTTTGTGGCCATATACTAACTTGCTGAAAGAGATTTTCCGTTGTCTATACATGCTGCTCATTACAACTGAAGTTTAATCTCTAATAGCCCGGATTACCCTCCAATGTGTGGTTTTATGTGATTGTCCACTGCTGAATCTAAGATATAAAGCCTAAGCTTCGATAGAAGTAACAAGTTTTGTATTTTTCTTTTATATCATTTTGTGGCCATATGCCGACTTGCCACAATATCTTGATTACTGCATTCATATTGATCACTACTACTAAAGTTTAATCCCTACAAACTGTGATTATTTTCCAGTCTGTGTTTCAATGTGACGTGATTGTACATTATTGCTCTTTGGATATCACCTATGAAGTATAATCTCCGACATGCTACATTTTTTTAAATCTCATTCCATGGACATATGCTAGCTCGCCACAATGCCTTGATCACTGCTTTCATATTGGTCACTACAACTAAAATTTAATCCTTACTACGATTATTTCTCATTCTGTACTTTAATGTGAAGTGATAGTTCAGTGTTACTTACTGAACCTAATATATGAAACATAATCTCTGACACGTCACATTTTTTGTATTTTCCTTTTATCCCATTCTGTTTCCATATGCCCACTCGTCACAATCTTATCACTTGATCAATCTTATCATTCAATCTTATCACTTATATCTTGATCACTGCCTTCACATTGGTCACTACAACTCAAGTTTCCCTACTAACTGTAATTATTTCCCAGTCTGTGATTTAATGTGACGTGATTGTCCAGTGTTGCTTTTTGCACCTAATATATGAAGTACAATCTCCGCCACGTCACATTTTGTGTATTTTTATTTTATCTCATTTTATGTCCATATGCTAACTCGCCACAATATCTTGATCACGGCATTCATGTTGGTCGCTACAACTAAAGTTTAATCCCAACTAACTGTGATTATTTACCAGTCTGTGCTTTAATGTGAAGTGTTTGTGCACTGTTGCTCTTTGCATCTCACATATTGTGAAGTACGATCTCCGACACGTCACATTTTTTCTGTTATCCCATTCTGTGGTCATATGCCGATTCAGTGTTGCCAGTGGGCTACTTTTTTAAAATTCAGATTACTTGACTGGCGAAACTTTTTTTAAATTGTATAGTTCGTCTTGTTTCGCCTTATTATAATCTGTCATTAGATAAGCCGAATTTTACTTTCTCAAGAAACTGGTGGCAATCAAGAAAACTGAATTAAAAAAAAGTAGCGTATTGGCAATACTGGCTGACACGCCATAATGTCTTGATCACTGCCTTCCTATTGGTCACTACAACTAAAGTTTAGTCCCTATTAACTGTGGTTATTTCCCAGTCCGTGCTTTAATGTAAAGTGATTGTTCTGTGTTTCTTTTTGCACCTAATACATGAAGTACAATCTCCGATATATGTCAGATTTTTTTTAATTTATTTTTTATCTTATTCTGTGGCCATATGCCGACTCGCCACAATATTTTGATCACTGCTTTAATATTGCTCACTGCAACTAAAGTTTAATCACTATTAACAGTGATTATTTCCTAATCTGTGTTTTAAGGTGAAGTGATTGCCCACTGTTGCTCTTTGCATTTAACATGTCTGATCCCCGACACGTCAGATGTTTTGTAGTTTGCGTTTATCTCTTTTTGTAGCCGTATGACCATTCTCCATATCTTACCACAACTAAAGATTAACTAATACTATTTCAGGTAGACCGGTTTGCTTTTATTGATTATCAAAGTCCTTAGCCCGATCTCTGTACTGAGATCAATAAAATCATAGGTTTACTTTATTTGAGACTAACCATGAACAAAAAATTGTGACATTTAAGTTTGAGTCAAGTTCAGTGTTCAAAAATAAAATTTGACGAATGACATTAAACTTTAATATTTGGAATCAATTTTAATAGGGATTCAGTAGATAAGTATTCCGCTTCGTCTTAATTGCTCTTGTAAATATGCCAAGTAAAATTTGCCTTTAATGTTAAAAAACATAATATTTCACTTATTTTGTTCAGCACCAAATGCTAATTTACTTCTGAAAGTGATTATCTTGTTTTAGATTTGTCATAATTTGTCTTCGTGATTCAGTTGTTGAATAAATTTTCTTTCAATGCATAGAAATAGAAATAATTTGTATTTTTTAATAAAGACTTCCAAACATTACATCGAAGTTCATATGAATTTGGAGGAATGTATTTCAAGCGAACTTTTCAATTTTATTAGTTCTGACTGAGCTTTCTTCACAGATATAAAAATTTCCTCGATATGACAATTTTAAATTATTGCATTTTTAAGAATCATCTTTTCACAAAAAAATTTAAATTAATTATAAAGAAATTTACTGTTCCATATCGGCTCCTTAAGGATACGAAAATTATAGATAACATTAAGTGATAGATGCCAACATTTCGGTATTCTGCCGGAGTGCGTCACAAGTAAAATGAGTTTGACTCAGAAAACGTATTTAAGGATATATGACATTTTATATCTTATTAGATTTTAGATTTATTTATTACATTTTATTTCCCAAATAATTCAGACTCCGGAAGATTACCGAAATGTTGGCATTTATGCTTTAACATAACTATGCGTAACAACTTCCGGATTTTTTTATCAAATAAACATACTTTGAAACAGGAATTTTAATTAATAAATGAAATTAAATGAGTAACACGCTGAATAATGTAGGCATAAATAAGGTGCTTTTGCTTTCCAGTCTATAAGTGGCGAGTTTGCCAATAGTGGAGTCATGAGAAAAAGTAGAGCTGTAGTTATAAGAAATACTGTAGGAAGTAAAAGTGTAGGATAAAAGAGCAGGAAATTTTCAATGGTCGGACACAATAAGCTGCTCATATTTGGAATTCCGCAAAGTATCAAAGAGAAAATTTGGTTAAAGAGATTACATTAAAAAATGAGTAAAATAAATAAAAAAATTGGACTAAAAGGAAATGAAGAAAGAATAAAACACTAGTTCAATAAGGTTAAAGTAAAGAAAGTTTAGCAAAAAGTTAGCACAAAAAGCCACCGGACGAAAAAAGGCACTTTTCATTGCTACATATTTACATAAATAATTAGAAACCAAAAAATTTAATAATAACTCTTTTTTTCATAAATAGAATGTAGCTTAAGAGCCTACACTAGTCACGCAAAGAAACGCTCACGCTAACGTTAAGTCTATGGGAAGGTTATCGCGCGATTTCTCGCTCGCATTTTAATATTTTTAAATGATTATTTTTGCATAGGATAGCTGAGGTCGATCTCTAACGTTGTTAGTTTTTACTTTTTCGATTTTGATTCCAGTTTTTTTATATAAGGGTAATTTCACTTTCAGAACCGGTTCCAACCGGTTCCAAAATTGAAAATGTGCGCTTATAAAAAAACCGTAACCAAAATCAAAAAAGTAAAAACTAACAACGTTAGAGATAGACCTCAGCTATCCTATGCAAAAAGAATCATTTAAAAATATTAAAATGCGAGCGAGAAATCGTGGAATAACCTTCCCATAGACTTAACATTAGCTGAAGCGTTTCTTCGCGTGACTAGCGTAGGCTCTTAAGATAAATTGCCAGTATTGGTAGAATCCACAACCATTTCACTGGCGATTAATTATTTTTTTTAAATATCAATTTTAGCTTAGAAATAAGACGCATAATTAATAAAAAATTAAAATACATTTTCTGGTGACGTGTATGTTTTATGACCTGGGATGGGGGTGGGCAGTACCCGAAATATTGGCTACAATGCAGTACACTAATCGTACTGTTATATAAATAAAACTTAAATTACATTGCATTATTTTTATTAAAGTAAATTGAAAAAACTTGCAAAGATAGTCTTTAATTTTCTTTTTAAACTTTCTTAGAAATAAATGTGTATAAATTTCTTCTTAACCCTTTATGGCCCTAATTAGGAATTACGGAAAATTTCACTTTCCATAGCATGTTTCATATTTTTTAAATGGCTTAGAAGATTTGTACAATCATCAAATAAATTTTTAAAAGATTTCGTCTATTAAAATTAATAAACAAAATTAGTATTTATAGGGATTTTTTTAAATATTTACAATTCTACTCAAATTATTTATTTAGAATAATGTTTTTGGTATTTTATATGATTACATATAAATATAAACATTTTTCAGAACTGAAGTTTTGCATTATATATACTACTTACATATGTATGTATTACATATACATAAATATATTACGTACATTTTAAAAATATATATTACATACATTTAAAACACATACTTTTCACTCATTTCATTTAAAATGCAAAAAATAAATAAAAATAAGAAATAATACTATAAACCAATACATTTTGTTTCGTGATCAAAAAGTTGTTTCTAATTTACACACGCCAAAAATAAAATATACTATTGGTGGGGGGGGAATTGCTATTGGCGAGAAAAAAAATGCTATTGGCGAGATTTTCACCTGGCTAAGGTAACAACACCTGCTTTTAGAGCATGATGAAGTAAAGTATTTATAACTCAATCCTAAATTGTATTACTGCCAATCCATATGTTAAATTGATTTTATAACTTTTTTTTTTTTTTTTTTGCCAATCTTTAAAGTACCGTCGGGGCATAAAGGGTTAAAAAAGAAATGATAATAAAGCATTACTGAGGACTGGAAATAGAATACTAAAATTAACTTTTTACCCTAAAAAAATTAACTCTGAATATGTCACTCTCACTCGCACAGTCTTTATTCCTATTCTTGCTTCGTATTGTTTTCACAAGAAATACC
Organism: Maratus michaelseni; assembly: GCA_963931845.1. Lineage (NCBI taxonomy): Eukaryota > Metazoa > Arthropoda > Arachnida > Araneae > Salticidae > Maratus > Maratus michaelseni. The sequence goes on from OZ007595.1 coordinate 223,583,872, forward strand.
ATATATACTCGCGTATAAGTCGACCTCAAAACTCGAGAAAAATAACATGAAATGCCGTATGAGTACTAGTATTTGCATATTGTAATTTTCGCCTTATGTAATTGCAGAAGATTATTACACATTCTGTGATTAAATAGGGCATAGAAAAACTACTCTAAAATACTGGTATAAAACCAAAAGACGTATTTTTTCTCATGAATATTGGGGTAGACTTATACGCGAATATATACGGTAGCTAATAAATATCGTCACTCCAGACAATGCACTTTTACACAATTTATCGCTACTGCTACTATGTAATAACTTTTAAGTATTTTAATGAAATATTAATAATAGTTAAATGTGGAGATAAAAACTTGCTTGATTTTTCCTAATAATCAAGAGATTTTATTTATATGTCGTGAAAAAATATGTACAAGTAACTGTTATATCAAATATTTATCTTATTTGTAATTTTGTTTAAAACGTAGTGATTTTTTTTTTTTTTTCTTTATTTATTAAGAAAATAAATAAAAAATTGCATTGATTATAAACCAATTCAACCGCTTTATTCCGATTTTCACTTGCATTTTTTCATATTTTATTGCACTAATTACTGTTTCTGTGGTACCAATTTAAAGAAACAATAGTAGAATTACACTTTTTCTTATATTTATAAAATGTTTTTGGAATTCGGAACATATTTTTAGTTATAAATGAACACAATTGTAAGCAGAGTATTAATGCATAAATTATTATGCCTAATGCGATTCAGCATGGATGAGCACTGTATTGATTTTGAATGCAATTCCTGTTAAACTGTTTGTGTTTTACAAAAAAAAAAGGGGGAGGGGGGGAATGGGCCCAGATTTTTTGCTGTCACATTCATAAAAGCTATTAAATTATTATACATAACATAGTCATGAGCAGAAACGGCGAATCTAACAAATCTTCAGAAATTCGAAATTCAAACCAGAAAATATTGAAAAGTAACTTTTTTTTTTCTATTATTCACGAAATTGGTTATTTTTACTTATATAAATTAAAAATCACTCGGCAAACTTTCTGGTGAGATTTCAGAATCTCTGAATAAAAAATCTCCCAGATTTCGTAATACTAGTCATGAGTAGTACTTTTCCATATATAGAAATATATATATATATATATATATATATATATATATTGTAATTGGGCTTATTTAAATTAAAACAAGAATTGCATTATCAACAAAACAAGATTTGATAGGACTTTTACAATACATGAATAGAGCTGCCAACTCTCCGTATACTTTAACACCACTTTATTTGTAGCTATATTCTTCTTATTAAATCGCATAATGTCTATATTAAATAAAGCAAATAATTCTATTCAAAAATTGTGGTATTCAAAAATACGGGGACCTGGCAGCTCTGTGTCTTACACAATGCAGAAATACTATCAAATTATAATCTATAAAATTTGCATAGTTGACAACTACTCCAATTTTCTATCGCAATTATTTCCGAATCATCTTAATCCCGTCGCCTTAGTTAATCGCAGAATCTAGGTTTAAATAAGGTAAAAATTACTATTCGGTAAAAATGATAAGGAAAAATCATAGCAGTTGCATCTATGCATTTGTGAATTATCTTAAAAGAAAGTAATTCAAATTTGTTCAGCTCGCCTGAAATTTGCAGAAAATTTGTAACACTTGCATTAGAATCCAATAAATAAAATAAATAAAAAATCTATTAAACATCTAAACCTATCGTCCATGTCATGAAACATATATATTTTTTAATTTTTTGAGAATAGGCAATGGAATAAATACTGTTCTGTATTTTAGTTAAATGTCACGTCCGCTTAACCTAAATATAAAATTTTAATAATGTACCTGTAACACTTTCACTAAGTATTTACTTAGTTTCGAAACTTTATAACTATTCTTGTTGTTAGCAACTGAGTTATTATCTTATGGCAAGTGAAAATATTGATCGATGCATTGGTTTACTTATAAAGCTACCATGTAAATTAATTATACAAACACGCATACGAAAATGTGTTACTAAATCAATCTTCATATGAGTTCACTCCTTTGGATGAATGAAAATATAATTGTATTAATTCTTCAGTAAAATAATTATAATGTGGCACATAGGCTTATATAGAACTAGACATGCACGCAAAGTTAACGATCGCCCCCTGAATACTAGGCCCGAGCGCTAGCATAAAAATGACGGCTGTCGTAGGTGGATTTTTTTTAAGAGTTTGTACATCCCCCTGAATTTACATACCAGTAATTTCTAAAAGTTTTCCTTGACTTATTTAATCTCCGAAAAATAAAGCGGAGAGAACTTTTAGGAATTATTGATGTTCAAACAGGGATGCGATTTCTCCGCTTTTTTGCATACCAGTATAATCTTACAGAAAATGTTTTTTTATTTAATCGGAACATTCTGCGATTTAACAGAACAACGTTTTCTCTAAGATTATACTGGTATGCAAAAAAGCGCAGAAATCTCATCCATGTGTTCAAATCCGGGGTTCCGTACAAACGCTGAAAAAAAATCAGCCTATGACAGCCGCCTTTTTTGTGTCAACGCCCAGGCCTAGTATTCAGGGGGCGGTGACCTAACGGAGCTGGACGTACACAATTTGAAGGCGCAACAAAATTTCGGGATCATCCCAATCTCATTTATGTGCTTGTACGAATTGCACTGTATGCATTTAAAGCTGACTTTTTACAACTTGCCAATGTTTGTATGTAGTTCCGAGGATTATTGAACATTTTAAATATTTGTAACGTTTATTAAATTCACATAATTAAAAAAATATGTATCATAATCTAATGAGGACTACTTTTAATTGAGCTACGTTGATTTACGGGAGGGATGGAATTCTGGGACCGAAGCAAAAGCCACTGCGCATAAATCCATTCATACAAAAAAGTATTAACTTTAATTATTTACTCATTTTATGCATCTCATTTATTTATCCACAGAAGAAGAGAATGAAGATGATCCTCCAGGGTATCCTACACCTTCACCAGAGCCTAAATTTCCAACGCCGGAACCGTCACCAGAACCGGAAGATTACTGGAGACCAGATTCTTACCCACAACAGTAAGATACTTTCAAATTTTATATGCATTAATTTGAAAAATAGTTCAGATTTTAACCAACAGGTGGCACTGTAATGCGTCAACTTGTAGGAATGCTTATAGAAGAGGATGATAGACAATCAAATTTTTGTTTCTTTTACAGGGCTGCCACTGGTCCAGGGTTTTTTTTTTTGTTTGTTTATTTGTTTGTTTGTTTGTTCGTCAAATATAAATATTTCTGAAAAAAAAATTTCTTTCTATGTTTTAATAACATTTTCAACAAAAATTAAGTTTTGCGTACGTTTCTGTAGATTTTTTAAAAATAAATCTAAAAAGAAGATTTTTCTTTGAAAAAAAAATAGTATTCAAGAAAGTATTACTAGTAAGTACTCATATTCAAAAACTGATCGAGTGGGATTCCTACTTTACATTTAAATGCCCTAAAAACTATGACTGACATGAAACAAGCTATATTTGACTAGTATGTTGTGAAATAGAATAAAAAATAGTCTGAGCGAAAAAATAGCTTCTTTAAAGAAAACAATGTATAAGAATTTCATATTCAAAAATGACTCATGCGATTTCTAAATGATTTAAAATCTATGCTTAGTTTTATATGAACTCAGCTTCTACGCATATTCGTGTAAAGATCAATTATTATTAAAATTATAGATCTGTTTTTCGTTAATTGGGCAAGCTTTCTCGATTTTTCCCCTTGATACTGCTTTTGATAATTATAACTTTGGTAAATATTCTTTGTTCACTATACTGTACCCATTTAAAAAAAAACTAATTAACACTCTTGTGAAATTAAAAAGGAATTCGCAGAAATATTATTTGAATGGGACTATTTGATCATTGATTACAGGTGATATTTTCAAAATATGATGCAAATAATGTGAAGTTATTGTAGGAAAAATAATCCACATGAGCAGGGGTGCAAAAATCTAGGTGCCAATGGGCTGATTCCCACCACTAAATTGTATCAGTATTCTTCGTAAAATTTTATTAGTATACTTCGCCTAAAATTTATCAGTATTTTTACTAGGCGAAGAAAACTAAACCCAGCATTTGTTATTTATTTTTCTGACTCTATTATCTCCAAAGCAATATTATTTCTCAGAAAACATTAACTTTATCTGAAAGTGATTTTTCCTCATACCCTTATTGGGTATATTCAAAGAGAATAAGTCATCATGAAATTGTACTTCGTTACACTAAATTTCATCAGCGAGTAAATAGCACAACTTAACACGTTCGCAAACGAGAACGTTGCGTATACGTGAATATAGTGTGCTCAAAATCCCTTATTATTCTTACTAGTAATTTTGAGTAGAAAATGTTAACTCATTTCAACAAGGTACAAGCTGCTATTAAATATCCCTCCATAAAAAGTATTTAGAATTACCGGTGTAAATGATTAAAAATTTTGTAAAGTATACTCGTTGAGAAGGACTTAAGTACAGGGTTCGTACGGCTCCTGGAATTTTGCGACCTGGAAATTCTTCGGTACCAGTATTTTCTTACAGGAAATCTCTCCTTAAAAGAAGGCGAAGTTTCGCGAGTTTAACATAGATTTGTGTTTCTCTAAAGAAAATGCTGGTGAAACTCCTGGAAAATTCTCTGATCCGTACGAACCCTGTAAGTAGTAAGTTACTGCTTGTGTTAATCTGAAAAAAGCTTCATACAATGTAACTGAATATTTTCGCCGCAGATCCTTTAGCACAGCGTTTGTAAACCCCTGTTACAAAATGATACAGTATGCGCTATCTACTAACAGAAATTTTAAAGGCTCCGCTTTAGTTACTATATGCAGAGTGATTATAATTAAAGTTGCACTTTCAAAAGGTTGTAAAAAAAGAACCACTGCACTGGTTAGAATGACCTGATATTACATCTAGGTATACGTGAAGCAATGCAAATTTGTTTTGCGAAAGAAAGTTCAAAAGTGGACCGATAGATGGTGCTGTACTCATCATAGAATGCTAATTAAAAGACGTGACATTACACTTGTGATAAAATGGCTGGGAACATGCAGTTCCTGTTATTCTGCCTCTGTAGTGTTGAAATCAGACACTTTTCTCCGGGAGGGATTTCTGTGGCTCGGGGGGCGGGGACATTGTAGAGTTCCGGGGGGGGAATTTTCACTTTTGAACGTTTAAAAGCATAAAATCTCAAATCTTTCGTGGGGAACATTTCAATGCTCCGGGGGAATGTCCCCCCCCCGGGCTATCCCCTGAATTCAACACTGTGCATTTGAGAAGGTAGTCATGACTCTATCATTGAAGGATCGGGCTCTGCTTGTGTAGCTTTTTTACAAGAACGATGACAATGTGGCAATTGCATTGAAGAAATTTCGGACATTAAAGGGGTTAAGAATTCGTGGTGGATAGGTTTTGAACAAAGAGTGCCACAACAGCATGTCACGTCTTTTAATTAGCATCTTATGACGAGTACAGCGCCATCTATCGGCAGCTTTAGAACTCTTTTTTTCTTTCGCAAAACAAATTCCCATTGCTTCACGTATACTCAGATAAAATATCAAGTCATTCTGACATGTGGTTCTTTTTCAACAGCCTTTTAAAAGTGCAACTTTAATTACAATCACCCTATACAAAATAAACAAGCTAATACCTTATAAATATGTTACTCATTTCATCTTTATTATAGGCAATGCATAGCCTTCCTAAGTAAATGCCTTTCGTTTACTCAGAATTCTTTTATTAACCCGTTTATGCCTAGAGTCGATGCTTTAGTAAAATGGGAAAAAGTGTATTTCCCACCACTATTTTTTTAATAGAAATTTGGTGTCCTATTTTACCGAGGAGTCCTCGATAAAATAAAACAACAAATTTCTATTTAAAAAAGTGGTGTGAAATGCATTTTTTCCCTTTTTACTAAAGCGTCCCAAAATTGGGACGCTAGGCATAAACGGGTTAACCGATTTGCATCATTGGCGCACATATGCATGCATTTCAGGAATTTCATTTTTATTCAGATATTCTGAATTCATGCCATAATTCTAAATAGTATTTTTTGCGTTTTTTACAGCAGACGTTTCCTGATTACCTACAGTAAAAATTCTTCTTTCGTAATTTCCGGCATGGATTCGGAATTGCTGAATAAAAAAGAAATTTCTCAAATGCACTGATGCGCTAATGGATTAAGCAAGGCAACATTTTAAAAAGTAACCCAAAAGTCTCCGTACAACTTCAAAAATTTATTACAAAAAAAAATAATAAGCCTACAGCAAAAATAATTACAACAGTACATAGAGTAATTTAAAAAGTTTTTTCTACTGCCTTAGTATACTTCTACATGAGATCCTTTTGCTGCATGAAGAATATCAAGTCGATATTCCAATTCCATCCACGTGCGTTTCAACATGCTAACATCAACAGTAGTTACAACTGTTTGGATCATTTGTTTCAATTCCACGAGACTGTTCACTCTCGTTCGGCGTTTGAGTAACAGATTTCGTTTCGATGAACCACGCGACGCATTGCGCTTTCTTCACGGGATCAGCCATTTTGAATGAAGGACGTTTTTGAAAATTCTTTTACTTGTGCAGCGCCATCTATGAACAGACAAAAAAACTTTTTAAGTTACTCAAAGTACTGTTGTAATTAGTTTTGCTGTAGGTCTATATATATTTTTTTTTGTAATAAATTTTTGAATTTGTACGGAGACTTTTGAGACACCCTGTACATACGGACTCAAAATTTAATATATTTAGCGTAGATGCCAACTTTTAAGCTTTTTTTTCTAACCAGAACCTGATTAACGCAGAGGCAATTTTCCACCAGTATTTTGTAATAGAATTTTTCGACTTCTTTAAGATAAGAGTTCTGCATTTACATAAAGTGTAACTTTTTGTACATTGGTGAAAGTTTCCCCCTGCGGCAATCGGGCACTGTTCGACACCACTTTTTTAGTATTTAATGAAGCCTTATTTAATCGCAGAATTTTCAGCAAAATCTTCTTGCTCGAACCAGTTCGGGCACCACTAATCTTTAACTGTAATCTTCACTTTATTCTTTGGCAGACATTTTTCGATTATAACAAACAAACATTTTAGTACGGAAAAAGTGGTGTATCGTTCCTATTTTTAGTTTATAGTGTCGAAAAAGCCCAACAGGTAACGGGTTAAAAAAATGATTTTCCTTTTTTTTACATTGTGTTGTGTAATTACAGGGTGGCCACCGATCAGAGAATTTTTAAGGGAAACACCAGTACATTCTTATAGATAAATTCTTAATAGCTCGATTTATAAGAAAATACTGGTTTGTTTCCATAAAAAAAAAAATCCCTTATCACTGGCAGCCCCACCAGTGGCTGAGAGGTTGTACTCTCGAAGCTGGTAGACGGGAGGTGCTGGGTTCGATCCCAATCGCGCCCGTCGGCCTAATCGCTCGGAGTTTTCGTGGTTTTCTTTCGAGCCGTGGATTTTCTCCATGCGTAAATACGGATTAGGTTCCCTTAGAAAGACCCCCACGAAGGGCACTCCCCCCGGGCCTATATCCCTAGTGTCGATAATTGGCCGTCAATAATCAACCCAACCCTTATCACTGGCCGACCTGAATTGCAATAAACAGATTGTAACATCGCTTGCATATTACAAAAGCAATGTTTGTGCAAAAAATGATGCGTGAAACACTATTTGTATAGGCATTTTTCGAATCAGCACCAAAATTTACACCCAGAACAGCTAAAATTATAAAAAAATGTTTTGTTTTTTTCATTATAAACCTGTGTAATTAATATAAATTAATTTATTTTAAAATAATATTTATAATTTTTTTTGAAGCAGAAATCTCATTTATTATTTTACTATGCATTCCGTAAAACAAATCTTACTTCTTTTAACATTAAAATACATCAAGCCGTTCAACCATGTTAACGACGGGATAAAAAAGAAAAAAGAAATTTCTTGTTAATCATAATCTGAAATTAAGTTGAAAGCGCAAGCAAATTTGCTGCTTTAATTAAAATTTGATGCACCGTTAACTCCAGCGGTAACTATTATATGCCGGTAAAAAAAAAATACACAAAAAAAATGTTCAACAAATGCGTTTGTGACACAAATGCATATTTCTTGGGCTTTAATTAGCGTGCATCTGGCACCGAATATTTTTAGAAAGAAACAAAAGAAGTTATGCAAGATTTTCTTTTTGTACGAGTTTTGTAAAATAAAAACCGTATGCTTTATAAAAGAGATTAATTAGTAAAGTTTCGGATTTTAACATCTTCCAACAAAATTGAAAAGTGTTTATGGATTTGATTTGTCTGTCTGTCTGTCCGTGCTCGACCTCGCGTTAATATACTGGTATTGCCATGCAAATGATAGATGTTATTGAGATTTACTATGGCATGTTCGGTATTCAAAATGAAGTATGTGGTTTTTATGGTTAATTTACAGGGACACTCAAAAGAATTCCGTTACATAACGGTCTATGGGTAAAACTCATTTACAGTGTATTTTAATGGTGTTACACATAACAATATAATAAATTATAACACCTTGAAATAACATATTTCTTTTAAATACTGAAAGGTGTAAATTAACAACATGATAAACATTAAAATAACTTTTAATATGTTATTGACATGTGTCGGCTCGATGCAGCATCTTTTAACTTACCGAAATTGTGGCTCGAGTTACTCCATGGTTACAAATATGAAAATAAACAAATAAATATAAATAAAATATAACGTGCGTAATTTTTAAAAAGTAGATGAAAATTATATACTAGCATTTTAAATAATAATGTCAAAGACCGTGCAATTATAGAATATTCTCATTTGTTTTTGAAAATGGCTCGGAGTGAGCCGATACATGTCAACAACCTTATAAAAGTTATTTTACTGTATATTATGTTGTTAATTTACACCTTTTAGCATTTAAAAGAAATATATATAGTTACATATTTCAAAGATATTGAAATTGATATATATCACATAGATAAATACAAGATGCTTACGATTGAATAATGTGTGCAACATCGTTCATTTACAGGGACACACAAAAGAATTCGGCTACAGTACTGTACATGAACAATAATTGCTGGAAGTACGTTTGCTGTCGTGGTACGCGCTTTTAAATTTAACCAATTTTTTTTGCATTTTATTTGGTGTGTATAAATTCTATAAATCATATACAGGGCTGCGCAAAAAATCTCGATTACATTTCCGTTTATTGATGGACATTGTTAAAGGAGAAATTTCAACTGTGCTTTGCGTTTCCTAACTGATCTAAAGATTAGCATACTAGGTAACATATATATAAATCTATAGAACATATACAGGGCAGCACAAAAGAACTCGGATGTTTTTTTCCGAATATTGGTGGTAATTGCTGGAATTGGGTTTTCAAATGTGTTGTGCGTTTTCCACAATGTTTATTGTAATTTCTGGTAATTTATTTCTAATAGGTAGTTATTTGACTTGATTTAATAAATAAACTGTCTGGTTCGAAACCGATTTATTTCAGCCGCGTGTCATATACCAGAAATTATGGTACTTAGACATCATATTGTTCCTTACTAAACAGTGAAATTTTGTCACAGTATTCTGAATGTTTTGGAAAATGCTTTATAATCTATGCTTGAAGCATGATTATTTGTTAGTGTTAATTAATTCTCTCCATTTCTAACTACATGGGAAAATAGAAATCTGGAAAATTAGAACCAGATTTGTAATCCCAGATACGTTCAATTGTTTCCTTCATCATTTGAAATTTAAGTGAATTTCTTAAATTAACTCCTATGCGAAGAGCCTAACTTATAGGATAAGCAGAATCCTTGAATTTTGACACCAGTATTTTCGAACACAAATTTTTACCTTATTTAATCACAGAATTTTGGCAATTAAATAATGTAAAGTTTTCTATTTGGAAAAAGTGGCATCTAATAATTAAAAGACGCACATCATGTAAGTATTAAAAATTATAAATATATAATATGTGTGTTCAGAATGTTACACTTATCTTTAAATATAATATTGAAAAATACCATTTAAAAAATTCATTAATTTATATTAATTATAAATATTTTTATCATAGAATTTAAATTTCATATTGCTTTTTAAAAAGCACAGTTAAAAAAATGTTTATTACACACAATTTCGGAAACCTTTCCTTTAACTTAAGGAAACATTAGGAGAAGAACCGATCAAAATACTCAAAAACTATTAGGTTTCTGAGATTTGTAGAAAAAGTTTCTGAAATAAGAAATGTTACTTTGCAGTCCGTAAATTTTACTATACTCTCGTTTAATTCAAACTCGGAATCCTGGGTAATTTGAAAATATATTTCCTTGTGAAAATCGTGTTATAAACAGTGTTATGTTCTAAACAATTGTTAAAAAATTAACAAATGTACTAGAAATATTTACAAAAATGTTAAATAAACTTGTAAAACCTGTCAGTTTCTTGCTATTCCAAGCACCTTCCTTTTAAATTAAATATTGGAAATTAATCCGAAAGTAATCTCTGCAATTGATCATCAATTGTGAAATAAAGAAACCTTGAACACTTAACGAGCTTTATGAATGAAAAGACCGCAGATTTCAACCGGAAAATGAAACACTAAAAATCGAGAAGTTTTTTCTATCGCGTCATAGAAGTTACGGAATGAACTTTATGATTTCCAATTATGCAAAAAGGTGACGTAAGTTTTCTCCAATCAAAGGCCTTAAAAGTGATGTCATCTAAAGAACTCAAAAAACTTTCTTTCCATTTCATTCATTTACGCATAATGTTTCTTACGCGCTAAAATGCAAATGTATTTGCTCTTTCTAAAATGATTAAAAGTAAAATCAGATTATTAAATGTGCTTGTAAATGTACCATATTTTGATGTCTATAATTAAATTTTAAAATGAACAACTCCAGTGATTATTATTTAAATTACTAATATACTATATGACACTTTAGTAAAACCAAACGATGAACTCTACTATGATTATAAATAGTGTAACAAATCAATACTTCGGATGCACCTCAATCATGGAATACTTCAAAACTAGGATAAATACAAAGTGCCAACTTCTCTTGAATAACCTGGATTACTAAGAGGCATGGGCCGAATGCTGAAAATGAAGGTAAGCAAATTTATCTTACCTATCTATTATTGTAATAAAATATATATCCTGAATATACTTGCTGCGCAATCGAACTCACAACCTTCTAACATTAAAATATATATATATATATATATATTATAAAACTAAAAATATTTCTGAATGAAAACGATATTTTGTTTAAAAAAAGTAACGCTTTCAAAATTTACGAACTGCTAAGGGACATTTTATTATTTCAGAAACTTTTTATAGAAATCTTGAAAACCTATTGGTTTTTGAGGACTTTGATTGGTTCTTCTCCTAATGAATCTTGAAGATATAGAAAAGATTTCCGAAGTCATGTGTAATAAACATTTTTAACTGTGCTTTTGTAAGAATTATGAAATTGAAATTGTGTAATAAATATATTGATAATTAATATAAATTAATGGTTTTTAAACAGCTATAAAATATCATTAAAGCAAAGGCCTTTTTATTTTTAAATTCACTATACATCTGATAAAACTAGTTTTTGTTTCTTTCAAGCAATCAACCTTATTAAAAAGAAGGAAGGAACACGAGAGAAATAAAATATTTTACTAATGATAATCTGATTATAAATAGCAAAAGCGAGAAATTTTGGCTCTCTAATTAAAATTATATGCACTCCAGTTATAACTCTTCTGGTTGGGAAAAGTGATAAAAATAAAAATTTAACAAACGTACTTGTAACGTAAATGCACATTTCTTGAGCTTTAATTACCGTGCATCTGCCACCGAATATCTTTAGAAAGGGGGGAAAAATACAGGAAATTATGCAAGACTTTGTTTGTATAAGTGTTGAAAAAGAAAAAGTGCTAGTTTTTATAAAAAAAAAATCGAAATTTTATATTTATTATTCTTATTTATACTTATTAATATCCTTAATTAATACTTTATAACTCTAATTAATCGGAAAAATAGAAGTCTAAAAATTAACAACTGTTTCGCGGCAGACATCACGTGACCGTACTTAAATTCCTACCCTTTTACATCTTTAAATATGCTAAATAAATAAAAAATTGATAATTTGATTCCAATTTTTAAATATAATCTGAGAAAAAAAATATATTAGTTACTTTTAAAGAGTATTTTGTTGCATTGACTTCGTAAGAATTCTTTTTATGAAGATAAACTTTATAGTAAAGGCATTTTAGTAAATTATTCACGTCATAAAATTTATTTACTTTTTCTTTTAGCGGTACATTAATTTTTTATTATGTTAAAACTGAAAAGAGGGCTTTAAATATTATTATCATTCACAAAATCCTTTCCTTTTATCATTAGTTTAAAAATATGTTCCCATCTTATTAACTTATAAAACTAATTTAGTTTCTCATAAGGGGTTAAATACGTTCCCAACTTTCATTTTTTTACTACGCAAATTGAATCTTTATATTGTATAGATGGTCAAAAAGATTTAAAGTGATATCTCAATTATTAAGAAACGTATAAGCAAAAATGTGAGTGCGCGATCTATCGATAAAACCGACTTCGCCGAAAAGATTCTACTAAAAATTCTACTCCCTTTTAAATGAGCAGATTAACGGAAATTGAATCTTTATATTGTATAGAATTATGGTCAAAAAGATTTTTAAGTGATATCTCAATTATTAAGAAATGTATGAGGAAAAATGTGAGTGTACGCACGATCGATAAAACCAACCTCGCCGAAAAGATTCTACTAAAGATTCTACTCCCTTTTAAATGAGCAGATTAAGGCACAGGAGAGTCCACAGTATGACGCCGGAATAGAAAATTAAGTGTAAGTTGAAAAAATATTATCAGTATATATTTTTCTTCTAAAAGTTTAAACGCGATTTTCTGGAAAGTACATTTTTCAACATGGGCAGCATGATAACTTAAACAATTTTTAACATTTACGAATAAAATTTGCGCTTATCTACGCATAATTAAATTATCAAAGGGCCATCGAGCCATTTCTTGAAGATTTTAATTTTCTATATTAAAAATCAACATTTTAGACGAACAAGGAATTTTGATTTTCAAAATAGTGCAATTTTCTTACTTTTCAAAAATTTGAGCAGATATCCTTTAACGTATACCTTATACCTTATTTTGCTTATATTTAGCTTATACCTTATTTTGCAAGAAGAAACTGCGATTTTAATATTTTTTTGTTTTGTAGGAAGTTAGGATACTACCCCTCTAGCTCGGATATTTTGGTACAGGTCAACGCGGCTACAGGTTTCCGACGTAATATGTGACCAAATTTAACAAAAAAAATATTCTTATCTACTTAAAGCAATGAAAAACAACGTAGAATTATAAGTTTTTCAATCAATTTTACTCCCATCTTTAAAAAAAAATTCCTAAATATGTTAATTTTTCGCCGCCGAGGACGTATGTATTCCCTTAACATAAAACTTTTTTAAGCCATCACCTGTGTTATAACAGTCATGGAAACCATAAAACTTAAGATAAAAAAGAAAAGTACCCAGTTAAATTGATTGCATTGAGCTCACAGACTATTCACACTAATTGTATATTACACTCTTATTTCAAAGAATAATGCCCTCGAAAAATAAAGAAATCGACAATAAATTAAGGAGGGATTAGCCCCCCCCGTTCCCCCCTTTATACTTAACTAATGAACCCCCAAAACTAATCAGAGAAGCGCCTTATCACAATGAACCGATATACAAAATTTGAAGCAAATCGGATAATTCTGCATGAAAAACCCATTTATCTAAATTAAGGATGGATTAGCCCCCGTTCCCCCTCTTTAGACTTAACCAATGAACCCCCAAAACTAATCAGGGAAGCGCCTTATCACAATGAACCTATATATAAAATTTGAAGTAAATCGGAGAATCGGAGAATTCTGCATGAAAAACCCATTTATTTAAATTAAGCGGGGATTAGTCCCCCGTTCCCCCCTTTATACTTAACCAATGAATTCAGAGAACTAATCGGGGAAGCACCTTATCAGAATAAACCTATAAACAAAATTTGAAGCAAAACGGATATTTCTATCAAGAGTTATCGCGTTACGTGCATACATACATACATACATACAGAACCGGCGAGCACATTAGCTCTCAGGCTTTCATAGCCTGTGAGCCAAAAAACTGTACTTGATAATCAGAGGCTCAAAATTAAGTTGCACAAAAAGAAGGTTTATTTCACTTATCGATTAAACTCTACGCGTTCCGGAGGTTACAAACTTTTTCAAAATAAAAAGAAAAGTGAAATTTTGAAATTTCTATATCAAAATAGCACTATCATTTCTGTGATATTCTTCTAGTTCTTCAGTTCTTTTCATTTCTATTTCGAAAGAATAAGAAATATGCTATGTTTCAGAAAACTGAATTTTCTGCATTAAAAGCAGAATTTCACAAATTCAATAAAAAGAGACTGTGGGCAGTGGTGTCGCCAGGGAGGGGGTCCAAATGCGCTGGATACAAGTAATATTGTAAAGTTTTCTTCGCCTTGATTATCGCAGAAAGTTCTTCGTCTCTGTAACGCAAAGAAAATTTTACAAAGTTAGTGGTGGTATCAAGAGCATCTGCCACCCCACCCTGGCTATGCCACTGACTGTGAAAGCATGAATGAAATTGTGAATTCTTTACATAAACCTCGAAAACATTAATGAACTAGTCGGATGCGCCAATCCCAAAATCTGTCTCATACATGTTAACTCCAAAAAGCGTATTTTTTTTTATTATTATTATGCCTTTTTGAATTCAAAAAATGCAGTATAGCAGCGCCATTAGTTATATGATTTACACGACAATTTAACAATTTAATTTTACAATTAAGTTTTAATTTTAAATTTAAATAATTTTTACAATTTAATTTTCTGCATCAAAAGCAGAATTTCACAAATTTAATAAAAAGATAATGTGGGAGTATGAATGAAATTGTGAATTCTTTGCATGAACCCTCTAAAACATTAAAGGACTATTTTGGATGTGCCAGTCTCACTTCTTTTGTCTCATACATGTTAATACTCCAAAAAGCGAATTTTTCAATTATGCATTTTATAATGACAAAATACAGCATAGCAGCGCCACCTTTTGTATGATTTACACCAACACCATCAACTTATTTCAAGGTCTAACTGAATTTAAAATTTAATTAAATGCCGTGCATGAGTTCTTGAGATATGACTATTGCTGAAATCGTGTAAATTCTGAAAAATGAAGCATTACAGGGCCTCCTGCTGGGTGATTTACACCAAAACCTAATCAGCACAAATTTATATCAAGTTCTAACGGAATCTAATTTTTTATCAAATTCCGTGCATTAGTTCTTGAGATATGACTATCGCTAAAATTATGTAATTCCTGAGAAATGCAGGATACCAGCGCCATTTGTTGGACGATTTACACCAGAAAGCAATCATCAGCACCAACTTATGTCAACGTCTACCTGAATCTGAAGTTTCATGAAAATCCTTGCATTAGCTCTTGAGATAGAGCTATTGCGGAAATCGTGAAAAATTCAGCATAGCAGCGCCACCTGTTGGACGATTTATACCAAAAAACTAATCAGCACCAATTTTTATCAAGGTCTAACTGAATCTAAAGTTTTATTAAATTCCGTGCATTAGTTCTTGTGATAGAGCGCCAACAAAATTTTTGTCACATACAGACAGACTCACAGACAAACATTTTATAAAATCAGTCAAATCGCTTTCAGGACCTTGTAAAACGTATAAGTCCGTCGAAAACCGGAAGTCGAAATTTTTCACATCCAATACATTCTTCTTTTAAAGATAGTATCGAGATCTGGATCGAATATGACTGCATCGAGTTACACGGATACACAACGACAAAAGGACAAAACATGGAACATAACATGTATTTATAAACTTAGGAGGAATTTTGTTAGAAAAGTAGCGGACCTGACAGAAAGCTAGCTGAAAGAACGAATCATAGTTAAAAGAACAAAATTGCATAAAATGGAAAACAGAAATAATAACAATCCAGTGTGAAGCTATGATTACAATATTCTAACAAAAATATACAATAATCTCTTCTGAGTTACCACGATTCCGAAAGCGTTCTTTTATCATTAAAACCTCAGAAACCAAACTATTATCGAGATTTAAAGAAGTTCTTATAAAAAAGTTTCTTTTGCTGCCGCTAATTTTCGGAAACGCTTCCGAGTAGTTTTTATAGTGTGTTAATCAGTTTTCTCAAATTGGAGTATAGATTTTTTTTGGATGCAATCAATTCTCAAGCAATCATTTTCATGTTCAATAAACATATTTTACGAACAAACATGATAAATTAACAGCAGTAACACATTAAAGCAATATTTTTTATATTAAACTATAGAAAAGAGGCCTTAAAATTTTGAATTTTGTATTTTATTATGTATACAGCTGCTTGCAAAACTAATGCCATATCTAATTTAACTGAATCTGAAGTTTTATAAAAATATGTGCATTAATTTTTGAGATAGAGCTATTGCGGAAATCGTGAAAATGCAGCATTGCAGCGCCACCTGTTGGGCGATTTATACCGAAAACTAATCAACACCATTTTATATGAAGATCTAACGGAATCTAAAGTTTTATTAAAATCGTGCATTAGCATACCTGCTTAATGTAATTTTGTTACGATATTAAGAAAAAAAAATCCTTTAAAATATTCAGGTACCAGTTTTATAAATATACCAGAAAATGAAAAGATAATCCGATTTTCAAATATCTTTGGACGTAAATACTACCCTATTATAATTAAGTACAGAGTTTTTATAATATAAGTATCTCTATTTGGAGCTGTCTGTAGCTCGAACGAATGACCCGAATGAAACCAAAATCGGTACACTTACTATTCGAGAACGGGGAAGAAGAATGGAACAATAATAAAAAAAAAAATTACATAATCACTGAGTGTGAAAATAATGTGTAATACAAGAACAAAGAGTTAAGGCGTCAAACCGGATGCACACTTAACCCTTTAACGGATAAAGCACTTCAATTGCTAAAATATTGAAATAAGTGATTGACACCGGAAATTATGAACAAATTTATTTGTATATAGGAAAAAAGTGATATTTCACACACATAATAAATAAAAAACATTTCCATTAAAATGCTGCTGTCATTGGTGAATTTCGTAATTAAAATTTTGTGGTTTCGTAGGGAAACCTATGTCCGTTAAAGGGTTAATTTGTAAATATATATTTTTAATTATGAAATTATGGATTTTAATATAATTAATTATGAAATTATTATTGGAAAATGTCACAATAAATGTGGTTAAGCTTTCGCATGGCGGTGCCGATCATGTTCAGGTTCCACATGTCCATTGTGCGGGAGGACATAATCCAGGCGGTGGACAACGTGCTCAACTGCGGAATGTAACGCATCAGAAGTGATGTTTCGCACATGATATAATATGCAGTAAAGACATTGAGATTTGAAACACCTCCACGGTACACAATATTACACATTACATTTCACACTCAAAAACGCCATCTGTCGGCGATTATTGCAATTGTTTGTTTTATTATTATACCATTCTTTTTCCCCCTTCTCGAATAGTAAGTGTACCGACTTTGTTTTCATTCGGGTTATTCCTTCAAGTTACAGACAGCTCCAAATAGAGATACTTATATTATAACCACCGGGTATATTTATTCTAAAATTTTAATATTATTTTATAATCAGAAATGAATAAACGCTTTTAAAATCCTTTCACGTAGCACACAAAATTTTTGAATGTATTTTTAAAATGTATAACATCAATAAAATGTCATTTTCACTACAAGCACATATAATTGATAAGGTATTCCAATTTTTTAACGCAATCTACGACAAAATTACGTTTGTTCTGATCTCCACAGGGGTATTTTAGTTAATTAACTTTCGAAGCAATCTTTTTTCTCGGGATTAAATTCATAGAACGGTTATTTTATTGAATAATTAACATCATAAGATTTTTTTTGCTCAGTTACATCAACGGTAAGTTCTTTATCAGCTTAAAATAAAAAAATTAAAAAAGGGGCCTAAAAATGCCATGTAATAATTATCCAACAAATCTTTTTCTTTAATTTCGAGCTCCAAAAAAGATAAAATAATATTTTTTTTTGTCTTTACTAATACCTTACAAAATCTAATTTAGTTTCTTTTTACATAAAAATATTTCTAAGCCGTCACCTGTTTTACAGCGCTCTTGGGGAAGACACTACAATTAAGCAAAACTACACTTAATAATGAAAGGCTGAAATTAAATTCCACAGAAAGAAATTCTTTTTTTGCTTTTTGATTAAAACTTGACGTATTCCCGAGGGGTGCAAAATTTTTAAAATCACAAAGCAAGTAATGAACAAATGTGCTGTTCACAAAATTTAATTTTCTGCATCAGAAGTACAATTTTCCCAAATTTTACGAAAAAAAAAGCCGTAGGATGAATGAAATTTTGAACTGCCGTATATTATGCGTATAACGCATGGATATTTTTTTTTTACTCGGAAGAAGAAAATGTATTTAATAAATAAAGAAAAACACCTGAGACACAGCAAAAAGTTACATAATAATAAAATTTCTGGCTCGAAATCTGTTTGTTTGATTCGAGCATTTTATGCCGGAATATACAGTATTTATTTAAATTTATTCACAGTTGATTTCAAGTAATCTTATCAAGTTTATATATATGTATTTCAGAAATCATATAAGAAAATTTTGAAAGCATATTTGTAGCTGCAATCCATTATAAATTAGATCATGTACAGAGCTGCACAAAAAAATTTGACTTTTTTATACTTTGAAATGCAAATGCTAACAGTGTTCGTACGATTTTACTACAATTTTTATAGAATTTTTCTATTTAATATTTAAATAGCAGAACTTATAGACGTCTCATTTAATTGCAGGATTTGTAATACTTTTCTGTATTTAAACAGCAGAAATTATAGACGTCTCCGTTAATTGCAGGATTTGTAATAATTTTCTGCATTTAAATAAGGCGAAAAATTCTGTATAAAATTTGTGATTAAAGCGTACGAACCCTAGCTAAAACTGCATTTTCCAATGTGTTATATGTTTCCTAAACTGTTTACTACATACCTTCTTTCACCTTTTTTAACCCAATCGAGGCTAAAACTGAAATCACCCAGCGTTGATGGGAAGGAAGGAGGTTAAATATATTGAGTAGGTCTCATTCGCCAATACAATCTTGTTACAAATACCAATCAATGAGACCCATTCCATATATTTAACCTCCTTCCTTCGCATCAACGCTGGGTGATTTAAGTTGGCTTCGAATGGACGTCTATTGCTCGCAGCGCCATCTACTGCTGACAATTCGAGCTCAAATCAAGAATCGCTGAAAAAAATTAAATTACATTATACATTATTCTCCTGCAAGACTTTTTTAAACAACTGTCACCGTTTGCAAGTTATTGAATTTTAAAATCGGTCAGTCCATTTTTGACACCCGGTATATATTAATGTATGATACACATACATTACAGTACAATACAGAAATCAAGACACAGAAACATGATATATAGGAATGTTAATGCTTTGAAATGAATGCATAATATCATTAAACATGAATATGATTAAAAATGTTATTTTAACAACACGCATTCATAATAATAATGTATCTAATAATGTATTTCCTTTTTTTAATAAAATCTAGAATAAAAAAATACATTAGTTAATTAATTTATAGACGGTATATTGGGGAATAATTAACATCAGAAGAATTTCGGAGATCACATAAAGTTCTTTATTAGCTTAATTTTCTTTTTTAAAACTTAAAGCTTAAAATTATTATGTAATTATTATTTAACACGTCTATTCTTAAACTTTAAGCTCATAAAAGAGAAAGATCGAAAAAAATAAAGAAAGAAAAAAAAATTAAAGAAAAAGTTTCCCCTTTATTATCTTGCAAAACTAATTTAGTTTCTTTTAACATACGAATATTTCTAAGCCATCACCTGCGTTATAACTGCAGTGGTAAACATAAAAATTAAGACAAACTACACATAATAATCAGAGGCTGAAATTAAGTTTCACAGAAAGAAATTTTATCTTCGCTTTTTGATTAAAACTTGACACATTCCCGTGGGAGATGGGTTGGGGGCTGTAAACGTTTTCAAAAAGAAATCACTGAGCAAGAGAGTATACAGATAAATGCGTTGTATTTCAGAAAAAAAAATTCTACATAAAAAGTAGAATTTTTACAAATTTTACAGAAAAAAAAGAAAAAATATTTAAAAAGAAAAGAAAGAAAAGAAAAGAAAAACAGGTAGATTTCAGGAAATTTATAATTTGTTTTCTGATTTTATAAGCAGTTGAATTCAAATAAAATTATTAGATTAATTTCATTTTTATAATTTTTCTTATGTAGATATTATTATACAGATATTATACATGTAAAAAAATTGTATTTTTCTAATATTTGTTATATTTAAAAATATTAGTAATTTTAAAGAATTTATGTATTTATAATGCGTAGACTAAAGAATTTTTCCTGTGTATTTTAGGAGTGAAAACTTATTATTTCTCAAAAAGCAATTAGAACCAAAATCAAATCAAGTTGAAAATAATTATTTATACCAACATTTTAATATACTGGCATTAACGTAGTTCCCAACTGCTACATTTTTCTTTCTTTTTTTGTTACCACTTTTTCCGAACAGCAATCTTTGTCTAATTTAATCCAGTGCCTGATTACCAACGGGCCACACTTCTACCAGTAAAAAAGAATAGATATTTTTTCCTTATTCGTGGCAGTAATTTTGCATGACAACTAATAAGACAAAAATTTCTATTAAATTTTACTGGTGGAAGTATGCCCCGTCGGTAATCAGGCCCTGATTTAATCCCATAAATTTGCGATTAAATAAGGTGAAATTACTATTCGTAAAAAGTGGCGACAAAAAATCGTAGCAGTATGCAGCTAATCATTAATCATAATCAATAGACATCATAATATATTAAGTTATTGCACCTTTTTTTAAGTAAACTTTTACTTAATTGTCATTTTAACAAGCCCACATAAGGGATAATGTATTCTGTCTTGCAATGTGATCTTACCAGGAAACCACGCCTATAGTTTAATAATGAAAATAATCTAAATTAGCAGCATTCAAAAAGGCATTATGAAACGGGTTTTTTGACGCTTAAATCATTTACCCTCGTCTCCCCGTTATCGAAATATAAAGTGTTAAAATTTGCTGTTTTCTACGCTTCAATCATTTTATGGTTCAGTGTCATATTTGTCATTAGCATTTTTTTACGGTCTTCTTACATTTTTATATTACTATATCAATCTGATTATTAAAATTTCTGTATCAAAACCACGTTTTTTTTCCTTTAATTAACCCCATAGTGCATGAATTTTTCTTTTAGAATTATGTTTGTTTATACTTATATTAAGAATTAGACATCAGAAATTTTAAGATGGATTTTCAAATTTATTTAGTAGCATATTTATGTTATCCTTACCGGATTAATATTTCCATATAAATATAGTGGTTGCGAAGAACTTGATTTATTTATTAAAAGTTAAATAAAAAGTGTTGCCAATTGGATACACTATGCACTAGAAAGTTAACCCCTTCGCGACGAGGGTCCTTTACGGAATTTTTAATCTTTTACCATCTTTTTTTTCAATACAGAAATTTTCGCCTATTTGAATCGCAGAAATGCTATGATTAAATAAGGCAAAGCTTTCAATAAAAAATAACTGGTGGGAATAATCGAGGATTCTGCGCATCTTATGCGTCACGTATACGTGTCGCTCGTCCCCAAGGGGTTAAGTAAATAAATTAGTAAACTTTATGACTTATATCTCGATAATGAGGAAATTTGAATAAAGAGCTTCTTCTTCTGCTGTTGCTTTCTTTGGGGCTCTGTAAGTGAAATTGCAGATAAAGAAACTTTAGCAGTGTTTATGTAAATTTTTAGCTTTTTATAAACTGTTACCATTTTGAGCCTGGATTAAATTGCTAAATTCCTTAAATAAAAGGTAATTTTATTTCAGTATTGATTCTTCATTTTTTGAAACTCTCTTTTTCGAATACACAGCGCCACATATTCCCCTGGCGGTGATTTTTGGAACTATTTTTTTTCGCGGAATCCTTCGTCCCCCGTCTTGTTTAATCTTCCTACAAAATTTGGCGCCATTCTCGTAATTAGATAGCGCTACAGAACACTCTGAGTACCGTCAGTTTAATTATGGCCACCTTGTATTTTGAATGAAAAGTAAAATCTACCGTTATAAATAGATGGATTAAATAAAATTTATATTAGATTTCCGTTAATGGTACTTAAAAGTACCGTCGAGCATAAAGGGTTAATTTAAAAGTACATTCTGTTAGTTGGCGGTAATGATTGTCAATTTAATTAACGAATAAATTTATCTAAATTTCAAGGATAAAAGCACTGCGTCAAAAATGGTCAATTTTCACCACTAAATTTTAATAGTATCCTTCAGTTTAATAAATTTCAATGGAGTAGTGTAGTTCAGCGGTTCCCAACCTGTGGTACGTGGCGGGACTACCGGGGGTACGTGGAAATAATATCGGTAATGGCGGAAATCACAAAAATGGTTTAACTTAAAACACATAAAGGAAGTTGATAGTTTGGGATTACAAAGTTAGTCTCAGTCTCAGGTTAACTCAAATATGTCACTTTAACTCCAATATGTTACACTCAAAATAAGCGTAAAAGCCAACTAGACTTAATAATCTTGATTATTCTATGTCTTTAGCTCCGCCCACTGTAAATAATATTGCATGAGTACTTATATATGTTGAAATTAAGTTTTGAATTTTATATTAATTGATATTAAGAATCACGTGAACTTAGCACATGTACATTTTATCTGTAGAAAACAACTAAGCTCGTTTTGTTCTAGAAAAAGTTTTTTTTTAATGTAATGATGGCTGTATTTATCTATGATATTAGTTTCTATTAAAAATTCTTCAATAGTCATTTTCTTTATTAAGTTATTTTTCTACATATTTAATAATATATTTTATACGTATACTAATCGAAAAGCTTCCTTCCTTTTAATGAATTTTAATTTGAAGTGTTTATTTATTATTCGAATGATTTGGTTTTATATTTTAAAAGGGATAACTGGTTAAAATGTGGAAGTCTTAAGATCACTGCAACTGTGATTGAAATTCAACCTGATGATTCGGGAACTACGAGTTCTTCGAAACAATCTGATTATTTTGAAACACAAGAGTACCTGAGTGCAGCTGTTAATAGGCATGTTCTCATAACTGATAAATACTGAATATTAATACTTTACAATTCATACTGAAATATCAGTGATCCCTCAATGAATAGAAAATATAATAAGGAATAATTCTTAAAATATGGATTTTGCATTCCGGGAGATGGAAATGTTAATAATATATATGGAGGAAGGGGGGGGGGGGGATTATGAGAAATGGGGGTACGCCGAAATGAAAAGCCTAAGCAAGGGGTACGTGAAAGGAAAAAGGTTGGGAAGCGCTGGTGTAGTTAACAGGATTGGATACCTATTTGCGTATCAACAGAACTTCCAGGTTATAGTTAATCGATTTGTGAAGCAAAAAGGAGCTGTAAGAAATTTAAAAAGTTAAAAATTAAATAAAAATATTTAAAAATACTGTAATAAACTAGAAGTTTAACAGTGAAAAGGTAAACGTATTTCTCTCATTAAATAAAGTGATAACGGATAAATACAATTCAATTTTAGTGGTGCAGCGCTTTCATTCTTGTAAATTTGCAGTTTTATTGTTTGCAGGCTGTATTTTATTCATGTATTTTTAAATATTTGTCATAAAGAATCCGTCGTATTATAAAGCATTTACTAAAGTATTTTTCACTGAGTATTTTAGAAATGAAAAGTTACTGTTCTTTAAAAAGGAATTAGTGTCAAAATCAAGTTGCAAATAATTATTTATTCTGACATTTTAACACATTTGCATTAATTACACTCTTTTATTTAACTTCACTTCGTTCATCTTTGTAAAGAAGGAATTTTGTAATTGATTTTTCACTCTCTTCCTGATATGCTAAAATAAAGTTATGTACACAGCTGTATTTCTGATAACAATACAATATTTTTATATTTTTATAATTTAATTATAAATTAATAAATTTATTTTAAGGCATTTTTCATTAATTACACTCTTTTATTTAACTTCACTTAGTTCATGCTGGTAAAGATGGAATTTTGTAATTGATTTTTCACTCACTTCCTGATATTCTAGAATAAAGTTATGTAAACAGCTGTGTTTTTGATGACAGTACAATATTTTTATAATTTCATTATAAATTAATAAATTTATTTTAAGGTGTTTTTCATTAATTACACTCTTTTATTTAACTTAACTTGGTTCATGTTTGTAAAGATGGAATTATGTAATTGATTTTTCACTCACTTTCTGATATTCTAGAATCAAGTTACGTAAACAGACAGGTTTCGTACGCTTTTACCACAATTTTTAATAAAAAAATTTTATTTAATATTTAAATAGCAGAAATTGTAGAAGCCTCGTTAAATTCCAAAATTTGTAATACTTTTCTGCATTAAAAAAGCTGAAACATTCTATTAAAAAATTGTAGTAAAAGCGTATAAACCCTGACACATGTATTTCTGATAAGAATATAAGATTTTAATATTTTCATAATGTATACTTAAAAAAGTACATGCCCTGACTGACTCATAATCAAGGGGTTAAAAGCGGCAATTGCAAATTATGCGATTTAAAAATTAAATAGAATTTTTCAATTTTTTAAAAGAAGTGGTGGCCGAATCCTTTTAAATTCCACACATTGAAATAAAAAATAAAAAGTGCAATATTTTTTAATATTCTTTTTTTATATAAGAATCAATAGGTCACTTTTTATTACAGGTAAAATAGAACTTTTCAGAGAAAACTGACGGCCATTCACTAAAATTTGGGAAGAACTTCGTTTTGGCCCTAGAAATAAAGATCCGACGATTCCTCCCAAAATAAAGTTGTTTTAATATGTTTTGGGGAGCAAAAAGGAAGAATTTTAACTCGGAAGTGAGGGAGGGTAACACAACTTTTTTTTTTTAAGAAGGTAAAGTAAGGTATTATTCATTATGCGTTTTTTTTTTTTTTTTTTTTTTTTTTTTTTTTTTTTTTTTTTCCGGAATCAAATACCATTCGCAAGTCGATACGATCAATTGTTACAAAGTTGCGGCAGTTTTTATGGATAAAAGTCGAAAACTATATTTTAGTGCTGGTAACATCGGGTTTTACAGCAACAACTGGTGACCATTCGCGAAAATTTGGGAAGAACTTCGTTTTGGCACTAGAAATGAAGATTCGCTTGATTCCCCCAAAAAATAAAGTTGTTTTACTATGGTTTAGGAACAAAATAGGGACATTTTAACTCGGTGAGGGACTGAATTAGGTCGAGTGGGGTATTTATTGTTTATCATGTATTTCTTAATTCTGAATCGAATGACACCATTTGCAAATAGATACAATTACTTGTTACAAAGTTACAAGTTTTGTGAATAAAAATCAAAAATTATACTTTATGAGAAAGCACAACTTTATTACATCTATTTTATGTCCATAACTTTGATGCTCTTGAAAAAGACTCAGATGATCCTGATTTTGATTATTGCTATTTTGAGGACATTTAATAAATTTAATATTATTCAATATGATATATAGAACATGTTTTGAACGTAAAATAAGTGTAATAAAGTTGTGTTCTCTCTCATAAAGTATAATTTTGGACTTTGTATTCCTAAAAACCTGCGTAACTTTGTAACAAATGATTGTATCGACATCCGAATGCTGTCATTTGATTCAGAATTAAAAAAAAATCCCTGACGACTCGGCCTACCGGCACAGGTAGATTTCGAAGACGCAGACCGTGGGGCTCCTGTTTGTTGAGAATTGCCGATGAAATGACCTTTTTGCCATGATGCGGTAGTTGGAACTGCCCACTTCAAAACCTAACTTGTTTGTTTTTGCTATAAGGGTTGGTCCTATAAAAAACTTGTCAATATAAAAGTTTTAGATAATATTAAGAAGATTTATAATAAATTCAAGCGGATTTTATATCTTGTGAATGGACGAAGTTATGAATTTTTTTCTTCTAACCCCCCCCCCCCTCCCCCCCCCTTGGGGCCATTTTTAATGATATCAAAAATCTGTCATACATAAATTTTCGGCCCTTTTCCTAGAAGTAATAATAACTTTAAACGGTTTCGATACGTATCATAATTAAGAAATTATGGGAGTTTTTCTGTTTTCACAAAAAGCCCCCCCCATTCCCCCCCCTGGTTCGATTTTGCCCATTAACGAACTTGACCGAGAATTTATACCCCTTGAATTTATGTTTGAGTTTGGAAGAGATTTGTGCAGAATTATTGCAGTTATCGTGTCCATAAAAAAGTGACATAGATAAATAGATAGATAGATAGGTAAAGTTTTGAACTGGGGGTGGTTTTGTGTTCTGGGAGTCATAATCGGCGTAGATCTGCAAAAAAATTTCAAAAATTCTAACTTAGGTGAGAATGTAATAGGTAGTATTTCTTACGAAATCTACCTAAAATTAGAGTTACAAAGGCTAGAAAAAACCCGGTTTAAACCTGGGAATAAGCCAGGTTTTTTGGGAATAAACCAGGTCTTTTGTGAATAAACCTGGGAATAAACCGGGTCTATTGGAAATAAACCCGGGAATAAACCGGTTCTTTGCAACTCTACCTAAAATACATAGTAAACAATACACTATTTGATTTATTTAAAAAAAGTTGAGTTCCTCCCCAACTTGAGTTAAAATGTCCCCTTTTGTCTCCCAAACCATAGTAAAACAACTTTATTTTGGGGGGACTCTTCCGATCTTCATTTAAAGTGCCAAAATGAAGTCTTTCCCAAATTTTCGTGAATCAACAGAAAATTGTATGGTTTATGAAAAGTGCCCTTTTTTTCTCCTTTACCTGTTGGCTACTAGATTTATTTTTGAGCTTAGGATCTAATGAAATATATTTTATTTTATATTTTGTTCTATTTTGTTATTTAAACCTAACCTTAATTTATTTATTTATTCTACTAAATTATTTTGTATCTTTCTTATACTTTTTTATAAATTAATTATGTACCCTGTCATACTCCAGTTAAACTTAATTTGTCAATGGTTCACTAATGTCTCGGCAAGTCGCTTAGGTATCTTCTGGATGTAAACGCGATTACGAAGTTCATCAATTTGCATTCTCCCATAGTTCCATTGCTTCCAGTTGGTTTTGAACAGGTTTCAATTTATAGTGATTTTAGTACAAATAAATTTTTCGCTTATTTTTGGAAAATCTTCGGCATCACCTTTACCAGTTTGATCTCCTTTCTAATTCTGAGATTACGAAAGAAGGACTTTTACTTTGTGTATTCATGAAATGTTCGCCGTTAAATAGAGCAAAAATTACTCTTCGGAATTTCTGAATAAAACGAGGGGCCAAACACTGCCCAGAAAGCAATGTGTTTAATGAAAAAAAAATGATCTGTATATTGTGCAGAAAAAAAAACTTATACCGGAAAAATCAAACTATAAAATTTAAAAGTAAAAAATGAAAACTTGATTCAGTAATAAATTTTGAAAAAAAGAAATATAATCAAGCTGCCTCATCATTTCAAAGAAGTGATTAGAAGCTAGTGTACTAAGATTAGAAGGCTGGCGTCGTAGAGTAGGTGAATTTTCCGGTCGTACTTTATTTCCGAACACGCTTGATATACATGTCCTTACAGAAACTGCGCTCTTGAGACGATAGACAGTAACAATTGCAATGCTCTGTTTTATAAAAAATTTCCTTGAAAACTCATCTAATTAAGATATTTTAATAATCACCTTTTATAAACGAGAGCGAAATGTCAAATTTTCAGCTGTCAAAAATTTTAATATGACCAGTTTTTTTTTTTTTTTTTTTTTTTTTTTTTTTTTTTGAAAACGCAAAATAAAAATTAAATGAACTTTTTTTTTACCAAAAAAAAAAATTTCACAGAACTTTAGCAGGTTATTCTAGAAAATTTCAACACCTATCATTTGAAAGGATTTAAAGTACACTTTACATAGTATAAAAATAAAAACTTTATAAGCTTTAGTTAAATAAATATCAGCGTAAGTACTTACACATTAGTTAAAAGTCTGCTTAAACCTGAAAATATACACTACAAAATTATTTCACAGTCTATGGAATTCAAAGAAAATGCGAAAGGTAATATGTCTGGTAAAGTTAGCTAAAAACGAGAAATTTAAAATTGAATAACATAAAAACGAACAGCTAGGTATTATTTTGATCACGGAACTATGAATAAACAGGAATTGACATATCCTGAAAATGGTGAAGTTTAAACCTTTAATCGGTTCCGCAGCGGCTGAATGCTTCCGTGGCAAACTTCCACCAACAAAATTTGAATAGAAATTGTCTCCTTATTTAAACGCCTTATTCATGCAGTATTTCTGTCATAATTACGGCAAAAATATCAATTCGCTTTTAGGTGTGGAAGTTTGTTCTGGCAGTAGTCAAACCCTGCGGTTCCGCCGTATTGTGACTACATAAACAATCCTCTTGTCGGTGAAAGGTATTACTTTGCCTCCGATGTAAACTTCCACCAGTAAAAACGAATAGATATTTTCGCGTTTTATATGACAGAAATTTTATATGAATAAGCATTTAAATAAAGCTAAAATTTCTATTCGTTTTTACTGGTGGAACTTTTCCCCGGTGGTAATCAGGCACAGTTGATCCGATGTAAACAAATAACAACAATCGTTATCTAGTGATTACATCCTCAGTTACTACACTCGCAATTGGTAAACACTGCACTAAATGTCTCCTAATCTTTATTCATCTATCCATTATTTTGGTATGTGTTTTACGTTAAAAATGATGCAGAAAGACGTTGGGTAGTTAAGAATCAATTTTTTACCATGCCCCTCCGAAAGGATGCAAAACAATTCCTTTTTTTTCTAAAACTCTTTGATTGTTTTAATATAATTTAGAATCTAGTGTTGCATTCTCTCTGATTAATTTTTGTTTGAAGATTGTACAAGATCAGAAATATAGCAAATTTAGCAAATTTTAATGTACTATTAAACATACATCGATCTACTTTTTTTTTCGAAATAAAGTGCTCATAACACCATAGTAGTTTTTACAGATGTTTTACTTTCTATTTCATATATTAACATTATGGAAAAACTACGATGGTGTTCCCAGTGTACCATATCGAAAAAAATTAAAATCATTATTTAACCCTTAATTGCATGAATTTTTCTTTTACAATTGTGTTTTTTTATACATATATTAAATATTAGACACCAGAAATTTTAAGATAGATTTTTAAGTTTGTTCAGCAACATAGTTCACGGGAAATTTACTGGATTAATATTTCTATATAAATATAATGGTGGCGAAGAAGTTGATTTATTTATTAAAAGTTAAATAAAAAGCGATGGAAATTTACATCACTATGCAATTAAGGGTTAAATTATATACATTAAATTTTTATAAATATACCAGGGACGGGGCGGATGCTTCTATTCAAACTGGGCATGCTCTTTCCAAATAGTAATCGCGTCTGTAATTTTTGGCGTATAAACCACGGTTCAAATAAATATTTTTCCGACCAAAAATTTTATTTAATAATCTGTTGTTTATAAAGTTAAACAGTTTATTGGTTCAAGAGGTTCCCAGTTGCGCTGCAACTCCAATCCCTGCCTATGAGTATTTGTGTATCACATTTTGTTTATTTCTACTTGATTATAATTTGACTTTATTTACTAAATAAAATTTCTGTTTTGAAACAGACTTATTATATATATTGATGTATTATATCATCATCATCATCGTCATCGACAGTTTTCAAACTCCCTTTTTCAAAGTCTCCCCTAGATTTTTTCCATTGTTTCCTGTCTACTGCTTTAGTCATCCAATTAACACCTGCCACTTTTCTGATTTCCTCACTCCATCTTACTTGAGGTCGTCTTCTTGGTCGTTTTACATCTCTGGGATACCACTGTAGGGTGTTTATGCTCCATCTATTGTATTTTCTTCTTGCAATGTGCCCAGCCCATTTCCATTTTAGCCGTTTAATTCTCTCAATGATGTCAAAAACTTTCAACAACCCCTAGATTTTTTCCATTGTTTCCTGTCTACTGCTTTAGTCATCCAATTAACACCTGCCACTTTTCTGATTTCCTCACTCCATCTTACTTGAGGTCGTCTTCTTGATCGTTTTACATCTCTGGGATACCACTATAGGATGTTTGTGCTCCATCTATTGTATTTTCTTCTTGCAATGTGCCCAGCTCATTTCCATTTTAGCCGTTTAATTCTCTCAATGATGTCAAAAACTTTCGTCTGACCTCTTATCCTGGTTATTATTTTTCTGTCTCTTCTAGTTATGCTTAGCATACATCTTTCCATACTTCGTTGAGTTGTTTGTAAACTTTGTACCATCCGTTTTGTTAGCGTCCATGTTTCTACTCCATAAGTTAGTGCAGGCAAAACAGATAGGTTAAACACCTTTCTTTTCAAACAAAGAGCATGTTACACTTTAGAATAATATTGTTCTTCCCAAAAACACTCCATCCATTTTTTATTCTTCTATTGATTTCATTTATGATACTGTTGTTCGATGATATTTCCTGTCCAAGGTACCCATAACTTTGCACTTGTTTAATCTCAGTGTTGTTGTAGACGATTTTCTTTTTTGATGCAAATGAATTGAACATCACCTTAGTCTTTTCCAAATTTATTTTTAATTCTACATGAATGCTAGCTTCTGCAAATCTTTTAGTATATTTCCTAACTCTTCAGGGCTATTACTGAAAATTAAAGTATCATCAGCAAACCGGAGATGGCTTAAATATTCCCCATTTATTCTAATCCCTTTGTTTTCCCAATCCAGCTTCTTGAAAATATTTTCTGAGACAGCAGTAAAAAGCTTAGGCGAAATGGTGTCTCCATGTCTTACTCCTCTTACAAACTTGATCTCCGCTTTTCCTTTGTCCAAACGGAGGGTGGCTGTTGCTATCTTATAAATCTTCTTTATGATATTGATGTAAGGTTTGTCTATACCAATGTTCGCCAGAGAATCAACTACTGCTGATGTGTAGACCGAGTCAAATGCTTTTTCATAATTAATAAAGACAAGTCAGAGAAGTAAATTATATTCCTTTTGTTTTCCTATTACGGTAATTTTTCCCAAGTTTTCTAGATAGTTTTTACGATTGAGGGGAGGAAAATTATACGAAAAAACTGGTAGGAAAGAGTATTCACAGATTTGGTTGCATGATCCGCCGCTGAAATAAATATATGTTTCTGATTTTGTTTAGCACATTTTAACAATCTTCAAGCAAACATCAATGATTGAGGCAGTAAATATAAAATCTAAAATTATATTAAAAGAATCACATCATCTTAGAAAAAAGAAAACAAGAAAGAAAAATCATGCGTCAAGCATAGATTATGAAATACTTTCCAACACATTCACAATACTGTAACAAAACTTCACAGTATAACATGATGAAAGATGATGTCTAAGTAAACAATTTGGAAAACGCAAAACACATTGGAAAACCCAATTTCAGTAATTACCGCTAATAATCGGAAAATATCCGAATTCTTCTGTGCAGCCCCGTATAGGACCTATATAATTTTTATATATACTACATAGTATTCTAAAATTTACTTCAGTTAGGAAACACGTACCACAGTTGAAAATTCCCCTACAAGCAAATACCGCCAATAAACGGCCTTTTATTTGTAAGTAAAAAATAAATAAAAATAAAAATAAGAATTCAAATTTAGATTAACAATAAATGTTTATTGGGTTCAACAACGGCGTTTCTAATCACGTAGGCAATTGTTTGTCAGTCTATTGACTTGCTTGAAGAATAGCAATCTATTTATACTGTCGGAAAGATGATTTTAGAGAGAGAAACACACTTCTTCACTAAATTATAACTTCAGGATAATAACTCTAATATTCTGGGTATTCCTGTTCTCTATAATGCTATAACTTCTATTTCTAAAATTTACCAGATAAGAATTGAAGAAATATTTGACCGTAAAGTTATCACTTATGTTCATATAGTAAATTTACAAAGAGAAACCTGTAAAACTTCTTTTACAGCAATATTTACCATTCGATGAAGCAGTTTTGTATCACCAATCACAAACTTTTTTCCAACAGCGAAGCGGTGTTGCCACTGGGCTACTTTTTTTAATTAGTCAGATTGCTTGATTGGCACCAGTTTTTTAAAATGGCCTTGTTTTCGCCTTTTACTTTAATCTGTCATTAAATAAGGCGAATTTTACTTTTTCAGAAAGCCGGAGGCAATCAAGAAAACTGAATTCTAAAAAAGTAGTCCACTGACAACACTACAGCGAAAGCGTTTGAAACACAATAATATTATTATTCTCACACACATGGAAAACATTCTATTATACAGGGTGATTATAAAAAAAAACTATCCCGATATATGAGTCCTTAACTATCACACCGTTCACAGAAACTGACTGAAATTTTGGTTTTAAGTATTTTGAGGTATGCGCTCAAGAATCGTATGAAAAACAACAGTTAAACTCTAACAGTTACGGTTTCAGTGACAAAATTTTGAAAATTTCCAATGACAACACCTATTTTTTTATTGGAATGTGATCTTCATAGTTAAAAACCATAAAAAGCGTTGAAACGGTACCTGTAACACGAAAATTGCCGGCGCTAGAGAGACTAAGAAGAAAAGTGAAAACAACCAATAAAGGACAGAGAAGCAACAGAAAGTAAAACATTTTATTATTCAGTGCTATCCACCATCTGCCGCATGCAACGTGTCTTCGTGTGTGACGTGGAAAATTTGTGAAATACAATAAAATGTCTTATTGTGTCTTATTTCATTTGTGAAACACAATAAAACAGCAGTTAACTGTTGTTTTTCATACGATTCTTGAGCGCACACCTCAAAATACTTAAAACCAAAATTTCAGTCAGTTTCTGTGAACGGCGTGATAGTTAAGGCAGGGGTCTGTCCAGACTCTTTTCCTAGGGTCCTGTTTCTGTGAAATTGTGAACAGCTTTTCATATTTGTGAAAAATCTAGTCCTAATTTTGTGAATTTGAAATGATCGTTATATTCAGGTTCTTGTTTATACATTTTTAAGAAGATATATGGATGTAAAATACATATATTTTCTTTATATGTGTAAAAATGACAGGTCAGATTTACCTTTTAAATGATTAATTTATGAAATGTTCAGTTTAAAGATGGAAAAATTTTGTGAAAAACCTATTTTTAAGATAAAGAATTTTGTGAAGGATCCTGTTTTAGGAAAAATAGTTTTGTGAAGGGTTCTGTTTTAGGGAAAATAGTTTTGTGAAGGGTCCTGTTTTGAAATAAAAAAATTGTGAAGGGTCCTTTAAAGGACCCAATTTTTTCCTAAACAGATCCCTGGTTAAGGACTCATATATCGGGATAATTTTTTTATAATCACCCTGTATTATATTGCATTATCTCTTATATTATACTAATTTAAAAGTACATAACTTATAAATTTTTATTTCACCAAATCATTTAAATATTCACATACGGATAATTTTGTAAAAACTATTTTATTTCTAGCAATATGAAAAGAGTGGTGTTAAATCATTCTTTTTATAAATATTTTTGAAAGAAAAGTGGGAAAATTTCTTTTGATTATAAGAAAATGAAATTAAACTACAAAGAGCGAAAATTTTATGCTTTTTAATTCAATTTCTACGCACCATTTACTATGGATCAAATGAACTACATTCGCAAAAAAGCTTCACAAAGAATAAATTGAACAAACGTGTCTGTTTCAAACGGTAATATTTCAAGAACTTTAATTAGTTTGTATCTGGAATTACGTTTTAGAAGACCAAGAGGAAGGAAACAAATTTTCATTTATAGCGAACAAAATTAGATACCTTCATGGTCTTTTTTTTAAAGATAAATCTGATTTTGAATGTAAGACTTAGACTTTAAGTAATGATTTCGTTAAATTTCAGAAAATTATCGTTAGTAAGAAAAAATAATATATCGAGATATATCATAGGAGGCTATCTTGATTAAATGTCTAATTAGATATTTGCGTAGGAATTTTATTTCATGTTAAAGGTAAGTTTTCTTTTTCGGTCTGTCCGATTTCAGAATGACCCGATTAGAAATTTCTACACTTATATGTGCTTACATTATACAGACAGATAGATAAATAGATAAGTAGAAAAGTGGATAGAGGTAGATAGATTGATGAATAGACAGATATAAAAACAGATAGCTAGACAGACAGACAGATAAATGGATAGATAGACATTTTAAAAATTTAATTTAACGCTAAATTTTGTGCAGATAAATTTGCAGAAAATTCGAATTTAAGATTTAAAATAAAAACTTATTGTAACAGCTGTGCATATGGGGAAAAAATGATAAGGATAATCTAAACATTTTTGGTATAAATCTTGTCCATTACAAAATATTTATAAAACAATAATAATGGAACAACAATGTAACAATGTAGTTAGCAGGATGGAATACTTAGTTGTGTATCAATTGAACTTCCAGGTTATAGGTAATCAACTTGCGAGGCAAATAGCGTGCCGTAAGAAATTTAAAAATAAAAAATTAAATAAAAATATTTAAAAATATAATATTGAAATAGAACTTTAACAATAAAAAGGTAAATAAAAATTAAAAGAAATTCCATTAGAACCAAGAAGATGACAGAAGAAACCTACAGAGGGTCGAACCCATCTCAAAAGAGAAAAAAAAGACTCTTTACAGAGACCATACATTTATTTTAAAAGTTTCAAAATATTCAACTTTATTAATAAAAAGCCAATAGGCAGACTAAATTAGTTTAAAACAAGTTGGAAATTGTACGTCAAACGTGACAAATGAGGTGCGTTCGTACTATAGCTAGTTATATAAATATTCAGATCTTGATGATTTTTAATTCTGTGAAATGAATTATATCGTCTGCAGATTAATTTCTCTAATAAAATAACTATCTCGGTCGCTTGACGATTAAACCTCAGAAGCTCCTCTAACAAGAAAGCACCAATTTTCTTGTCTTTTAATTCAAATTTCTTAATAAATATTTTTATTAATATCTCCTAAAGTTTTGATTCGATTTTTTTAAAAATTGAAATGTCTCGACAAAATTCTGCAAAGATAATATATCTTAAATTCCAAACCATTCGGTTGGGTAGTTTTTGCGTTGTTATATGCGGACGGATGGACAGACAGACGGACGGACCAAGCGACGACAATAGGTACTACGTATTTATATAATTACGAACGCACCTAAAAACAGACAAAATACAAGAAAAAATAAGTTTAATTAGACAGAGATGAAAATTCAATCTTCATCATCAATTAATTAGGCATATTTAGGGCGTTTATGGTTACTGGGGTCGGAGACATCACACTAAAATATCAACAAGAACGAAAAATCACGCGTCAAGCATAGATTATGTAACACTTTCCAACGCTTCCAAAATAATTTTACAAATCATTACCATTTAATAAGCTGAAAGATAACATCTAAGTAAACAATTTGGAAAACGCATAACATATTTAAAAACGTAATTTCAGGAATTTCCAACATATACAATATTCGGAAAAATATCCGAATACTTTTATTCAGCCCTGTATATGATCTATAGATTTGTATATATACTACATAGGATGCTAAATTTTAGTTTAGTAAGGAAACGCGTAGCACAGTTTAAAATTTGCCTTCTGGAATTTCTGTCAATAAACTGAAATGTGTTCGCGAACTTTCGTGCTGCCCTGTATATGATCTACAGAATTTATACACACCAAGTAATAGACAAAAAATGAGTTAAATTTAAAATCGCGTTCAGCAACTTAAAACGCACTTCCAAGAATGATTGTTAACAGACAGTAGAGAATTATTTTGTGTGTCCCTGTAAATGAACGATGACTGCTATACGCACAATATTCTGTAGTAAGCCTCTTGTAATGCACCTTAGTGATATATATAAATTTTAATGCGTTTAAAATAGTGAAACATTATTTAATTAAACCGCAAACGAATTTTCTCCATAGGCGTAATGTAACGGAATTCTTTTGACTGTCCCTGTAAAGTAACTATAAGTGCTATGCCCACCATATTCCATATTAAGCTTCTTGTAATGCACCTTCGTGATATATATCAATTACAATGTGTTTGAAATTGTGTAACATCATTAAAATAAACCGCAAATGATTTTTCCCCATAGACCGTAATGTAACGGAATTCTTTTGAGTGTCCCTGTAAAAATACTATAAGTGAGATAAGGTTCAGTTGAATTCAGTTGAAATAAGGAACATGCTATAGATAACGACAATAACATATAAAAATTGCAAGGCATCCGAGCATATTTACGGGAGTTAGAGACGGACAGACGGCCAGACAAACCGAAGTCATAAACACTTTTCAACTAGGTTGGAAAGTGTTAAAAATTTATCTGCATATTGTGCAGAAAAAGAAACAAAACTGATACCGGAAAAATCAAACTATGAAATTTAAAAATAAAAAATGTAAATTTTGAATAAGTACTTCGTGTCACAAAAACATGAAACATAATCGAGCTGCCTGATCATCTCAAAGAAGTGATTAGAAGCTAGCATATTAAAAGCAGAATGCTCGCGTCGTAGGCGGTCAGTGAATTTTCATGCGCTTGTACCGTTCTAACGTCACTGATGTTCTTCAATGCGTTGATCATTTTGGGATGGGAAAAAATGGTTGTTGAAGTTAGAAAAATTAAAAAAAAAATTCATTGTAACCGTAACCGTTCCGGCTCAATTGTTCTTGTTCACCACAATCTCAAGTGCATACCTTGAAATAACTATATCTCACATTCATTTCAGTTGGTTGAAATGAATTGTGTTGGATGAAATGAATTCTTATATCGTCAAAGTTTCTTTATGACCACCTTGTATATATACAGAATGTCCCATAAACTTGTTCACATTTCAATTTTTTTTTCTTTGGTCACAAAAAAATCAGCACTTGTACAGCTCAAATCGCACTTCGATACCACATTTTTTTTTTTTTTTTTACT
Source organism: Maratus michaelseni (assembly GCA_963931845.1). Lineage (NCBI taxonomy): Eukaryota > Metazoa > Arthropoda > Arachnida > Araneae > Salticidae > Maratus > Maratus michaelseni. Next base: position 223,621,085 of record OZ007595.1, read on the forward strand.
TTGCGGATTTTTCAAATATCAACAGATTTACGGTACACCTTGTATCTATTGCATAGATAGATATAGGCAGATAGATAGATAGATAGATATAGATATATCGATAGAAAAACAAATAGATTTGGTAAAGTACACTTTATAAAAGCATGTATATTTTGTATTAACAACATTTTTAAAATACATTTAACGCTAGTTAATAAACAGCATATCATTGTGAAGATAATTTCGTAGAGAATACATTATTAAGATTTAAAATGGCAATATTATTGTAAATGCCGTGCATTTGAAAATGGAAAGAAACTATAAAACTCATCTAAGCATGTTTTATAAGCAGCATAAACTAAAAAATATTTTAAATAAAGAAAAAAAATAATAAATTTAATATTTTTTAAAAAAACACGGAAAGAAACTGTAAAAATCATCTAAACATTTTTTTACATACGAAACATTTTAAATAGAGAAAGGAAATAATAAATTTACTTAAATTTAAATGTTTATGTTTATATATATTTCTAGCAGAATAATAAAAGTGGTAGCAATTCGTTCTTTTTTATCTATTATTGATGGGAAAAGGGAAAATTTTCTTTTGATAATTGGGGAATCAAATTAAGATACAAAGAGCGATATAATTTTGTAGGGAATGAAATTAAGCTTCAAAGAGCGATATAGTTTTGTATATTTTAATTAAATTTCTACTAAGGAGGAAATAAACTACTTTCATGAAAAACATTACAAAGGTTAAATTGGGCAAACGTGTCTGCGTCATAAGCTATATTTCAAGAAATGTAATTAGTTTGTATCTGGATTTGAATTTTATAACACCAGGAAAAAAGAAACAAATTCTTGTATATAGGGAACAAAATTAGATTCCATATATGCCCTTTATTCTTTGTTCAATTTCAAGGAATATAAATTAAGCTAAATCTGCTTTGAATCGCAATATACTTTTATCGGGAAATGTAAACCTTACATTTTAAATAATGATTTCGTTAAAGTTCATAAGATTACCATTATTAAGTTAAATTAGCACATCGAGATATATTACAAGACTATATCTTTAATAAAATCGCTAGCTTTATATTTGTGTAAGAGTTTCAGCGCATGTTAATAACATTTTTATTTATTTATTTATTTATTTATTCATTGTCAATATTTCAGATTTCAGAGTGATCGAATTGTAATTTTCTAACACTGATATGTGCTTACATTATACTATAGATAGATAGCAATGCCGAATCCTGCTACTCAAATTAGGCATGTTATTTCTCACCACTTTTACCAAACAGTAATATTCGCCTTAATTAATCACAAAAAAAATATAGAATATACAAGAAATATTACTATTTGGAAAGAGTGGTGAGTATATGTTCAGTTTGAATAGCAGGATTCGCCACTGATAGATAGATATACAATATGCATGCATAGATTCATAAATAGATAGATAAAAATGAATAGATTTATAGATAGATAACCATAAATAGATTAGATAGATGATAGCTAGATAATATTTGTTAAAAGGTTGTGCATATTATGCAGCTAACCACATTTTAAAAGTTAATTTAAAACTAAAGATGATGAATAACATATCAATGTGAAGATAAATTTGTAAGGGATTCAAATTTAAGATTTAAAATGTTGGGTTTTTCGGTAAGATCTTTTCGCTTGGGAAAATTGGTTCGTACCAGAAAATTCTATCATTTAATTATTAGACATTAATTCCGATATCTAATAATTGAAGGGCAGAATTTTTCGGAACGAATTGGTTTTACCATACGTAAGGAACCTTCCGAACAACCTAATGACATCATAAATCTAAAATCTGCATATGAGAAAATGAAAAGAAGCTTTAAAACTAACCTTAACACTTTTTCATAATAATTGTATAACTTCTTTAAAAGAAATTATATTTTAGCAGCATAAGAAAACTGGTGGATAATTATTATTTTATAGCTAAATTTGATGGAAACAGAAAAGTTTCTTCTAATAGTTGGGAAATGAAATTAAGCTACAAGGAGCAAGAATTTTATGCTTTTTAATTAAATCTCTACATAACTTTTACTACGGATGAAATAAACTTATTTCATTAAAAATATCACAAAGGATAAATTTAACAAACATGTCTGTTTCATAAGTTATATTTCAAGAACTTTAATTAGTTTGTATATGGAATTAAATTCAGAAGACCAAAAAAATTAAACAAACTCTTATATCTAGCGAACAAAATTGGATTCCTTACATGGCCTTTGTTCTTTTTTCCATTTCTAGGAATATAAATTAAGGTAAATCTACTTTTGACAGCAAGAGCATTTAATCAGGAAATGTAATGTTGCACATTAATTAATGATTTTATTAAAGCTCAGAAAGTTTTCGTTACTAAGCTAAAATCATGTATCGAAATATACTTTTAAAACATGTCTTAACTTTCTGGCATTTTTATAAGAATTTCACTGAATGTTAAAATGCATGATTTTATTCTTTGTCAGCATGTTAGATTTAAGAATATAATCAGTGGTGGAAGTAGCATACTACAATTAGCGAAACTATAGTGGTCGCTACCCTTTTCAGTTGTTTGCACTGAGGCGCGCTACATTTGAGAAATGTAATGCAGGAAGTGCACAATACAAAAAATCAGTAATTTGCGTTGAACAGTGGCACTACTTTTAACCCTTCTTTGCATTGTGATGGAAATTTTCATCACTGTTTATTTAACTTTTAATAAATAAATCAACTTCCACCACTATATTTATATAGAAATATTAATTTAGTAAATTTACTGTGAACTATGTTACTTAACAAAATTAAAAATCTATCTTAAAATTTCTGGTGTCTGATATTTAATATATGTATAAAATAACAATTGTAAAAGAAAAACTCATGCAAAGAAGGGTTAAAGCTACTTCAGTAAAAATGTGTGCCCATTCTTCGAGTCACGTGAGGGTACTTGCTTCTTCTGTACAAAATGTGTACTGCGCAGCAGTTTCCGAATGTCAGTAACTCAGCTGCATCATTTAGCAGTGCCACCGCCTCTTGAATACTAGGCCTGAGCGCTGACACAGAAATAATGGCTGTCGTAGGCGAATTTTGTTAAGCGTTTGTATAGTCCCCTGAATTTACACACCAGTAATTTCTAAAAGCTTTCTATGATTTATTTAATCTCAGAAAAATAAGGCGAAGAAAACTTTTAGAAATTATTGGTGTTCAAATTCGAGGGAACGTAGAAACGCTGAAAAAAAATCCACCTACGTCAGTCGCCATTTTTATGTCAGCACTCAGGCCTAGTATTCAGGGTGTGGCAGTGCATCATATGACGTCATGAAATTTTCCACAGACTCTTGCTGGTAAATCCAGGTGCGAAAATCAAAATCAAAGAAATAAATTTTCTTGTTGGAAGCTTTTGTTGACTTACTCATTATTAGATTTTCATGTTTTAATGCGACTTTCCTTCTTTTAAAAAGACTTCGATTAACATTACCAATTTGGCTAGTCACCAAATTAAAACTATAACCAAATGGAAAAAAAATAAAGTTAGCAATAGATTCCTCGTGAAACACTGATTCTAAACTTATTCTTAAAATTCCCTAATGTATTCTTTGTTATTCAATGTAAGTTCCAATTTTTTTTTAATGTTTTTAGAGCAGTTATTCATCTAATCGGTTATAGAAACTAATTACAAATTTATTATCTGTTGACATACAGAAAAAAATAATATTTAATTGCTCCTGTCGGCATACAACGTGTTATGTGTGCTTAAAGTAACATTTTAGAGAATCACAATACATTTTCGTGTAAGTTATTACTCTTATTTTTTATTGCTCTCGGTTTTATCGCACTTATTTGATTGTATCTCGGCAAACGCAATACAGGGTTTTCGCGAATTCATGGTACAAACTTTAAGGGATGGTACAGGACACTGTAATAATTATTTCTTGTATAGGAAGCCAAGGTCGGAAATCCATTAATACAGTCAAAATTACAGGACGTGCCACTCCAGTCCGAAGACGCGTTTTTCTCCATAACTTTAACAATGGTGAAGATATTTTAACAACATTCGCAACAGACTCTGTGTGAACTGTAAGCATATTGTAAGGATTTCGTTAAAGTATCTTCACTACTATTAAAGTTATGAACGAAAACGGAACTTCGGATTGGAGTGAGACACCTTGTATTTTGGGCTAAATAAATCGATTTCAGACCCTGATTTCCTATGCAAAAATTGTTTGTTACAGTGTCCTGTACCAAACCATAAAGTTTGTACCATGAATTCGAGATCACCCTGTAGAACGAAAGGTCATTGTATTACACATAATACGTGTGCTCAATTTCACGCAGAGGTCAAAAGTGTTCACAAAAGTTTTGACAAAATCTGAAAGTAGTGAAGTAACGAAGTACCGACTACTTTTGCAAAGTAGTTTGAAGTCTCTACTTTTTAAAACATGTATTTGTAGTTATAGTTAACTACATTTTCAATAAAGTAGATGTAGCTGTAGTTAGCTGCAAAAAAAAGATAGTTTTCCTACCACTGGTCAGAATGCAAGTTTCTGCATCCATAAAGGAGTATATCACGCGCTAATAAATGAAGTTTTACTACATTTTAACCTTTTGAGGGGCGGTGGGATATCTAATTTTAATCCGATACGAACCAGAAACTTTTAACTGAATTTTACTTTTTTAACTTTGACGGGAAATATTTAAAAATTGCTTTTCCTTATTTTTAACTAAATTATTTCGTAAATACCGGCGTGAATTCAACGCTACAGGAACACAATTGCTTACCCCTGAAAGGGTTAAAAAATAATGATAATTTAACGCTGAAGTTAAGGAATGACATATTAGTGGGAAGATAATCGGGGTGTTTAGAACGGTGAAGTCCATTTTTTCATTTTATCAATTTTAAGATGAATTGCTCTGTCGGCAATGATTTATTGAGTTCTGTAAAAAACCATAGGGTTAGGATTTAAATGCACAGCTGAAAACCTTCCGGGGTGTTTTTAAACACACTTTAAACCAGAAATTGTTCTTTAAAAATAAAATAAAATCAGTACCTCGTAGAAACAAACCGCATAATTAAATATTTTTTTTAATACATTTTATGGTGTAACATATGTTTATTTACTTGAAAGAAACCGGAAGGTTCGCAGCTATGGATCGCTACCATGTCAAACTGTCGAATAAGAAAAAGTGCATTTTTCATTACTTTTAAAAATGGGCCGATTGTCACTACTAAATTTTATTAGAATTCCTTGACTAGTAAAAATGCTAATAAAATTTCTGTGAAGAATAGCTTTGCCAGTTTGGCATTCGTTTTATTTAGAAATGCCGAATTCATACTGGAAATTTTGAGAATTTTTTTTGTTATTTTAAGTAATCGCGAATTGTCTGTTATCAAATAAAGCAAAAATTTCTATTTGAAATTTTTGGTATGGATTCGAAATTTCTGAATAAAATAGGAGGCCAAACGGGCAACCCTGGTGAAGAATACTATTGAAATTTAGTGGTGAAAATCGGACCCTTTTTAAAAGTAATGAAAAGTGCATTTTTTCATATTCGATAGTTTGATATGGTAGTGCCGATATCGTCGCTACCATGTTAAACTATCAAATATGAAAAAATGCATTTTTCATTACTTTTAAAAATGGGGCGATTGTCACCATTAAATTTTATTATAATTTTTCGTCTAGTAAAAATACTAATAAAATTTCTGTGAAGAACAAGGTTGTCTGTTTGGCCTTCTCTTTTATTCAGAGATGCCGAATTCACACCGGAAATTTTGAGAACTAAATTTTAACTTAAAGTAATCACGAAATGTCTGCCATTAAATAAACGAAATATTTCTATTTGAAATTTTTGGTATGGATTCGAAATTTCTGGATAAAAAAGGAGGTCAAACTGGCAACTCTGGTGTAGAATACTATTAAAATTTAGGGGTGACAATCGACCCATTTTTAAAAGTAAAGAAAAATGCATTTTTTCACATTCGATAGTTTGACATGGCAGCGACGATATGTCCAATAGGGCGATACTAACAAATTGTCTGCTTTTTAATACCTTTCTTTCTTTCTTTTTTTTTTTTTTTTTTTTTTTTTTTTTTTTTTACAAATTTTGTAGAAACATTTTTCGAAGATTATTTCTAATCAGGGCTCTCACTGGCTTTCGATTAACATTAGCAATTTGGCTAGTCACCAAATTAAAACTATAGCCAAATGACTATAACCAAATGGAAAAAAAATAAAGTTAGCAATAGATTCCTCGTGAAACACTGATTCTAAACTTATTCTTAAAATTCCCTGATGTATTCTTTGTTATTCAATGTGAGTTCCAATTTTTTTTTAAATGTTTTTAGAGCAGTTATTCATCTAATCGGTTATAGAAACTAATAAAACACGTGTATTATATTAGGTTGATGCAAAATTTCTGTCGTATTATAATACCTAATTTTAATACCTTTAATACCAGTAATTTTTTTAAAATTTGATAATTTTACGCATCAGTTCAGGTTTAATAAAATTAGCCACCATTAAAATTTTATCGGTATTAAAGGTATTAAAATAAGATATTAAAATACGACAGAACTTTTGCATCAATCTAATAGATGTTTAAAATAGGTGGATTGAACTTTGTGCAGTTATATGATTAATTGACACCATGATTTACGAACAATTTTATTTGAAAATGAATAAAATGAATAAAAGCTTTTCTTCACGTACATTATAAAACCAAACTTTCATTCCTAAATTCTGTTGTCATTGTGACATTTAGAGGATTAAAATTAAGTTGTTCTTTTAGTGACTTATTGGCTAAATACTGGCTGCAAACTTATTAATACTACTGAAAATTTGAATACTGGTTGATGTGCAATCATTATCAGTTTGTACATATGTAAAATTATTTATAATGACGTCGAAAACGAAAAAAGATAAAAGGCATACGGCGTGAAAACCAAATGGTAATAGAATAGGTAGTTTAAAGAAAATTCACCGCCCCCTGAACACTAGGTCTATGTGTGACACAAAAATGGCGGCTGTCGTAAGCTGATTTTTTAAGCATTTGTACGATCTCCTGAATTTAGACACCAATAATGTCTAAATGTTTTCTTCGACTTATTGAATCTCTGAAAAATAAGGCGGATAAAACTTTTTTTCAATTATTAGTATTCAAATTGAAGGGACCGTAATACGCTGAAAAAAAAATCACCTACGACAGACGCCATTTTAGTCTCAGCGCGTAGGCCTAGTATTCAGTGTATGAACATAAAATTAGATGAGGACTTCTAACGAAATAGCCTTTCAAAGAAGAAAATCGTTCCTCAAAAAATGTATCAAATAGGTGGCGCATGTGTAGGACAGCTTCTCCAAACGTCACCAGTTCGTCTGCTTCTTCAAATCGTCTGTCGTCTGGTGAGTATTTGATATACAGTTTCGGTTTTGATGTTGTAGGTGGCGCTGCCTTAGCAGGGATTCTCAGTGGCTGCGCAAAACCGTGCGCATAGCTGTGCAGCTGTCATTTAGTTCCAAAGTCGCGACACGATGTTAACACAATTTCGTTGGAAGTCCTTCTTTAGAAAGGACTGATTCAGAGGGTCGTGGAAGACGAATGAAAGATGCTTTCTTTACAACATTTCTAAGTAGTAGATTCGCATTCTGCGGATATCAAATAAGAATGTGCGAAGGTAATACAGTTACATATTAATCAAAATGTTGCCTGCCCAATATTATATTTTATCGTATCTCTATTTTTTTCATAAAAGCGAAGATCAGTGATAAAGCACTCTAACTGAAATATGATAAATATAATGAGGGTATGGAGGACTGAAAAGATATTTAAGAATAAGTTTCGCGAACTTCCGTGCTTTTTCATGCACTCACAAGTGCTCAGTGCAATATTGCGAACTTGGGAAGGGGGCCCCCCATAGATTTACGGAAAAAAATTGCAATTAAGGGGATTTTAGATATTAAAACTTTTTAGGAGGCTTTATTAGGGGGAAATGAGTTCTACTCTTAGGTAGAAATCTTGTAAGATTTTCACTTATATTTGACATTTTTTAAGTTTTCTCCTGAAGAAACAAAAATCTTATTTTCAAATTTAGCATTTAATGTACGAAAATTGTCTGTTAGGGAAAGGAAGTTGTTCATGTTATCTAGGAGAATATACTCAGTATCTCCGATTCTTTATTTAATTCGTTCTAAAGCAGAGCCTTTTATATTATACCATTAATATGAGTGGCGCTATTGATTTTCATCAAAATCTGTGGTGATTTGAGAAAGTGTATAGGGGAAAATCCTTAGTATAGATTGGCAACACCGGCTCAGAGTGTTTGGAAAAAAGATTGGAGCAAAGCCATTACATCTTTTTTAAAAAGTCTACGTTGGTGATGCTGGTGCTAAGACTTGCATCAGGGGTGGAGCATTTTATGTATTTTATATATTAGTTACCACTATTCCTAAACTATAATCTTTGTGATAGCTTTCTTTACCATGAGCAACAGCAATGTACAAAGAGAATTATAGTTTAAAAATCGTGGTAGCAAACATATAAAAAATACAGGACGCTGTGATTCCTATGCTGCGTATACCAAGATTTATATTCGTTTAGTGGTTCTGCGCAAGCAAGAGGACGTTGTAAAAACTTTCGTAAATAATCTTCTTGGATATAAATTTTAAAAAAACTGTTAAAAAATATTTAGAGAAACATTAATTTCAATAACGTATAGTAACTAAAACCACTGTCCATTTTCAGTGAGGGAAAAGATAAACGGGTTTCACTGCCTAAGATGGACTGCTCAGACGAGGAGGCCAAGTCTGTAGAGCGTAGATGTTTCTCCCGATAACTTTATTAAAGCTTAAAAAGTACAAATTCAGCTGAAGCTGAACCCGCTGGCAAGCGCGACGGGGGGCGGGGTGAAAAGTGCTTTGGACCAGAAAGAAAAAAAACAGAGACTTATACATACTATGCCAAGTGACCGGCCCTTCCAGGTCAGTGACCTCCACGTGACAAGGGGCAGGAGATAGGCAGAAAATGGAGCAGATTCACATAACAAATCCCATCCGCTGGAGCACATAACCCCCACGCGACAGGCAGCGGACGGGGAAAGTTGTGGTTTTGTGCAATACAATGAGAAGAACAGCAGTTCCTACATAGGCTTGTTCCAAAAACAGTCCTAGAAGACTCGAGCAGAAAAATAAAATAAAATAAAATAAAAATACGCCGCAGCAGTGCTCCCACGAGAGCTACTTGAGAAGTTGTTTAATGGAGACTGCAGACATTCCACTGGCTCTCAGGAGGTAAGAATTGAGAGAACCATTAAAAAGTAATATATTTCTGCTAGTTGACGTAGGAGCTTGGGACGGGAAAGAATATTCTAGAGCCAAGAAGAAGGGGCTAAGGGGTGCTTTTTAAGATACAGTTAGTGAACAATTCAAATAATAGTGCTCCGGTAATCCCAGGGCGCCGCACGCTCAATTTTGGGTTGAGGAACGATGAAAGTATTTAACATATGTCCTAAAAGGACCGTGACCTGAAAGGAATGCTTTTGTGTGTGGGGAAAGATTTAGGAGTGTTCTAGACACTTTAGGGCTCAGATTGCGGGTGTCTCGACCCTTGCTAGAGGAATCCCAGTAAATTTGCCACTCTGGAAGAATTCTAAATTTAAGCTGGGAAGTGGAATTGAGATCTCCACAGCGGTGCGGGTGGTTGCCTCTTTGGCAAGGGAATCAGCAAGTTCGTTTCCCTCAACGCCAATGTGAGCTGTGATGTAACCTAGAGATACTTTTTTTAAGAGGAGGAGGAGGGCGAGTTTGATTTGGAGGACTAGTGGATGCTTAGTCTTGGTGGAAAAAATAGCCTGCAGGCTCGACAAGCTATCGCTGAAAAGCCGAGAATAGGGCGAAAATAGGGACGAAAATATGTCCGTCTTGCATATTGATGTAGGGAGGCCGGCTAACCATTCCAAAGCCTTCAGAATTGCGTACAACTCCGCCTGAAAGACCGTATTGTCATCAGATAAATGGGGTTTCACACTTTGTTGACCGCTCACGAGTATACTCGTGTTTTAAAACCTACACCGTTGACTAAAGGCGTGTCCTGAAAACCTAGTTCCGCTTATATAATTTTTCTTCCTTAAAAGTTTGGAAAATTTTTATTAGAATGAACATGTATTTATATCATACATTTGGGGATATTTTGTTAGGCTCTAGATTAATTTTGTTTGAAATAAACTTCTTGCTAAAACATAAATTCGATAAATTTATCTAGAAATCGATCTTACCATAGACCTTTCAGAAAAAGACGGGTCTTGCATATTTTCAAACCCAAGATTTCATATTACCGTAATTTCGTGCGTATACGCCGCACCTCAAACAATTCGATTTTCTACCAGAATTTATTTTAAATGAAATGTGACTTACTTCTGCCTAGCACTTATTTAACTTCTTATTTTCAATAAAATTTCCGGTTTAAAAAAGAATTAACTAAAACGCGGCGCGTACGCGCGAAATTACGGTTAATTGCCAGTTAACAAAGTGTTAACTTAATTTTTCTGGAACCAGGGCCTGCTGTAGATCATTTACGCAGCGGACAAAAAACATAGGCAATGCTTCCACTTCTCTTTGCTGTGACGTGATCAAGATAAGGATTCACCCAATTATCGAACTGACATGTGATTAATGTAGGCTGTAAAGAAGCCGAGATCGATGGAGTGCTGCTACCACCGCGGCTAATGGCTTTCATTGGCTGTAATACGCGGTGAGTTAGCTAGGAAGGAGAATGTGATACGTTTGTTTTTACCTGAAGAAGAAAGCGTGAAATTTCAGTTCGAAACATTTGTAGCGTTTCATTTCAGTAAAATTATGCTCAGCTTATGATACAATTTTATATTTCTTAATTTATTTATTATTAGTTATTTCAGCGCCTCTTTAATTAGAAAATGTGTATGTCTAAGTCATCATTTTAGGTAAACTAGTAACTTCCAATTAATTTTTCATCTTATTTTAGAAAATGCCAATTTAATTTCATATATTTTTAGGGGATTATTTTAATGCATACTTATTACAGTCAAGAATATTATTTCGCTCTGAAATATCAGGTACTGAAAATAAAAGATACTTAAGAAGTATTGTAAAGCAAGCATGTGCTTAGGTTTTCATAAAACAATTCTTCTTTGCCAAAGCTTAAGTATAATCCTATTAGTTTTACGTCAAAAATCTTTTTTAACTTTCTTTGTTATTATTAAACTATCGGATAACTTCATTTTATACTAAAGCTTATGTAACTATGAGAAATACATAAAAATGGATTACTTCTCGAGCTTATTAGTTTTTTAATAATTTATTGTTCGGTTTTGTGTTTTTATTAAAAAGTTTTCATAACGACATTCTATTTTTTCTACTTTTTGTATTCAACATACGACTATTAAATATTTCAAACGCAGACATTAAATTAGCTATTTTATAGATTTTTTCCCTCATTTTGACTGTTTAATTATTTTCCCCTAAATATACATATAAAGCATATAAATTTTAATAATTATTTCGGACCTTTAATATATATTTTATTTTTTAACATGGAAATCTATTCAATAACACACAAACAAACAGGCATACACGTACACACGTACACATTTATATATATGGATGCATCTTAATTTGTTCTTTATTCTTGGTGCGCTTTTGAATTATTAAAAAAAAAATTCGTCTACTTTTAATGAATTTTCATGAATTTCTTAATTACTATATTATTTTTAAATCCATAATTAATTTTTCAGCAGAGCTGAAATTTTTCTCAAAATTAATGAATATAATAAAGTTGTGAATTTTTACTTGCCACGAAGCGTACAACCAACAGAAAGAAACATTCCCAGACCGGGAATCGTATCCGGATCCTTGCATAACGCACCAACCCAAACAGGAAATAATTCTACGCCGAACTTCGGTCAAATGACTTAACCCGACTACTTTTTCGTCCGGACGACCTCACGATCCGGGGTCGGCTAGGCAAACCGACCATCGCATCCCGACTATTATTCCTACCAAAAGAACATTTTTTTCAAAAGTATTTTTTCTCTCCTTACTCCATGCAACTGTGCGTTTAAAACTGATATGTCTTTGGAACATGAAAAAGCATTTTCAGAGGGATTGTGAGATGAGATCTTACATATTGTTGATTGGTGTCATGTGACATACGCCCCATGATCTCACGGCAGGGGGGAGAGTTAACAAAGAGACAAACAATCGCTCCCACCAAAAGGATTCCATTTTAGTCAATTCGGAATTAGCGGTCGATCTCATGCTTGGGAAAATGTTCTTATAAATTGATTTCCAACATTAATCTGACGATTCAACCGCACGTAGCACGGGGTCAACCTATACAATGAGAATCTCATTCATCATTCCACCCCAATTTTCTGGGAGAAGAAGTGCTTTCACTTTCATTTGCGTTTCAAAAAGTCTGCTAAAGATGGTCCCCTTTTAAAATAAATCCCTTCGGGGAAGAAGGGCAATAGGATGACAGTTGACAAATGACTGTGCTCTGCTACAGTTGACTTTCGAGACTACAAACACCTTCCCAATTGCAACAAAAAAAACATTTTTGCGGATAGAGTTGTGCAATACATATAACTATTATTTTTCACTATTTGTAAGCTATTTATTTACATATTAATAAAGAAAAACATGAAAAAATAATTGAACAATCACAATTTTCAAAAACTTAGTTTCTGAAGAATTCTCAATGAAATCAAATTAAATGTTCTTATTAAATTGAAATAAATGAAAATATCTTATCCATGAAATATAATGAAGAATTAATGGTCAAAATACATGTTAAAAAAAACTAGGGGATTCAACACGGTCTTCCCGTGTTACTGAATATAGGTGAACACCATTCTTTTAATTGAAAATGTAACAGATTTTTTTACATTTAATATATTTTTTTTTTAGATTTTTCACTAATTAATAATATCAATATTGAACTCGTGCCTAGAGTTAACAGCAGAAGAAATCGCTTAGACAGCAACATTTTGATTCCGATAATTTCAATGGTTTAAGTGCGTAGTTCGATTGCATCTCCTTTATTTATATATTTATTTATTTTATTTAGTGATGAAGTTTCAATATTCGTTATGGAATATAAGCCGGAAACAAATGCTGAACTGTTTATATTAATAAAAGTGAAGTATTAATCTTTCACAATCGTCTTTAATTATTTTAACACTCAGGAAAAATCATGCGTCAAGGAATAGATTATGTAACACTTTCCAACACTCCTAAAATAACTTTTTGCAAATTTTTACGGTAATGTGTAAGGTGATATCTAACTAAACAATTTTGAAAAATAATAACATAGTTAAATATCCAATTTCAGGAATTACCATATTCGGAAAAATAACCGAACTCTTTTGTGCAGCACTGTATAGGATCTATAGATTTGTATATATACTAAATAGAATGCTAAATTTGAGTTCAGCTAGGAAACGCGTAGCACAGTTTAAAATTCCCCTTCTGCAATTTCCGACATTAAACGGAAATGTACTCGAACATTTTTGTGCTGCCCTGTATACAATCTATACACACCAAGTAATAGACAAAAAAAAAGAGTTAAATTTAAAAACGGGTTCAGCAACTGAAAAAACATTCCCAGGAATTATTATTAATAAGCAGTACTTTAACCGAATTCTTTTGTGTGTCCCTGTAAATGAACGATGAAAGCAAAAAACACAGTATTCTATAGTATTCCTCTTGTAATCCACGTTAGTGATATATATCAATTTTAACAGGTTTGAAACAGTGAAACATTATTAAAATAAACTGCAAACGATTTTTCTTCATAGACCGTGATGTAACGTAATAATTTTGATTGTCTCAATTTAAAAAAAAAAAAAAAAAAAAAAAAAAAAAACTTTAAGTGCTGCACATTTAATTTTCAATATGGACCATGCCACAGTAAGCCCCAATAACACATATCAATTGCATGAAGATCCGAGTATATTTACGCGAGTTAGAGCACGGATAGACAGACGACAGACAGACAGACAGATAAACCGAATTCATAAACACTTTTCAACTATGTTGGAAAGTGTTAAAAACCATAAAAAATGAGTAAATGGCAATACAGTTTTCAAGCAAATTACGATACAGTTTTCAAACAAATAGCATTTGAAAGTAGATTTTTTTCAATTGAAAATGTGCGATGTTTAGAAATTAAAAAAATTGCAGTAGCAAAAGTCGCAAAACCGAAATTTTCATTGTCAAATGTTGCCATTCGCAAAATGACGTCAGCGTTACGCACGGACACGTTTGTCCTTTATAATATATATTGTATTAGTAAAAAATCCACAGAATTTAGTTATTACGCTTTTTTCTCTTTAATTAAATAAATTTATTGGCATCGAATTCTATAGTTATTTTATCTAATTTGCCACTATATTACATTATGTCATGTATTGTAAAAAAGGGTTTACAACTTTAATAACCAGCTTTAAACAATGGATTTTTTTCTGCATTTCAGTTTCTGCATTTAATATTGCATTTGATATTGAATTTAAATATGAACTGAACAATTTAAATATGAACCTCTCAGGGTTAATATTTGAATATTTCCATAATATACCATACCATAACATAACCTAATACAATAACATAAGGATAAAGCATAAATGCATGAATGAAATGCATGAACAGCACAATTTTCATTATATCTGTCACTCTTACATACTGATTTCCAACAGGTCAAAAGTAATTAAATTTTGATTCATCTAAAAATATTCTTTGAGACCAATAGTTTATCATGCAATTTTTAAAGTTTCTTGAAAAATTCATGTTTTTTTTTTTTTTTTTTTTTTTTTTTAATGCGGCTTTTTTTCTGCTCCTGGGTTGCATTTTGATGTTGCATTTAACTGATGAGTAAATTTAAAAAAAAAAAAAAAAAAAAAAAAAAAAGATTACTACGAAATGAAAGAAAATATCTTGATTAAAAAGAATTATTTCAGTGAAAGATAAAACAACAAGATATGTTTAAATGAGATTAATTTTTCAGTACATTAAAAATATCTTACGTACAAATTAAATGTACATGAAGCATTTTCAGTATTATCAATATATTGGCATTTAAAAAGTAACAAGTGATTATTGTTTATTTAAAGTCATAATTATAACAAAAATAAGAAAATCAATCTTAAGTTATCAATTATATTATAGCACAATTGAAGTTGTTTATGATTTATGTTTGTTATCCTTTTGGTCCGTGTTTTTTTTTTTTTTTTTTTAACATATTTATTTGTATGGTTGTAAAAATTCGGAAACGCATTGTAGTGGAAGGCTGCAATTGATTATTGAAAATATCATTTTTAGGGTTTCGTTCATCTCGCGAAACCCTATTACTCCCGCTTCGTTGTCCGTCCGTCACAGAGCCGGTTCTCAGAAACTATGTAACTTACAGTCATGAAATTTTGTGTACTTATAGCTAAATACGTATTATGAAGCTCAAAATCGTATTATTTTTAATATGTAGAGATAAAAAACCAAAAATCTAACAACCTTTTTCTATTAAATTTAAACATTTTACGTTGTAGCAGTTGCCAACAATTAAAAATCCACAATCAAATTATTTCTACAATAATTAATTTTCTTTTGAAAGATTTCCACGTGAAAAATGAAAATGAAATAAAAAGTTTCACCAGTTGAAAAAAAAGATTAATATGACATCATATTGGTAATAAAAAGGAAATTTTCAAACATTTCTCAATAATACAAGGAGTATGAGTATGTGTATGTACAGAAAGTAACTTAATAGGACGTTATTAGAGAATTTAAAAGAAATTAATCTGATGTCTGATATTTTGAAAGTCTCTATACAACATATTTAATTTTGAAATTGATATTTTTTTAATATCGCATTTAGTCCACATGACAGATATTATTATGACAGAGTATAATAGCGGGCTTCGCCCGCTATCGGACTGGTTCAGATTTTCGAAAAAACGAGAAAAATAGACCGGTAAATTATTACTTTATAAAAAAAATGTTTTTTTTTTTTTTTTTTGAAAATGAAATTTATTTAGATTTACTAAAGGAAGGATAAAGTGTTTTGAAAGGAATATTAAACGAAACCCCTATCTTCGATCACACTTACCCACTTATTGATTATTTTGCAAGACTAAAAAAGGGAAATAAAAAACTTGCATTTATATCTGAGAAGGGACGTTAAACTTTTCAAATTCATTAAAACGCACACTACTTATAAAAATCTTTAAAATCTGTTTTCGTAAAATAAGTAACTATAGCCATGGTATTTACATTTATTTATATTATTAAATTTAAAGCTTTTAAAAAGAAAAGGCTTTATTTTTAATTAAATACTTGGGGGCTCTGTTTCCCGATAGCTCACACCTGACAACCCCCTGAGGCACGCTTTAAGCGTCACTGTAAAATTCAAATAAATCATTTCATTACAATCATTTTTAAGCACATTACAAAATACTCGATTTCATTAGTTTCTATATCAAACAATTTTTTTGTACATTAAATTATCAATTTTCTTTTCTCTGATTTACTTGCAAATATGCAGTTTACGTACCTGACACGTTACAGAAATAAAATCCAATGATTACTAAGAGAATAATAATAAAGCATTTTATTTTTATGGATGAAAGGCTCCTTTTTCTTTTGAGAATGGCGTCATTATCACCACGCTTCTGTTTGAGATTTATTGAATACCTATTCTGATTTCAAGAAAATAATGTGTAATTTTCGGAAACATTTTATTCCGTGCATATAAAATTTATTAAAATGGAAAAAAAAAAAAAAAAAAAAAAAAAAAAAAATTGTAGGAACTTTATGTGCAGAGCTAAAGATTGGTGAATATATACGGACGCAATCATACTAAATTATTTTATTTCCATAAATGAAACTGGTCTTTTCTTTTAAGAATGGTGTCAGTTTTACCATCCAAACCAAACTGAGAATCCAATTATAGGTTATCCCTTGAAAGCAATTCTCAAAAAAAAAAAAAAAACTATTTATGCACTGTATAAAACGTTTCTGAAAATTATATCATTTAAAAAAAATCATATTAAGTATTCAATAAAACTGAAATATTAAAAAAATGATTGAAGTAAATGATGCACTAACCTAATCTCAGAAAAGTGGACTAAGGTAAAGTGCCCTAAAGCTGATACCCCAAAAATATCTATTAAAGCTGACATCTTTAAATAAAACAAATATTTAAAGCATTACCAATTTTCTAAAAGAATTTAAAATATAGTTTTTCTTTCCTCTTTACCTTAATTCTAGTGGTGATAATGACATAATTCCCTAAAGAAAAAATGCCCTTTCATTCATAAAAATAAAATACTTTATTATTATTGTGTCAGTAAACATAGGATTTTATTTTTGAACGTACAGATACTGAAATTGACAAGATGTTTTAATATAAAAAGTACAACTCCCTTAAACACATAATAATCAGGGCTGGGTTTTTGCCGGCAGAAAGTGGTTTCTGCCGTGCCAGTGGCAGAAAGTGGTTATAACCGGTTTTAACCGGTAGAAACTGGCAACAACTGGCATAAACACATTTCGTGACATAATCTGAGACTTTTTTAGTAGTATTAATTTCCTTAAGTACGTTTTATTCAGGATAAATAACAAATAAAATACTGTGGATAGTTTTAATTTAAAATAAATAAATTTGTATTAGAAAAAATGAGTAATGTAACAGATAAAATTTTTGTTATAATATGGTTGTGTGATTTTATATATAAACAATTATTAGAGTATTTAAAATCTCAGTTTAAAATTCAAAATAGAAAACTATATCCAATACTTATTTTAAATTAAACACTGAAAATAAAAGAAAAATAATCAATACTTACTCAAAATACTTTTCTGTAATTTAACATAATAATTTAATGATAACTGTGAAAAATCTTTCTCATAGAAATGTTATACAGCTCCAAATCAAAAAATTAGAATAACTAATTCCACTTGTATTTGGAATTACATTTAGCTTTATTTCACTGTAGTGCAATTGAAAAAGAACAGCGGTGGATGTTTTAATACATTTGCATGTTATTAAAGAAAATTAAAACTGTAAAATATTAAATTTTGAGTGAATATTTTATTTTTGTAAAATTATTTTCATTATTCAAAATATTAGAATACTAAAATAGGTGGTTCAAAAAATTAGAATACTTATAAATTTTCCTGATTGGTTCAGAAGGTTGCATAAAATAAGCATTTTTGGCGCAAGAGATGTTGTGCCAAAAAACAAAGTTGAGCTTCTTTCCAGTATAAAGTCGGCATGGTCATGTTTGAGCAGAAAACATTGTGAACCACTTGTAGCTAGCTTGGCAAAGCAAGTTCGTGCTGTTATAAAATGTAAATGTGATGCTACAAAAATATTAAAGAATAACTATTTTTTCTTTTGTTTAAACACATGTTATTTACAATGCATTATTCTAATATTTTGAACCAGGTAAATGGTTATTCTAATATTTTGATTTTTTTTCCAAGTGTGAATAATTATTTTAATTTTTGTGCCAAAAAACAAAGTTGAGCTTCTTTCCAGTATAAAGTCGGCATGGTCATGTTTGAGCAGAAAACATTGTGAACCACTTGTAGCTAGCTTGGCAAAGCAAGTTCGTGCTGTTATAAAATGTAAATGTGATGCTACAAAAATATTAAAGAATAACTATTTTTTCTTTTGTTTAAACACATGTTATTTACAATGCATTATTCTAATATTTTGAACCAGGTAAATGGTTATTCTAATATTTTGATTTTTTTTCCAAGTGTGAATAATTATTTTAATTTTTGTGTTATTTCCTTTAATTTTAATGCTAAAAGATTCTATAAACTATGTAGATTCTTACAATATTAAGTTTTATCATGTATTACTCTTTGTATAAGAGATACATAAAAAACTTTTTTCACAATTCCTTTTTTTCTATTATTCTAATTTTTTAACTTGGAGCTGTAGTTATATGTGGATCTTGTAATTCCGTGGATTTAAAAACATTTCATTTAAATACAGTATTCAAAGGAACAAATCTGACTTCTTTTTTTTTTTTAATTTAAGATTGTTAGTTGAAAATGTTCTAACCACACACACACACACACACACACACACACACACACACACATATATATATATATATATATATATATATATATATATATATATATATATATATATATATATATATATATATATATAATTATAATATCTATGAATTTCAAAAAACATATCAAGTTCTAATCTACTTAAATCTCATATTTTATTTCAATGAAAAAAATTGCACATCACCACTCAATTTTTATCCTACTCAGCTTAAATTAAGCGAAAATGATTTAATTAATAATAATATAAACTTTCTTGACTTAAAAATTAATATTACTAATAATTATAAATTAATTTTTGATATTTATGATAAGAGATTTGATTTCCCATTTAAAGTAAATATTTTTACCAATTTTGCTTCATGTTTACATAAATCTGTTTATAAAAATATAATTATCAATTATCTACATCGTATAAAATACTTATGCTCAGATATAAATAAAAACAAAAATATTAGATATATTCGAGATCAAGCAAAAATATATGGATATCCAATTTTTATGATAAATTCAATCATCAACTCTTTTAAATAACATTTATTATATAATTTAAATATAAACATGGTATGTAATAAATTATTGTTTTAGAGTGCGATAACATATAACAAAAGATATAGTAAATAATAATTATAACATACATTATTACAATTATAACATATTAGGAAATTTAATATTTAATATTTGTTTGAACATTATATACACTTTATATAGAAAATTACAAATATAACATACATAATTACAATTATAACATATTAGGAAATTTAATATTTGATTGAACATTATTTATACTTTGTATAGTTGTGATTGTGCGTTGCCGATCACCTCTGTTTGAGGTATTATTGATGTGCAGTTTTCATACATTTATAAATTAACTTATACAATAACAAATTAAATTATACAATGATAACATGGTGATTATAACTCATATACATATCTATTTGCAATATATATAAATATAAATATATATAGTTTTTATCTATGTCTGTGAATAATTAAAATTAACAAGTATTTTAATTACTGCATTGCATTAATTTGATTGAAAAACAGTAGTAATACTATTAATTATCAATATTATAAATTTTGAGATATTTTGAATTGTTTATGAATTATTTAATTAGATATTTAAATTAATCTATAAATATAAAATATATTTACAATGTAGTATAAATTATACATTAATTATTTAATAACAAGTCTAATATATATTTAAGTAGTAGTAAAAATAAAACATTAATTATTTAATAAATGTCTATAATATCAGTGGATTAACACAGCTGGCAGCAAAAACAATTTGAATTAAAATAATATCTCTTTTACATAATATATTCTTGTTAAGAATATCTGAAATGCTGTGCAAGTTGAATTAATTCTGTGTAGATTTATTCATATAGTAGTAATATATTTTATTTGAATTTAAAGTAAAACTACAAGTTAGTATTGTTTTTTAAAGTTTATTTATATAAATAAATCTAATGAAGTGAGTATGTAACTAATAAAGTGGATATTTAACTAAATATTAATTATGAATTATTATAATACCAATAGATGGCGACACTTTACCTTTCAGGTAGTTGTAGATAATATTGTTAATATTATATTTAATTTAACTATAGAGGGAGCTATTGATTGTATATTAATTTTACTTTCAGGAATTAAAATTGGATGGAGTAATATATATTCACGGATATAAATTTGTTATAAGTGTATTAAAACCAGAATTATTTTGAGTGTTTTTGAATTATTTTGTGATTGGGTGTCATCGATGGGGTTGAGTTTTAAAAAAAAGTGTGCTCTCAACTTGTCTTACAAATCATTTCTCTCAACTCGACTTAGTAAACATGTATGATGCATTGCCATGTGGATGTGAATATTATGCAGAAGTTGTGACATTTTAAGGATTCTGTATAATTATTGTAAGTAAATATTTAATCTACACTTTACGCGTTCATATTTCCAATTTTATTATTTCAAAACTGTTATCTCGTGGTAATTTAGTGAGGTGTTAATTACAGTTTTTTGGATAATCGATGTGAGTGAAATATATTGTATTTTCTTAATGGTTTTTTATTTCCTATTTAAATATTTCCAAATTTTAATATTTCCAATTGTTGTCTGGTAATAATTCAGTGTACCTGGATGATTCTACTGATCTTAGCATTATGCCAGTAGAATTATGAAACACTGAATTATTATTTAAAACACATGTGGGTGCATCCAGGCTGATGAGTACATGTGCATGTGTTTTTCCATATCCAATTCATATTTAATTCTCATGTGGTCCAATTTTCCATTGTATATGGTTCATATTTAATTTATTAATCCATTTGTATTTACTTAATTGCAACTCCAATTTATAATTTTTTTTTTTCCCTTTCTCTATATTTCTTTTTTCAATATTCTTTTGGTATGAGTAAAATTTGGCCAATTACCATTGAAGCATCAGCTATGGTAATATTATGTTTGCACATGTTAATTATTAGCTATGTGGTATTCTGTATACACAATATCATTAATTATCTCTTTGGAGATTTAAGTAGATTAGAACTTGATATGTTTTTTGAAATTCATAGATATTATAATTATTTAACATTCTATAAAATTATGCTGCATTGCGCAAATTGGTATGGAATGGTTTTTACATATTCTTTTCAATATTCTTTTCAACAATTAGCTAGTTAAAATATTGATTTTTATATGATACCATAATTTAGCCTAATTGGCTCACAAATCACTTTGATTAACTTCTATATATATATATATATATATATATATATATATATATATATATATATATATATATATATATATATATATATATATATATATATATATGTATATATATTATATATATATTATATATATATATATATATATATATATATACATATATATATATATAACCATATTCCATACAGTAGATAATCTTTAAGTTATTGCATTATATTTTTTATTTAAAAATTCTCTGAACAGCGATATGTTAAAATATCATAGAATTCTTTGTAAACTTTTTTTTTTTTTTTTAAACTTTTAAATAGAAATTCAACTGTAAATAATAATATTAATAGTTAAACTTGTACAGCATCAGATTACCATTATGAAAATGTATTTTTCAAGTAATAGAAAATTAGTATTATATAAACAAAGTATATTTATATGATCATTTTGAAGCTTTTTGCTACTTTGAATAACATTCATAATCTTTAGTTTTAATTTTTAATTTAATTGTTTACGTATCAAATACATATGTAAATTATGAATTATTGCAGTTAAAGTTCTTCTTATTATTGTTTCTTAGTTTCTGCCAGTTTTTGCCACTTACTGGCAGAAATCAGTTTCTGCCATGCCGGTTTTAACCGGTTTTAACCACCCCGGCAGAAACTTGCCATCCCTGATAATAATGCATTATTGTTATTATTATTTTTAATCTTGTAAAATAATAAAGAATTATGTTTAAATCTATTATATTTCAAATTATATTTACACATTCGGGTTTTCTTTGCAAACTCTCTGGTTAAAGCAATAGTTTAAAAAAGACAAAATGTACATGATTACGATTTGTTTTGAACAACATAATTATATAATTATTTTTATTATTTATATTATATTAATTATTATTATATTCCATTATTACGAAGTTTTGTTACAGAAATATATAATTATTATTGTATTCCATTATTACGGAGTCTTGTTACAGAAATATATTTGATAAAATTTATCAAAAAAATAAAAAATAAAAAATAAATAAACAAATTTCCATAAAAACATAACGTCACATAACACTACAGGTGCACTATCGGTAACACTATCGGTATTTAAAACGCAGAAAGATATTTCGTTTTTTATTATATTACATGCTTGTGAGGTATTGTAATTCATAGGTACTTCATTTTCTTTCCATTGACAATCCACCACACCCCTCACGATTTCCACCGTGCGGTGTAAAACTGGATGTAATTATCTTAGGGGACCATACTTAAATGAAAAAGAAAAAGTTTAGATCTCTTTCTCTGAGGATCAGACGCATCAAAAGTGAACCATTGTTACACATCCCTTGACAGCCAGCCACTCCCCACATGACCCAGACCGTGCTGGGTGAAATTACCCCAATCTGACATCCTGCCCACGTTTGTCTTTGACATTAACTAGAGAAATCGATGGTTTTTGTCGAGATGATATTGTGGGAATCTCACCATACGACAACTGTTCATTTAGACAAGATTAATTTTAAAACAATTATTCAAATTGGTAATGAAATCATATGAGTTGTAATTTTCCAACTGGACGAAAAATGTTCGGGCCAGGATTCGAACCTGGGATATTTTGGCTGAAGCTGCCATGCTCTATCAACTGAGCCATCCCGGTCGAATCTGGAGGACCTAATTCATCCAGTTAACCTTATTGATCATAGCATCTAGCTTGATATTGAATCAGCTCAACAGAATAAATCGCAGGTAATTTGGAACTCCGGTAAATCCAGCGTATCCAGCGTTTACTGAAGTTCCTACGACTAATTACCTGCGATTTATTCTGTTGAGCTGATTCAATATCAGACCAGATGCTAGGTAAGCTTAACTGAATGAATTAGGTCCTCCAGATTCGACCGGGATGGCTCAGTTGGTAGAGCATGGCAGCTCCAGCCAAGATATCCCAGGTTTGAATCCTGGCCCGGACATTTTCCGTCCAGTTGGAAAATTACAACTCATACTGTTCATTTACCAACGATTTTTATAAAAGGCCGAAATGTAGCTGATATCTCTTTCTGTTGAGGAATGCCCTACCTTTTGAGCTACCAGAACGATAATAAACTGGCATTCCCCACTCTTATATGTTGGCAAGGCTGCTACTTTACAGCACAACATGGAAAGTCTTTCATGAGCACACATCTTATGTGGCATACATGAGGAACTAAATCCCAGCATAGGAGAATATATACATAACTAATTTTTCAACAGAGCTAAAATTACGCTCGAAATTAATGAATACAATAAGAGTACCCGGCTTGCCAACATATAAGAGTGCAGAATGCCAGACTAGTTATCGTCCTGGTAGCTCAAAAGGAAGAGCATTGGTGAGTTATGCCAAGAATCCGGGTTCGATTTCCGTTTTAGACATGTTTCACTCTGTTGGTTGTACACTTCATAGCAAGTGAAAATTCACACCGTTATTGTACTTATTTTTAAAATGTTTCTGAGTTTTTCTGATAATGTATAAGGAGCTTAATATTGTGATTGTTATTTTTATGCGGAAAATATTCGATGATATAATATATCTTTACTCTGAATTGTGCATATTTCTCTGAAAATTCCAAATCGCATTCGTAGCTTTTACTTTTTTTCTAAATACAAGAAGAAAGTATTGGATTGGTGAAATTTTCCGAGTGCCGGTTTTCGACGGATTTATACGTTTTAGAAGCTCCTAGACACGATTTGACTGCTTTTAGAAAATGTCTATCTGTATGTGACAAAAGATTTTTGGGTGCTATAACTCATGAACTAGAGCATGGGATTTAATAAAACTTCAGATTCATTTAAACCTTAACATAAATTGGTGCTGATTATGATTGAGTGTATTTCAACCAACAGGTGGGACTGCTATAATGTCTTTTTTTTCTACAACACGATTTTCAAAATAGCTGTATCTCAAGAACTAATTCACGGAATTTTATAAAACTTCATATTATGCTACGCCTTGGTATCAATAGGTGCTGATGAATTTGCGGTGTATGTCACTCAACAGGTGGCGCTGCTATGCTGTGTATTCTGTTAGACCTTGACATAAATAGATGCTGATTTGTTTTTGACTTCGATCAATCAGCAAGGGGCAGAAAATGTATCCTTTTACGGGTGTAAATTTTCTTTTTATATTCTTGTAAACAGTTGAGAGGCAAGTGGTACTGTATTCTCAAATATATTTTCAAAAATAGCCAAAGTACTCAATTAGGATAAATATGTCTCATTTTGAGAATGTTACAATAGTAAGGCTTTAGCAAATATTACACTGGGGAACAATTTTTAACATAATTTCTGTTGACTTTGATTTTTCAGCTTTTTTTTAAGTTAAAAAATCGTGCTGATTTCAAAACTGCAATTAGTTTTCTTCTATCACGTCAAGTTTTTTCTCTACAGCTTATATTAATGTGACCACTCTACGCTGAATCGGGCGTGAGTTATAGGAAGCTTTAGTTTTCTACTAATGGCTGAAGTAAACATTCTCCGATTGGGGTGGGGTAAATGACACGATAAAAACCAGCAGCAGTTTTATACTTATATACTATTCAGTTATATCTGATATAGTGTAGTGAGACATTTGCATGTTGTTCTATATAGTGAAGCTCATTTCGAATTTCAGTTCGAGTTCTTGCTTTTATGCAAAGGGTAAGCAGTGTTTAATATTTTATTTTAAATATTTATATATTTATATATATTCTATATATCTAATATTTACAACGATAAATTGCCATTTGGTATACCAATGGTTTGACGAAAGCCCCGAGATCATTCCAGTGACTGTTATTTCTGTACGATGAAAACGTCGGGATATAACAAAAAACCCCATAAAATAGCGTTATCCTAGTTTACCACCCACCATATGTCCAGTGCCTCATTTAGCTGAAATCCCAGTGCCAGTTTTCAAAGAAATGCCCTCGAAATGCCCTCTTTCGAAATTCAGGAAAACGAGTATGGTGGAAATCTAAGTGATCCCTACGATGAAGATTTTGAACTTGAAGATGACTCCGTTCGAAAGAGATTTGATCAACATGAACTGGATGATTTGGTACGAGATTTGGGACTATCGAAAAAAGCTTCAGAATTATTAGCATCAAGACTGCACGAGAAAAATTTGTTTGAAAAGGGAGCTAAGGTATCCTACTTTCGTTCAAGAGAAAGTGAATTTCTTCAATACTTTCCTAGTGACAATGGATTTGTTTATGGTTAGATACATGGTTTAATGGAGGGGTTGGGAATTTCACCCTATACCGCAACTGAATGGCAGCTGTTCATCGATAGATCAAAGAGAAACTTGATGTGCATGCTCCTTCATAATAGAAATTTATTTAGAGCAGTCCCAATAGGCCATTCAGTTTATTTTCTCGAAGAATACGAGGACATAAAGAGAGCCATTAATTTATTGCAATATCACATGCACAAGTGGATCATCTGTGTTGAACTTAAAATGATTTGCTTCTTTCTTGGCCAGCAACGTGGATATACCAAGTATCCCTGTTTTTTTTGTGTATGTGGGACAGCAAAGCTCGTGAGAAGCATTGGTTCCAGTCAAATTATCCTCCAAGATCTGACCTCAAACCTGGTCATCCAAACATTTTGCATGAGCCACTTGGCGACAGAAAGAAAATCATATTTCCACCTCTGCATATAAAACTGGGCCGAATGAAGTAGTTCGTGAACGCATTGCCAACTGAAGGAGACTGTTTCATATATCTTATTTTGAAATTTTCAAACCTGTCTTTTGAAAAGATAAAGATAGGTGTATTTGATGGTCCACAGATTCGGCAGCTCATACGAGATGCACATTTCATCGGAACAATGACAGACATACAAAAGAATGCTTAGTTAGCATTCAAAGACTTTCTTAGAAATATGCGAAAAGAAAATTACACCGAAATTGTCCAGTAACTTTTAGAGAGCTTTAAAATGCTTGGTTGCAACATGAGCATCAAGCTTTATTTTCTGCGAAGCCATCTCGATGACTTCCCAGAAAATCTTGGTGCAGTCAGTGATGGTGAGCAAAGGTGAGCGATTCCATCAAGATTTGAAGATCATGGAAGAACGGTATCAAGGTACATGGGATGAAAATATGATAACTAACTATTGTTGGAGCATTAAGTGAGATTGTCCACAAATTGATCACTCCAGGAAAAGCTACAAGCGAAACTTTTTACTTTATTATGAACTTTTTCCGTTTTGTAAAAGGACTTTACTACTTCTATGAACACAATGTAGCTTATAGTAAGTATACAGGGTGATTCATAAAAGATGGGCAGAACTTTAAGGGGTTATAGTACACTTAAAGACAAATAATATTAAATAGGAGACTAAGGGTCCCAGACGTATTCCCAAGGAGATAGGGGGCATTAAAGTTTAGGGTCCGAAATTTCAAATGATTATAAAACATGGAAAAATTGGTCGATTCGTTTGCGGTTTTTGCAAAAAATTTTCTTTATGCCAGTATTTTCTTGAAATAAAATTTTAAAGTTCAATTTCAAAAAATGCCGATAGGGGGCGCTTTAGACTTTGGAGTAACAAACAACTATTTTTTAACGTTATTTTTTGTATTTCTTTAAATGATTTCGAAAGCTTAGACTTAAACTTAAATTTTGATCTAAAAATCTGAGTCCTAACGAGTAGTTAAGTAGCGTAAACTGAAATTTGAAATTTGAAACCCTTCTCCCCCCAGAACAAAAATCAGTTATTCCCGATCTTTGTGTCGTAGATTAGGCTCTAACTACTGCCGCGTTTTGCTAAAATTATTCTTTATGTCAGTATTTTCTTGAAAATAAATTTTAAAGAAAATTTTCAAAAAATTCCGATAGAGGGCGCTTTAGACTTTGGAGTAACGAACAACTATTTTATACCGTTATTTTTTGTGTCTCATTAAATGCTTTATAAAGCTTAGACTTAAACTTAAATTTTCAGCTCAAAATCTGAATCGCTGAGCGTGGTTCAGTAGCGAGGGGAGGGGGTTCAAATTTCAACTTCTGAACATAGTTCAGTTTGCACTACTTAACCATGCCCAACGATTCTGTGCTGTGATACGAGGCAAAAATACAACTTTCGTCAAGGACTGCATAGTCGGAATTCACTCATAAAGGCACTGGCACAGTTGGAAACGTCGCTCATGCAAACGTTAAAGCTCCATTCCTGACGCTAGTCACCGGGTGAAGAAGGAAACAGAAAGTATGCAAATGTCAAATGGGGAAGAAGAAGAACACGTATGCAAAATTTCGACACGATTCAGGCATAAAAACCACTGAACGGTGAGTCAAGTGTAAGTCGCTGTAGTAATGAATCGGAAGATGGGGCCCTTCACGAATAAGGAAAAGGCTGAGATGCATTTAATTTACGGAGCGGCAGATGGAAATGGTGCAGAGGCACAACGAATGTACGGAGAGCGATTTCCTAACAGGCGGTTGCCTAACCGCAAAACTTTCGAGCGCTTGCACAGACAGTTGTGTGAGACGGGATCATTTCTCGCTTCCCGGTCGAATGCAGGTCGTGCAAAAAAGGACGAATCAGTAGTTGTTGCAGAAGCCATTCTGGATGTAGTAGCGGCGCAGCCAAGTACAAGTACACGAACAGTGGCTAGCCAGGTGGATACCTCACAGTCCACGACTTGGAGGGTACTGAAGGATGAACATTTGCTCCCGTTTCATGTGCAACGAGTCCAGAAACTGTCTCCAGGGGATTATCCAAATCGTATTGAATTCGCCCGCTGGTTTCTGCAGCAGAACGCGCTAAATCCACATTTTGGACGAACTGTGCTTTTCACCGATGAATGTACCTTCACACGTGAAGGTACATTTAACACACACAATGCACATGTATGGGCGGATGTCAATCCACATGCTACGTATCCACATGCTCATCAGAGACGCTTTTCCATCAATGTTTGGGCAGGAATCCTCGGAGACCACCTAATCGGACCGTACCTTCTTCCTGAACGCCTCAACGGTAAAACATACCTCACATTTCTGCAACATGTGCTGCCAGACCTGTTAAACGTTGTTCCTCCACGCATCCGGCGGGTCATGTGGTTCCAGCACGATGGAGCGCCAGCCCATTACGTACGAGACGTCCGCAACTATCTGGACATCACATTTCCGAACAGATGGATTGGTCGAGGTGGTCCTGTTGCTTGGCCTGCTCGCTCGCCAGATCTTTCACCCCTCGATTTCTTTTTTTGGGGACGATTGAAGGCTCTTATGTATGAGACACCCATTGAATCCCCCGAGGAACTGGTCGCCAGACTTTGCGCCGCTGTAGGGGAAGTGCTCGAAAAGCCTGATGTTTTCGCGAATGTTCGCCGTTCCATTCGTCGCCGTTGTTCTGCGTGCATAACCTCTGGTGGTCACAATTTTGAACATTTATTGTGATTACATGTTAATAAATATGCTTTGGTAACATAATCCTAATTTGTGTCTTTTTACCTCGTATCACAGCACACAATGTGTGGACATGGTAAACTGAACTGTGCTCAGGAGTAGAAATTTCAAACCCCTCTCCCCAGAAACTTAACCACGTCTAACGATTCAGATTTTGGGCTGAAAATTTAAGTCTAAGCTTTAGAAAGCATTTAATGAGACACAAAAAATAACGGTATAAAATAGTTGTTCGTTACTCCAAAGTCTAAAGCGCCCTCTATCGGAATTTTTTGAAAATTTTCTTTAAAATTTATTTTCAAGAAAATACTGACATAAAGAATAATTTTAGCAAAACGCGGCAGTAGTTAGAGCCTAATCTACGACACAAAGATCGGGAATAACTGATTTTTGTTCTGGGGGGAGAAGGGTTTCAAATTTCAAATTTCAGTTTACGCTACTTAACTACTCGTTAGGACTCAGATTTTTAGATCAAAATTTAAGTTTAAGTCTAAGCTTTCGAAATCATTTAAAGAAATACAAAAAATAACGTTAAAAAATAGTTGTTTGTTACTCCAAAGTCTAAAGCGCCCCCTATCGGCATTTTTTGAAATTGAACTTTAAAATTTTATTTCAAGAAAATACTGGCATAAAGAAAATTTTTTGCAAAAACCGCAAACGAATCGACCAATTTTTCCATGTTTTATAATCATTTGAAATTTCGGACCCTAAACTTTAATGCCCCCTATCTCCTTGGGAATACGTCTGGGACCCTTAGTCTCCTATTTAATATTATTTGTCTTTAAGTGTACTATAACCCCTTAAAGTTCTGCCCATCTTTTATGAATCACCCTGTATATAGCCGTTGTATGAATAGTATATTTGGTAATTTTTCTTTATTTTCCTTTGTATCCTCATTAAGTATGAATTTTGGGGTATTCTGTAGCTGAAAAAGTTGACGTGATAGAAGAAAACTAGCGTCATTTTTGGATTTAGATGACAATAATTAGCCACAAATACCAGATCTAAGTCAACAAAATGTGTGTTCCCCAGTGTTATTGATAATTATGAATTTCTATGCTAAAAGTGTTCATTTAATGCCAACATTTCTGTTTCAGTCAAACCTGACAAATTATACCTTTTGTGCAATTTCTGAAAATAATAATAATAATAATTTGACTTTGTGATGATGGATACACGCTGAAATATCAAATTCCCTAACGGGAACCAATCTTCCCCACACCTGGCCTCCTCCATATGGCATCCCTGGGCTTGAACAGATGCATTTGCTACTCTATTAAACTCAAAAACCAGAATATGTCGGGTGTGTTAATTGTAGTTTCACCTAACACTCCATTTCCCTCACCGCCACCTGAATACTAGGCCTGCGCGCTGATAAAAATGGCGGCTGTCGCAGGTGGATATTTTTTTTTTCAGCGTCTGTACTGTCCCTAGAACTTTAACACCAATAATTTCTAAAAGTGTTCTTCGCCTTGTTTTTCTGATATCAAATATGTCAAAGAATACTTTTAGATATTATTGGTTTCGAAGTTCTAGGGACCGTACAAACGCTGAAAAAAAGGCCTGCGACAGCCGCTATTTTTGTCAGCGCGCAGGTCTAGTATTCAGGGGGTGGTGATTTATCTAGCTAAAGCATTACACAAATATTTTCAAATTTGCAAAATTTTAGGCATATATTCACACACAGCATTCAAAATAACAAATGACAGATGATAAACGATAAACAAACTCCTAACACCGCAATGTTACCACACAAAAGAAAATGGCATAGCCCAACATCTTAGATTCTTTTGGGAAGGGGCAGAGGAAGAGAGGGGGGATGTTTTTTGTCGGTCGAAATTTTAGGGCTCCCACTGGTGTCTATTTGATTTATTTATTAAATATAAATGATTATTTTTTTCTGGTTCGAAACATAAAAATCTTCCAAGAAAAACCAATATGGAGGAAAACACCCAATGGTACTAAGGAAGCTTAATTGCAAATTGCAAACGTTAAAAATCGAAACTGTAATAAATATATAAATCTAGTTGAATTTATTTATAAAACTATACTAAGTCGTAATACTTAAACGTAGTTTCCGAAAATTACTTTTCGCTAACAAAACTTACTTCATTAAAATAAGATTCTCTAATGTTCAACATTTTATAGAAAATTGCACTTAAAATGCCAAGCAGCTACTTAAGCTTTAAAGGGTACTTCAAATTAATCTGTCATTTCACCACAAAATGCGTGTATAATGAGCTTGTCAAATACATTATATTACAACGCTTTTTCTCTTTCGTAGTGATGTAGAACTATCACTTATCTTAGCAGTTAAAACTGCGTTTGATGGTATGGGGAAATATTATTTTTTAAATGACAAGCAGAAGAAACAAAATTCCACGAATACTTAAATTAAAGCTTTCTTTGTTAGAGTTGCTTTAGTAACTGTGAATATTTTATATAATAGCAAACTGTCAACTTACTATATCGTTTTGTATGATAAATAAAAGACTAGAGATATGCGTGAAATTCAAATTTATAAATTTTAAAAATCAATTAATTAAATAAAGTAAACATTCTTTGTTCACGTAAACGAAATAACCCTTGTCAATGAATTGTATGCAAATGCCATCATTGCATAATCTGAAGTGAATGAAGACATATCAACAGAATAAAGTTTAATTATTATGACAGAGAATTGTATTCTAATTCCGCAAATATATTGTTTCATTTATAGTAAAACAGGGTTCGTACGTTTTTACCACAATATTTTAATAGAATTTTTCGGCTTATTTAAAGTATTCAGTATCAGTATTCCCTGAGAGAAATTTTCGTGGTAGATTTCTGCAGCATTTGTAATAGTAATAAACTTTAAAATATTTTTTTTTTGCAACATTTGCAATAAAAATCTTAAAAGAAGATTTTTGCTTGAAAAAAGTGGCATTCAAAGACGGACTAATTGGGAGATATGATGTAAATATATCTCCACTTTACAAAAGGTATGTAAATACAGGATGACCATAATTAAAGCGCACGTGTTTGAAGGGTTCTAGAAGATAAACTATTAAGAATATTTTTAAAAGCTTTGGTATTTATACTATGAAGAGTATCTGCGGAAACAAGTTATGCAATAAAAACTATTAGTTGCAAATTTTACCAAAGATGACGCATACACGTTAGGGATGTTTTATTAGCATGATATTACCTAATTTTAAATCAATATCTTTTGGGACGACGATATTCTTTCATAGAAGCGCCATAATTACTATCATTTTGATAAAAAACTCTTTATTAACAGAGCGCGGCTTTTTCTGGCTAAAATTTTAGTGCTCATAAGGTTCTTCATGGCTAAAACCATAAACTAGAATCATGTGAAATTTGCGATAAAAAGGTTAAAAGTTAGCAGGTAGGAAATTCTCTATTTTTCTTTTTAATTTTTAATTTTATTTTAATATACAGGGTGATTCTAATTAAAGTCCCACTTTCAAAAGGCTGTAAAGAAAGGAACCACTGTTCAGAAACTTCAAATTTGAACTGAATATATTAGAAGAAGGGCGAAACGGTATAGCATAAGAAAGAAAAAGTTCCAACGTGTATCAATAGATGGCACTGTAAGCGGCATAAGGAAAGTGGATTCGGCTACAAGTGACATTTTTAATCGAAACACGACGGCTTTGGCATGAGTTGCACAGTAAATCAACCGTACTGTTCAATGTTCATGAGTGTTTCGGTTGTTTGACGGAAAAAAATGACTTCCAAATCAGTCAACATTTGTGGTACTGTTAGTGGAAAGCCCACCCACGGTAAGGTTGTACCACATTGGATGGGAGAAATCGGTTTTTAATTGTCCTTGGGCTAAAAACCGCATAAAATCAAATAATGATTCGTTTTTTAATCGCGCATGAGTGTCTTTTATTTTACATAGTATGCCACCTACAGCGCCATCTATTGATACAATTTGGAACTGTTTTCTTATGTTTTCTTATGCCATACCGTTTCCCCTTTCTTCCAGTATATTCACTTCAAATTTGAAGTCATTCCGACCTGTGTTTCCTTTTTTACAGCATTTTGAAAGTGGGACTTTAATTAGAATTACCCGGTACAACGCCATATATTGGAAAATTTTTAAATTATTTTTTTTTATTCCAGAGCTTGTTTCTGCATACTCTAAACACTATAAATACCTAATCTTTAAAAACTTTTCCAAATAGTTTAGCTTGTAGAGTCCTTTAAACGCGTGCATTTTAATTATGACCACCCTGTATATAAAATTGAGCCTATGCTATACGTAAATGTAGAAGATGGATGTAGATAAGCATATAAGTAAGAAACGGATGCTATGTAAGCATGAAGATAGCAGTTTTCAGCAGGAACGTAATTTAAAGATTTTATAGTGTTATTAATCACTATTTCATTAACCTTAAATTGGATGGAATTTTGTAATCGATTTTTCACTCACTTACTGATAGGCTGGAATTATAAAAATTATGTACTACTTGACCATTTATAAAAGACGGACCTTTTCATGCTGCCAAAAAAAACATTCCGAAGGAAGGGAAGCAATGGATTAGGAGAAGACAAACTTCAGGTTTCGCTTAACCCCTCTGACCTCATGTCATTTTTTCACTAGCTGTTCTATATTCTTGTACTAGCTAACCCGCCCGGCGTTGCCCGGGCCCGAGATAATTACAATCTCAGAGAAAGGCGTTAACCCCCTCCCTCCCCATACCCGTAAATATAATGAATAATTTGTTCAAGAGAACCACCGTCACCTACATTAACGCGATCATTAAAAAAAGAATTACATTTTTCTGATAATTAGAACATAACGAAGACGCTACGCTAAAATAGCCGGCAGATGACACTCCCTTCCCGACCTCAATTTCAAATCTATATCTTAATTAGTTACCTAAATTTTTGTTCATTAGTAAAATTTGGCAATTATTTCCTTTCATTTTCGCAAACTAAATGAGAGGGATGGGCCAGAGAAACAGATCTCTTTGTAGTTCAGTTTTTAATAAAAGCAGATCCCTGTCTGAAACTTTCTTGGATCGATTTCAATGGGGCCGGCAGATTTTTGGCAGTTTTTTGCATAAATTAAAAAAAATACTGACCGAATTTTTCAAAAATCACATGGTCAGATGCAGAATATTTTTTTACATATGCTCAGAAGTTTTCAAATTGATATCTCAATTAGTTTTCTTAAAATTCGCTAATTAGTAAAATAATTTCGAATATGTTCATTTCCGCTCGCAAATCCAACGCGCCAGTTCGTTTCATTCGCCATTTTGTTTTAAAAGATGACATTTTAGAAGCGATGGTTAATGAGAATCTAATTAATATCTAGGCTAATTATCAAAATATTAAAATTCTGGGGCTCAGGTGCACATGGCCAGACCTTGGACTATCCACAACTAAATTTCCAGACTTCTAGGTGGGCTAGATTTTGCTAGCCATCGCCAACAGACACACAGACAGACACACACACACAGAGCGAAACTTTCTTTTATTAGTATAGACTAGAAAATACGAAACTAGCGGAATTCTTCTATTCATTCCCTACAAAAGCAAAACCAGGTCCTACTTCCCTATTAGCAATGATAGACTCGTCTTAACCAGACCTGTTACTGACGTGACCAGTCTTTAAAGCTTGGCTCAGCAGTACACAGGTGTGTTTCCAATGGCATTACGACATTTTACTATTCTTTAAATTATAAATTAATAAATTCATTTTAAATCATTTTTCCATTTGTCGGCTGCAGGTTATAAATCGCAAAATAATCTTTTTGGTTACAACTGTTAAAACTTGTAAAATACACTACTTAAATATTTAGCAAGGCAGAGTAAAAAGCACAGTAAATTAGGAAAAATGCATTTAATAGAAATACGATCAAAAAACATGACATATTAGATGTCAAAATATAAAACTACCATAGCTGCCAACTCTTACGCTTTTTTCCTACCACTAAAATCTTGTAGTAAATTTTCCCTTATTAAATCGTCGAAATCATGTGATTCAATTATGCAAAAATTTCTAATAATTTTTAGTCGTAACAAAAAAGCGTAAAAGTTGGCAGCTATGAAACTACTAAAAACAGAAACAGAATTTAAAGACAGTTGCCAAATCATACAATTTAAAAAATCATTTATAAGAGGCAGGCTGCACATCAACACATAGTTCAACAACAACTGTGTACGGATTACAAAAACAATGGAGTTAACGATGTGCCAAAATATGCAATTTGGCTGGGAATCTGCAACAATGAAATATTGTATGCACTAAAAAGTGGAAAATATAAATAAAAAATAAAGAGTGTAATATTTTTTAAGTAACCTTTAATCAATTAATTATTAGTTTAATATTAATTAAATTATGATTATACATTGAGAAAACAATTTAGAAATCCTGAATAGCTAGTTTAAATAATGTTTTTTTTTCTTTCTTTCCTGTTGCCATATCTTTAAAAAAAGGACAAAAATTATAATTATTTAATAAGTTTACTAGTTTCTCTTCTCACCAAGCGTAAATGAAAGCTTTGAATTTTCCATAATCAGGACCAACAAATTAACTTATTGCGACAGAATATTTTTTGGAACAATATGGATTTCAGTCAAGTTATGCGCGATTTTTAAGATAAACATTGAATGCTTATAAAAGTGTTTATTTTTTAACTATTTTTTACTTATATATTTCTTGTTAATCTTAACTACTCAGTTTCGTAAATAAAATCTAACAGCAAGGCAGTTTTCTTTTCAATATTTGTAATAAAGTTATCATATTCGAATAGATTTGTTTGATTAGTGTTTTAAGAAGAAAAGAAAAAAATCTCTATTGAAGGATATCTCCCAGATTATCTTCCAATAATTAGATTTATCCTAGATGCAAATTGTGAATTAATATTTAATTTCGACATCGAAAAAGTTTAAAATCGAAATCCAGATAATTATATAATACTTTAAATCTATCAATAAACTAATTTTTAATTTAGTTTTTATGAACTTCTAAAAATCTAAATTTTTATGAAGTCCCAGTCGTTAACGTAGTTTCGAAAAATTACATTCCACTAACAAAACTCACTCCATTAAAAAAAGCCCCAAGCTTTTATAAGATTCTCTTTAAATATTCAACGTTATAAAGAAAATTTTCGATTTAAAATGTCAAGCAAATACCTCAGCTTTAAAAGGTACTTAGTTAATATGTCACTTTACGACAAAATATGTGTCTGATGAATTTGCCATAATTATTCTAGAACACTTTATTTTTTCGTTTTCATGTAGAATTATATCTTATCTTGGAAGTTAAAATGTATTTTGAGGGCATGATAAAATATTATTTTAAAAATGACTCGCTGAAAGAAACAAATTCAGAAATACTTTAATTAATGCTTTCCTTGTTTATTCGTTTGGGTTTGATGTTTTTTCATTGAGTATTATTTTGTCTCAACAATTTTTTTGTCTTTATCGGCATATAGTAGTGCTATGATAGAATAATGTCTAAAACGCTGCTGACTAGCTGCTGACGAATGCTGAGTCATGTATGCTGACGTCATATATGACTCAGCATTTAGTAGTAATAATAATAATAATAATAATAATAATAATAATAATAATAATAATAATAAAAGTTTTCTGAATTCTCTTTACACCGTTGGCGATTTTTTTCATATGTTTTACTGCAGAAATACTTTAATTAAAGCTTTCCTTGTTATCCCGTTTGGGTCTGAATATATTTTCAATGAGTATTATTTTGTCTTAATATTTTTTTTTGTCTTTATCTGCATATAATAATGCTATGATAGCATATGTCTAAAACTATAGCATATGACTTCATGTATGACTCAGCATTTAGCAATAATAATAATAATAATAAAAGTTTGCTTAATTCTCTTTACGCCGTTGGTGATTCTTTTATTTAAAACATACATTTTACTATAGAAATACTTTAATTGAAGCTTTCCTTGTTATCCCGTTTGGGTCTGAATATCTTTTCATTGAATAGTATTTTGTCTTAACAATTGTTTTATCTTTATCTGCATATAGTAATGCTATGATGGCATGTGTCTAAAACTGTAACATATGGCTTCATATAGATGAGCATCTAGTAGTAGTAATAATAATAATAATAATAATAATAATAATAATAATAATTAAGGTTTGCTTAATTCTCTTTACGCAGCTGGTGATTCTTTTATTTAAAACATACGTTTTACTATAGAAATACTTTAATTGAAGCTTTCCTTGTTATCCCGTTTGGGTCTGAATATCTTGTCATTGAATAGTATTTTGTCTTAACAATTGTTTTGGCTTTATCTGCATGTAATAATGCTATGATAGCATATGTCTAAAACGATAACATATGTCTTCATATATGACTCATCATTTAGTAATAATAATAATGCTTATAAAAGGGTGTTTATTTTTTTTAATATTTTTACTTTTATATTTATTGTTAATCTTAACTACTCTGTTACGGAAAAAAAAATGTAACAGTAAGACAGTTTTCTTTTCGAATTCTATTATCATATTTGAATGAATTTGCTTGATTGTGGTTTTAAGAGCAAAAGAAAAATCGCTCTAGCTAAGCATATCTGCATATAATTTTATCCTACGTGCAAAAAGTGAATTAATGCTTAATTTCAATATCGCAAAAGTTTAAAATCGAAATCCAGATAATTATATAATATTTTAAATCTATTAATAAAATATTTTTTAATTTAGTTTTAAAGAACTTCTAAAAA
The DNA here is from genome assembly GCA_963931845.1 of Maratus michaelseni. NCBI lineage: Eukaryota > Metazoa > Arthropoda > Arachnida > Araneae > Salticidae > Maratus > Maratus michaelseni. Next base: position 223,659,022 of record OZ007595.1, read on the forward strand.
TCTAAATTATTACAAAATTCCAGTCGTAAACGAAGTTTCGAAAAGTTACATTCGACTAACAAAACTCATTCCATTAATCGATTACCTGATTATCCCGAGTTATCGTATATATTGCAGTTAATTATTATCCCGAGAAAACTCGGCCTGGAGAAAATGAAATGAAATATTGAGCTTTGATTGGCAGTTTGCCAAGTTTTGTTGGTTTCGCGGTTCTTTTGGTGGGACTGGTCACGTGTTTTCCCTATTGTATAGTATACGTCGGCTTGTGGATTAGTATAATGTATAAAGAAGGATAGTTGCGTTGAAAATACAGTGGAACTTCCATTTAACGAAGTCTCAACGTTACACTTAAAAACTTCGTTATGAAGAAAATTCGTTAAATAGAAATTAACTTAAATTCATGAAATTTTTTCTTGTGATATGACAAACAGGTATTGGATTCAGAAGCATTTGATTCAGTTTTAATTATGAAGCCATCTTTTACAAAACAGTTGTGTACGGTCGATGAAATCACGTCACATTCCCAAGCTTTGTCCCACGCTTTCATCAGCTCTGATACACAGAATCTCAAACTAATGTTTTCACTACATCGGCTTTTTTCTGTCTTTTTCGATAATGTACTTCAAGATTTTTTATTATTCCTTAGACTAATGATTGAAGTTTAGCTGTATTGGCAGGAACAAAAATAACTTGGATGTTCTTCGATTTGTATTTTGAAGCACGTTCTTTTGGATGTACAAAGCAATTGTCTATCAGCAATGGAAGGTAGAATGGTACGTGTCTGACTCTAATAGATATTTTTTGTTTCAATGTATCTGACGCCATTGCGACACCTCATCTTCTACATCATTGAAGGTAAAAAGGGGATTTTGACTTCCCCCAACTGTCAGGGCTGGAGAAATGGAGTGGGAGAATAGTGATAACAAGTGTTTTTCTTAGTGTGAAAAAAAAAATTGTTTTATTTAGCCCCAAGCAGAATGGAAATTATTTAAATGTGTTCATTTTCATACAATCGGATCCGTTGAAATAAATTTGCATATCCTTCGAACAGCAATCGCTTAATTTGAATTCTGTACACGTACAAAAGTGGAATAAACTTCGTTATACAGAATATATTTTTCGTAATGTGGAGATTAATTTACATGCTAATGGTGTTCAAAGTCAAAGTTCTGCAGAAAATTTCGTTAATTGGAAAACTTCGTTAAATAGGGACTTCGTTAAAGGGAAGTTCCACTGTAATAATAATTTTGGCGATGATGCAAGATAGCGAAAGCGATGGTTTTTCAGATAGTGATTAGGAAGAGGTAGACTTTGAAAATAGTTGAAGTGATTCTTCTGTATGTAGCCTTATTGAAGACGAGAGAAAATATATAAACACTCCCATAAAAGAGATTCCAGAGGTAAGCCAGTAAGAAAAGAGACCAGATACCAGTGTACAGAATGTCAGGTATGACTTTGTGTTGTCCCTTGTTTTTCTAAAACCATCATACAAAGACTAATATTTAACTTTTTTCCCTTTGCCCGAGATAACTCGGGAGAGTAAACTAATGTTAAAACTAAATGCTTTTACACCTGTAAAAAATTAAAAATTCAACTTAAAACCTACATATTTTGTTTTGTATCGTTTCCTTGTATTTAATAATAAAATAAAAAAAATGTGATGATTTTTTGCAATTTTTTTCAAAAATACTTCTAAGGGAAGCGGTTAAAAAAAATCCCAAGCTTTTATAAGATTCTCTTTAAATTTTCAACGTTATAGAGAAAAGCTTTCACTTCCAAATGACAAATAACCCCCCCCCCCCCAGCTTTAAAAGGCACTTAGTTAATATATCATTTTACGACAAAATATGTGTATGATGAGTTTGTCATAATTATTCTAGAGCACTTTTAATTTTTTCGTTCTGAAATAGAATTATCTGTTATCTTGGAAGTTAAAATGGCAATTGATGGTGTCATAAAATAATTTTTAAAAACGACTCGCTGAAGGAAAAAAATTGCAGAAATACTTTAATTAAAGTTTTCTTTCTTTAACCCGTGCGGGTCGGGTCGCACATTCTATTAAAAGGATGTGTCTTTTCTTTGCGTATTCAGGGTTCGTACGCTTGTACCACAATTTTTTAATAGAATTTTTCTATTTAATATTTAAATAGCAGGCATTGTAGACGTCTCGTTTAATTGCATGATTTGTAATACATTTTCTGCATTTAAATAAAGTGAAAAATTCTATTAAAAAAATGTGGTAAAGAGTACGAAACTAATTATTTTGTAATAACAACTGTTTGTCATTATCTGCGTGTAGTAATGATATGATAGCATATGTATATAAACTTATTATTGTTATGACTTTATTTATGATTCAACATAATAATAAATAATAATAAAAGTTTTCTTGATTCTCTTTACACCAATGGCGATTCTTTTGTTTAAAACAAATGTTTCACTCTTTAAATTTAACCCATTAGGCACCATTGCTCCCATTTTGGGAACATTGCTTTAGGATTTTTTTCTAAAGTGAGTATTTTATATATTTTTAAAATGTTCATTTTATTGCATTTTGAATATACTAGACGACTTCTGATTTTTTTTTTTTTTTTTTTTTTTTTTTTTTTTTTTTTTTTTTAAGGTTTCATAAGAACTTTCTATACTTTTAAATGTGTTAAAAAAGGCGAAAAATAGCTTTTTGGCCGTACTCGAAAGAAATATTTAAAAAAAAAGAAACTCTATAATAAAAATCATATTTTTTTTAGTTAAAATATGTTTATAACAGTGTATTATATTAAACAACATCAATCCGGAATGAATATGTATAATAGATCAATCACAATTACCGAAAGCATAAGTTGTTCCAAAATGGGAGCAATGGCTACTAATGGGGGTAATGGTTTTGAAAACTTGTACATATGACTCCGTGCATTTATGGTATTTATTTTTCAATTTATTAGCTATAAAAGGGATAATATCATTCTGAAACTAATATTTTAAGACGATTTCATATAAATTTGTCCAACTTTTACATTTATAATAAAAAACAAAAAGAAATTACCAGTTCTATAAGCATTTTCATTGTCCATCTCTTTATTTTTCATCATTACATTATTTTTTTTATTTTTTTTTAACATGGAAGATGATTGAACATTTTTTTAGATTTGGATGATTTTTCGGCTGTTCCGGAAATTTTTTTTTTTTTTTTTTTTTTTTTTTTTGGCCACCAGATTGCAGTATTGTAACATACGAGTTAGATATCTTCATCATATGTATGTCGCATAAATTATTTTCTATTACATATGTATTTGAAAATAATTTATGCGACGATTTATCCCATGTTATATTTGGTGGAGTAGAACTTTCCGTAAATTCTAAATCAACAGACAATCAAGAAATAGCTGATTTAGAGTTTAAAAAAGACAAAGTATTAAACGCAGAATTGATATTTCAGATGAAAGTTCAGACGAATCTTCAAATCGGAATATGGAAAAACTAAGCAAAATGCAAAATTAAAAAAAAAAAAAAATAGTTAAAAAATCAATTTTAGAAAAAGCAAAAAAAATTAATATAATACTGCATAAAAAAGGTTCAATCATTTCCACGGACAATAGTAGAACAAAAATGATGTAATTGGGAAAAATAAAGAGATGGATAATGAAAATGCTTATGGAATCGGTAATTTTATTTTTTATTTTTATTATAAATGTAGATGCTGGACTAATTTATATGAATTATTCGTAAAATATCAGTTTCAGAATGATATTACCCCTTTTATAGCTAAAGAAAAGGGAAATAACAACCATAAATGCACAGAGGCATAAGTAAAAATTTTGAAAAAATTTACCCCCATTAGGCGCCATTGCTCCCATTTTGGGAACATCTTATTTTTCCTAAATATTCGAATTTTATTTAATTTTTTCTTCAGAAATACGTAAAGACTTCCTTTTCATAAAGAAAAAACAACTGTTCCATAAAAAATATAGTTTAATATATATAGCGGCGCCTAATGGGTTAAAATAGGGACTCCTATCGTCGCGCCGATACATTCACGGGCAGTGTAAGCTACTATGTTTTATTCGAATTGTATGATTCCCACCAGTTTTTTTTTTTTAAATAGTGTAATTGGCTTTATTCTCGTATTATTTTGTCTGTCATTAAGAGCCTACACTAGTCACGCGAAGAAACGCTCACGCTAATGTTAAGTGTATGGGAAGGTTATCCCGCGATTTCTCGCTCACATTTTAATATTTTTAAATGATTTTTTTTTTGCATAGGATAGCTGACGTCGATATCTATCGTTGTTAGTTTTTACTTTTTTGATTTTGGCTCCAGTTTTTTTTACATAAGGGTACTTTCATTTACAGAACCGGTCCCAACCGGTTCCAAAATTAAAAATGTCCGCTTATAAAGAAAGTTTAACCAAAATCAAAAAAGTAAAAACTAACAACGTTGAAGATCGACCTCAGCTATCCTACGCAAAAAAATAATTTAAAAATATTAAAATGCGAGCGAGAAATCGCGGGATAACCTTCCCATAGACTTAACATTAGCGTGAGCGTTTCTTTGCGTGACTAGTGTAGGCTCTTAAACCAGGCGAATATTTCTACTTCAATAAATTGGTAAAAATCAAGCAATCTGACTTTGAAAAAACCAACCTACACTTATCTGGCGCGACGATTAAGGGGTTAATAGTATTAACGTAAAAGTATTATTTTTTTTTTTTTTCAAAAAATGAAAAACACAATCGTACTCGAAACGATTAAATCTGTTTCGGTGACTGTGGATATTTGATGTGGCTATGTTATTAAAGTATTTTGCTTTTTTTTTTTTCGAAATAAAGGTTGCATATTGCACTCTTTTAAAATTATGTTAAAATACATCCAAATACTGCCTCAAGGCATATTCTATTTATGATTTATTACCAACAGCACAGGTTTCATTTTATTTATAATTTTTTTTTTCTAAGTCCAAATGTATTAGGTTGCCCGGAAAGTTCGTGGCGGTTGGGAAAATCAATTCGTACCGGAAAATTCTGCCCGTTAATTATTAGAGATTTGATATCCAAATATTGATTCCGATAAATATCTCTAATAATTACGGTAATAATAACGTTTGAAAAAATCAATTCGTACCGGAAAATTCTGCCCGTTAATTATTAGACATTTGATATCTGAATATTGATTCCGATAAATATCTCTAATAATTAAATGATAGAATTTTTCGGTACGAATTTATTTTTCCAACCGGCACGAACTTTCCGAACAAGCCAATAGCTCACAAATTGCACTTGCACTGGGGGCCAATCAAAGAATTCACAAGATAGTTTAAAAACAGATATCTTACTTGTTCTTTTCTTAAATATTGATTTTATATCCTTCTATATATATAAAAAAAAGTAATGGTTTGGAAATGGACCAATGAAAATCTGCGTAGAAATTCCGGGTTATTCTCATCGCTTTTTTACTAGGCACTTTTTTGAGGAGCTATTACTTTTATTCTAGCGATTACTTTTATTCGAAAATCATACCACCAGACGCGAAATATAACAAGCTTTCAGAATTTCAAAAAATTATCACGGTCGGACAATAAAAACTCAAAAAATCCTTAAAAATCGAGTAAACAATCTTTTATTGAAAAAAAAGTCATTTTTTTTTTTATTGTTGCCAATTTCTAAATAAGAGCAAAGAATTATGTTTTATCTTAAATAAAAAATGTATTTGCGCGAGACTATTAAAAACAATAATGAAAGTTTGAAATAATACTTAAATAGTCACGTGTTGAAAGCAGGAAGTATAGAAAATTACGTCATAAAATTTGTGTTTACACATGAATATTAAAAATAAAAAAGATGAATTAAAGGAAAAATAATTATAACCAGTTAAATGAAAAAGCATTATAACCTGATTACAGAAGATAGTCGCCGTTCGTGATATCATCATCATCTTTTTAAAACAGGATACATCACCAGGTTTTAAGAGGCTGACTGCAAAATCAGAACAGGGGTTGGTGAGCGTAGCGAGAAGGGGGCAGAGCCCCCTAATTGTTCCTAAAATTGTTTTATACATTTTAAAAAGAAAACATGGAATCCATTTAAAGATAACAGATTTATAAAATTCAAGTTATACGAAATTTAATTTTAAAAGCTTTAAATTAAATTGATTGTCTTTAAATTTAGCTTTTAAAATCAACTACAATTCGTTTTTTCAAAAAAAAAAAAAAAAAAAAAAAAAAGTTGCAATCATTCAGATGTAAAGTACTGTTTTCAATATTTCTGCGATGTTATTATTGTACAACAAATAAGGGTAGAAATGACAAAAGAGAAATGGAAAGATTTTTTTTTTTTTTTTTTTTTTGGTACTGTGAAAAGAATTTTGACTAACAATACATTACATTCTATAACTTTGATGAAGCTTTGGTAATTTATTTAAAATTTTTAACCCATTCTCTGCCAACCACGAGTGTACTCGTGGTTTTTTAATCTGAAATTACGAATTCGTACCGGAAATTTCGAAAGAAGAATTTTTATTTTAAGTAATCACGAAATGTCTCTTATTAAATAAATTAAATATCGCTATTAGTATTTTCTGGTATGAATTCGGACTTCCTAAATAAAATAAAATTCCGGTAATTTTAACACAGCAGTGAACGTGTTAAAGACACATAGGTGCCAACCTCTCATTAATATTCCGTAATATGCGGGTTAATTTGACCCAGGTTTAACACGTTTCGCAGCAGAAATTTTTTTAAGAAATGAAATTAAATAAATTCCGAGTAGAAACCTGAAATTGAATAAATAAAGATTCATCCAATAATTTTTCTGGTTTCAAGCGTTGTTAAACTGGATCAAATTAACCCGCCTATTACGGAATATTAATGAGAGGTTGGCACCTATGAAGACAAGTTTTGGATGTTTAAAATGCTTTTTCAATTTTACCAAAATCGTCTATCTCTCATTATTCCCAGTTTTGTCAAAAAGAAAGACTGGTTTTCCAACCATCATATAAAGTCTTTGTCAAAATGATTAATAAATCGGACTTAAACGAAACACTTTCAACTTAGCTTATCAGTTTATTATTATTATTATTGTTATGATTCGTTTTTGAGTTACAGAAGGTTGAAAAAATGGATTTCTTGATTTACACAGCAAAATTTCTTTATCTGTCCTACAAAATATACAATTCGAGATATATGATTAATTCAAAATAGGAATGCACGCACATTAAGCTGAAACGTTGTACAGAGAGCTGTCGAGAGACAGTAAGAGACTGTTGTCTCTTATTACTCAGGCAATAAATGAAAACGAGATAAAAAGAGATTGCTGAAAGTGTAGTACCTTAAAATAATTTTTCATAATTTACAAAACAGAATATTAATCGACACGTTCTCAAATAAAAATGACTAACAAAATCTATTTAAATTTTTAGCTATTTTTACACTATGAAATTTTATTGTGAAAAGTATTCAAATATTATGAGTAGCTCGAACTGAAGGTATTTCAAAAGCAAATATGTAACTATTTAAATCCTGATAACAATTATTAGATAAGTAATATAATTTTAAAGGTAAAAACTATATTTTAGCATATTTTTTATACGTTTAAATATATATTTTGAATGGAGAGGGGGTGTTCGCACGTCTCATATTACCCCTGCATCTTTAAACCCACCTTTCCCTATTAAAAAAAAAAACAGCTATTTGAAAATTTACTTTTGAACTAAGCAAATAAAATTCAGAAACCAGTTGTTATCCCGCCAAATTTGATTCTTTATTTATTTTTTTTATATATACACAACAAAAAAATGACAAAAGTAAAAAAAAATACCCTTTTTTTAACTCATTTTATTAGTAAACCAAACTAACCTGAATAATAAGTATAAGGCGCAAATGCGAACTAACTCAAACAAAATAACCACTATCCATTGAAACAGTGTTGTCATTTGGGCGTTTCTTCTTCTTATTATTATTGTTATTATTATTATATTAAGAAAGTTTTTTTTATTAATTATAATATTCACATTAATAAATGACAGATTAAACTAGACGGAAAAACACATACATAAAAATTAGTAACATTCTGAAATTTAAAAAAAAAAAACTCTTAATTGCGTACACTGTATTTAAAAAGTAAATAAATAAACAATTTTCAAAAAAAAAAATGTAATTTAACCGAAGATCTGGGTCAGAAAACTGTCCCACTTTTAACAATATCGCATCAAACAAACAATTTAGCTAAATAGTCGTTGTTTCTTTGAAAAATTACCAAAGCTGTCACTGACTGCCCTAATTTCTTAAACAAGCGAACGATTACATTCGCCCAGATTCGAACTCGAATTTTCTTCGTAACAGAATAGAATTCAAAAAACATAGAAAACAGAAATAGGTTATATAGTTTTAAATAAAAAAATTCTGGTGTGAAAGATTTTTATAAAGCTTGAGTAAAATTCTCGGTATTTTTAGTATTAACATCTTCTTAGTTAAAAACTGACTTATCAAATAAATCTAACATTTTAGCCCATTTTACATTATAAAATTTTATTGCGTCTATTGCGTGATAGTCTTCAAATATTACAAGTAGTTAAAAGTGATGGTATTTTTCAAAAATAAATATATGTTTATATAAACCATGATAATTTTATTATTATTGGATAAGTAATACTATTTTAAAGGTAAAAACTATGTTTTAGCATATTTTTATACATTTAAATATATGTCTAGGGTTTTTTTTTCGCCCGTCTCCTATTACCCCTATTTCCCTATATTAAAAAAAGAAACAAAGAAGCAAACAAAAAGTACTATTTGCGAACCTCCTTGACGCAGTAATTACAATTAAGAATGATGATGTTTTCCCACTATATATTTCTCTTTGTTTTCTTCATACACGGCTAAAAAACATTGATGAATCTAATTAATATATATATATATATTAAAAGTATCTTTAAACATACTAAACTTACACCGTTTACCGGTAAACCCAGCTAACCCGTCTTGGTTGGTTGGTTGATATATGACGGCTGATTATCTACTACTCTTTGGAAATAGGCCATAGGGGGGAGTGCCTTCCGTGGGAATCTTTCTAAGGGATCCTAACCCGTATTCACGGCAAGGTTAGAAGGAAACCACGAAAAACTCCGAACGGTTAGGTCGACGAGCGCGACAGGAGTTTGAACCCAACACCTCCCGTCTACCAGCTTTGAGAGCAGAACTTCTCAGCCGCTGGTGGGGCACTCAGCTAACCAGGAAAATCAATATAATAAGGCCTCAAAACGAACAAGTCAAAAGAATCATTATCCGTTAAAAGTTTACCTTTAAGCAACGATCTGGCTCAGAAAAATACCAGTTCCATTTTGAAAACTGAATTTAAAAAAAAAATAATAATAATAATAATAAAAAAACTGGACGCAATACGAATTTCTCATGCGATGATTGCTATTTTCATTAACTAACAAAGCAGTTATAAACTAGCTTTGCTTCTTGAACACAACTAACGAACCCATTTTCACAGTACTTCCGGATAGAAATCTTAATCTAAATTAATAACACTTATTATTTTTTCTTGTGAAAAAACTAAAAGCGTTTGAAATACACTTTTTTAATAATGACTACATTCCTTTAGAAAAATATTTCTTTAATGCATTACTAAAGTTAGAAAACGATTATTTGTCAACCTTTTTTTTTTTTTTTTTTTTCGTTTATACACAAACGAACATTAACAAATCTCGTAAAAAAAAAAAAAAAAAAAAGGTAAACGAAATATCCATGGCCATACGCAGGATTTTTGTTGGGATACAGAAAAAAGAAAAATGGTTGGTACCTTCGGCCTCGAAAAACAGTCGAGTGCAATAAGACATAACAACTGAAAAATCTAGATATATGATGCATGCAAAATATTATTTTACACACATTATAGACTAAAATTAGGGATTAAATATAAACATTCAGCTACGATCACACGTATCATCCTATCATAAGCAATATAAGATATTTCCTCATAAACAGGTTTTTTAGAAGGAAAACATTTGAAAACGCACCGTGTAGTAGTTTCGCTCTCGTAAAATTTATCAATTCTGAAATTATTGCTATTTGTATCACCTACGATAGATATCAGTTCGAATTCCACCAATCAGACAGCTCTAAAAATAGTTCTTTTCATAATGAACAGAAGAAAGTATATTCAATTAGGTAAATTATATTCAATGGTTGGAGTATCATAGTTGAGACTTTTTCCAACAGAGCGAAAATATGCCGGGACCAGGACACCGAACCTGGGTACTTTGGTTTGTCGTACCAACGCTCTCCCTACTGAGCTATCCCGACGATATCCTGGACTGGCATATTTCACTCTTATTTGTTGGACAAGGCTGCGAACTGCAGCGCTAATTTCATTCATCCGAGCTATAACTATAGCATTTACTTCTGTGATATTTCAAGATTCATCATGTGGGATAGCTCAGTATAGGGAGAGCGTTGGTACGGCAAACCAAAGTACCCAGGTTCGAGTCCTGGTCCCGGCATATTTTCGCTCTGTTGAAAAAAATCTCAACTATGATACTCCAGCCATTGAATAGTTCTTTTCAGTTCTTGGACTTTACACAACTTTTTAAAACACTTGGAAGCGATTACTCGCCAAATCTTCTAACGGTTGCTTATATTTAGTCTTCAAAATACTTGAAGCACAAACAAACCGTTTGAAGGAAGTGACTAACAACAGCATATATTTCAGATCAAATGATAGTATGTGTGATTGAAACTTTACAGCGAGATTTTATTATTACAGAGATAATAAAAAACTTTGTCTTTTTTTCCCAGGCAAAAAGAACAAGCAGGGTAATAAGGCACACTTCTGAAAATACCTACAAAACGTCAAAATAAAAAGAAAAAAAGAAGAAAAAAAGAATGATGGCTATAACTTCAGTTTTAATTAATGCAAGAAAAGTTAACTGTTTAATTTATGTGAAGTTCTTTATAACTGTATGGAGTTTATTTTATCATAAAGAGTCATCTAGATATTAAATTTAGTTAAACTTTTAACAGTTCGGTAGTAAGACCATAATTTTATTGCATATCTTTATTCCCTATGCCGCAAAATAGGGAAATAAAACTAAGATATACTTTGGGGCAAACAGCTTTATTTTGCGACTTTTAAACTTTAAGTTATTACTATTTTTCTGATATTATTTTCATGTATTGTTGTACTTCAAAATGTTTTCTTTCTCGTTTTCTTTTTCGTTCATCTTTTCAATCAAAAACTAGCATATCAGTTATATATAAAATTTTAATACAACTTACGCTGTAAATTACTTTTTTATTATAAAGAAAATAAAACAAATATATATAAAAAAAAATTTACAACTTTTTTTTATTGGACATTTATTTTAGCATATTTTTATATTTTCAAAAACTTATTTGTATGGTGTTTTTCAGGTCTCTTATCAATACTGTCTCTTACGACCCTACCTTTCCCTACTTCTAATAATAGTATACTATTTCTGACTATTATTATAGTTTTCGACATATTTTTTACGTATTTCCGCTAGTTTTTGCAATATTATCCTAACATTGGAACTACTTTCAATGTAAGTAAAACATATAGCATAGCAGTCAACTGGTGCGGATTTTTTGTTATCACTCAAATTTAATAGGAATTTATCTATTTTTTAAGCTATGAAAATTGTAAAAATTCGGTAATTAAATTAGTCAAAATCCACTATAAAATTTTAGTGGTAAGAAAAAACCGGGCACGTTGGTAGCTATGCTATGCTAATAAGCATATTGCTGGCGATATAATACACCTATATTTGGCTGTTTGTGTAAAGTTAATCAAATGCTAATATTTTCCTTTTTAAAATTTTTCATCCATATGTCCATTTGATACCATGAATTACACTGAGAGCAAAAGAATGAGTCTGCGCGTCCGTTTAAAAACTCGATATTACATTTGTTGCTTTTTCCAAACAATTGATTTTCTATTATACCAAAAAGGTTTATTCTAAGATAAACATATCTCAGCACATTAATCACGTTAGATATTGCAACTGCAAAATCCCTTTTCTCATAATTTAGTTATAAAATTCTATTTATAATAAATTAATTTTACTTCAAGATTAATTCTTTAGTATATACAGCTGTCGTTTTCTACGAAAAAAGGAAAAATAAAAGAATTTGACGAACATTTCCAAACTCTTTGCTTCAAAAATCACCCAAAATAAATAAATTCCTTAAGGGAAAACATTGGCATTTAACAAAACAAATTATGAATGATATATTATTAAAAAATATATTTTTACCAATTTTCTTTTTTAAAAAGCGCACGTTGGTCTTAATTAAAATTTTGTTAGAGAAAACCATTAAAAGTTCTTCAGAAATAATTAATTTAAGGAAAATCGATAAACATTCGAGTCAGAATACATTAAAAGTTTGTCGTGGAAGTACGGTTTCTATAAATTAGATTTTACTATCAAAATTTTCTTTGGTTTGCTTGTTTTAATCGAGCATGTACTATGTTTTCTTTTTTTTTTCTTGATTTTGCCATTTGTTTAAAAATAACTATAATAATAATAATAATAATGCTGATTTTGGGGATTACATGAAGTTAGCTTTTTCTTTTTAAATACACATTTATACTTAAATAACTTAAAATTAGAAATATGCAATTTTCGTAAATCGGAAATAGTTGTTGTTCAACGTTTCTGTTTCTTTTAATTTTGCTATTTGTTATTTGTTTAAAAATAACTATAATAGTTATGTAAATTTCTTTTTGAAAGTAACTGAAGTTCATTTTTTTTTTTCATTAAATAAATTTATTATATTTAAATATCTTAGAGTTAGAAATATGCAATTTGCGAAAATCGATTATTAAACTTTTGAATTCTTGTGGAGTTTATTTTATTTACGAAAACAATGAAAAAAAAAGTATTAAATTCATTTTGTTGGTCTAGACAAGTTCAGACTGTTGATTAAATTCTGAAAAAAAATGCACAGCTAGAATTGATTAGTTTTCTCCAAAGGAAAATTTGACATATTTATAATTAGAAATTCATTAAATTGCTAATATATATTATTATTATTATTATTATTATTATTATTTAAAATTTGTCTTCAAATTGTCCAACTGGCACCAACAATTCCACTGAAAGCAAATCGGAAAATATGTGCATCATTTAAAAAAAACCTATATTACACTAGTTCTTCTTTTAAATAATTGGTTTTCTTTTGTTCTTGAATAAATTTCTTTTGTTCTTAACGAACTGTACCAACACATTACACTGGATTGTTCGGAAAGTTCTTTCTGTTTGGGAAAGTTGATTCGTACCACAAAATTCTTTCATTTAATTATTAACAATAATTCCGATATCTAATGTCTAATAATTGACAGGCAAAATTTTTCTGGTACAAATTGGTTTTCCCAAACGGAAGGAACTTTCCAAACAACCCAATATTAATGAAACTGAACAATATTTTAAAAAATTGAATATAGAATCTATTTTTTGATAATATGATTAAAGAAAAATTTAATTTATGGCAAATTAGTTTTAAAAGCTTCAAGATTATTCCTTAAAAAATAACGACGAAGTTTTTTTAATAAAAAATATGGAAGAATGAACAATTTATTAACGAACTTTTCCAGTCTATCAAAATGTTTCCTTCAGAAGTCATCCAAAACTAAATTAATTCGATTTCTGTAATATTATTATTGCACTTCATATAATTCTAATGACATTCTGCTATTTTGAAGTATTTTCTATGCATTTCAGTTATTTTTACAGTATTGCCATTATATTACGAGCATTTATAATGTACAATCGGGTAACTAACTAAATGCGTGATTTTTTTTTTTGTTTGTTTTGTTTGTTTGTTTGTCTGTTTGTTTGTTTCCTATAAAAAGTATTTAAACTCGAGATTGGCGGCATTTTCTGAAAGAACCTTTGCCTTCATCCATGTCTTAATAAAGACGATGAGTGTGGGAAATTGTTTTTTAGAGAGTCGACGTAACTGATTTGGTATTTTTACTGGAATATGCTTTTTAGTTAGAGCTGATTTTAAATGCTAAAAACAATAAATAATTGAAAATGTCTTATCATATTTAATTAATTCTAGTTTTAACTAAAACATAACTGAAAGAAAGCGAATAGCCTTTTCAAATTTTTCGATAAAGGACAATGTATTGTAAAAATTGTCAAAGTTGAAGTTTTAAACCAAATTTCTACACGCAACATCTTCGGAAAGTTTTTACTATTGGTTATATTCAGTTCATCCATACAACTCGAAAACAAACTGGCCAACTGCAAAACAGCGTTGCCAGTCTGCAATTTTTTTATTCCGATTTCTTAAACGATACCACATTTTTAAAATAGTGTTATTCAAATTATTTAATGGCAGATGCGGAAAAGAATGCGAATTATATTACTTCAAAAAAGTGATGGCAATAGAGCAATGTATTTTTTTTTTTTTAGGTAGCGTACTGGCAACATATCTGTAAAGTTATGAGCTACGCGCGTATATTCTATTTTATTACAATCCAAATTTTTTAATTATATCGTCTAATTTATTGATATTAAAAATGCACAATGGTCATGTCCTTCAACTCAAAAGTTGCCGTATTTACAGTGTTAAAAGTTTACAAACTGGCAGATTTCCGCTGGGTTCGATAGTAAGATGCTGCCTCCTAATATTTTGATGATTTTCTTCAAAAGAAAATGATAGATGTCAAATTCCCTTGAAAGTCTTTCACCCACACTGTTAAAAATTTCTGCAAAAACACAAAAATAAACAGAGATTCTCGGTAAATTCACATCAGTTCAAGTTCCTCAATCAAGATCATTATCGCTTTTATCGTCGCTGCCATATCAAACTATGGAATGTGAAATAATACATTTTTCATTGCTTTTAAAAATAGGCCGATTGTCACCACTAAATGTTAATAGTATTTTCACCAGAGTTGCCAGTTTTGCATTCGTTTTCATTCAGAAATTTCTAATTCATACCAGAAGTTTCAAGCAGAAATTTTTGCTTTATTTAATGACAGATTATTCGTGGTAGCTTAAAGTAAAGATTTTTCGCTGAAATTTTCTGGCACGAATTTAGCAACTCTGAATTAATAAAAAATCTTAACTTGCAACTATGTTCTTCACAGAAAAATTATTAGTAGTAGTATTCTTCCTAGGCAAAGAATTCTAATAAAATTTAGTGGTGACAATCGGATCATTTTCAGAAGTAATGAAAAATGCATTTTTTCATATTCGATAGTTTGACATGTTCGCTAAGATATATATTGATCCCAGTACTAACAAATTTCATGCATTTTGAGATTTATAAGCAGAAAATTTAATTGGATGGTCCAAGTTGTCTAAAATTTTAAAAAATTGACGTTATCCATGATCTCACCAAAGAATAAGTAAAATTTTCGTTTATTTTTTTATAACAATCTTAAAAAGCTATACGTCTTGTGTAATGTACAACACTGCAATGTGTTTTATATTTGGACTGCATAGATGTATTGTTAAAAACAAGTAAATACAATAGCTTGGGAGCTGGAAACCAATTAAGAGAAGTTACACTATACTTTATAAGAAATTTTAAATCGAACAATTTTTTCGAACGAATTGTGTTCGAGAACTGTGTATTATAATTATTAATTATTAATTAGAACCCTTGTATTATAATTATATTGCGAGCTTTTTCAGTGAAACCCAATAAGAATAGCCATTAAACCAACCAATTAAGGGTAGCTTAATTATACCTTAGAGGAAATTTCATTCGGTTCTCGAACAATTTTTTCGACCGAATTGTGTTTGAGAATTGTGAAACCACAGTGTTAGCATTATATTGCGAAATTTTTCAATGAACCACAATAAGAGTAGCCAGTAAACCAACGAATTATAAATAGTTTCATGATATCTTATGGGAAATTTCATTCGGTTCTCAAACATTTTTTTCGATTTCGAGAACTGCCATACCACTGTATTATCATTATATTGCGAGTTTTTACAATGAACTACGATAAGAGTACACTGTAAAAAAAAAAAAAAAAACGCGGAAACGTTACTCTATCTGGTGAGGCAGCAAGGTGGCACATCGGTTCTGTTATGTTTCCGCATATTTCGGAAAAGTATATAGTAACGTTTCCGTATATTTCGGAAAAGTATTTAGTAATATTTCCGTATATTTCGGAAATGTTTCTACATATTTCGGAAATGTTTGTAAAATATTTCTGTGTGTTTCGGAAATGTTTCTGTGTATTTCTGTATCACGATTTTTTTTATTTAGGAGAACGATGCACTTTTTTAAAAGAGTTAATATTATCCGATTCAATTTTTATGCATATTAATATTAAATTTGCATTTAATCTTTTGTTGTACATACAAAATAACTCGTTCGATAGTTTCTCTATACTCTTGTTCCATGAATCTATAATAAATATTAGGTATTTGATTGATGAATGATATTATATAGTACTAGTATTAATAAAGTACAGATAGTACAGTTTATACGTCTTTATCATCTTTTCGTTTTGAGGTTGGTTCCGATTCATAACTTTTCTTATGATGAAATGTGTACTTTATATGACAGAACAAATTCCTAATTTCACTTATACTATACGTTTTTCACTCAGTTTTTATGAATCAGTTATTTGTAAATAAATAGCGTTGAAAATTTGATTTATTGATCTATAAATAATTATTTTTTAAATGCAGCCTCATGAGTTCCATCCTGTAAATAGATACATAATGAAAATGTTTAATTTCCCTATATTAATAAATAGATAGATTTTAGTAATACCTTTCAGCATTTTTTTTTATCTTGTAAATAGATATACTATTCCAAAATATTTTATATCTGTGGTAATTAATTTATTTTTACGAATTGTAAACTTATAAATAGATATATTGTTTAAAATGTTTTGTCTATTTGTAAGTATTTTTAATATAGTGTTTTACAATTATCATGCTTCTAAATATATTCATTTAAAGGTATTATTTTATTCGTATAACATGAGAAGTGTTGAGATAACCTGAGAAAATATATATCTTTTTATAAGTATACAGTTCATGAAATGAAATAATTATTTACAGATACGAAATCTTTTGACATAATATCTCTACTTACAAGATTAAAAAATATATTTATTTAAAGGTATTAAAAATAATACATCTATTTTGGGAAATAAAGCATTTTCATAATGTACCGTAATTTCCGGCGTATAATCCGCAGCTCAAAGAGTCGTTTTTCGACCCAGAAATATTATTTTATAAAATGTAACTTAAAAGATCGCTGTAAATATTTAACTACAATTATTGAATAAAATTTCTGGGTCGAAAAGCGACTCTTTGAGCTGCGGATTATACGCCGGAAATTACGGTATATGTATCTATTTACAGAATGGAACTCACGAGACCGGATTTTAAAAAAGAATTATTTATAAATTTATAAATCAAATTTTATATTATATTTATTTATAAATATCTGATTCATAAAAAATGAAAGAAAAACGCATAGTATAAGTAAAATTAGAAATTTGTTCTGTCATATAAACGATACATTTCATCATTAGAAAGGTTACGAAACGGAAACACTCTCAAAACGAAAAGATGTTAAAGACGTATAAACGGTGCTATCTGTACTTCATTAACTCTAGTACTACATTATTATTCATCAATCAAATATCTAATATTTATTATAGATTCATGGAACAAGTGTATAAAGAAACTATCGAACGAGTTGTGAAACTCGAGCGAAACGGGTATCGAACTTCGTATGTAGAAAAAACGATTAACTGCAAATGTAATATTAAAATGCAATAAAATGGTATCTGATAATATTAATTCTTTTGAAAAAAGCATATCATTCTCTCAAATAAAATAAATTATAAAACAGAATACTTACAGCGTTACATTACAGCGCTCATAAAAATACGTTGCATCTGCATCTGTTTTAAGCTATGTCTTTCCTCTCAAGAACAATACAAATCACGTGACAATGGCATGTGCAGTAGATAAGCATGCGCAAATATTATTTCATTTCGAATTCCATTTTTAAACTTTACACGGAATGAGTGTAACATTTCCGAATTTTTCAGCAACCAACATTTTACACTACCTATTCGGAAACATTTTCGCTATGGAATGTGACGTTTCTGACTTCTTCAGAGTATTCACCGCTTTGAATATTTTTCCGAAAATAGGTGTAACGATTCCGAAATAACAAATAACTGAGGAGAACACAAAGTTTACTATAAATTTCCGGAAACCTTTCCGCTATGTGCCAAAACGCTTCTGATTTTTTTTTTACAGTGTAGCCATTAAACCAACCAAATAAAAGTAGTTTCATTATATCGTATAGGAAATTTTGATTCGGTTCTAGAACAATTTTTTTTGAACGAAAATTGTGTTCAAGGACCTTGATGCCAGTGTATTATCATTATATTGTGAGAATTTTGTCAATGAATGTAACCCCATTAGCATTATTCTGGCGAGTTTTGAACCTATATTTATTTTAATTGGTAAATAATTCAAATATAAATTTTCTTTTCCTTTTTAAATATATTAAAAATTTTCATCTAGACACCCATCTGATGACATAAATTGCATAACTGGCATATCAGGAAATTTACGCATCAGTTTAAAAATTTTAAATGTATGTTTTATACTTGTTTTATTATTTAAAAATAGCTGTCTTTTTCCCTTTTACTTCTGGATATTTCTATACCAAATAGAACATATCATATCATAACTTATCATGTTAAATGTTATAGGTATAAAAAGTAAATGTAAAAACCATTTACCGATAATTCAGTCATAAAATTAAATCATATAACAAAATTAATTTAAAAAGCTTCAAGCTACTTTCTTTAACCCCTTGAGGGACGGATATACCACCTAATTCTAACCAAATAAACCAACCAATTATAATTATAACCAACTAATAACAACCAATTATAATAATTATAACCAACCAAATAAAAGTAGTTTCATTATATCGTATAGGAAATTTTGATTCGGTTCTAGAACAATTTTTTTTTGAACGAAAATTGTGTTCAAGGACCTTGATGCCACTGTATTATCATTATCTGTATTATCAGCCACTGTATTATCAGACCTCCTTATCATAGTATCAGACCTCTCAATCAGCAAGTTGCCTTTGACCGCTATACTTGTCCTGCTACTAGCGCCATCAATCGTCAGTAATAGTATTTACGACACGAAATCACACGAAATTTTTTCACAGCTCCATTTGTTCTATGCATTTGCTTATGAACTAGTAGTTTTCCTACCACTAAAATTTTATCTTATTAAATTGACAAGATCGTGTGATTACATGACGAAAAAAATTCTATTAAATTTTAGTGGTAAGAAAAAAGCGTAAGAGTTGGCAGCTATGCGGTAGCAGACCAGCTAGATTTTTCTATAGATTTTTCTATTATATTTTTGGATACCAGTTTTTTAGTAGAGACAATTTTGTTTTGTTTGATCGGAGAATTCTGGGATTTAAAAGAACAACATTTTCTCTAAAAATATACTGGTGTTCAAAAAGCCCGAAACATGGCAACTGTGCGGTAGTATCCACCAGGCGGCGATACTTTCCGGAGAAAGTCAATTAATAAGTTGGCAATTACCGCGGACATTTTCTCCCATAGACTTTCTCCGGATTGTCAAGTCTGATCTATGATAAGGGAGTCTTGATCATTATATTGTGAGAATTTTGTCAATGAATGTAACCCCATTAGCATTATTCTGGCGCAGTTTTGAACCTATATTTATTTTAATTGGTAAATAATTCAAATATAAATTTTCTTTTCCTTTTTAAATATATTAAATTTTTTCATCTGGACGCCCATCTGATAACATAAATTGCATAAATAGCATATCAGGAAATTTACGCATCAGTTTAAAAATTTTAAAAATATGTTTTATACTTGTTTTATTATTTAAAAATAGCTGTCTTTTTTTTTCTTTTACTTCTGGATATTTCTATACCAAATAGAACATATCATATCATAATTTATCATGATAATTTATCATAATATTATAGGTATAAAAAGTAAATCAGGGTTCGTACGCATCAGGAGATTCGGGAGATTTTATGTGTTTTAGTACCAGAAATTTCGTAGAGTACTGGTTGCTATATCTGAAGATAGCATTTCTTTTTATTAAATAAGCCAAATATTGCTTTACGAAAATTCTGGTAAATGGTGCTTGAAAGTCCTTGAAGCGTACGAACCCTGTAAATGTAAAAAACATTTACCAATAATTCAGTCATAAAATTAAATCATATAACAAAATTAATTTCAAAAGCTTCAAGCTTCTTTCTTTAAAATATTTGATGGTTGCCTTTTTCCCCAAGAAAACAGGGAAAAAATTCAGAAACATCTCCAATCTGTGAAGATATTTCCACCAAACTAAATATTTTCCTTTCTTAGAACAAAACATTAGTTAACAACTTAGAATAAAACATTTATTATTAGAAATCATTAAATAACAACATTTTCCTTTTTTATATACATAAAATCATCCAAAATCCCAACTGATGCTATGAATTACACTGAGAGTAAATCGGCGAATTCAGGCATCAGTTTAAAAACCGATATTGCACTTGTTCCTTTTTTAAACAATTGATTTTTTCTGTTGAACCTGTCTATAACGTATGAACACAGCACAATAAAGTAATCAACTTTGAAAAAAAAAATTATACATAGAATCGAATTTCTGATAATTCAATAAAAAAAATTATTTATGACAAATTAATATTAAAAGCTTTTCAGATTATTACTTTAAATATACGACGATAAAAAGAAAATAATTTGAGAAATATTTCCATGTCTGTCAAACTTTTTACTTAAAAATAACCCAAATCTTATTAATTTACTTAGACATTCAACATTGGCATATTGGTTGTTATCAGAAAATCATTCAAGAACCAACTTTTTGACTTTGAAAAATATTAATTTTTTTTCATTCAGAGTTTCTGCCATCAGTACCATATTATCTGCAGAGCACGTGGGGCACATGCCCCGGTCCCGCCGATTTCAGAGGCCCTTTTTTTCTAATCTTCAGTAGTAAGTTTATTAGTATTTTATTTTATCATTAATATTATAGGGTTGATTCGTACGAGGTCCTGGAATTTTCAGGGAACTTAAGAGTATTTTCTCATAGAAAAACTCGCCGTATATAATCGCGCGATTAGACAGGGTGAGTTTTTCTATACAAAAAAATACTGGTATATACGCTGAAAATTCCAGGACCCCGTACGAAACCTGTATTATATTTTTTTTAATTATCCTTTATTTATTTTTTTAAAAAGACTGTTCTATTCATTAGGTACACAAATTATGTAATTTAAAAATACATTAGAAAGTTACTGTAAATAACTGCTACAATGAAAAATTTTAAGAATTATTTATTTCTATATAAATGACATTTATGGCTTCTCAAATTTTGAATTACAAATATTCCCATTTTTTATGCACACACGTTTGTGCTTAATAAATTATACAGGCTTCCTTTTTAGTTATGTACACTCTAAAACATAAATACGTAAATTTACACATTAAAACGGATATTCTGATGATACAAAAACGATTTGTCTATAAGCGTAAAGTGGCGTGTAAATTGCCAAATAAACGGCTGACGCGTAAATTTCAATACTCATCCTTCTGCGTATTTGATGATAACACTTCAACCTTCCTAAATGTTTAAAAAAAATCTGATAGTTCTGAAAAACACAGTTTAATCTGTAAATTGCGCAACAGTACACGTATTCTGTGTAATATTCTGTTCTTACAAATGTTTCTGTGTAATGTGTAAAACGCACAGATTTTTTGTGTACTATGCAAAATACAAATATCTTTTTGTACATAGCTTAACTTTAACGTTTGGTATGTAAATTATGATCAAAATGTTTTTATGGTCGCAAAGTAAAATTGCATGAAGAACCAACTCATATACTTGATGTGTTTGTTCTCTTTCTAGCAGATTTGTTTTAAGATCACAAAAGAAAAATGTATCCCCAAGTTTACAAGAAACAGGATCGTCTGGAGTTATATAGTTACTGCATACCATATTTCTGTTAAAGCCCTTTCCGGCACAGTGATCCCACTCTGGGCACACCTAATTTTAATTCCAAACTTGCATTCGGCACCAAGAATATTTTAATAAAATTTTGCTTCAACAATGAAAGCTGAAAATAAGGAGCTCTGGTTTTCTAAAAAAGTCGTTTGTAAATTCCGGTGTCAGTGAGTAATTTCGCATTTTACGAACAGAATTTGTCTGTTTCAGAAAGGGTTAAAGTTGTTTTAGAGTCTTAACCCTTTGACGGATAAAGCATTTCAGTTGCTAAAATGTTGAAATAAAAGATAGACACCAGAAATTATGGACAAATTTATTTCTATGTATGAAAAAAGCAATAATCCACATACATAATAGATGGAAAACATATCTATTAAAATTCTGCTGTCATTGTTGAATTTCGTAATTAAAGTTTTGTGGTTTCATAGGGAAACCAATGAACGTTAAAGGGTTAAAATAAAATAGCTACATAGATACTTTCACTTTCGAAACCGGTTCCGAAAATGAAAGTATCTTCGTAAAAAAATACGCAAAGAAAATCGAAAAAGTAATCAACGGAGGAAATAGAGATTGATCTCTGCTATCCATTGCAAAAAAAAATCGTTTACAAATATAAAAATGCAAGCGAGATATTAGCAAAATAATGCCCCATTGGATTAACATTAGCACCGTATTCCCGAGCGCTTGCTCAACGGGAGCCTTAAAATTAACTTGTAAAAAAAAATATCTAACCACCTTTTAACCCTTCTTTGCATGAGTTTTTCTTTTACAATTGTGTTTTTTATACACTTAATAAATATTAGACACCAGAAATTTTAAGACAGATTTTTAACTTTGTTCAGCAACATAGTTCATGGGAAATTTACTGGATTAATATTTCTATATAAATATAGTGGTGGCGAAGAAGTTGATTTATTTATTAAAAGTTAAATAAACAGTGATGGAAATTTACATCACTATGCAATTAAGGGTTAAAGGATAACATGCGCAATAGGAATCCAAACAAGAAAATTATTGGTTAAAAATAGTGGTAGCAAACATGTAAAAAATATTGGCGCTTCGACTACGGCACGTGCGCAGCCCAAAATTTTAATGATCCAAAAGTGATTGTCATACATTACACTGAAAGCATATCCAAGAGTTCACGTATCAATTAACCCATTCGCTGCCAACCACGAGTATACTCGTGGTTTTTCAATCTAAAATTACGAATTCGTGCCGAACATTTCGAAAGAAGATTTTTTATTTTAAGTAATCGCGAAATGTCTGTAATTAAATAAAGTAAATATTACTATTAGTACTTTCTGGTATGAATTCGAACTTTCTAGATAAAATAAGATTCCGGTAATTTTAACCCGGCAGTGAACGTGTTAAAAACCGATATTCTACATGTTCTTTTTTAAATTAAAATTTTTTTATTTATTTTACTTCTGAACATACTCTGTTATTCCTAATATATCATAAAATATCGAAACACATTAATCACATTAAACATTGTACAGAAAATAAACATGGAATCAATTTTTCGGTAACTTGTTAATAAAAGTCAATTTATAACAAAGTTAATTTTAGAAGTTTCAAGTTTATTTCTTTTAAGCATACGTCAATTCTTTCTTCTTTTTTTTTTCTTTATAACATAAAATGAAAAATGACACAATTTGACAAACATTTACAATCTGCCAGACTGTTTACTTCAAAAATCACTCAAGACTAATTAGTTAGTTTATAAGGAAACATTGGCATTTATCGAAACAAATTATGAAAGATATGCATTCCAAAGATATTATTTTTGCAAATCTCCGGCAAAAAAAAGGTGCACATTTTCCTTAATTAAAATTTTGTTGAAGATAACCATTAAAAGTTCTTCAGAAAATAATTAATTTAAGGAAAATCCATAAACAGCCGAGTATAAAATACAAAATACATTAAAAGTCTGTCGTGGAAGTACGGTTTCGATAAATTAGATTTTTTGTATCAAAAATTTCTTTGCCTTGCTTATAATTAATTGAGCGCATGTTTAAGGTTTCTTTTTTTCCTCTTTTGATTTTACCATTCGTTTAAAGATAACTACTATATTAATAATTGAGATTTATTTTTTAGACTGACTAAAGTTAGCTTTTTCTTTAAATACATTTTTATATTTAAATAACTTAAAATTAGAAATATGAAATTTTCGAAAATGGATGATCAAATGCATAAGTTCTTATAAAGAACGTATGAAAAACATACGAAAGAAAAATTTATAGATTGAACGTATGGATGAAGAAATTTACGTATGGAAGAACGTTATGGACGAACGTATTTCTATTAACACGTTGACGGACAGTAGGAAATAGTGAAGTTCGAAAATTGACACGATATGTTTTGTAATTTTTAGAATATTAGAAGTATAGTTTTACTCTTTCTGCTTAAACAAACTTAATTTTCATTAATTCAGCACCTTTAATTAGGTTGCACTACTCCCTTCACGACCACGTCAGGGTGGCTAGTGGTTAGGGAAAAATACAGTCAAAAAAAGTGATAAACACCAGTATATTCTTATAGAAAAATTTATGTTGATTATTTGATCAAATAATCAATTTGAATTTGAATTTTTTTTTTCACTAATTGCTATAAGCAATCTTTACCTTCTCCCAACGGCTCACTTTGAAATGACATTCAACTCACGCTCGACTGGGTGTTAAGTTGCTGCAACTAGGAAGCCCCTGAACCGGCATCAACTGTTCCGGACTGTTCAATTTGAATTTTTTTATAAGAATATACTGGTAATTTTTTTTTACTGTATTTTTCCCTGACCACTAGCCACCCTGCACGTGCATACTGAAACTGCAACTCGTATAACAGGTGGAAAACGAACTTCAACCTAAAAAATTGTCTCCAAAACATGACACTATGGGCTTCTACTTGTACGCCGGTAAATGCGCATTTGTGCTGCTATAGCCGTAGTGTCTAAAAACGACCGTTTCGTTTTGAATGACTATAGCCGTCATGCCACATCGTGAACTTCGCTTTGACGACTATAGCCGCAAGTGTCCGTCAATGTGTTAAAAGCGTATGGACTGAGCTCAGTGTATCCAATTATATTTTGATTAAGTCTCTGAAAACAAACTGCCGAACTAACGTGAAACAAGTATAAATCACCAGACATGTCGGTCGGTTGTCGGTCCAGGTGACTCAATAGGCAAACCGTTGACGATTTAAATCTTGGGTTCGATTTCCAGCCTGGAAACTTTTTCACTCAGTTGGAAAAATGTCATTTCGTACGGCATCTTTACCAATCAGTGTGATTGAGTTGAAAGTAATAAAGTGTGTCTACGTATCCATCGTTTACATGTCCATCTCCTGCCTTCAGAGTGGTTGCACGTCTTATTTGCACCTGACGAAGAAAGACGAAGTTATTTCGAAAGGCCTTGCGCATTCCTTAATTTATGGTGTTATTACGAAATTTTTATGCTTTATATAAATTCAAATAATTCCAAAAACTAGAAAATAATGTAATAAATTACTATAATATGGACTATAATTAAATTAAAAAATTCTAATATTATTTCAAACTTTTTTTGGCCATTTACGATTATGTGAAATATGACCGCAAGCTCTCTTTTTTAGAGGACAGTGCTCATTTTTAAAGCGTCTTACTCAGTTTTGAAAAACGGAAATTAGAATACATTGTTTGAAATTAAGATAAGTTTATCTTGATTTAATGATTTTAACTTACAAAAGAGGCATTAAAATGAAGATAATCCTCTGAAAGGAAGACACCTTCTGATCATCTTACTATTGTGTATTACACTACACATGGAAAAATATTTTGCGGAAGGTTCTCTGACGTTATTCTCTCTCATTCATTTAACCCTACCCTGTACGAATTTTTCTTTTGGAAGCATAATTTTTATATTCATATTTAAGTTTAGATACCATTTATTTTTAGTAGTAATTCTTCCATTTATTTTATCGCAGAATTCTGTGATTACATAAGGCGACTTTTTCTATCTAATTATATTATAGTGTTAACCAGTGTTAAAAATAATATTACAACCATGCCCTAACTTTGACCTGAACTGTTGTACTGACTGTATCTAT
This sequence comes from Maratus michaelseni, assembly GCA_963931845.1. Classification (NCBI taxonomy): domain Eukaryota; kingdom Metazoa; phylum Arthropoda; class Arachnida; order Araneae; family Salticidae; genus Maratus; species Maratus michaelseni. The sequence continues at coordinate 223,685,148 of OZ007595.1, forward strand.
GACTGTAACCGTTAACTGTAGTTCGGTTGTGTTTACGGTTTTGACGCGGTGTGCTTTTCACAAGTGTAGTAATATAATTTGTGATGTACATGTTAATCCAGTGTTTATTATAATTATACTTAATCCAGAATGTTATTAGTGCCTATCAGTTAACCTAAATTAAACAGGTTATGGGCTCTCACGCTGTCAACTGCGATTTTAAATCTGCATCTTGCTAGGACTGATCGTGGCTGTTAGGCCTTACTACAACGTGACGAAGAGTGCACGTGATTAAATATTTTTTGTTACGGGCGCATTTTGTGAACGCTTTTGATACATATTGCCCTTTGCAATGGATTTCAAAGCACAAATTGAGAAGCTGGAAGGTACTAAAAACTGGACAAAGCAGAGCCTGATTACCAACGGGGCACACTTCCACCAGTAAAAAAGAATAGATTTTTTTCACTTATTCATGGCAGTAATTTTGCATGATAATAAGACGAATTTTGCATTTAATAAGAAGAAAATTTCTATTAAATTTTACTGGTGGAAGTGTGCCCCGTCGGTAATCAGGCCCTGGGACAAAGTGGAAACGTCAAATCGAACTGTTACTGCGCCATAACGATGTGTTAGATGTTGTGACTGCTGCTTGTGAAGTGGCAATTGATCCTGGAGATTCCGCTGCTGAGGATGCAAGAAAAGCTTATGAAACAAAGCGTAAGGCTTTCCTTAAAAGCGATGCATTGGCTCAATTAATTCCTGTTAATAGCATGGATGATGCAAACATTGAGCTAACGGCAACTTGCGATACAGCGAAATCTGTTTGGGAAAAGTTACTTTCTGTGTACGAGCAGAGTTTGGGCCAGCGTGTCGATCGCTTAATGGAGCAATTTTTTACCTCAGAAAAAGATGTTTCAGAAGATGTCGTAACACACATAGCACGGTTGCAACGGAACTTCCGTGAGTTAAAAGATGAGCTCAAAAGGCTGGTGAAAACAGAGCTACCTGACTTGCTACTTATGAGTCGAATTATGTCAACTTTACCTGCAAAATATTTTGAATTTAAAAGTGTGTGGGAGTCTGTTCCAGTGCAGGAAAGGACAATTAACAAATTGACTGAGCGCCTTCGGCTTATTGAAATGAGATTGCCTTCGAAGCAGAGTGACAGTGCAGCTCTTGTTGCAAAATCGTCAATAAAGAAAAAAGGCAAATTTAAAACGGAGAAAAAGTGTTTTTCCTGTCACAAGCCTGGACATGTTGCCAAATATTGCTACAAGAAAGATAGTGGAAATAAGCAACTTGATGGAGATGCCTTTGTGTGCAGTGCTGGTGATCCAGAAAAAGACCTATGGTTAGCTGAATCTGGTGCTTCAGCACACATAACGAGCAATGAAAATTATTTCTTATCATACAAGCCTTTTTCACTCCCCAAAGAAGTAAGAATAGGAAATAATGAAGTCCTTCTAGCATATGGGGAAGGTATTATCAATGTTGAAATGCTGGTCAACAAAAGGTGGGAAAGAAATCACCTAACAGATGTGTGGTATGTCCCAGAAGTAAGCAGAAATTTATTTTCTATAAGTAAAACTGTTGATAAAGGTTTTAAATTCAGAGTTGATGCAAATGGATGTGCTTTTCTGAAGAATGGTGATGTGCTAATGACAGGCAAAAGAACATCTCGAGGCTTGTATGCACTCGAAATGAGAGTGAGATTGCCTGATGAAGCTGCTGATGTTTACATTGCTTCACAAGACACATTACAGCTGTGGCATGAAAGATTATGTCATCAAAATAAGCGCCATGTGAAACACATTTTAGAGAAAAAAGGTATTCGTGTTGAAGGTACTGAAGAGTTTTGTGAAGGATGTGTGCTCGGCAAGCAACAATGAAAAAGTTTTGGCACCAGGAAGAATAGGCCAATGTGTGCTGGCGAGATGATTCATGCAGATGTTTGCGGTCCCATGCAGCAGAGATCCATTGGAGGGTCGAGATATTTTGTTTCCTTTAAGGATGATTTCTCACGATATCGAAGAGTTTTCTTTATTGAACATAAATCTGAAGTTGCGAAGTGTTTAAAAACCTTCATAAATGAAGCCGAAACTGCTTATAAAAGAATCATGGAGTTCAGGTGTGATGGTGGTAAGGAATTTGATAATTCTGAAGTTCGTTGTATCCTTGCATCAAAGGGAATAACTCCACATCTTGCCATGCCATATACTCCAGAACAGAATGGTTCTGGGGAGAGAGAAAATCGCATTCTGGTTGAAAGTGCAAGATCCTTGATACATGCAAAGAATCTACCTATCAGACTGTGGGCTGAAGCAGTCAATACTGTTGTGTATACATTAAATAGAACAGGACCGACAACATTAGAAGGAAAAACACCTTATGAAATATGGTTCAAGAAAGAAGCTCCTAAAATTGATCATTTCCATGTTTTTGGCACAGAATGTTTTGTGCATGTACCTAAGCAAAAAAGAAGAAAGTGGGACAAGAAAAGTGAGAAAGGAAACTTTGTAGGATACTGTTGTGAGAAAGATGGTTATCGAATTTGGCTTCCAGCTGATGGCAAAGTTGTTCTGAGCCGTGATGTCTTATTCAAAGAAGAGAAAGTCTGCATTTCCAAGAAGCCATCTGAAATTCCATCAGATCAGAATAAAAATTTTGATTGTATACTTAGTTCAAATGAGAATGTTGACCCTTCAAATGAAGAAAGTTTAATTGAACAAGCTGAAAGTTCGAAATATAATAAAGAAGATTGTGTAAGTGACATAACATTGCCAAGTCGTAGTGGAAGAGTGGTCAAAACACATTCTTATTTACAGGACTATGTTTTATTGACAGAGCATGATGTCCCTAATTCCTATGCCTCAGCAATGAAATCAAGTGATGCCGAAAGATGGAAGCAAGCAATTGATGATGAAATGACCTCACTGAAGGAAAATCACACTTGGGATCTTGTTGATTTGCCGAAAGATAAGAAAGTTATTGCTAACAGGTGGGTTCTCCGAATTAAAACCAAAAGTGATGGATCAGTTGATCGTTTCAAGGCAAGACTTGTGGCGAAAGGTTTTTCGCAAAGCCTGGCATCGACTATGATGAAACCTTTAGTCCCGTTGCAAGATATGATACAGTTAGAATGCTATTAAGTATTGCTGCATGTGAACATCTACATCTTCTGCAGTTTGATGTGAAAACTGCATTCTTGTATGGTGAACTAAAGGAAGAAGTTTTCATGAAGCAGCCAGAAGGCTTTGATGACAAATCTAGTAGAGTCTGCAGACTAAACAAAAGTCTTTATGGATTGAAGCAGGCTCCACGTTGCTGGAACAGAAGATTTGTTGATTTCATAGAGAAACAAAATATGAAATGTAGCAACTCGGATCCTTGTTTATTCATTAGATCAAATAATGAAAAGAAATTATTTATCGTCATTTATGTCGATGATGGGCTTGTTGCTGGCACTGATGAAAGTGAAATTGCATTATTTGGGACCAAGCTGAAAGAAAAATTTCAAGTGACAACTGGTTCATTACTGTTTCCTTGGAATGAATATCAAACGGTTGCAAGATGGCTCTGTTTTTCTGGAACAGAGTGCTTATACAAGAAAGATTCTTGATCGGTTTAGAATGGCAGATTCAAATGCTGTTTCCATTCCATGTGAAAAAGGGGAAACAAATGAGAATGACAATCCAGTTAATGAAGATGTGCCTTATCGTGAAGCTGTTGGGAGTCTAATGTATTTAGCTACCGGATCACGTTCAGATATTGCTTATGCCGTTAGTGTGGTATCTGAAAGATTAGAAAATCCCAAGCTATCAGACTGGAATGCTGTAAAAAGAATCTTCAAGTACCTCAAAGGGACTTTAGGATATGGACTGTTATATCCAAGTAAATATGAAAACAAACAGCTTGAAGTGTTCAGTGATGCTGACTTTGCTGGTGATACTAAAACTCGTCATTCAAGAAATGGCATAGTTAGCAAATTCAATGGAGGTGCTATCTCTTGGTTGAGTAAAAAACAAAAACGTGTAGTTCTGTCAACCACAGAGGCAGAATATGTGGCTGCCAGTGAAAGTTCAAAAGAGATGATTTGGCTCCAAAGACTGTTAAATGAGCTCTTAACATCACAAAGTAAACCAACTCTGTTTGTTGATAATGCAAGCGCCATAAAACTTGTTAAAAACCCTGAATTTCACAAGAGATCTAAACATATTGAAATCAGGTTTCATTTTGTAAGAGAAAAATATCTAGAGGGGTTATTAGATATAAAGCATGTTAGTAGTGACAGTCAGATTGCTGGCATTCTTACAAAACCCCTACCTCGTATCCAATTCCAGAAATTACGGTCAGAACTTGGACTCAGGTGTTCGAGTCATGTTTGAGGGGGAATGTTAAAAATAATATTACAACCATGCCCTAACTTTGACCTGAACTGTTGTACTGACTGTATCTATGACTGTAACCGTTAACTGTAGTTCGGTTGTGTTTACGGTTTTGACGCGATGTGCTTTGCACAAGTGTAGTAATATATTTTGTGATGTACATGTTAATCCAGTGTTTATTATAATTATATTTAATCCAGAATGTTATTAGTGCCTATCAGTTAACCTAAATTATACAACCAGGAACTGAATAGATTTAGTAGTAAATGTTATATTTTAATTGATCCGCTTATACATCACTGTGAAGTGTAGGATAATGATGAACATAATGAATGATTTTGATATTCAAATGAATCATTTGCGCATGCGCAAAGCATAGCTGCCAGTCTTCGTATTGTAGCTTTAATCAATTAAAACTAGAAACTTTGTTTAAAAAATTTTTTGAAATAATTTGCTCTCGACCTAATTAATTTGTTTTTTGTCATTTTACAAAACTTTTGGTTTTAATGAATAAAAAGATTACGAAAGTAGGCAACTATGTTTTTGTGTATGCCGGAATGATTCATTCTAATATCAAAATCTTTCATTATGCCCATCATTAGGATAATGGTAAGCCTAGTGTGACCAAATGAGATTTTAAAAATTCTCGAAAATGACATTTGATTTACTGTTGCTTGTATATTTAAAACTGGTTGTAGCACACATAGGCGCCGACTTAACGGGAGCACTTCCAACATAAATTTTAAAATGTTATTTTTGTTTTCATTAATCATAGTGAATAAATAGAACAACAAAACTCTTTAAAACTAGTTGTAGAAGTATGCCTGGTTTCCTATTCCGCACCCGTGTAATCGATGCCTATGGTAGTACGTAAACAAATGAGAACCGGTGTGTTAAAAATTTACGGTCGATGGGAACCTACCCAGTGTAACTAGTGAGAAATTCTAAGTATATTTCCTGGTTTCCTTGCGATTTGTGTTCTTACCTATACAGTTTAAAAAATATATCCGGGAAGATTCTTAGGAAATAATGAGCAATTAGTTGCCCAAAATATTTCAAGGAGAGTTACTTGAAAATATTACAAATATCCACGTACTGCTGTCGTCAACTTTGATAAAGAATGTTTCAGAATAAAAAAACACCATTTCCCTGCAATTTTTTTTTTTTTTGGGGGGGGGGGGAGAAACACTCTGTCCATCATTACCCACGTCCTGGATTTTTTACAGTGTGGAATAATATTTTGATGATGGTATGCTTATACTATAGTCTGATTTATTTAAGCATGATTTTATTTAAGCATGATTTTATGTACAAGAAAAGATGCAATTACTGTTACTTGTAAAAGTTGTATATATACAGTGTTAACCAATCAGTGCCCGTCAACGGAAGATTGTTAAAGCTCACCTTTTAACACATTGCGACCGGGAACGAGAATTCTCGTTCTTTTTGAACGACACAACATTAACTATGGGCGTGGCTTCTACCTTACAGAAAATGCATTTATATCATGTTGTCCATATTTATTCAGATATGTAAGACATTTCATATTAAATCCGTACATTGAAAGATATTTCCTGATGCATAAACTTGAGATACTCATCTAGGAAGCCAATTTGCGAAAGAATTTCATAAGAGGGTGCTTAAAATAGGGGGATCTTCTACTATTTTACAACCTAGATTTCATACAAAATTGCCGGTCGGCAATGTGTTAAAACAATAATCAATGTTGATCGCAATACTTCAAGCTGAGACATATATTGGTGCAAAATAAAATTCGCATTCTCGGTAACTTGCTTAACACTCGATTACTATCCTTATATCTGTACGATACGAGGACTAGGCTTAATGTTACGATATGTTTATTATAAATTTTGTTAGTTTCATAATTTTTCATAATTATGTTCCTAACTTTTTTTTTAAGTTTTTGTGATTAAAGACAAAGAACATACATTTTTAATTAATTACTACTTTTCCCCATTGAAATCTACTTTTATAGGTTCAGTTTGTGCTATCAGATAAAGTCTGTACTAATGAACTATATAAACAGTAAACGGTATAAACGGTATAGCACAAACTGAACCTATAAAAGTAGATTTCAATGGATCCAAAATTATATTCCGCACAAATAATCAACTGGAAGCAATCATAAGAAAGTCTCTGGAAATAATATCTAAAAAAGAAATAGTATGTAATGATGTATTATCATATGATATCCACGCAGTCTGGAATGAATTAATACGCGATTGATTAACCTGTATTTATTTTTGAAATGTTGAATGACCTTTCCCATCCCACCTTATATTCCAAACCCTTGATGGTGAAACCTTTAAAATGGTTTATTCCGTGCAAGCTAGAAACGCGAAGAGACAACAACTCAACTCAACAATTAGTTTTTCACTGATGATGACCGAGTAGTTCGATTGAAAACGTTTTGAATTTTAAAAGGCCTTTAATGTGCTTTTAAATGTTTTATGTATGTTTTTACGCACCTTCAAGCAATATATTTACATTTAGTTGTTTTTTTATGAATTTTAATATTTTTATTAATATCTTTTTAAGTTTTGATTCGATTTTCATAAAATTTGAAATGACTCCTCAATATTCTGCAACGATTATATATATTAAATTTCAAACCATTCGGTTGATATTTGTATTGTATTACTATATTATATTGTACACTGTATGTGTATTATATTATATTTTGCACTGTTTATATATATATACCGCTAACCAGGCCCCTACCTGCCCGGCATGAGTGCCTAGCTTGACGTGTTAGTACCTGGGAACGGGGCGGAAATCGCCTGATCACAGCATGGCTGTGATCCACCTGACTGTAGATTTGTTGACATCGCTGCAGTGCTTGCTCTTTTGTGGTTTGCAACAGTTATCTTTGTTTGCCGGTTCAAGGTTTCTATTTAACTTTGTTGAATTGGCAGATTTAAAAGGTCTCGTAATTTAGAACCTTGATCAGGTGACGAGACTCTCACCTGAATAGGCACCCCCAGAGGTATAATTCACAGGTAACTTGGAGGACTTTGCACCCACGACGTATTTTACATGCACCAGGCGCCTTTAGCGTACATATATTTTCATATTTGTCGTCTCTGTTGACCTGTCACGATGACGGTGGATTGTCGCTGTAGTGTTTATCGCCTTTTCCCGGGGGCTGATTTCAATTTTCGTTTTTATTTGTCTCTGACAGGGTTTTTGCCGTTTTTATGGGCTCACCCCTGTTGTGGGATGTTTCTGTCTGTTATCATTCGTTGGGTTTTGTCTCTTTCTTGATAAATTGACACCTCTAGCTTGTGCTAGAGCTATATGCGGACAGACGGACTAATCAGAGGACGACTATAGGTGCTACGTATTTATATAATTACGAACGCACTTAAAAATTACGTCATGTGTTTCCCACATACAACGACAGCAATAATGTAAGTTTTTTGAAGAAAGTAATCGAGTGTTAAATAATGTCTAAGCAAATACACTTTTTTGCCTTGATTAAAATAAAAAAGCCGATAAATCAAGTTAGATCATAATGTGGTCAACGTATCGTAACATACAACAAAATTTTCAGAAACAGGAATTAGCATTTTCCAATTAGATGAAATAATGTAATATAGTTGAAAGGCATTTTCAGGCATTATTTACTAACCCAAGAAAAGAAACCTCGGGGGTACCCTAATATTCATGGATAGATTATTTTACTTAACCCCTTGAGGGGCACCGGTATATAATATATACCACTTTTTAATATCCACCAGTATTATTAAATAAAAATATTTAGTATTGTTTTTTGCAGATTGAGACGGTAAAAATTCATTCTTTAAATTTACTGGTGTCAAAACATCGCAAAATTTAGCATTTTTAGACCACGTGCTTGCCCTCCAAGGGGTTAAAGTTGTCAGATTTCAGAGAACAGAAACCGGGACACAAAGTAAAAATGTTGATACCTCACAGTCACTGATATAGGATATTTTTTTCTGCCCCCCACCCCCGCGCATACGCCTTCCCTGAAAAAAAAATGCAAAATTGTCCTGGCAGTTTTCAAATACTGAAACAAATTTGGGATTTACATTAAGCCTTTCAGGGGCAAAGTACTTTTAGTACTAAAATGTTGAAATAAATGACTGGCACCGGAATTTACAAAAAATTTGTTTGCAAATATGAACAAGAACGAAAAATCATGCGTCAAGCATAGATTATGTAACACTTTCCAACGCTTCCAAAATAATTTTACAAATCATACCGTTTAATAAGCTAAAAGATAACATCTAAGTAATCCGAATACTTTTATTCAGCCCTGTATAGGATCTATAGATTTGTATATATACTACATAGGATGTTAAATTTTAGTTCAGTTAGGAAACGCGTAGCACAGTTTAAAATTCTCCGTCTGGAGTTAAATAATACGGAAATGTGTTCGCGAACTTTTGTGCGTCCCTGTAAATGAACGATGACTGCTGTACACACACTATTCTGTAGTAAGCCTCTTGAAATACACCTTAGTGATATATATAAATTTCAATGCGTTTAAAATAGGGAAACATTATTTAAATAAACCGCAGACGATTTTTGTCCATAGACGTAATGTAACGGAATTCTTTTGACTGTCCCTGTAAAGTAACTATAAGTGCTATGCACACCCTATTCCATATTAAGCTTCTTCTAATGCACCTTAGTGATATATATAAATTTCAATGCGTTTAAAATAGTGAAACATTATTTAAATAAACCGTCAATGATTTTTCCCCATAGACCGCAATGTAACGGAATTCTTTTGAGTCTCCCTGTAAAAAAACTATCAGTGCTACACACTTCCGTTGAAATAGGGAACATGCTATAGATAACGACTATAACATATAAAAATTGCAGAGCAATCCGAGCATATTTACGGGAGTTAGAGCACGGACAGACGGCAGACGGCAGACGGCAGACGGCCAGACGGCCAGACGGCAGACGGCCAGACGGCCAGACGGCAGACGGCCAGACAAACCGAAGTCATAAACACTTTTCAACTAGGTTGGAAAGTGTTAAAAAGGGGTATAGGGTAAATGTACCAATAGTCGGCCACCCCCCAATAGTCGGCCACATTGAGATAAAATGCCTTACGCATAGCTTATTTTTGGTTATAAATGAAATATTACAATTTGGTTACGTGCAACCATCTTTCATAAGTCATAAACCATCACCAAAGAATTATGGGTACTTTTATTGAATTTGTAATCATCCATTTTTTTTCAAGATTGAGGTCAAATCGCCATTTTCCCTATTTTTTTGATAACAGATGGCAATTATTTTAAAAGGCAAGTATAAATTAATTTTTTATTTTTTTCTAAAATTATCAGGCTAGAATATTAGCAGGGTAAATAAACTAATGTTTTTGATTATAAAAAGTAAATAAATTTGTTGCTTTTAATTAATTTTAATGTGGCCGACCATTGGGTATTAATTTTACTTACATATCCAAAAGTCGGCCACCAGGAGCTGAATAATGAATACATAACTTATTGTACTTTTTTGAGTTTATTGAAGTGAAAACTTCTTTAGGCGCGTTGGGCATTTTTTGAGATGGGAAAAAACCATTGAACTCGCGACACTGTTACTTTAACCGACACCTCTGTATATAAGTATGTGCATGTATTGTGTATAGTTAGGTATGATCTAGGGCGGGACGGGCGCGGCGCAAGCTTGCCTGTGCGCTATTGCACCGCGGTATAGTAAGCGTTATAGTAAGCGCAGAAAAATGTAAGTGGCATAGTAAGCACAGAAAAATGTAAGCGGTATAGTAAGCTGTATAGTAAGCGGTATAGAAGCGGTATGTTAAGCGCAGAAAAATGTAAGCGGTATAGTAACACAGAAAAAATGTAAGCGGTATAGTAAGCGGTATAGTAAACGCAAAAAAATGCAAATGGTATAGGAAGCGGTATAGTAAACGCAGAAAAATGTAAGCGGTATAGTAAGCGCAGAAAAATGTAAGCGGCATAGTAAGCTGTATAGTAAGCGCAGAAAAATGTAAGCGGTATAGTACGCGGTATAGTAACGCAGAAAAATGTAAGCGGTATAGTACGCGACATAGTAAGCGGTATAGTAAAGCAGAAATATGTAAGTGGTATAATAACGTAGAAAATGTAAGCGGTATAGTAAGGTAGAGGAAGCGCAGAAAAATGTAAGCAGTATAGTAAGCGGTATAGTAAGTGCAGAAAATTGTAAGCGGTATAGTAAGTGCAGAAAATTGTAAGCGGTATAGTACGTGGTATAGTAACGCAAAAAAATGTAAGCGGTATAGTAAGCGTTATAGTAAGCGGTATAGTAAGCTGTATAGTAAATGCTGTAGAAGCGGTATAGTAAGCGCAGAAAAATGTAAGCCGTATAGTAAAACTGAAAAAATGTAAGCGGTATAGTAAACGCAGAAAAATGTAAGTGGTATAGTAAGCGGTATAGTAAGCGCAGAAAAATGTAAGCGGTATAGTACGCGGTATAGTAACGCAGAAAAATGTAAGCCGCATAGTAAGCGGTATAGTAAGCTGTATAGTAAGCGGTATAGTAACACAGAAAAAATGTAAGTGGTATAGTAAGCGGTATAGTAAACGCAGAAAAATGTAAGTGGTATAGTTAGCGGTATAGTAAACGTAGAAAAATGTAAGAGGTATAGTAAGGTAGAGGAAGCGCAGAAAAATGTAAGCAGTATAGTAAGCGGTATAGTAAGCGCAGAAAAATGTAAGCGGTATAGTAAGCGTTATAGTAGGCGGTATAGTAAGCTGTATAGTAAGCTGTATAGTAAGTGGTATAGAAGCGGTATAGTAAGCGCAGAAAATTGTAAGCGGTATAGTAACGCAGAAAAATGTAAGCGGTATAGTAAGCGTTATAGTAAGCGGTATAGTAAGCTGTATAGTAACTGCTGTAGAAGCGGTATAGTAAGCACAGAAAAATGCAAGCGGTATAGTAAAACAGAAAAAATGTAAGCGGTATAGTAAACGCAGAAAAATGTAAGTGGTATAGTAAATGGTATAGTAAGCGCAGAAAAATGTAAGCGGTATAGTACGCGGTATAGTAACGCAGAAAAATGTAAGCGGCATAGTAAGCGGTATAGTAAGCTGTATAGTAAGCGGTATAGTAACACAGAAAAAATGTAAGTGGTATAGTAAGCGGTATAGTAACACAGAAAAAATATAAGTGGTATAGTAAGCGGTATAGTAAACGCAGAAAAATGTAAGTGGTATAGTTAGCGGTATAGTAAACGTAGAAAAATGTAAGAGGTATAGTAAGGTATAGGAAGCGCAGAAAAATGTAAGCAGTATAGTAAGCGGTATAGTAAGCGCAGAAAAATGTAAGCTGTATAGTAAGCGTTATAGTAAGCGGTATAGTACGCGGTATAGTAACGCAGAAAAATGTAAGCGGTATAGTAAGCGTTATAGTAAGCGGTATAGTAAGCTGTATAGTAAATGCTGTAGAAGCGGTATAGTAAGCGCAGAAAAATGTAAGCGGTATAGTAAAACAGAAAAAATGTAAGCGGTATAGTAAACGCAGAAAAATGTAAGTGGTATAGTAAGCGGTATAGTAAGCGCAGAAAAATGTAAGCGGTATAGTACGCGGTATAGTAACGCAGAAAAATGTAAGCGGCATAGTAAGCGGTATAGTAAGCGGCATAGTAAGCGGTATAGTAAGCGGCATAGTAAGCGGTATAGTAAGCTGTATAGTAAGCGGTATAGTAACACAGAAAAAATGTAAGTGGTATAGTAAGCGGTATAGTAAACGCAGAAAAATGTAAGTGATATAGTTAGCGGTATAGTAAACGTAGAAAAATGTAAAAGGTATAGTAAGGTATAGGAAGCGCAGAAAAATGTAAGCAGTATAGTAAGTGGTATAGTAAGCGCAGAAAAATGTAAGCGGTATAGTAAGCGTTATAGTAAGCGGTATAGTAATCTGTATAGTAAGTGGTATAGAAGCGGTATAGTAAGCGGTATAGCAAGCGGTATAATAACGCAGAAAAATGTGAGCGGTATAGTGCGACTGAAGTCTGGTTCCCGAAATTTTTGTATGTAAAATAATATGCATGATTTTTCATGTACAATAGCGCATTAAATGAAAATTGTAATATAATTTTTGTAGTAGTAGTTTATAATAATGAATAAAAAAACACTTGATTTAAAAATATTTCCTGCACAATAAAACATTTCCTGACGGTCCAAAAAATACACACGTAATTGTTCAAGTTTTCACTTCTGTCGGCACTCCCGGAGTGCCACTTTTTTTTTGTTGTTTGATAGATATAACTTTATCTCTACATCTAAAATAATTTTATATAAAAAAATCTTTTTTTACGTGCTTGTTTGTTTGTTTGTACGGGAAACTACTAGAACTACCGAAATAATTTCAAAAGTAAAGGTGGCAGTCTCTGCTCCGACATAGACTATATTTTACGTCAGGGCCACTTTTCGTAAGTAGATGGATGAGCAAAAAACATTCCAAACGTGCCCTTTTTGCCCTCTTGAAAGTTGGCATGGTTTTTGTTTTCTAAAAAATTCGAAATTTAAAAGTGTGAAATGAGTGGAAAAAGTTCTAAATTACAATTCATGTAGAATTGTTAGGAATATAAACTTGAAATTTAACATGTCTGTTACTTTTAAGAGGTAAATTCTGGATCAAGGCAATTAAAAAAAGGGGGAATTTTAGAAAATGAAAAAAACAGTGAATATTCTAAAAACATTCTAAATTACGATTTATATGGAATTACTAGGGAGAGAAATTTAAAATTTCCTAATTCTGTCATTTTTAATATGTAAACGCTGGTACGAAATAATTTCTTAAAAAAACGGAATTTCAAAGGGTACAGAACGAAATAAACGTTCTAAAGTTTCAAAATCTGTGATAGTTTTGTTGCTGGAAACTTAAAATTTGGCATGGTGGTCAATTTTAAGACATAAACAACCGGCTCAGAAAGGCTTCTAAAAATTTGGAAATTTAGAATGCTGAAATGAGAGGAAAATGTTCTGAATTATGTTTTTTTTAATAAAGTTTAGAGTAGAAACTTGAAATTAGACATGGATAACCTTTTCCATACGTAAGTGGTCTGACCGTAGCCGAACAGTTTCTAAAAAATTAGAAATTTAAAAGCAACTAAAAATTTTTTTTAATTGCAATTTCTGTGGCTTTGAAACTTCAAATTTTGCATGGGGGTTTCTTTTAAGATGTAAGCTCTCGCAAAGAATGGTTTCTATAAAATTCGAAATTTAAAAAATTGAAATTATCAGTAATTGTTGTTTATCATTCTAAATTATGATTTATTTAGAATTAATAGGGATAGAAAACTGATATTCGATATCGGGGTTACTTTAAAGTCGCAAATTGCTCGTACACAGTAGCTTTTTCTTAAACTAGATTAGATGCGGCAGTTGGTACCCTCATTATTTGCTTTTCAAGTCTGTTGAAAAGTATTAAAACAACTAGATTGGAATGCGGCAGTTGGGACCGCCCCTCCCTACTCTTTTCCACTGCGGGGTTCCAAATGAACTCGTATACTAATAACTACATACTAAATATATTCCATGTTCAAAATGCATAAAAGTGTTAAAACAACTAGATCGGAATGACGTGATGCAGCAGTTGGGATCGCCCCTTCGCTGATGCACGAATGTATGCATATTTGCTTTTCAACTATGTTGAAAAGTGTTAAAAGCAACTCGATTAGATGCGGCAGTTGGTACCCCCATTATTTGCTTTTCAATTCTGTTGAAAAGTGTTAAAACAACTAGATTGGAATGCGGCAGTTGAGACCGCCCCTCCCTACGCTTTTCCACTTCGGGGTTCAAAATGAACTCGTATACTAATAAACTACATACTAAATATATTTCATGCTCAAAATGCTTAAAAGTGTTAAAACAACTAGATCGGAATGCCGTGATGCGGCAATTGGGATCGCCCATTCGCTGATGCACGAATGTATGCATATTTGCTTTTCAACTATGTTGAAAAGTGTTAAAAGCAACTCGATTAGATGCGGCAGTTGGTACCCCCATTATTTGCTTTTCAATTCTGTTGAAAAGTGTTAAAACAACTAGATTGGATTGCGGCAGTTGCGAGTGCCCCTCCCTTCGCTTTTCCACTGCGGGATTCAAAATGCATAATTCGATTCAAAACCCACTTTAATCTAACTTCAATTTGAGCGCGACCAGAAGGGGTACCAGCGTTTATTTATTTTTATTTATTATTATTATTATTTATTTGCAGTCGACTGTAGCATACAAAATTTAGTCAAAATCGCTTAAACCGTTTTTAAATGCAATTTGTTTGACCCGTAGTGACCGCCAAATGACCCACTAATCGAATTTTCTCGAACATGTGACCCAGCCAAATGGTTTTCTTGTATCCCAAAAAGTTAGGACACAAAACGTAGTCAAAATCGTTAAAGACATTTATTAGATAAGATAAAATTACCTTGGACCTTAACATGTGACCCTTAACTTGTGACCCAGCCCATTAGTCTTTTCGTACACCAAATCGGTAGGATACAAAATTTAGTCAAAATCGTTTGTCGTTTTTAGATAAAATTAGTTTGACCCGTAGTGACCCTAAAATGACCCACTAATCGAATTTTCTCAAACATGTGACCCAACCAATGGTCTTTTCGTACCCCAAAACGGTAGGATGCAAAATTTAGTCAAAATCGTTAGAGCCGTTTTTTAGATAAAATTTATTTAACCCATAGTGACCCCCATATCATATGACCTACTAATGAAATTTTCTCGAACATGCGACCCAGTCCAATGGTCTTATTGTATCCCAAAAATGTAGGATACAAAACTTAGTCAAAATCGTTAAAGCCATTTAGCAGATAAAATAAAATAAGCTTTACCCGCAGTGACCCTAAATGACACACTAATTTAATTTTCTCGAACATGTGAGATAGCTCAATCACCTTCTTATAACCGAAAATGGTAGAATGCAAAATTCAGTAAAATTTGTTATCGTCGTTTTCCAGGTAAAACTAGTTGGATGTGTCAATCACAAAACTTTCTTCTATCTCACACAGGTTTCGCATACACTAAAATGAATCAGCACCAATTTATATCAAGGTCTATCTGAAGCTCAAGTTTTATTAAATTCTGTGCATTATTTCTTGATATATGACTATCGCTAAAATCGTGTAAATCCTGCAAAATGCTCCATAGCAGCGCCACCTGCTGGTCGATTTGTACCAAAAATTAATCAGCACCAACTTATATCACGGACTAACTGAATATAAAGTTTTATTAAATTCCGAGCATTAGTTCTTAAGATAGAGCTATTGCGGAAATCGCGAAAAATGCCGCATAGCAGCGCCACCTGCCGGACGATTTTTACCAAAAACTAATCAGCATCAATTTATATCAGGGACTAACTGAATCTAAAGTTTTATTAAATTCCGAGCATTAGTTCTTGAGATAGAGCTATTGCGGAAATCGCGAAAAATGCCTCATAGCAGCGCCACCTGCTGGGCAATTTTTACCAAAAACTAATCAGCACCCATTTATATCAGGGACTCACTGAATATAAAGTTTTATTAAATTCTGTGCATTATTACTTGATATATGACTATCGCTAAAATCGTATAAATCCTGAAAAATGCTCCATAGCAGTGCCACCTGCTGGTCGATTTGTACCAAAAACTAATCAGCACCAACTTATATCACGGACTAACTGAATGTAAATTTTTATTAAATTCCGAGGATTAGATCTTGAGATAGAGCTATTGCGGAAATCACGAAAAATGGTGAATAGCAGAGCCACCTGCCGGGCGATTTTTACCAAAAACCAATCAGCATCAATTTATATCAGGGACTAACTGAATCTAAAGTTTTATTAAATTCCGAGCATTAGTTCTTAAGATAGAGCTATTGCGGAAATCGCGAAAAATGCCGCATAGCAGCGCCACCTGCTGGGCGATTTTTACCAAAAACTAATCAGCATCAATTTATATCAGGGACTAACTGAATGTAAATTTTTATTAAATTCCGAGGATTAGATCTTGAGATAGAGCTATTGCGGAAATCACGAAAAATGGTGAATAGCAGCGCCACCTGCCGGGCGATTTTTACCAAAAACCAATCAGCATCAATTTATATCAGGGACTAACTGAATCTAAAGTTTTATTAAATTCCGAGCATTAGTTCTTAAGATAGAGCTATTGCGGAAATCGCGAAAAATGCCGCATAGCAGCGCCACCTGCTGGGCGATTTTTACCAAAAACTAATCAGCATCAATTTATATCAGGGACTAACTGAATATAAGGTTTTACTAAATTCTGAGTATTAGTTCGTGAGATAGAGCTTTTGCGGAAATCGCGAAAAATGCTGCATAGCAGCGCCACCTGCCGGGTGATTTTTACCAAAAACTAATCAGCACCAATTTATACCAGGGACTAACTGAATCTAAAGTTTTATTAAATTCCGAGCATTAGTTCTTGAGATAGAGCTATTGCGGAAATCGCGAAAAATGCCTCATAGCAGCGCCACCTGCTGGGCAATTTTTACCAAAAACTAATCAGCACCCATTTATATCAGGGACTCACTGAATATAAAGTTTTATTAAATTCCGAGAATTAGATCTTGAGATAGAGCTATTGCGGAAATCGCGAAAAATGCTGAATAGCAGCGCCACCTGCCGGGCGATTTTTACCAAAAACTAATCAGCACCAATTTATATCAGGGACTAACTGAATCTAAAATTTTATCAATTTCCGAGCATTAGTTCTTGAGATAGAGCTATTGAGGAAATCGCGAAAAATGCCGCATAGCAGCGCCACCTGCCGGGCGATATTTACCAAAAACTAATCAGCACCATTTATATCAAGGAGTAACTGAATATAAAGTTTTATTAAATTCCGAGAATTAGATCTTGAGATAGAGCTATTGCGGAAATCGCGAAAAATGCTGCATAGCAGCGCCACCTGCCGGGCGATTTTTCCAAAAACTAATCAGTACCAATTTATATCAGGGACTCACTGAATATAAAGTTTTATTAAATTCCGAGAATTAGATCTTGAGATAGAGCTATTGCGGAAATCGCGAAAAATGCTGAATAGCAGCGCCACCTGCCGGGCGATTTTTACCAAAAACTAATCAGCACCAATTTATATTAGGGACTAACTGAATCTAAAATTTTATCAATTTCCGAGCATTAGTTCTTGAGATAGAGCTATTGAGGAAATCGCGAAAAATGCCGCATAGCAGCGCCACCTGCCGGGCGATATTTACCAAAAACTAATCAGCACCATTTATATCAAGGAGTAACTGAATATAAAGTTTTATTAAATTCCGAGAATTAGATCTTGAGATAGAGCTATTGCGGAAATCGCGAAAAATGCTGCATAGCAGCGCCACCTGCCGGGCGATTTTTCCAAAAACTAATCAGCACCAACTTATATTACGGACTAACTGAATATAAAGTTTTATTAAATTCCGAGGATTAGATCTTGAAATAGAGCTATTGCGGAAATCGCGAAAAAACCTGCCGGGCGATTTTTACCAAAAACTAATCAGCATCAATTTATATCAGGGACTAACTGAATCTAAAGTTTTATTAAATTCCGAGCATTAGTTTTTAAGATAGAGCTATTGCGGAAATCGCGAAAAATGCCGCATAGCAGCGCCACCTTCTGGGCGATTTTTACCAAAAACTAATCAGCACCCATTTATATCAGGGACTCACTGAATATAAAGTTTTATTAAATTCCGAGAATTAGATCTTGAGATAGAGCTATTGCGGAAATCGCGAAAAATGCCTCATAGCAGCGCCACCTGCTGGGCAATTTTTACCAAAAACTAATCTGCACCAATTTATATCACGGACTAACTGAATATAAAGTTTTATTAAATTCCGAGCATTAGTTCTTGAGATAGAGCTATTGGGGAAATCGCGAAAAATGCCGCATAGCAGCGCCACCTGCCGGGCGATATTTACCAAAAACTAATCAGCACCATTTATATCACGGACTAACTGAATATAAAGTTTTATTAAATTCCGAGAATTAGATCTTGAGATAGAGCTATTGCGGAAATCGCGAAAAATGCTGCATAGCAGCGACACCTGCCGGGCGATTTTTACCAAAAACTAATCAGCACCAATTTATATCAGGGACTAACTGAATATAAAGTTTTATTAAATTCCGAGAATTAGATCTTGAGATAGAGCTATTGCGGAAATCGCGAAAAATGCTGCATAGCAGCGACACCTGCCGGGCGATTTTTACCAAAAACTAATCAGCACCAATTTATATCAGGGACTAACTGAATATAAAGTTTTATTAAATTCCGAGAATTAGATCTTGAGATAGAGCTATTGCGGAAATCGCGAAAAATGCTGCATAGCAGCGACACCTGCCGGGCGATTTTTACCAAAAACTAATCAGCACCAATTTATATCAGGGACTAACTGAATATAAAGTTTTATTAAATTCCGAGAATTAGATCTTGAGATAGAGCTATTGCGGAAATCGCGAAAAATGCTGCATAGCAGCGACACCTGCCGGGCGATTTTTACCAAAAACTAATCAGCACCAATTTATATCAGGGACTAACTGAATCTAAAGTATTATTAAATTCCGAGTATTAGTTCTTGAGATAGAGCGCCCACAAAATTGTTGTCACATGCAGACAGACAGACAGACAGAGTCACAGACAGACATTTTCTAAAAACAGTCAAATCGTGTTCAGGACCTTCTAAAACGTATAAATCCGTCGAAAACCAGAAAATTTTCATGAATCCAATACTTTCTTCTTGTAAAGATAGAAGAAAGTGACAAAATTCTGAAGTGGCCGACTATTGGTGCAGTGATGGCCGAACATTAGCTTTAAAGTGGCCGACTATTGGAGAACTTGCCCTTTTTGAACTTAACTTTGTCTAAAAAAAAACTATTACCGTGTTTTTTAAAAATAATTGCTAAAACATAATAAGAAACGTATGTTTTAACATATATCACTGTTAAAAATGTTGTGTCGTTTTTTAAAAATTCTACGTTATGGTTTATATACAAAAAAACAGTTAAGTGGCCGACTATTGGTACATTTACCCTATTTCACATACATATTAAATGGAAAAGATTTCAGCAAAATTCTGGTGCCACTGTGGCGTTTTGGAATTGAAATTAAGTGGTTTCATAAACATACCACTGCCCCTGAAAGGGTTAATGATATTGAAAAAAAATTATTTCTTGCTTATTCATTCTCAAAATACTTAGACATTCAGTCATATTTTACACTTTGATTTATTCGTATATTTCTGTCAAATGTCTTACACAAAGTAAAGCTTTTCAGCAGTTTTTTATGTTTTATTTATTTGTTTATTTATTTATTTATTTATTTATTTTTTAAGATGTTTAATTTAATTTATTCGAAGAATCGTAGCTTATTGATTATTTTAGTTGAATTTGTGTAAACCCAGTTAGTTTAAGAGTTTCGTTAGGTGTCACGACGCGAGGACGTCAGATTTAAAATCAAAACTGTCCCGGATAAACCGGAATCTCTGATCTTTTTTTTTTTTTTTACTTTTGCTAAAGCTAAAGTTTGAAGGAAATTAACCATTCGACAATTTTAATTACTTAATAATTAATATTTTCAGAGAGGAAGAAGAACCTGAAGAAGAGGAAGAGGAAGAGGAAGAAATGTTTTTGCCTGGAGCTGTTTCTGAACCTTCTCCTGGTACGTGATCTAATGTTTGTTAAAAAAAAAAAAAAAACAATAATTTATAGAAATTTACAAGAACCCTAGAGGGACTAACAATTAATAAATATGAAAACAAAAGAAAATGTTATGACATTGAATGTAAGACATTACATAACTTGCATTTTGCCACTACAACTTCAACATTCCCTTTTCAAGTATAAATGCATGTCGGCAAAATGCACTTATATCATATATGACAAATCCAATTTTCTATTCCGAAATGTAATTTTATTTTCATTATCGTATTAGAAATTTCACAGCTCCATTGAACTATAGGTTATTGCTGAAATTATTACCGTATTCACGAGTGTACAATGTGCACTTTTTTCTCAAAATTTGTGGTCTAAACTATCGGTGCGCAGTGTACATGAAATATTAACAATATCTATGTGAAAACACGCATGCTTTCACTAGGCCATTGGATACAACACCTAGATTTTTCCATAAAATCGCACGAATGTGGAAGCAGTTGGTAATATAAGTGAAATAATAGCAGTTTTAAGTGCATAGTTTGTGTATTATGAGTAAATACACGATATTTAGTCACATCTGACTCTTCGACGAAAATAAATGAATCAAACAATGTTTATCTTAACTGAAATAAACATAACTGAACAGAGATGGGAAAAACAGTTACATTCCATTACCGTAATTTCCGGCGTATAATCCGCAGCTTAAAGAGTCGTTTTTCGACCCAGAAATTTTATTCAATAATTGTAGTTAAATATTTACAGCGATCTTTTAAGTTACATTTTATAAAATAATATTTCTGGGTCGGAAAACGACTGTTTGAGCTGCGGATTATACGCCGGAAATTACGGTAATAGGTTTCATCGTTCCGCCAGTTTCTTGGACATAGGTTCCAATAATATCTTTTTAATTTTATAATGTCTTACTAGGGTCTCAAATGTCTTTGACATTTGCATCCTTTTGTACGTTTAAATGCTTTAGATATTCTTTAGTTTATATAGGAGGCGGGGATTTTTTATTAAATTCGGAAACTTTTATAATTGTTTCTTAACGTTTTAGGTATAATATTGTACATTTTCTCTTTTTTATTAAAATTTAAAATCTTACAAACCAACTTATACTTTTTTTTAGCACTGAAACTTAATAAGTAAATTATGCCTTATTTAATCAACAATGGAACAATGTAGTTAGCAGCATGGAATACCTAGTTGTGTACCAACTGAACTTCCAAGTTAAAGGTAATTGACTTGCGAGGCAAAAGGGAGGAGTGAGATATTTAAAAAGTAAAAAATTAAATAAAAATATTTAAAAATATAATAATGAAATGGAAGTATAACAAAAATAGTAAAAAAATAAGTAAATAAAAAAAAATTCTATTAGATCCAAAACATGACAGACGAAACCTACCAAGGGTCGAACCCATCTCAAAAAAGAAAAAAAAGACCTTTCAGAGAACATGCATTTAGTTTAAAAGTTACAAAATAATAACATTAAAAAGATTAAACTAAAGATTATATATATATATATATATATATATATAGAGAGAGAGAGAGAGAGAGAGAGAGGGGTGGAAACTCGATCTCCATCATCAATTAAAAAAGCATACCTAGGGCGTTTTCGGTTATTGGGGTCGGAGATATTTAATCGACAAAGTGTAATGATTAAATAAGGCACAAATTTCTGTTAAATGTTATTTTTAGCAGAAAACCTTACAAGTTGGCAGTTATACAAAGATTCTTGTTTAAAATTAAAATTTCAAAATATGATTTACATCAGACATAAAAAATAAATAAAAGAAAAAGAAGAATAGTTAATTTTTGTTTTATTTCTTGATTTTTTAAAGTATTTTAATAGACAGAGTTGATAAAGTCACATTTAACTGCATTGTCTCCTTACCAAAATAAATGAATGATTCCAAAATACTCGTTCGACGTTTACTACTCTTATATCACAACATCGAATCTTTTTTATTTATTTGCAACAGAAATAAAGAACATGCCTACCATAGTTATATCTGAAAATATCTGTAGTCAAGGGGGTTGACAAGAGCTTCCTTTCTTTCACTGTTCTCACGTTCAAAATTCCTAACGTTTCAAAATGTCTCAAGTTCAAATATTACTTGACCTGTCAAAAAAATCTTAATTATTTAGAAAAAAGGTATACATCCAAGAAAATTTATCACTCGCTAACATAAACTCATATCCATAATGAATTTACCACTTACTAAATGTGCAGTCAGATGTGTGTTTAACCCTTTCCGGCACAGTGGTCCCACTCCGGGCACATGTAATTTTAATTCCAAACTTGCATACGACACCAAAAACATTTTAATAAAACTTTGTTTCTATAATGAAAGCTTAAAATAAGTTCTTATTTACTAAAAAAGTCGTTTATAAATTCCGATGTCAATCAGTAATTTCTCATTTTACTAGCAGAAATTGTCTGTGCCGGAAAGGGTTAAATCGAAAGAGCCGTTAACAAAATATTTTCTATAACATTATGAATTGCAGAAACATTTTTTTTTAAATGTGTCAATGTTTAAAAGTAAAGGATTTATGATGCTCTTGGTTTTAAGATGATAGCGAAGTTTATTAGACAAAATACTCATCTTTTAAAATTGGAAAAAAAGATGATAAAAATTATCATATCTAAACACTACGTTTATGACTATGGTTGTCGCCGTTCGTACTTTACTAAGCATCCCAGGCCTCGGAGTGGTCTCTTTTTTGACACCACTAATTTTTAGGTAGCTTCCATTACAAAAAGTAAGAAGCTACCACAGATATTTGGAGGGCAGCGATTCTGAAATACTTCGGTTTATTTTCAGCTATCATAACCCCCGTCCAAATGTTGATTTATATTAGTGCTCCCGACGCGATACGCATTTCAGTTATACGTTTAACCGATTTACGTATATACGGAAAATACGTATACATAAAATTATACTTTTAAACGTATCCGTATACGTATAAGCGTATACCGGTTAAACGTATAATTCAAGTATACGTATATTTCAAATATACGTATTTACTTTTAATGCGAATGGACGTCATCAGTCTTATGTCACTGAATGGAGAAAAAGCTGGTTATTATCGTAGCAATCTGCATAATATGTTTCATACATAGTATTTTGTTATTTTTTCCTTCAAATATTTTAATTAATTTATGTTACTTCGAATTTTTATTGAAGTAAGTGATAAAATGTTATATAAATTTGCTATAGCAATTTAAATTGTTTTATATTTCTTAAATTTGCCATTATGGTTGTTATATGCCATTGTGAATGCAGGACTGTAGCGGGTGTTTTTCAATGTCTCTGATCCGCAGACCAGCAGGAGAAAAATCATCCTTTTTTCACGCAATGAATGTAAACCGTTTATACGTTTAACTACTGGGGTAAGATCCGTATATACGCTGTACCGTATATACTGTTTCGTATAATACGTATAACCGCCTTGGCCGTATCATACGTATTATACATATACTCGTATAAACGTTTAATAGGGACAGGGTGGCTAGTGGTCAGGGAAAAATACAGTAAATAATTACCAGTATATTCTTATAGAAAAACTCAAATTGATTATTTGATCGAATAATCAAGATAATTTTTCTATAAGAATTTACTAGTGTTTATCCCTTTTTTTGACTGTATTTTTCCCTGACCACTAGCCACCCTGAGGGAGCACTAATTTATATCCATATATATATGATTTTTGTCATGCGATAGCACTGGTATTTATCAACCGATTAGGATGTGAGTCAGCATTTGTTCAGGATTCGACCTAGATCATGGATCAGCTTCATCCGTCATCTTGTTTCAAACTGGCTGTCACTTAAAAATTTCAAATTCAAAAGGATGTACAAAAAAATTAGAAATTCAAAAAGTTTTTCCCTTAAGTGTTCCGTTTGACACAAGGATTTCGGAGCATTTTTTTGTTTTTCTTCTTCTTAAAAAATGGCTGAGATGTAGCAGTTTGAAATTCTAGAGTGGATGATTTTTCCATAATCTGGTTTCATTTATGAGCTTTCGAAAACGCGGTTTCTTGCAAATTAACTTTAACTGTTGTAAACATTGTTACTACATTTATATGCTTAAAACTACATAGTTATATCTGCCAGCGTCAAATTATCGGCAAGCTTGACGGTACTTGGCGAAATATGGCCAAATTTATTATTATAATCGCCATAAATGAAGCCAACTTTGCTATAGCTGATTAATTTGCCGAAATTTTCATTCAAATTCAGTACTCATGAAAACTAGGATTGAATCTTCTGTAATCAGGTCCCACGCATATTTGCTTTGTGTGTTTCAGTAAAATGAACTCAATTTTAAGAACAAGGAATGGGTAAGCTACCTTTTTTCCCAGTATAGGCCGGAAGGACATTTTTTAATTATTTTCGTGGTATATTATTACAAATTTGGAAGAAAAAACTCATCACGAAACGATTTCTATGACATTTGTAGGGTAAATCCAAAACGAGAATTTTCGTAAGCATGTAGTGGTGGTCAAAATAAAAGACCGATCCGAGGCCTGACATCCTCTATACGAGACATATATATATACTATGTATATTTTATTTTTTCTCTGTCATCCCCACTCAATAGGGTGTGCATTACACACATGTAAATACAGCAATTCAAAAACACACAGTATAAATCAAAAACATTCATATGGGATACTGTGAGGTTGATTCTAAAAAAAGAAAAACAAAAGCTTTTTTAATAGATTTTTATTTAAATAATAAATTATTTCCTTTTTTCATTAATTTATTTTTAACCATTTAAGCTTTTCAAATAAGAAATGGAAAAACATTTATTAATAATTAAATTCTTAATATTTCATTTTATTTTGTTCAGTAATTAATATCTCTCTTTTTCTGCTTGTTATTTTAAGATAGAATGCAATGCAATCTATGTATCGCTGTAATATTTCTCTTGTAATTACAGTCGTTTCAAAAGTTATGAAAATTTTTAATTAAAACTCTCCCAACCAATCATGGTAATTGGTTTCATGCTGTTTCTAATTAATATTAAGATTTTGGAGCTATAATCAATGCAGTAACTTAAAAATAACAATTATTTATTTATGAGGAATATTATTTTTATTCAGTATTTTATTTACTGATTATAAAATACTGTACAAATATTTATGGAAAACAAAACAATAATTAAGTTCGTTTGATAAAATCACGTTTGAATTCAAATGTTGATTTCATTTTCAATAAAAGTCATGTGTAGGTGAACCGAGGTAAAATTTCTCATTAATTTTTCTATTCATTAGGCTCAACTTTTTAAACAACGTTGTTTTAAAAAACGTATAATGAACATATTTACTTTTCGAAATATAAAAGCTGTTTGTTGAAATGATTAAGAATTTTAAAAAGTTGTGCCTAAAGCAGTGGCAGCTCGTGGGTTATTTAAATGGGAGTTCATCATGTCTCAATTCTAAAGTAAGAAGCCCTGCAAGAGTATTTCCGGGGTAAATTAAAAACTACCCGATGGACTTTTTTGCGATTTGCACGCAGCGGATAGAGAAAATTCCCGCGGTCAACCATGATTTTTGATAATAAAATTGGTACTTTATCCTTTGGACGAAAAGGTTGTCATTGGTATACGTTCTTAACAGTTTCTAACATAGTTTAAAAGTGTTTATGAGTTTGGTTTGTCTGTCTGTCTGTCCATTCTCAAATTTGCGTAACTATATTCGGACTGACATTCAATTGATATATGATTTTGAGATTTACTATGACATGTTCGGTATTGAAAAGGAAGTGTGTAGCACTTATAGTTTTTTACAGGGACATTCAAAAGTATTCCGTTACATTACGGTCTATGGGGAAAAATTATTTGCGGTTTATTTTAATGATGTTACACAATTTGAAACACATTGTAATTGATATATATCACTAATGTGCATTACAAGAGGTTTGCTACGGAATATGTTGTGCATAGCACTTATAGTTACTTTACAGGGACAGTCAAAAGAATTCCGTTACATTAAGTCTATGAATAAAAATCGTTTGCGGTTTATTTTAATAATGTTTCACTATTTCAAACGTATTGAAATTTATATATATATATCACTAAGGTGCATTACAAGAGGCTTACTATAGAATATTGAATATTGTGTGTATAGTAGTCATCATTCATTTACAGGGACACGCAAAAGAATTTGCTACTGTCTGTTAACAATAATTCCTGGAAGTGCCTTTTGAGTTGCTGAACGCGATTTTAAATTTAACTCTTTTTTTTTTGTCTATTACTTGGTGTGTATAAATTCCGTAGATCATATACAGGGCAGCACAAAAGTTCGAGAATACATTTCCGTTTATTGACAGAAATTCCAGAAGGAGAATTTTAAACTGTGCTACGCGTTTCCTAATTGAACTAAAATTTAGCATTCTATAGATCATATACAAGGCTGCATAAAAGCATTAGGATATTTTCCGAATATTGTTGGTAATTCCTCAAATTATGTTTTTTAATATGTTATGCGTTTTCCATATTGTTTACTCAGATATTATTTTTCAGCTTATTAAACGGTAATGATTTGTAAAATTATTTTGGAAGTGTTGGAAAGTGTTACATAATCTATGCTTGAGCATGATTTTTTGTTCATGTTCATCTTGGCGACGGTATATTATGCTACCGTTTGGTTAACGGTTTTTGGAAAACGTCTGTTTCAGTTAGAGCTCTTTAAAATATATACAAACACCTAGAAAATAAAATATAAATAACTATTACTGATTTTATTTAAAGTACAAAGAAAAAAGTTTTAATGAGAAATAATATTATAAAACTAAGATATTTCATTTAAATATGAAAGCAAGGCGTAAAAGAAGTATTCAATGTCAAAGGCGGCCGATGAAACAATATTTGGCAATTGATCACTTTTGTTTCCTATATTTGGCACCTGGATAAGAAACAAATGTAGTTTCAGGTCCTCTTACTTTATGATATATATGAAAGTCGTGACAACACATACGATTTTTTAAAAATATATTTTTTGTATGTATCCTAAATTTTGTCTCTCATTTACAGACGATTTTTACATTTCCAGTTGACTTTTTATGTATGACGTCGACCGTGTTTTTACTTGATAAATTTTTTAAAAAATCAAATGCAACTTGTAATTTTTTTATTTGTGCAAATTAAAAATGACGTTCAGTTTGAACTGTACAGATAAATATATTAGGTATATTTAAAACATCATGGCACCAGTGTGGAAGGGTTGCTAGTAATACATAAATTGCGAAAATAAAAACAGTCAGTACGACTTTGATGTACAGGTTGAAATATATTTCAGTTTGAAAAGTTAAATAAAACGATGCAACTAAAATAAATAACAAGCACTTAGAAAATATTGTAACATTTTACTTTCTATGAAGGAAAATCATAAAATCAAATAAATAAACACTCAAGAATTAACTAACTGAATATAGAAAACCAAGAGATTCGGTTAAACAACAATCAAGAAAGAGATAGCAAAAAATGCCAACTCCCGCACACTGAGGGTGGTGGGAATGCTTTTTCCTCAAACGCCCCTCACCGTTTTCGTCTGCGTAAGCTGATTTTGAAGGGAATTTCTTACATCGCACTTGCGGTCCTTAAAAGACTGGTCGCTCTCAATTGATAATTTTCGAATTTTACATTATTAGAGTAAAATTTAGTCAGCTACATATTTAGACGAGATGGGGGTGAGGGTATTCAAACTCATCCTAGAAATTGACAAAAATATGGAAATGTGATTAACATTATTTTTTAACTTGTTTATATATTTTTTTTGTTTTTCTTTAGATGTTTAAGTGTTCATTTGCTCTAGTAGTGGAATCGCCACTGACTTAAAGTAATTACGACAAGAAAAATATATTACATCAAAGATAGTGAACCCTTTACTGGGAAAGTAGGTGCACATACTCTTGTGGATATAAGACATATCCCGTATATTTACGTATGTATATGTGGAGTGTACATGCATAAACATGTATAATCCAACATTTATCCAAGTTATAGGGCTATAAACGTTAGTATGAAACCTATCGTATATTTCGTCTTATAAATCGATACATAAATCATAAAATTACATAATTAAAGGTTCTTTATTACACAATATATGGATATATGTATTATTTTCTAAAAGGCCCCCCACAAATCTAAACTCATACATAGACAGTTCATAATTTAGGTATAAGTTCATAGACAGTTTATAATTTGGGTATATATCTTTTTTTTTTTTTTGCATTGTGCACATAACTAATTACAGGAAATTCCAAAATTTGGTCTGTGGTCGATTGTGTTGCATTAACTAAACATGAGAAACAATTTCAGCGCGGAAAACATCACAATGGTATTTAATTTCTTGCTGCACATGAGTTTACTAAGTCTATTACAATTAGATTTCTCAATTCTTGAAAATTAGAAAGCAATGGTGAAACATATACGTTTTCCTTATTTTATCTCCTAGATAAAAGTCAGATGTGTCATAGTCAGTGGTCATAGACGTAGCAATTTAACCATAAGGCCAGTGTTGCCAGGGAGTTACTTTTTTTATTATTCAGATTGCTTGATTAGCACCATTTTTACGAAAAGGTATATCTCGCCTCGTTTTCGCCTTATTTAATCTGTCATTAAAAAAGGCGAATTTTACTTTCTCAAAAAACTGGTAACAATCAAGAAAACGGAATTTTTTTTTTAAAAAAAGTAGCCCACTGTCAACCCTGCATAAAACTCCGCTCACATCACATGACGAGAAGTCATAAATTATTTCTCTGGGCTTTCATTAGCAAAGGCTGTGTGGTCAGTTGTGACATATTTTATTGCTCTTCAAAGGCTTGGAAGCAAAACTCACAAAATCAACAAAAGAAATTTTTCCCAGGGGGAGATGATAAACATGTCAGGGATCCTCGTTCGTAGGGATACTACGTAAGGATTCCCCACATTAAAGAGGCAGAAAAAAAAGACTCGTCTTCCGAGAATGTGATTTGAAAGGACCTTAAAGGTGCAAACAAACCAACTATGACGAATCGGATTTCTTTTATGCAGATGATCGGCGACTTTGGCGATTTCTCCGGCGACAGGTCTGAGATGTGCAAGATGGTCCTTGAGATGTCTACCACATCACCTGGGGAGAATTTATTTTCTTAATTTTGTTCGCTTTGGTTCGAAACTTTTGAAGAGCAATAAAAAACATCAGTTTTAGGCTGCGTATCGATCAACTTCTGCGACAAGAATCGTAAATTTATTTATTTTAAGCTTCCTTTTCCAAATACTTTCTTTTTTTCCTTTTCTTTGTGCTCAGTTGTTACCATTTTTATTGCTCTTAAAATTTTTACAAGCAAAACGCACAAAATTAACAAAAGAAATTCTCTTCAGAGGGTATGATAAAGATCTCTCCCAACGACGGACGGTGGTTAGTTTGTCAAGCGACAAAAATGACCATATCAAACAAGCAAAAAAAGATATCGAAACCCATCTCGTTGGTTTAATTCAAGTTTAAGGGTCAGTTCAGATCACATTTTCAAATTTTGCGAAGAGTCATAAATTATGTCTGGGCTTTCTCTTTCAAAGTCTCTGTGGCCAGAGGACACAATAAACAAAAGAAATTCTCTTCAGGGCAGGTGATAACCATATCAAGGGCTCTCTTTCCTCGACTTCTCCTCCGTCGCAGAGCGACAGAAGACTCGCGAAAATGGGACCGCATCTTAGACTGTGATGTGATCGCACCTTAAGGCTGCGTTCAGACAAAAGAAAGGGGCGTGATAAACACGTTAGGGATCTCCTCATTTGACTTCTGGCCTATCGCCGAGCAACAGAAAACTAACCACATCAAAGCGGCCTGGGTGTACTCTGGGCTGGGTGTAGCAGGGTGTACTCTGTTCTCAGGTAAAACCTGGAAGGTTGACTGTTTCTTTGAGTCGACCTTAGTGAATTAAGAGTAGCAATTAAGAGCAAAATTTTACGTAATCGCATCTCAGCACAATGAAAACATAATAGCTGAATTTCAACAGATTTTTAATAGCCTATTTTTGAAAATTTTCTTTTTAAATTTGTTGTACTGCAGGGTTCGCAGCATATAGAAAAAAATTTATTGTTCCTACCAGTATCCCTAATCAATAATCTTCAACATAATTTTCTATATGTGATAGCAATATTTCATGAAGATAATTATATTAATATAGGCTAATTCCATTCGTGAATTTGTCACATAGCTGCAAAAGTGTACCGTTCTTGGCTACCGATATTTTTTTTAATTTCTTCACTGTATTTAATTGTAGATATATGGGATTAAATAAGTCAAATTTTCTTTTACTATAATACTGGTAGCCAAACACCGCAGCCATTTACATCTCTGTGACTGACACTACATCCGTGCATGGAATTAGCCTATAATAGTAGGAACAGTAAAATTTCTCCTATAGGCTGCGAGGCCTGTGTAATGAAATAATATTTCACAAGAACATTCTTATTTCCTTCTTACAGATCCACCCCAGGAAGAACGCTTTTATGTGTATCTTCTGACAGACATTGACGGCTCTCGGGAACTTGTCGGCCAAATTTATCTAAAAGTTGACAGCTTTCTCAGTGAAACTAGGCGAGCAATCGATTACGATAAAGATCTGTCTGAAGTCATCGAAGGCAGAGAATATCGTTTTCTGGACGAAAATCTAGATGCAATACTCAATTACCAGGAGAGTTCGCTGGACCTTGAAAGAGTGTTCCCGTCTCAAGGCATTAATATACAATACTTACGTAAGTTTATTCAGTTCGTAAATAAGTTCTTTCATATCTTACAACAAAGGTCTCCTTAATGTGCATACTCAAAATATTTTGCAAAAAAATGCTAATGAAACCACTCATGTACGTTATAAATGATCCGTTAAATTTATCTGCGGAATTACAGTAGAAAATCTCTGAAAAATAAAATACTTTCGGGTGTTTGGCGCAAAAAGACGCGATTTGGCGAACATTGCTTTTTCCTCGTCAAATGCAAGTGATTTTAATGCATTTGGAAATGAGTGTTTAAATACACAAATGTAAACTTAAACGATGAAATACTTTATTATTATTTATATAAACTTATATAATATATATAAGTTGCGTGTTGCTGCAGTTATTTAATTTTACACGGTTTCACCAGAATGCTGTCGTTATAAATTTCGATATTGAATGAGTCGTTGTTACCATGGCAACAATACGGTTTTCTTGTTGTCACTCACACTAACAATACCGAAGCCGAGTGGACAGTGCTCAGAATCGTACTTTAATTTTGAGCTTGAAACAATTTTAATCAATTTAATTTCTTTCTCTAAACCATATAATACGATCGTGAAATTTCATTAAATATACATAAAAATGTATAAGAGAAAACTGTACCTATAAAACTGTATTTATTAAAGTTAAACTTATTTAAACTAGTTCAGTATGTAGAGCAGAGAAAGTTTTTCCTCAAAAAGTATTTATCATAAAATCGTTTTTTTTTTTTTTTTTTATGACGCACTGATCTAGATTTTCGCTTTTTTAAATCTGCCAGAATTTTCGAACAGAAATCTTTGTTCTATTTAATCTGCCATTAAATAAGGAAAATATTATTTTTGGAAAATTCTGGTACATATTTTGAATAGAAAACGCTGAATTCGCAATATTGATTACAACATGTCGGATGTCATAGGACGACATTCATTCAGAAATATATACGATGATCGGCGAGCCGTATGCCAGTTAACGTGTTAAGTTATATTCAGTGGTTGGAGTATCATAAATGAGATTTATTCCAACAGAGCGAAAAATGCCGGGATCAGGACGCGAACCTGAGTACTTTGACTGGCCGTGCCAACACTCTTTCTACTGAGCGATATCCTGGCTGGCATATTTCATTCTTATTTGTTGGACAAGGTTGCGAACTGCAGCGCTAATTGAACCTAGTTGAAAATACTTTCCGCTGTTCATTATGACGTGTTAATTCACATGCTTGCGTGTGTATATATGTGCGTGTGTATACATACACACTTTCTATACATGTAAACACGTATAGAAACAAATTAACTGCTGTGGATTTATAAGTTTATTTATATGGTTATTTAGAGTTTATGTAAACATTACACGCAATACAGAGAGAGAAAGATAAACAGGTAAATAGATAGATAAATAGATATAGATATATATGATGTTTACGTATATATAATAAAATTTCTATTTTTTTTTCTTCTTATAGC
This sequence comes from Maratus michaelseni, assembly GCA_963931845.1. Classification (NCBI taxonomy): domain Eukaryota; kingdom Metazoa; phylum Arthropoda; class Arachnida; order Araneae; family Salticidae; genus Maratus; species Maratus michaelseni. The sequence continues at coordinate 223,717,393 of OZ007595.1, forward strand.
TCAAAATCCTCCAACTCCGAGTAAGTATCTTTAAATAAATTATCTTTTTATTTTTTTACGAAACACTTCCTTCCATATCTATGCCTTAACTTCAATCTAACTTTTATATGATATTTTACAATTACTTATTCATTCATTGAAAAGTCATCATTTAAGGGGAAGTTCTACTACACTCTGTCAAAATTTCAAATTTTTCTTTTCATTTTTTACCTATCTTAAGTGTGTAGATTGTTGCCCAAAATCTGATTCGTGATAATCCAAACCCTTACAATATTTTTTACTTGTTGAACATAATGCTGCAATAGACAGAAAACTGCTTTCTATGCGCAGCTCTGTGTTCGCAGATTGTTGGGTCTCGAACAGTGGCGTAACCACGTTGTGGGGGTTCAGAGGCTCTGAATACCAATATTTTAAAGAAATAATCTTCCCCTTATCTAATCGGAGAATTTCCAGCAATTAAAAAATGGAATTATATGGAATATGTGGAATTGGTGGTATTTAAAATATTTTGACCCACACCCTGTCTACGCCACTGGTCTCTAAAAATCCTGTCAAAAACCATCACGAAACCATGTTGAAAAAACAATCTAAAAACCATGTTTTTCAAACTGGGTTATCACTTTTCTCGAGAACCTCTCTACCGATTTCCTTCATTTAAAAGTAATGTTATCGTTTTTCCTGCAGCTTATGCCACCGAAAAGTAAATTTTCTTTAATTTATTTCGAGCTCGTAAAAAATTTTTTTGTTGTTGTTGTTTAAGTGAAAACATGCTTTTTTTTTTTTTTTTTTTTTTTTTTTTTTTTTTTTTTTGTTCAAATGACCGCCATTTTGTCAAAAATCAACTTTTTAAATTAAATATTGGTATAAGTTACAGAGAATTTAAAGCAATTCGATAATTTGGTGACCAAATTTGTTTCAAACGCTGGTTGATCGGAGATAAACGGTCGGAAGTTCACGGCACGCACCTGCAAATACACTTCGTCACACAAGACGCATTACATTTTTTTACACACAAAAATGTAAATTTTGCGTGTACAAACATTACACATTAAGTGAAATATCAATAAATATAATGCAAAAAGTCCAAAGGTCATATTTCTTTTATTTTTATTTATTCATTTATTTATTTATTTTGTAACCGAAAAAAAATCACATGAACCAGGGTTCGTACGCTTTTACCACAATTTTTTAGTAGAATTTTTTGCCTTATTTGAATGCAGAAAAGTATTACAAATCCTGCAATTAAACGTAGCATTTACTGTTTTTTTTTTTCTGTTTAAATATAAAATAGAAAAAATCTATTAAAAAATTGTGGTAAAAGCGTACGAACCTTGTGAACATGCCAAAAAAGTAGATTCTTCTTTTAAAATAAATTATTCACTCGACTTCAGTTAAAAACAAAATCGCATCAACGTTTCGAAATAAAGACTATAGTATGAAAACCTTATTCATGAATGCAACAGCGTTCGTATGTATGCTTTCACCGCAATTTTTATTAAAAAATTGTGGTAAAACCGTACGAACCCTGTGCAAGAATATTTTTTAGCAAATAAAAAAAAATCAATTTTGTGGGATTTCCTGCATATTTTTATATGAATATCACGCATCAAATATAAAAATATAGCAGATTCCCGATCATCCAACACTCACAAGTAAATGAGTTGTGCTAAAAAAATCCAAATGATTGAATAATTTGGACGACCTTATCAGGTACATTTTTTAATTATGCAAACATTCAACTATAATTAAAATTATTATAAATTTAAAAAGATAATTTCTATCATAAAGTAAAATACTATTAGTACAATAACTGTTATCGAAAAAAGATATAATTACTAAAAATAAGCCACATTTAAGGAGAAAATCGTTTAATATCGCACCTTTAAAATAAGTAATAAATAAAAATAAGACAATTAAAAAAAAAACAGTGAAGTATTTTTTTATCGTGGTTAGCTTTGTATAATTGATTACCAGGTAGCTACAATCACCCTTAGACAAGTACACACAAGTTGAGTGATAAAATACATGAGGAGTGGCGGTTAACAGAATGTGTCATATAATCGAGCATCGGGTTATCGGTCGTCTACTGTACATAAATTAATAGTAACACAAGACAGGAACAACAGCACTTTTTGTTTTGTAGTACATGATCAATTTTTAGACATATGCAATTAAAGTCTTGCATGAGATTTAACGGCCGATATCAAACATACTCTAATAATGTAGGCAATATCAAGTACTGCCTAATAGCCGGATTTAAGAACAAGAAACTATCAGAAACTGTCACTAAAACATTTTCCAGATTAGTAATTATTATGCAAAAGGTACTTTAAAATTTTTTCAAAAAAACAGGGGGGGGCGGGGAATCTCCTAAAATATTAAAATTTTTAAACTAGTAATCTAAATTTTCAATCATGCGTACTATCATATGATCTGCTATATATGCTATTATCTCTGGCATCCTTCGGAGTGATTATTCACGCTGCCAGTAGGATTATTTTGAAGACTGTGGAACCCGTTAATATTAGCAACACGCAAAAAATTTGGCAAATAACCGCTTGAAAGTATTTTAAAAAGTTGTGTAAAGTCTAAGAACTAAGAACAACTATTTTAGAACGCTCTCTCTGATTGGTGGAATTCCAGTTGATATCTACCGTATGGAATATAAACAATGATAAGTTCGTCATTGATAAATTTACGAAAGATTAAGTATCACATCGTGCGTTTTCGATTGTTTTCTTCCTGAAAAACCTGTTTAAAAGGAAATATCTGATATTGTCTATGATCATAGGCACCGACATCACGCGGCGAAATAGACAATCAGGCATACCCCTATCACAAATTTTTAAACGTCTTTTGGTCCATTTAATCACTGTAATTAAATTAGATAAAAACAACATTTTAAAATTAGTGATGGAAGTTTGTCTGATTGCCCCCCTTAACCCTTTCAGGGGCAAAGTACTTCTATTCGTAAAATGCTGGAATGATTGATTGACACCAGATTTTACAAACAAATTTATTTGAAAATAAGTAGAAACTTTTCTTCACTTACTTAATAAAAGAAAAATCTTCATTCCAAAATTCTGATGCCAATGTGCCATTAAGGGATTAAAATTAGGGAGTCCAAAAATGAACCACCACCCTTGAAAGGGTTAAGTCGGCGCCTATGTCTATGATAGGATGCGTGTGATCGCAGGTTTAAAGTAGTTTTTTGTGCTGCAAGTAGGGTTATTTTCAAGACGGAACAGAATACGTAAATGTAAGCAAAAACGAGAACGTTTGACAAGTAATTTCTCCTAAGTATTTTAAAATGTAGTGTAATGCCCGAGAACTGAAAGCAACTGTATTTTTTGAGCGCTCTGATTGGTGGAATTCGAGCTAATAGATATCGTAGGAGATACAAACAGCGACACCTTCGTCATTGACGTAGTTAGAAGCAGTGAACTATCATGTGGTGTTTTTTGAACCATTTCTCTGCCAAAACCTATTTAAGAAGAAATACCAATATTACTATTATAGAATAATACGTGTGATCGCAATTTTAGAAATATGTAAATGATGGCAAGAGTTTTCGCTATCCAAATGCTTATATTATCCGTAGAAAGTCGGAGAAAAGTTTTTTACTCACTTAATTGTCTTAAATATTTTGTTTATATTAACTCATTAAGGACTGAATTATTTTTCTCAATAAAATACAAATATTGCGATTCATACCACTTTTATATTATAGCAACCTAAGAGTTACTTTATCATGTTGCACTTTTTCAAACAGTGTTAATGCTTATCTTAAGAACAAACTATTGTAAGAAACATAATGTTGCGATTTTACTCACTATAAATACTTCAAAAATTCCAAGCATTCTATTTTAAGATTGCCATTTGTTTTAAATAAATCATAAGCGATATCTGTGATTCAAAAACTGATAAATGTTAAAGAAAACTAAAACACATTCTTTATAAAAACTTTATACTTTATTAATGTAAAACAGGGGTGTCAAACTGTGGCCCGCCATATACCACCAAATTTTTACAGAAATAGTTCACTTGCTAAATCGCAGAAATCCGACGATTAGATAAAGAAAGGATTACTATAAAACTTTAGTGGTATCCGGCGGGCCACAGTTTGACAGCCCTGATGCAGAAAGTAGACTTCAATAAAAACACGATTTTTCGAAACGAAACTGACAAAAAAAAAAGAAAAGAAAAAAAGTGGAAAAATTGCTTTTATGTTAGTTTTATCAAATACAAAACTCAAATTGTAGTTGATAATTTTTTATATTATATACTATTCATATATTATATACAGGACTCCCAAATGGTCTGCTTTTTGTGAATACCCGTATTTTCTTTAAAACATTTATTTTTAGATTTTTTTTTTTTTTTTTTTTTTTTTTTGCAAATTTTCAAAATTACCTTCGGAGGTAAGTCTTTGCGGAAATGTTGTAGAAACCTACCATGAAATTCTCTGTTAAAAAATATTGGTATTCAGTTGGTGGACCATTTGGGAGCCCTGTCTATACTATTGCTATAATTTTATTAAAATAACGACAATTTTTTTTCAGAACCTGTTGTTCCACCAAGGCCAAAATTACCTGCTTATGGTAAGTGTGCAGCAGAATTTTTTTAAGACGAGTATGAACATCGTTTTATGTTTTATATTTGAAAAATACTAAATTAGATGTCTTAATTATGAATTGTTTTTTTTTTCATTAATTTACTCACTTATGAGTTTTCTATGAGTTATGAAACCCCCATTATGAAACAACTCGTGATTCGTATAACTTATAACAATCATAACCTATATTATGATTTCATTCTAGTTGGTTTTGGTTTTGTTTTGTTGTTTGGGGGATGGAGGGGGCGTTACATATCGTTGAAATATACAAACGTGTAAGACAGAGCTGTCAATTTAGTGATAATATCCGTAAAATAGTGACATAAAACTATATGGTCCATAAAACTATACCAATATCTATTTTATTATTTATATTACCAATTTATTATCAGACATTATTACATATGGTGTTTTGGTGATAACTACATGCAAGATTTTCATTGTTATGTCTTTAGAAAGCGTCAAGTAATGTGTTATAGGTCATAATAATATATTGACAAAAACAAATCTATTTTGTTTTCCGTAAAATTCATGCCATTTGGGAAAATTAATTGGCACCGGAAAATTCTATCACTTAATTATTAGACATTAATTCCGATGGCTAATGTCTAATAATTAACAGGCAGAATTTTCCGGTACGAATTAATTTTGCCAAACGCCACTAATTTTCCGGACAACCCAACATGTTTTATTCTGCCAACACATACACAGGATTCGTACGATTTTTAATAGAATTTTTCGCTTTATTTCAACGCAGAAAAGTGTTACAAATCCTGCAATTAAACGTGGCATCTACAATTTTGCTATTTAAATATTAAACAGAAAAATTATATTAAAAAATTGTGGTAAAAGTGTACGAACCCTGATATAGTCTCTTTTAATCGTGGCGTCTCTTTTAAGCTTTATAGCTTACAGTCTATTTTATTTATTTATAAGTTTATATGTAAGTATATTTCTAAGATAATATATCCACGAACTTGAACTATTTTTATAGAAAACTTTTAACGTATTTTAAAAGACTGATCTTACAAGACTAATCCTAATGATAGTAGATGATTTTAAATCTTGAGTTTGAGAAACTGATCGATTGTTTTTTTAAAGATCTTCATTTATGAATAAAGAAAGTTAACTGCCCAGTGGAGAGACTCAGCATAACCATTTTAGTGAAAGTCTAAAAAAAATTTAAGAGGGTATGTCTGTATTTTTAAAAGGCTACTACGAATTAATATAAACTTATATATGAATTTATAAATAAATAAAATAGACTTTAAGCTATAAAGCTTATGTCAAAATTAAAAGAGACTATATGTATATTGATTGAATAAAAGATAGATTTGTCCTTGTCATATATTATTATGAACTATAACACATTACTTGACCCTTAACAATGAAAATCATGCACGTGGTCATCGTTAAAAAATCATATGTAAAAATGTCTGATAGTAAATTGGTAATATAAATAATAAAATAGTAAATACAGGCATTTAACTAAAGATATAGAATATTATTTTTTAATATACAGGATGATTATAAAAAAAACTATCCCGATATATGAGCCCCTAACTGTCATACCGTTCACAGAAACTGAATGAAATTCTGGCCTAAAGTATTTTGAGGTATACGCTCAAGAATCATGTGAAAAACAACAGTTAAATTCTGACAGTTAAGGTTACAGTGACAAAACTTCGAAAATTTCAAATGGCAACACCTACTTTTTTTTTATTGAAATGTGATCTTCACAGTGAAAAACCATAAAAAGCGTTGGAACGGTCTCTGTAGCACGAAAATCGCCGGCGCTAGACAGACTAAGAAGAAAAGTGAAAACAACCAATAAAGGACAGAGAAGCAGCAGAAAGTAAAACATTTTATTGTTCAGTGGTATACACCATCTGCCGCATGTAAAGTGTCGTCGTGTGTGAAATGGAAAATGTATGAAACACAATAAAATGTTTTGTTTTCTGTTGCTTCTCTGTCCTTATTGGTTGTTTTTACTATTTTTCTTAGTCTGTCTAGCGCCGGCGATTTTCGTACTACAGGTACCGTTCCAACGCTTTTTATGGTTTTTCACTATGAAGATCACATTCCAATAAAAAAAATAGGTGTTGTCATTTGAAATTTTCGAAATTTTGTCACTGTAACCGTAACTGTTACAATTTAACTTTTGTCTTTCATATGATTCTTGAGCGCATACCTCAAAATACTTTAAACCAAAATTTCATTCAGTTTCTGTGAACGGTGTGATAGTTAGGGGCTCATATATCGGGATAGTTTTTTTTATAATCACCCTGTATATCAATATCTTTTGTGGTTAAAAAAAAAGCTTTAAACTAGAAATATCGTTTTATTAAAAGTGTATTGCTTACTTGTGACTTTTGAACTTCTATTGAGAGAAAAACTTTTTTGTGTTAAACATTTTTTATTTCACAGTATGTCAGCCAATATCTTTTTAGTCACAAGTTATCATTCCTCGCTCTCAAGTTATCATTCCTCGCTTATCAGAGATCACGTTGTTGCAAAAAAATAGCAGTTTGTCAAAGAATTTGATCAAAAATTAAATTTTACCTGACCATTATTTAAGCATTATGTTTAACTGGCAGAAAAAGCCATTTAGGTTAGTCATGACCTGATTACCGCCTAGGCAAACTCTCGCAACTTAAAAAAAAAAATGCTCTTCTAAGTAGCACAAAATGCTTGGCCGAACGTTGGCTAATTGTCCCCAGAGTAAGAAATGTCCGCCTTCCTGTACCATTAGCCAACGAAGGTCCAACCGTTCACAGCTAACAAACTGTGCTACTTGGGTTAATTTGGCAAGGCTTTTTATTAAACTTAAATAAAGCAAAAGATATTTAAAAATAAAATTGGTGGAAGATTTTCTAGGCTTTAATCAGGCTCTGAAGTTAGTTGATGACATTGCTTTTCAGTGATTTAAATCTTCAGTTCTAGCGCGTGCATTCAATAAAATTTCAGAGCTCTCAGTTAAAATATAACATGTGCCTAACGTTTAAACTCCGATCAGGGAAAGGTACTTTAAAACTCAGAAAAATTATTATCTACTCACACAGACAGCGTCCTCTATCACCTAAACATGAAATTTCCGAAAATACCATGTATATCTTATTGTATATTTTAATTTTCTAAAATATTCATAAATCCTCGTTATCGTTCACTTTTTCTATGCTTCAAACTCAAGCTCATAAAAATCTATTCATGTAAAAATTTGATTCAAAAAGTTCCATTTCTTTGTAGTAAAACTTTCTCATATAAAATACAATTTATTTTCGCATCTGATCGACTGTAACTCTTCTGAAAATCCATCTTTTCCGCTAAGCTTTCTTGAATCACATTTAGTTGTATGCATCTAGTTGATAAATTTTGTTTTATAGTTCTATACCAATATAACTCTTAAAACTATTTTAAGTTGTTGAATGCAAAACGTTTCCGCATAAATAATTTTTGTATTAACTGAGATAATAGAAACAGATAAGTAAGATAGAAGTATCGTTTATAGTGTCACTTTTATTGGATTTACTTCTTTTCGTTTTATAATATCTTTTGGAAATTGAGTTTTGGTATTAAAAAATGAGTAGAATATTAAGATGCGATAAAATGTAGCAAAATCCATTTTAGTTCAATTTAATACAGAACCTTCGGGCCACAGACCTATTAATAGACCAAAGACACCATTAAAAAGTTACTTTGTAAGATATTAAAAGCAATTTTTAAATTTTAAGTTTGCAGTACGTCTTGAATTGTTAATTTTCGACATTAATCTTATTTCACTCATTGTTATAATATATGCCACCAACTATAAAATCGCTTTATATATTTGTCATTTAAACTCATTACACTTTTTTTTTAAATGGGGCTAATTGAAACTAAACTTCATTGTTCCATATAGCTCTAATTTTTTAAAATGTATTTTTACTTTAACAAATAAAAATACAAATAAACGTATATCTAACAAATAAAAGTTTACGCTTCTATAAAGAAATTTTATGTCATCATTTTATTTTGACGATTTTCCAAAAATTTTGGAATTTGAAAACAATGTGTATTAACCCATTCGGGACCATGGGCGCATATATGCACCCTCATAAAGAGCATACAGAATTTGTTTTAGTCACCAGTAAAAAATAAAAGTAATATTTTCTTTCTGTAATTCGAGCATTTTTGTGAGATTTGAAGTAAAGGTAGCTTTTTTAAAAAAAGCGGTGCCAACCGAATAAAATTTACGTAAAAGCCGCCGGTCCCGAAGGGGTTAATAAGCATGTAATGTTATCGAGGAAATTATTTTTTTAACTAAAATATTGATGGCATGTATTGCTTATCCATTCTAACAATTTAAAACAGGGGTGTTCAACCTTTTGACTTTCTTAGACTACATTTGAGAGAAACAAATTATCTCAGGCACACTCTTTAATATTAACGACAGTTCTTAAGCAAAAGTGTCTTGTAATCTTTTATTTCTTTTCTAATGCCTAGACAATACACTGACATCTTAAAAACATCCAGAGAACATCATGTTCAGGATAATTTTGTTTAGGATTCACCTGGTGCTCTGTGGATGATTGAAATTGCCCAGTAGACAGTTACAGGATATCCTATAAATGTCAAAATGTCATACCTATAGACATCCTACTGATGACTCTTTGTGACATTTATAGACAGTTATAAAATGACCTCAGATATATTCTGGATGTCTGTGTGCATGATCATTCGACAACAATATCCACTGGCTTTTCTAAAAATATAAAAGTGGATAATCCGTTTTCCTTACTCTCGGACTATCCACTGAATACTTCGAACAGGATAGGACAAGTACAGAATCTATAGGTTTACTGTAGGATATCCAGAGAATGATTGTGGTTGTATGAGAAGAAATGCTTTTAAAATTATTAAGCAGATAAGCCAAAACCCATTTTTTCCGCTTGACAGAATTTCCGTCTATAAGATGTTTAACAATTTTTTTCAGGATTCGTACCATCAATTTCGTAAAGTAATCGTGTATTAATAAAGGCCAAAAAGGGGCAATTAAATAAGGAGAAGATTGCTATAGTCTTTGTTTTCTGCATAAAGTCTAATTACATGATAATGATCTGGTGTTATCCACAAACTTTCACGTCATTTGATTGTGCCGTTTCCCATAAGCAAAATTTACTGACAGTCAAAAAATAAACATTGTATCAACAATAAATGCCAAATATGTCCTCTTGTATTAATAATAGATAACAAAGGAAAGAGTTGTATGTTTAAAATGCAAAAAATCTCAAAAAATAATTCTCACAACAAATGGATTAAGTCTAGTTACATAATATTGAGTACTAATGCAACTTGGTATGCAAAACTTTTACATTTTCTCTTGGAAAGGAAACTAAAAACCCTTAATAATTGCATAGCTACATACTGATAATTTCCGTAAAATAATATCAATTTTACACAGATAAAATAAACACGTTTCACATCGGAAATGTTTCTTAATAAATAAAAATACAGTCGAGTCTCTCTATAACGAACTCCCATATAACAAAATTCTCTATATAACAAATTGTTAGCAGGAACAGTCACTTTTCCTCATGATTACATTAAAAATAATCTCCATGTAGCAAATGATCTACCTCCATATAACGAATTTTTTTCAAAAATTTTCTTCAATTGTTCAGAAAAAGCTTCAAAACCACGTTGAATCATTTTTCCTTCACTGATTCCTGGTTTATCTTTCAAAGTTAAGTACCTCTACTTTATTCTTTATTTTGTTTAACAAGTTCATTTTCAAAAAAATTTTGCGAAATTAGTTTATTTATCATTATTGATCTTAAAAATATCACCAATTGAGCATACAGAGCTTGTTGATCTGTTTATTAAAAAGTATTTATTAGGCTTTATGTCTACTGTTATCACTTTAGGCATATACACTTTCACTTTAATGATAAGTGAATTTCTTATATAATTCTTCAATCCTTGTTAAAGTGTGAAAATTTTTACGAGGATGAAACAGTTTTGAAATCAAAACAACCAAAAATAACAGATTTATTTGTGTAAAACAAATGTAAGTTTTCCTTATGCCTTTTTTTTACTATGCTTTCAAATAAACGCTTATTTTCCGTTTTGAAACTGTTTAAATAATTAAAAAATACAATATCAAATTAATATTTAGAGTTAAAAATTTCAAAATCTTAATTAAATACCTCAAAAACATATTTTTTTTAATTTACACATTAAATAGTATTTTTTTCGTTATTCTCGATATAACAAATTTTTCTATATAACGTATTTTTTGACTGGAACAATGAATTTCGTTATATAGAGGTTCGACTGTAATAACAACCATAAACTGGATACATTTTATTTAAAAAGTGTTACTGATTTGAATGTTGTATATTTGCTGTAGAAGATATCAACGCAATTTTGCAGAAATTACTGGTAAATTGGCAAGTATGTTAAGCATAGGTCACTCAATTTAGTGCATTACTAGGAGGTAAATTTGTGAGATCTCAGTTCAGCAGCTTTAAATCTGATCAGCTGGTCAGCTACTAACTAGCCTTTATCGAAGACATTAAAATCAGAAGAACCATTAAACCAACACTAGTTCGAAAAAATATATATAATTTTATATCCCCAGCGTCTCTTGGATATCTTTCTAATTTGGCATGAAAAATTATATTTCAGGCAGAAGCACTCATCTGGACAGGTACTAGCTGTTATAACGGTTTATCTGATCACTACAATACAGTAAAACCATTGAACACATTTTTTTTCAACAATAAATTCTCGGATAATTCAGGGTTCGAACGTTTTTACCACAATTTTTTAATAGAATTTTACAAGCACTACAAAGGATGTGCATTTTATTTTCACTTTGCTTAACGGCGTACAACCAACTTGAGTGAAAAATGTGTCCAGACCGGGATCGAACCCATATACCTTGGTATAGCGCACCAAGTGCTTTACCAATTAAACCATCTGGACAACATCCAGTCTGGCACCTCCTTCACTAATATACGTTGGCAAGGTTGCAACTTCGCAGCGTAAGATAGAATGTCAACATGAGCACACTATCAGTGGCGTACATGAGACGAATAAATTCCCAGCATCAAATAATATAATTTTTAAATTTCCAATTAAATTTTCGGCAGGACTGAAACTGCACCTTAAATCTTTAAATAGCACTACAAAGGATGTGAATTTTCTTTTCACTTTGCTTAAACTTTGCACATTTTTCACTCAAGTTGGTTGTACGCTGTTAAGCAAAGTGAAAAGTAAATTCACATCCTTTGTAGTGCTATTTAAAGATTTAAGGCGTAGTTTCAGTCCCGCTGAAAATTTTATTAGAAGTTTTCTATTTGATATTTAAATAGCAGAAATTGTAAACACGTCGTTTAATTGCAGAATTCTTAATATTTTTCCGCATTTAAATAAGGCGAAAAATTATATTAAAAAATTGTGGTAAAAGCGTACGAACCCTGTAATTTTGAAGCAATATTTTTTAGAAATATATTATGAAATCTATGAATTAAAAAACTACATTAAGATCTTAACATTTTAAGAAAATTTTGATTTTCTGCCGCATTCACTACAACACTGGGAATAAATTAGATAGTACGATTTACTTAAATTAAACAAAGAAATTTATAATTAGTGTTACCTAAAATATCAAGAGATATAGAACATTTTCTAAAATCAATTTCGTGAAAAAATATTTATTAACTTATAGTATAAGTTTCTCCGATAGTGTAATTTTTTTCACATCTGGCTGACAATTCCTTTTCTCAAAATTCATCTTTTCCGTTAAGTTTTCTTGAATCCCATTTAGATTTTTGCATCTAGTTTATAAATTTTATTTCGCAGTTCTACTTCAATATAACTCTCAAAACTATTTAACTTGTTGAATGGAAAACGTTTCCACATAAATATTTTTAATTAACTGGAATAAAGAAACGAAATAGAATAAAAGTATCCTTTTATAATGTCACTTTTATTCGATTTATTTTGTTCTATTTCATAACGTATTTTATGATTTTTTTTTTAATTGAAGGATGGATAGAAAATAATAAGATGCATTAACTGTATAAAATTTTGAATTCAAAAGATATATAAACAATGAAACTTTTTAGGGTATTCAAAACTATTTTTGAATTCAAATCTGTGCGATATATCTTGAAAATATCACTTTTTTTCGCTGCACCTTTTTCATAAACATTTGCTTCTAGTTTCAAAAATGCTTTACATATATGTTTTGTAAAGTAAAGCAAAAAATTCAAAGTTTATTGGAAATAAACCCCCGATTTGCTGATATAGCTGTAAGTTCTAACAAGTTGGAAATTGTACGTCAAACGTTACAAACGAGGTGCGTTCGTACGCACGTTTTAGAATTAAATTCATGATATCCCGTGCGTAGAACGGGTTAAACAGCTAGTTAAGTATATATTTTATGACACTGTTCATACAAATATCTTAACTAGTTATATAAATATTCAGATATAGTATATGTATCAGCTAGTTATATAAATATTCAGATCTTGATGATTTTTAATTCTGTGAAATGAATTATATCGTCTGCAGATTAATTTCTGTCATAAAATAAGTATCTCGGTCGCTTGACGATTTAACATCCATCGGAAGCTCCTATAACAAAAAAGCACCGATTTAAAAGAAAAAAAAAATCAAATTTCTTAATAAATATTTTTATTAATATCTCCTAAAGTTTTGATTCGATTTTAATAAAATTTGAAATGTCTCGACAAAATTCTGCAAAGATAATATATTTTAAATTGCAAACCATTTGGTTGGGTAGTTTTTGCGTTGTTATATGCTGACAGACAGACAGACGGACGGACCAAACGACGACTACAGGTGCTACGTATTTATATAATTACGAACGCACCTAAAAATGCTTTACATATATGTTTTGTAAAGTAAAGCAAAAAATTCAAAGTTTACTGGAAATAAACCCCCGATTTGCTCATATAGCTGTAAGTTCTAAAAATTAGCTTTTACTTTAACTCCTTAATCGTCGCGCCCGATACATTCACGGGCCTTTTATTCGAATTGTATGATTCCCACCAGTTTTAGGTAGCTTTCAATACAAAAAAGTATAAAGCTACCTATTGCAGCCGTTCGGAGGAAAGCAGTTCCGGAAAATTTCGATATATTTTCACCGATCATGACCCCCAGACCCCAAAACCACCCTGCGTTCAAATGTTGATTTATATGTATAGATATATATATATCTGACCTATGTCATACGATAACGCTCGTATTTATAAATCAATTTTGATGAAACCAATTGTGTGTATTAAGGTCACTAATGTCTCGACCGAGTTCGTTGGCCAGCTTGGTCCGCCATTTTGTTTCAAGATGGCGGCCATTTAAAAATTTAAAACTAAAATAAATATACAAAAAAGTTAAAAATTTAAATTTACTTTTTAATTAAGTGTTAGGCCTTGATACGAGGATTCCAGAGCATTTTTTGGTTTACCTCTATCTTAAAAAATGGCTGAGATAGAGCAGTTTGAAATTCTAGGGTGGCTGACATTTTGAAACAAGACAGCACATTACAAAAATTTTCATTGTTGTAATCATTTCCCAATCATACGCATAAAACTATACATTCATATCCGTTAGCGCCAAATTCTCGCCAAACTTGGCGACATTTGGCGAAATATCGCCAAATTTGGCGACCAAAATAAGTCTTCATAAATGAAGCCAATTTGGCTATTGCTCAATAATTTGGCGAATTTCTTATTCAGATTCAGTATTAACGAATCCTTTGTAAACGTTTTCTTTGCATTTTAACTTGCTGTTTTCGTGTAACATTAGCTAAAATTTTAAAACTAATATATAGGAAAGCTACCTTTTCCTCCCGGTACAGGCCGGAAGAACTTTTTTAAAATAGTGTAATTGGCTTTATTCTCGCATTATTTTATCTGCCATTAAACGAGGCGAATATTTCTACTTCAATAAATTGGTAACAATCATGCAATCTGAATTTTAAAAAGTCCTTCCGGCCTGTACCGGGAGGAAAAGGTAGCTTTCCTATATCTTCGTTTTAAAATTTGAGCTAATGTTACACGAAAACAGCAAGTTAAAATGCAAAGAAAACGTTTACAAAAGATTCGTTAATACTGAATCTGAATAAGAAATTCGCCAAATTATTCAGCAATAGCCAAATTGGCTTCATTTATAAACTTATTTTGGTCGCCAATTTTGGCTAGATTTTGGTGCTAACGGATATAGTTTTATGCGTATGATTGGGAAAATTATTACAACAATGAAAGAAAATAATTTGCGAATAATCGCGTTAACCCATTAACGCCGACTTATTTTACACTTCTTTTAATACTTCGATACCAGTTGAAACCAGTTTTCCCATACTGTTATTTTAAATGATTGAATCTCTGATAGTTTCACATTAGATAATATGATTTTTTTCTTTACGAAGATACTGGTGTTCATATTTAAAAGTTTTGTATAACTTAAATGGTAACTTTTCGTACCAACCGGCATTAATGAGTTAATGTGCTGTTTTGTTTCAAAATGTCAGCCACCCTAGAATTTCAAACTGCTCTATCTCAGCCATTTTTTAAGATAGAGGTAAACCAAAAAATGCTCTGGAATCCTTGTATCAAGGTCTAACACGTAATTAAAAAATAAATTGGAATTTTTAACTTTTTTGGATATTTATTTTAGTTTTAAATTTTGAAATGGCCGCCATCTTAAACAAAATGGCGGACCAAGCTGGCCAACGAACTCGGTCGAGACATTAGTGACCTTAATACACACAATTAGTTTCATCAAAATAGATTTATAAATACGGGCGTTATCGTATGACATAGGTCAGATATATATATGGATATATATATATATATATATAAATCAACATTTGAACGGAGAGTGGTTTTGGGGTCTGGGGGTCATGATCGGTGAAAATATATCGAAATTTTCCGGAACTGCTTTCCTCCGAACGGCTGCAATAGGTAGCTTTATACTTTTTTGTATTGAAAGCTACCTACACTTATCGGGCGCGACGATTAAGGGGTTAAACCAGGGCTGTCCAACCATTGTCTCGCCGGCCGCGTGAAACTAGTGCCTTAATGAATGCGGCCCGTCAGAAAATCAGAAAAATCCTTGTAAATTAATTTTGTAATGTATTGTTTGTAATGTTATATTAGTAAATTCCTAGGGTATAGAATCTACCAAACAATCAATGCTTTATCACACAAAGACAAACAATCTACTACGATTGTTAGAAAAACGTGTTAATTTTTATTAACATTTATGTGATTGGTAAAATTCCATTTAGAACCTTTCTTACTCTACACGATGAACCAGATTAAATAAGTTTTAAATAAGTATATTTTTATAACTTCAGTTTTCTTAAATGTATAAATATTTTTATTTATTGACTGAAACAACTTTATTATACAAGTTAGAACAAAATTTAAATTGTCAAGAATTATTTTTAAACTCTTTTTTTAATTATGTGATAGATTTACTCAACCTTGAAATGGAGGGTTTCACAAGAATAGAATATCAATCAAATAGAAAATAAAATTAACTATGTGCCAAAGAAAAACTAATTATTTAATCTAATTTAAAATAACGTTTTAAATTGATTTTGCTGTAAAAATATATATAAAATTGACAATATCACCCCTCTCCCACGTAAATAAAGAGGAGTTAAAAAGGGAGAGGGGCGGGTGCCATAAATAATGAAGAAAAAATATACAAAAAACACACTTGTTTATTGTATAGAAATGCACATTAATATTGAAAAATGTTTCATTAACACAGGGTTCGAACATTTTTACCACAATTTTTTAATATAATTTTTCTGTTTAGTATTGTATCGTTTATTTGCAGAATTTGTAATAATTTGTAATAACTTAAAAGGCGAAAAATTCTATTAAAAAATTGTGGTAACAGCGTACGAACTCTGTTAACAGATGTGATCCATCTGTTATTAAAAGTAGATTTTACTTTTCATACAAAATAGTTTACTCGATCACATTTAGAAACAAGTCGAAACAGTCGAAGCTAAATAGTTTTTAAAGTGGTTATTTTCTCAACCATTTACATAGATGAAGTTTTTTTCTTAATAAAAAATATTATATGAAACGTTTGCAACCACAAAAACCTTTCCATTCACACGGGAGATCACGATACATCCAATTAGTACTTTTTTAATAACAACTAAGGGATCTCCATATCAGTATTTTTTTGTTAATTAATCTAATTATTCTTGTAAATATTTCACAAAAAGAGCCATAGCTAACGATTTATTTTCCCCTTGTGGTTTTATTTATTTAAATTAGTTCTGTACTTACCAGGAAACCACGCCATAATGTAATAATGAAAAAAATCTATGTAAGCAGCAATCGAAAGAACATAGTAAAATGTGTCTTTTAACCCCTTCAGGGGCAAAGTACTCTTGTAGCTAAAATATTGAAATGATTGGTTGACACCAGGATTCACGAACGAATTTATTTTTAAATAAGTAAAAGCATTTCCTCAAGTACCTCATAATTTCAAAATTTGATCATAAAATTCTGGTGTCAATTTTGGAATTAAAATTAAGTGGTATATATAATATACCGGTGCCCTTCAAGGGGTTAACAAACAAATCATTTGCCCTCGTCTCCTCGATATCGAGATATAAAGTCTTAAATTTTGTCAATTTATTTGTTTAATGCAGGAGAAAAGGCGTGGTTAATATAAAATGAAAATCATATTTAGATATAGTAATACAAAAATGAAAGAAGCCCGGAAAAAGTGCTATTGACAAATATGGTACTGAACCAAAAAATGATTGAAGCATAGAAAATAATGGCACCACGAACATTTCATGAACTTAATTCTAATGCAATGATTGCAATGGTCCACCTCCTGCGAAAAACAAAATTACAAGGGCGTTTCAAATGGATGTCGTCCAGTTTACAGTAATCTAGACTTGTACCAAGCATACCGAATCATGTCGGAATATTGCGGCATTGTTAGCACTAAACTGGAAATGAACAAGGGACTGGAATTTGATGATGTTGTTACGTTGAAAACGTATTGACTTCTCCTTTCATCCTGTCGACTCTTCCTTTTTTCCTATTAAATCAATAAATTAGCAAATATTAAGACTTTTTGTCTCGATAACGGGGAGAAGAGGACAAATGAGTTATGCGACAAAAAACACGTTCACTATGCTCTTTCGATTGCTGCTTGTTTAGATTTTTTCATTATTACACTAACGGCGTGCTTTCCTGGTTAGAACGATTATTTAACCCCATCCAATATGCATTTAGTACGAGACACTCTCGTGATTGATTCGCAAGGTATACTTTACTTACAACCAGTCACACTCGCTATTGTTTCACAAGACAAAGTTTACTCATGACTCACGGTGCCCCTAAATTCTCTACATTTTTTACCACCATTTCAAATTAGAAATCTTCGTAGTAGATACCTTTAACATCTGCAGTAGGTAACAAACAAGACTACAATGAAAATATCGTTTTAAAATAGTGCTAGCAAAGTTAGAAACTTTCAGGAACGTTGCAAGCCCTTAGTTTACTTTACGGGAATAACACTCATTAATCAACCGGTCATTTGAGCAGTACGAAATGAAAATATGTCGATTCGAACCCGAAATTTGTTCATAAAATAAATAAAATATGAATCACACAGAGTTAAGTTAAATAAACTTAAATAGATATCGATAAAAATTCTGGTGTGAAATGTTTTTATAAAACTTGAGTAAAATCATTTAAATTGGTATCTAAATTGCTAAAAAATTATCTAAATTGCATATTATTATTATATAAATTTCCTAATATATCTTCAGATATTAGGGAAGATATTTATTTAAGATGGGATTAATCTATAATTTAGAGCATAAAAGGTGAAAAGAATTTCTAAAAGAAAAGTAGTAAATAATATTTGTATTTTCTTCGGCGTTTTCGTATTTCATCGCGTAAGATATTATGCATTTTCTAACTTTTTTGATTAAAAACTATCGTTAGTATTAGTAAAGTGTATTCGTGGCCCAAAAAAAAAACATTTTCCTATCAAATGCGGACCGAAACAGATTTTTTTATATTAAATACGGCACAAGGAAGTCAAAAGGTTTGACACCTCTGCGTTGAATGGTCAAAACGAAACAAAAAATAATAAATAATACATATAAATAAATTTGAAACAAGCAATTCATTTTAATGGTTTTCTCCGAAATTTTCAAATTTGACCCCTTAACAGTTTTCCCCGAACGCCGCTCAGACAAGAAGAGTTTGCTTGCTTCGTTACTAAAAGTTTTATAATACCATTAATTTTTATCTGTAATTTTCGCTTTATTAACCCCTTGGGGACGAGCGACACGTGTGTGACGCATAAGATGCTCAAAATCCTCGATTATTCCCACCAGTTACTTTTTATTGTAAGCTTTGCCTTATTTAATGACAGCATTTCTGCGATTCAATTAGGCGAAAATTTCTGTTTTGAAAAACCGGTGGTAAAAGATTAAAAATTCTGTAAAGGACGCTCGTCGCGAAGGGGTTAAGTGATATTTATATATTTCGCTTTATTAAGTGATCATTATTAAGTGATTTTTGATTATATAAGGAAAATACTTTACTATGGAAAAAGTGGTGTTTCTCCCAATTTTTGAAACACAACATGGATTTATGAGCAATAAGATGCAAGTAACGTTATCGAGGAAACGATTTTAAAAAGTAAAATATTGATGGTATGTAATGTTTATTTTATTTTAATAATGTAATTGAAGAGAAAAGTGCAACAATATTGGCTTTTTCAAACATAAAATACCAATATTTTTGCCTTTTTCTATTATTTTTTTCTATGTTTATATCCTGTAAGGACCACACAAAATCCAGAATGAAATAAGATCTGCAGCTCTGTTCCAGAAAGTCAATGATCCGTGAGACAACTCCCGTTTGATTCCGGGTTGGAGTGCAAACCTTACAAATTTAATGACAATATTTTCACAATATAATAGGAATATAATTAATGTAAATCCATTAAAGGCAATACTGAAGTAGCATTGTAAAGTATAGTTTGATTTTAAAGATCTTTTCATATTTTCATTACACACGATGATCTTATTATTTTATTATTATTTTCAGTGGGTCCTTTAGGTATCTGCAATGCCTCTGATTGTACGAGAGCGGCAAAAATCAAGTGTCTGGACTGTAGGAATGTTGCATATTGCACTAAAAGATGCATGAAAGCTGATGCCAAAGATCACAGAAGAAATTGTTTCAGTGAGTACTTGTTTCATGAATGGATTTAGGAATAAAGACGAGGAGACAGATAGTGTAGTGTCTACCGGTTACCAGTGAAGTAACTGAGGATGTAGTCACAAGATAGCGGCTATTGTTTGTTTACATCGGATCAGGGTCCGATTAACACCACCAGTAAAAACGAACAGAAATTTTTGCCTTATTTATGACAAAAATTTTGCATAAATAAGGAGGAAATTTCTATTCAAATTTACTGGTGGCAGTTTTCCCCGGCAGTAATCAGGCCCTGCAGAACCCGTTATAGTTGAAGTTTCACCATTTTGAGGATATGCCACTTCTACTTTATTCATAATTCCATGGCTTTATGTTGATATCTTTATCAATATACATTAAAAAATATATATTATTTGCTTTTCGGACTTAGAGTTTTAAAACATTTCACCTAACCAAAATAACCAAAACATTGTTGTAATCTTCAATTATCTCCAGTCACAGTTTTTGGTGACAAACAATTTGTTTAAGAGCCTACGCTAGTCACGCGAAGAAACGCTCCAACTAATGTTAAGTCTATGGGAAGGTTATCGCACGATTTCTCGCTCGCATTTTAATATTTTTAAATGATTTTTTTTTTCTTAAGATAGCTGAGATCGATCTCTAACGTTGTTAGTTTTTACTTTTTCGATTTTAGTTCCAGTTTTTTTATATAAGGGTACTTTCACTTTCAGAACCGGTTCCAACCGGTTCCGAAATTAGAAATGTCCGCTTATAAAAAAACTGTAACTAAAATCGAAAAAGTAAAAACTAACAACGTTAGGGATCGGCCTCAGCTATCCTATGCAAAAAAAATCATTTAAAAATATTAAAATGCGAGTGAGAAATCGCGGGATAACCTTCCCATAGACTTAACATTAGCTGAAGCGTTTCTTCGCGTGACTAGCGTAGGCTCTTAAGACTTGCACATCGTAATACTTACCAGGAAACCGCGTCATGGTGTAATAATGAAAAACATCTAAGTAAGCAGCAATCGAAAGAGCTGAGTGCAATGTTTTCTTTAACACATAAATCATTTGTCCTCCTCTCCTTATTATCATATAAAGTCTTAAAGTTTGCTAATTTATATGTTTAATTTAGGGAGAAAATGCGTGGTTCTAATCCAGAAATTTTAATACCGTAATTTCCGGCGTATAATCCGCAGCTCAAAGAGTCGTTTTTCGACCCAGAAATATTATTTTATAAAATGTAACTTAAAAGATCGCTGTAAATATTTAACTACAATTATTGAATAAAATTTCTGGGTCGAAAAACGACTCTTTGAGCTGCGGATTATACGCCGGAAATTACGGTAGTCAGATTAATATAAAATACAAAACATTTTTAGATATAGTAATATAAAAATGAAAGAAACCCACAAAAAAAATGCTATTGACAAATATGGTACTGAATCAAAAAATGATTGAAGCGTAGAAAATCGTGGCACCAAGAACATTTCATGAACTTAATTCTAGTTCAATGATTACAATGGTTCACGTCCTGCGTAAAACAAAATTGCAAGGGCGTTCAAATGGAAGTTGCCCAGTTTGCACTAACCCAGCATACCGAATAATGTCGGAGTATTGCGGCGCATAAAACTGGAAATGGACAAGTGACTGGAATTTGATGATGTTGTTACATTGAAAACATAATAACTCCTCCTTCCATCCTATTAATTCAATAAATTAGCAATTTTTAAGACTTTATATCTCGATAACTGGGAGACGGAGGCAAATGATTTATTCGTCAAAAAAGCACGTTTCACTGTGCTCTTTGGATTGCGGCTTATTTATGTTTTTACTTTTTTTCTTTTTTTTTCCATTACTACACACTAACGGCGTGGTTTCCTGGTTAGGTATTATCCGGACGAGAAAAATACATCGCAAACAATGGAAAATACTAAAAAAAATTAAATAAATAAGTAAATGATGCGCGATGTTGCTATGACTATCCCACACAATCCTCAAACTTCTCAGCTGGTGCGCCATTTAATTGGCAATGTCGTTATTTGTACCGTCTAATCTAATTTGTCATACATATCAAAATCGAGGATGCTAAAATTGGTTTCAAATATCTGAAACTGCCTCCCATAAACTGGACTATTAAAATCAAAACAGTTTTATATTTGTATAATTCTTCTCAAAGATTTATTTTCATTTTGATACAAATTCATTCAGTACTTTTATAGATAATTTTACAAAAAAGTTTTTCTCTGAAATCAGCAAACGAATACGCATATGTTTGAAACAGATAGTACCACTTTATTTTCCTTAAAAAATGTTTAAAATCAAAATAATTTTAAAATATAAAACCTAGCAATTTGAAACAACACACAAACACACAAAAGCAAAAAAAAAAAAGATTTTATTTCTCTAATGACGTCCAAAGATGCGTGTATCTAAAGAAAATTGTGTCATAACAGAGTTGTGTTTTTGCTTGTTATTTAAAGAAAAGAAAAATAAGAAAGAATTTTATACCATTAAGGTCTAGCAACAAAGAAAATAAATTTATTTTGCTTCATGGAAAATTTCTTTAAAAATCACCACGACAAAGTCATTGAAACAATACAAAAAGAAAAAATGGAAAAAAGAAAAAAGGAAAAAAAAACGGAAATAAAATTTTTAAACTTTCATAGTGTACAGCTTGTTAACTTAAAATGATCCCATTTTATTGTTATTTCCTAGAAACGTTTTCTTTTAAATCTTCTTTTAGAAAAATATAAACGGATTTTTCCTTTTCCTATTTTTTCTTTTGGAGGTTTTTTGTACCCCAATTGTTAAAATATATGATATTTAGTACGCAATAGTAGAAAGTATGCACATATATTTTAAAGAAATAATTGATCTTGAGTCACTAATTGCATTGTTGGACTGAATTACATTATTGAAATTATTGAAAATAATTAAGTTTCATTGAAATTAACAAAAAAAAGGAATTAGTTATGAATATTTTCCAACATTATAACTTCCATAAAGATTTAATTTAATTTTCATCTACATAGCCAATATTGTTATAAACTTTTAAATACTTATCTTCTGAAATCAAAAAGACAAAGTTCGTATGTTTGAAATAGACAGTATCATAGTGGCCATCCGTCACGTTATTTTAGACCACTATTTTCTTGTAGAAATATAGTCTTTTTATTTAATAGTAGCAATTCTGTGATTAAATAAAGCGAAAATTACTATTCAAAAGAAGTGGTCTCAGGAAAAGGAGAATTTTACTAAATTATTTTACTTAAATGATGCTTAAAACCAAAATACTTTTCAAACATAAAACTTACAAATATACAACAATACACACACACACAAAACTGAAATACAAATTGTATCTCTCTAATGATGTCCAAAGAGATTTGTAACTAAACATTTTTTTTTCATAACATAGACGATCTGTACTGTTGCTTGTTACTTTTAAAAAAGATAAATTAGAAAACATTGTTATAAGTTTTTATACCATTAGGTCTATCAGCAAAGAAAGGGAATTTGTCCTCTTTCATAAAATATTTCTTTAAAAATAATCGCAACAGAATAAATGTAACGATACACAAAAAGTAAAAATAAAAATAAATAAAAATAAAAATAAATTAACGAAAATTGAATTCATAAACTTTCATAATGTATATCTTGTTAATTTAAAATTATCACATTTTATTATTATTTCTAATAAGCATTTATTAAATCTTTTATTAAATGTAAGCATTTATTTTTATTTTCATTTTCATTTATTTGTCTTTTTCGCAGGTTTTGTATCCCAGTTGTTAAATAAATATTTAATAAGAAGCAGTGACAAATACGCACATTTACACTTAAAAGAAATTATTGATCTTGAATCATTAATTACATGATTGTTGACAGTGTTGAGAATAATTAAATAATATTGAAATTTTTTTTTTAATTAATCATTAATTATCAATATTTTTCATCATTAAGAATGCCATAAAGGTTTAATTCCAGTTTGATATTAATGCATTCATAGTCAATATTTGTTTAAACTATTAAATGTTTACCTTCTGGAAAAGAAAAAAAAGATAATGTGCATTCGTCGCTGCTACTATGTCAAACTATCGAATATGAAAGAATGCATTTTTCATTACTTTTAAAAATGGGCCGATTGTCACCACTACATTTTATTAGAATTCCTCGGGTAGAGAAAAAATGTAATAAAATTTCTGTGAAGAACAGGGTTACCAGGTTACTCTTCTTATTTATTCAGAAATGTCGCATTCATACCGGAAAGTTTGAGAAAAAAATTAGTTTAAGTACTAGTTAGAAAATGGCTGTTATTAAATAAATCAAAAAATTCTATTTAAAATTTCTGGTATTGATTTGGAATTTCTAACTAAAAAAAGGACCAATGGTGAAGAATACTATTAAAATTTAGTGGTGACAATCGGTCCATTTTTAAAAGTAATGAAAAATGCATTTTTTCACATTCGATAGTTTGACATGGTAGCAACGAATGTTTGAATGTGACAGTAGCACTGTATTCTCCTTAAGAGTTGCTTAAAATCAAAATAACTCTGAAGTTTAACCTAACAATTTGCAACAACACACAAAACAATGAAAGATACACTTTAATTCTCTAATGATGTGCAGAAACTTTTTGTTGTTGTCGTCGTCGTTGTTCTTGTTTTTTATTTTTTAACAGAGAAGAGTTGTATATTTGTTTGTTATTTTGAAAAAAAAAAATAATTAAAAAAACATTGTTATGAGTTTTTATAAAATTAGGTCTAGCAGCAAAGAAAGAAAATTTATCCTTTTTCATAAAATATTTCTTTAAAAATCATCCCAACAGAATAATTAAAAAAATTAAAAAAATTAAAAATAAAAATACTAAATAGACGAAAACGGAATTCTCAAACTTTCTTAGTGCATAACTTTTTAATTTTAAATTATCACATTTTATTATTATTTCTCATAAACATTTAGTAAACGTTTTAGTAAATGTAAGCAAATTTTCTATTTTCATTTTAATTTATTTGCCATTTTCGGAGGGTTTTTGTATCCTAGTTGTTACAAAATATATTTAGTGGTATGTAGTGAAAAATACTCACATTTACAGTTAAAAAAAAAAAAAAAAAAAAAAAAAAAAAAAAAAGAAAAGAAAAACAGGGGATGCAATCCGGGTTTCTCGGTGTTTGCAGGACACAAGATGGAAACCATTTTTAATTAAAAATTCTATTAGATTGATTTTTTTACACTTAACATATTTTTTAAGGTTTCCCACTAACAGCACCAAAAAAGCATATTTGTATGAAAAACATCCATGAGGTATTCTAATAAAGTTTTAAAATATATTAAAAACCGCCTTTCCGTATTAGTCGCATTGGTAAATAATCAAGAAATCGACAAAGATTTTACTAATTACAGCAGGCGTTTTGATTCTGATTATTTCAGAGTTAGTTTGATTATATATCTCTTAAATTTGTGTTTTATTTTTATTTTTTATATTTTATTTTCTGCGAAGTCTTTAATTTCGTTATGGAATATTAACCGGAAACAAATGCTAAACTATTTACATCGCTTTAAGTGAAAATGGGTTAATCTACCGTAATCGAACTCCGCGCAATTAAGAAAAAATATCAGTAAACTGAGATAAAATTTTCGAACAAATTGCATTTGAAAGTATTTATAGGTAGCTTTCATTACAAAAGTAAAAAGCTACCTATTGCAGCCATTCTTAGGAAAGCATTCCGGAAATTTTTGGTATATTTTCACCGATCAAAACCCTCAGACCCCAAAACCACTCTCCGTTCAAATGTTGATTATATATATATATATATATATATATCTGACCTATGTCACACTCGTATTTATAAACAGATTTGGATGAAACTAAGCGTGTGTCTTAAGCTCACCAATATCTCGACCGAGTTCGTTGACCAGTTGGTCCTCCATCTTGTTTCAAAATGGCAGACACTAAAAGATTTAAAACTAAAAAAAAAAAAAAATATGTACAAAAAAATTCGAAATTCAAATTTAATTTTTGCTTAAGTGTTAGATACAATGATTCTAGAGCATTTTTTGTTTTTCCTCTATCTTGGATATAGCAGTTCGAAATTCTAGGATGGCTGACATTTTGAAACAAGACAGCAGATTGAAACAAATCTGGGATTAATTTATGAGTTTTAGTTAACGAGATTTCTCGAAAATTATTTTATTTCATTGTTGTAATCATTTTCCAAATCATGCGCATAAAACTATATTCATATCCGTTAGCGTGAAATTCTCGCCAAGCTTGTCGACACTTGGCGAAATATTGCCAAATTTGGTGACCAAAAATAAGTCTCCATAAATGAAGCCAACTTGACTATAGCTGACTATGAGATGTAATCTTCCCAACTGAACGGAAAAGGTCGGGCCATGATTTCTTGAATAATTGTTTCAAAATTAATCTAGTATAGCTGACTAATTTGGTGAATTTCTTATTCAAATTTAATATTAACGAATCTTCTCTAGTCGGGTTCTTTGCATTTTAACTTGCTGCTTTCAAGTAACATTAGCTAAAATTTTAAAACGAAGATGTAAGAAAGCTATCTTTTCCTCCTGGTATAAACTGGAAGGATTTTTTTCTCTACTTGTCGGTGTGGAATTTGTGCGTTGGTGCGATGTTTAGAAGTTAGTAATTTTGCAAAAAAGGCGAAATTTATTACTCAGGTCGTTGCCATCGTCAATATATATTCAGCGTTACTCACGAAGATGCTTTTGCTTTATAATATGGATTATTGATCTTGAGTCATAAATTACATAATTGTTGAAATTATTGAGAATAATTAAATGATATTGAAATTTTAAAAAATAATAATAAGAAGAATTGATAATGAATATTTTTCAACATCAGGATGGCCATAAAGATTGAATTTCATTTTGATATAAATTCCAATATTTGAATAAACTATTAAACATTTATCTTCTGAAATAAAAAAAAAGAGAGAAAATGTGCATTTCCTTTAAAAGTTGCTTAACACATGCTAAACATGCCATGAATGTTACTCAAGTTTATAAAAATAAAATATTTCACACCAGAATTTAAAACTGTTTAACTTCTTTATTAAACATTTTCTTGTATGTTTCAGAATTTATTTATTTTATTAAAAAAAATTTGGTTCGAATCGACATTTTTTCATTTGGTCAAGTGACTAGTGGCTGGGTTAAAATCAAATATCTGTATAAAGTATAAGATTTAATTATTTGCAGCAACACGTACGTAAAAAAAAAAAAAAAAAAAAAAAAAAAAGAAAAGAAAAGAAACACACTCTTTACTTCTCTAATGACGTCCAAAGAGATTTGTTTCTAAAGATTTTTTTTTTTTCAAAGCAGAAACGAGTTCTATTTTTGCTTGTTATTTTGAAAAAATAAAAGTAAGAAAACATTGTTACATGTTTTTATATCATTAGGTCTAGCAGCTCTGAAAAAAAGAAAATTATTTTTCATAAAATATTTCTTTAAAAATCCTCCCGACAGAGTAATTGAAACAATACAAATATATATATATATATATATATATATATATATATATATAAATAAATAATTAGACGAAAACGG
Source organism: Maratus michaelseni (assembly GCA_963931845.1). Classification (NCBI taxonomy): domain Eukaryota; kingdom Metazoa; phylum Arthropoda; class Arachnida; order Araneae; family Salticidae; genus Maratus; species Maratus michaelseni. The sequence continues at coordinate 223,744,824 of OZ007595.1, forward strand.
AATACATAAACTGTCATATTTTGTTAATTTAAAGTGATCGTATTTGAATATTATTTCTTACAAATATTTTTTAAACCTCATTTGAAAAAATGCACATGTAATTTTTTTTTTAATCTTTATTTATTTATTTATTTTTTTTTTTTTTTTTTTTTTTTTTTTTTTTTTTACTTTTTGTTTATATTACATTTAATTATAAAAATAAAATATTTCACACCAGAATTTAAAACTATTTAACTTTTTTATTAAACATTTTCTTGTATGTTTTAGAATTTATTTATTTTATAAAAAAAATTCTGGTTGGAATCGACATTTTTTCATTTGGTCAAGAGACTAGTGGCTGGGTGTTTAGTGTTAAAATCAAATATCTGTGAAGTATAAGATTTAATTATTTGCAGCAACACGCACGTAAAAAAAAAAAAAAAAAAAAAAAAAAAAAAAAAGAAAAGAAAAGAAACACTTTCTTTACTTCTCTAATGACGTCCAAAGAGATTTGTTTCTAAGGATTTTTTTTTTTCCAAAGTAAAAACGAGCTTTATTTTTGCTTGTTATTTTAAAAAAATAAAAGTAAGAAAACATTGTGACATATTTTTATACCATTAGGTCTAGTAGCGCTGAAAAAAAAAAGTTCTTTTTTTTTTTTTAAATATTTCTTTAAAAATCCTCCCGACAGAGTAAATGAAACAATACAAAAAAATGAAAATAATCTGAAGAAAACGGAATTCATAAACTTTCATAGCTTGTTAATTTAAAGTGATCGTAATTAAATATTATTTCTTACAAATATTTTTTAAACCTTATTTGAAATAATACACATGTAATTTTTTTTCTTTATTTATTAATTTCCTTTTTTTTTTTTTTAGCTTTTTGTTCATATTACATTTAATTGTAAAAAGGAAAAAAAAAAGGTTAGAAAATAAAAACAACGACGAGAATGCATCTACAGTTATCAATTACTCAATTATAAATGTTACAGAACATGTTTATGTAATATTAAAATGAGAAAATGGAAATTGCTTAAAATGATCATCAATTTTAAACTTCAACCATCTCACCGCCGCGACCTGATATATCCGTTCGCTATGCTGTAGGTTTCACAGCAATACAAGGTTTGTTTAAATTAATATAATTCTACAAATATAAGGCATTTTTAAAACATCAAGTAATGATTGCTACTCTCAAGGATTATGCTTATATACGTAATTAAGTTTTTTATCTCAAGTTTGAAAATTCAGATTTTTTAAGCATTTTAAAAAAAATTACAGAGAAAACAACATTACAAATTTGCTCTTTTGCTCTTTTGCTCCGCGGTCAGGGGAAAAGTTGATTTTTCGTTTTTCCATACAACTTTGAATCAAAGATAATAGAAAAAAAAACATGAAACTGTTCAAATTTGGACGGGATCAAATTTAAATCAAACGTGTATACTTACTTTAATAGCGACTTTAATTGTTTTTTAACTTTACATGGTGTTTTTCAAATATTCATTTGCCGACAGATTATTTATTTTGCGCAGATATATAGAAAATTATTATGTGTCTAATTTTACCAATTTTTGTCAAATAAACGTTGGGAAATTTATTTGTTGTGATTAGAATATATTTTTAAGTACGATATTTATAATGATTTAAACATGCAGCCTTCTGGCACTAAAATAGTTTTATATAAGCTTATGAAATTAGGTATAGGTTTATATCTAATGTATTTACTTTAATAAAAACCAAAAATGGAAACTAAAAAATTGTTTTTGTGGTTGTAAGGCTGCGCACAATAGTTGTATTAGAATTTTATATTTCCAATACATACTATAAAGTTTCAGTGTCTTTAATAAAGTTTTTATTCGTTGGTATTAAAGTCAATAATTTAAGCTCATTCCTGGGCTTTATTATCCTCCGTATTCACCAGATCTCGCATCGTATTACTCCTACCTGTTCCCAAAAGTAAAAAGTGCATTGAAGGGAACACATTTTCAGTCTGTTGAACAAGTAAAAGCAAAAATGGCAGAGTTGTTAAAGAGGCTGACAACTGATGAGCTGTAGCATTGTTTTGAACAATGGAAGGCACTTATGCAGCTATGTATAGATAGCTAGGAATGTATGTTGAAGTGGATAACAGTTAAATATAGATTTATTTGGAATAAATATCATTTCTCACACCAGTCTCGTTATTTAATTGCCACACCTCGTACACTAGTCATAATATAATTTACCCTCGGACTTTCAGTAATTTATAAGAGAAAGTTTCACTTTATTTAAGACAGAAATTCTGTTTTTAAATAAGGCAAAACTTTCTATACTAAATTATGGGTAAAATTTTGCCCCTGCGGTAACCAGATCTTCGTCTAAACCTGTTTGTTTGAACCGCGGATTATACATCAGAAATTACGGCAACTTGAAATAAATCTGTTTATATTTCTTAATCTTATTTGTTGTGTCAGAATTCAATAAATGTAATTTCTAAATTTAAAAAAGGTACAGTAATGATTCAAAATTATAGCAATTTCACAAATTTCACTCTCTTTCTAACTATATACAGAGTTCTTACGGGTGCTTACTTTTTAATACCTCTATTTCCATAACGAAAATTTCACTGTATGTAGTCGTAGAATCTTGGAATTAAATAAGGCGAAAATTACTTTTCAAAGTTTCTGGTATTCAAAAGTAAGCATCCTTACAAACCCTGATATTTCATAGCTGCCAACTTTTCCGCCTTTGTTTCTTACCACTAAAATTTAACAGTAAATTTTGTCGTATTTAATCACCAAATTCTGTGATTAAATAATACAAAATTTTCTATTAAATTTTAGTGGTAACAGAAAAGCATAAAAGTTGGCAGATATGCAATATATGTGTGTTATGTGTCGTCATCGTCCCCTGAAAACTAGGTCTACACACTGCTACAAAAATGGAGGCGGATTTTTATCAGCGTTTGCACGGTCCCTTGAGTAATAGCCTTGAATAATTCCTTGAGTACCAGTAATTTTTTAAGTATTCTTCGCCTTATTTTTTAAACAATTACTGCAATTACTGGCCTATAATCCGAGGATCAAGTAATTCTGTTTCAACCCGGAAATTTTATTCAATAACTGAATTCAAATATTTACATCAATATTGTAAGTTGCATTTTATAAAATAACATTTTTGGGTTGAAACAAAACTGTTTGATCCGCGGATTATAGGCCGGAAATTACGCTAAATAAAGTCAAAGAATACATTAAAAAATACTGTAATTCATATTAAAAGGACAATACAAACGTTTACAAAAATCCGCCTACGATTTTTGTGTATGTATTTGGCCTAATATTCAGAGGGTGGTGGTCTATTATATCATTAATTCATCACATTCTGTACTTTCTCTTTTTTATCAATTCAATATGCTTTAGTCTAGCTTTCTGTCTTACTTTCTTACTTTTTTTTCTTTTCTAGAACCTGCTTGGAGGCTATGAGCAGAAATCTATCTGTTATGCATTGACGCATACATTAGAAATACCAATTGCATTCATGCAAACTTGAAATTTGAAAATTGAAGCTTGTTTAAATTAAAAATTTTAATCGTCGGGACAAGCATATGAAGCAATACCCAAGACAATTCGTATCTACTGGACATCCCAATTCACAAATAAAATATTGGTAAGACATTCAGTCCGAATGCAACATGTTTCATCATTCAGTGAGCATTATCCCATGACAATTTTCCGACAATTTCGTGAAAATGGGAATAGCATCTCCAAAAGAAAAAATAATGATGATGATGATGAACATGCGTAGGAAACAATGCGCAAGACATGTACATATCTAGTGGACATTTCAATTGACAAATCAAATATTGGTAATACATTCAGTCCGAATGCAACATGTTTCAGCATTCACTGAGCATTATCCCATGACAATTTCCAGGCAATTTCGTGTAAATGGGAATATCATCTTCAAAAAATAATGATGATGATGAACATACATATGAAACAATGCGCAAGTTGTATCTACTGGACATTCCACTTTATAAATCAAATATTGGTAAGAAATTCAGTCCGAATGTAACATGTTTCGGTATTCTCTGAACAACATTCCATGCAATTTTCGGACAATTTCATATAAATTGGAATAGCAACTTCGAAAAATAATTATCATAATGATGCTCATGATGATCAGAAAATCGCAACACAGCTTGAATCTTACTTTACAACAATCTTTGGATGGACATACTTCGTAAGTTTTTTGGATCATTCTTTCATATAATACTGCGGATAGAGGAGTGATGTTTACAATACTTTATCGTATAATTGAATGTGATACTTCTCAGATGAACAGAATTCTTATATCTCGAGATTTTCAGCAGTTATCTGTAATAGCATCTGACTTTGTTAGTTCAAAGGAAACTGTATTCACGACAACGTTTTCACAGTGCATTTAAAGTAAAATATCGCATTTTTAAAAAGGATAAACATATCTGGAAGCAGTTTGCACTGTAATATGAAATCATTACACTTATCTAAAACTTTCTAATATTTCTCATTTAGAATTGGATATGTCGACTAGAGTTTTTTTCGATGCAAATAAATGTGTAAATGTCGAGATCTATTTTTAATTCCCAAGAATGAGTTTTTCAATGCGTATTTTTAACAACAATGCGTGTTTGAAAGTGTTATAAACATATCTTAAATTATTTCGCACTGTAATATTGAATCGCTGCATTTGTCTAAAAAAGCTTGTGAATATTTTTTATCTGGAATGTGATGTTCAATCATGGAAAAATGGAACTAACCCTCTCCCCCTCTCTTACTGACTCTACCACAAATCATCGGATAAATATGTGACTTATACCAATCGATGAGTAATAGCGTCTATTAATGCTATAATTAAATTCGGCTTTGGCGATAATCTACATATTGGAATTGAAACAAATTTCGAAATTTTCAGTGCAAACACCGAATTTTGACATCATATTTGGATTGTTCAGTAAATTGTACTTTCGTGTGCCCAAACGTGAAGTCATTCGGTGAAGTAGTTTAGGAAATATGCGGATGTAAAGTTTGAAACTGAAAAAAAAAAAGTGTCAAAAGTGGATATTACAACTTGAGAAAAAGGAAATTAGTGCAGTTTTCTATATGTAGTTGATCCTCAAACTCTAATCTGTGAATAACATTTAAAAGTAAATATCATTACTAATCAGTTGGTGCGTTAACATTTATACGATGATTCACGGCAGAATTAGTCATGGGATGTCTTTTTTTTTTAAATTCATGACTGTATATTTACTATATGTGTAAATGCTGAAACCAATTTTTCTATTCTCAGGAACAAGATTCTCAATGTATATTTTAAACAACAAAACTGTGCGTTTAAGATATTATAAACATATCTTACGTCATTATGCATTGTTACATCGAGCCACTGCATTTGTCTAAAGCTTGTGAATATTTCTCATCTTGAATCAGATATACCTAATAAAAAGTTTTTACTGTAAATAAATAATGTATAGCCAACGATCAGTTTTAATTGCCAAGAACAGATTTTTCAATGCATATTTTAAGAAAATAGTGTGTTTGAAAGATTGATAAAACTATCTTATATAATTTTGTGCAATAACATTGAATCACTACACATGTCTTAAAGCTTTTGATTATATCTAATTTGAATGAGATATAACGTATAAAGATTTTTCTTTTTTGCTGTAAATAAATATGTCTATGCCAAGAAAAAGGTTTTCGGCGAATATTTTAAACGAAATACTGTGTTTGGAAAAGTGATAAACATATCTTGAACCATTTTTCACTATAACATTGAATCACTAACAGAATAAGATATCTCAAGGATATTTCAGGGCTATATCTCTAAAAACTTCTAACTTCAAAGATTCCTTTGTCTGAAAATTGTACATTTATTATATGTATAAATGCTGAGACTAATTTTTTATTCTTAAGAACAAGTTTTGCAACGCATATTTTAAACGAAACAGGGTATTTGAAAGAGTTATAAACATATCCTAAATCGATTTGCATACTAACATCTTTCGCTACTAGTCGCTCGTCTCCAAGGGGTTAACACTAAATACATAGATGCCAACATCCCTTAATTATTCCGGAGTCTGATCCAACAAAAAGATGTTTTCAACCGGAAATTTCATTTAAGGAATTTTTTTTTTAATGAAATCAGATAAGTACCTTATAGAATGAAGACGCATTTCCTTATATACAGTTTCTGGTTTAAAACATGTCTGTCTTGGATCAAACGCCGGAATAATTAAGAGATGTTGGCATCTTTGCTAAATATACCAACAACCGGTCATTTGACGTGTACCAGATTTCAATTCGTATTTCATTTCAAACCAGAAATTTTTTTATAAAATTAATAAAATAAAAATTACACTGAAATAAGTTAAATTGAAAGTTAAATAGTTCTAAATAAAAATTCTGGTATGAATATTTTTATAAAACTTACGTAAAATTTCCGATACATTTGGTGTTAACATTTCTTATTTTGAACCGTGGTTATACTTAACCCTTTCCGGCACGGACCAAGTCTGTTCGTAAAATGAGAAATTACTGACTGACACCGGAATTTAAAAACGATTTTTTTAGAAAATATGAACTCCTTATTTTAAGCTCTCATGGTAGAAACAAAATTTTATTAAATATTCTTGGTGTGGAATGCAAGTTTGGAATTAAAATTAGGTGTTCCCGGAGTGGGACCACCGTGCCTGAAAGTGTTAATTGGACAGTGGACTTGAAAAATTGTTTTTCTTTTTTAATGTTTTCCAACACGAAATTCTTCAAAAAGGTGTCCTAATTCGTAAATTCTATAAAAAGTTTTAAAAAAAATTAAATTTATTGAAAACTTTTAAATTTTTAAAGCTATTAATTAGTGAATATAACAAACGATCTAAATTATCTCTTACTGTACAACATACAACCAACGGAGAGAAAAAAATGTCTGAAACATATGCGTAGATATCTTGTAGCGTGTACCACAATCCCTTAGCCATATTGAGAAGTTTTAGCAAAAATTGTAACGCATGGTCATAGATGCCAAGAGTTACGGATATTGAATACCACTTTTTCTTTACTGAAGAATTAGCTTTTTTTAATCGAATAGCTATCCTTCAAGGCGAATTTGTCTATTTAAAAAAAGTGGTATTCAAAATCCGTAACTCTATGGCACGTATGAACATTTTAACACTTTGAAGGACAGTGGGGTGTTTTTTAATTAATTTAATTTTAACCAAAGTTTGTACCAGAATTTTTAAAACAAATTTACTTTTATAACTGGTGAAAACACAAAAACAAAGAAGCTCTAAAATTACTTTTCCTATTTTTTTATTATTTTTTTTTCTTATTCTGATGTGAATTCACCATTCCAGGAATACAAGATGTTACCCTGAAAGGTTTAAAGTAGTATAGTAAACTGAAAAAAAAAAAAAATTGAGAAAAATGCATTTGAAATAAATTATGATATGTTATTTTTATTATTTACCTTAAAGAAGTATGAAAATATACTTTCTGACGATTTATTTTTTTTTTAATTTTAACACCTTACTAACAAAAAAGAAAAATTGGTATTTACAGTCGATTTTAGTTCATTTTAAAGTCAGTCGTCCTTTTACGACAGCATTTTTGGCTGTTAATAAATATGTAAATGCCGAGGCTAATATTTAATTCCCAAGAAAATGTTTTTCAATGTTTATTTTTAAATGAAACAGCATTTTTCAAAAAGTGATACAAATGTTCTTGCACTATTACATTGCATCACTGCATTTGGTCTAAAGCTTGTTAATATTTGTCATTTGGATTTGTATATAACTAATAAAGAGTTTTTGCTGTTTTTACAATTATGATTGAATGTTTTCTTTTAGTTATCGTCTTTTTATCCTCAGAGTCCGATTAACGTATGGGCAGTGGTAGTAGGAACACCAGTAGGAACTTTATACTTATAAGAGTATTTTTCGGCCCTTAAATGCCTAGAATATCAAACTTCCAACAATTTTTATTTAATTTTTAATAAATAAATCAAGTTCTTCGCAACCACTATATTTATATCAAAACCACTATATTAATCCCATGAAATTCGAGCAAGTATGATACTAAATAAATTTCAAAATATATTTTTAAATTTCCGGTGTCTGATCTTTAATATAAGTAAACAAACAAACAAACAAACAAAAAAAAAACAATTCCAAAAAAAAAATTCAGGCATTGAAAGGTTAAGAATTAGACACCAGAAATTATATATATATATATATATATATATATTTTTTTTTTTTTTTTTTTTTTTTTTTTTTAAGTAGAACATTTACGGGACTTTTACAGGATTAATATTTCGAAATAAATATAGTGGTTGCGAAGAACTTGATGTATTTATTAAAAGTTAAATAAAAAGTTCTGAAAATTTGATACTCTATTTGTTTAAGGGTTTATACAGAAACTCTGCGATTCAAACAGGTGAAATTTTCTATATTAAAATACTCATGGAACTGTGAATAAACAGGAACTGATAAATCCGCAAAATGATGAAGTTTCAACTGTAACAGGTTTCGCAGGGTCTAATTATGGCTTAGATTTTTAATTTTTTGATAATTAGCCGAGTTATTAATTAAAAACTCATAAAAAGTTTTTTTTTTTTTTTTTTTTTTTTTTTGCACAAATCGGCAGACGCGCGCGATCATGTTCAATTCCCGCTTTCCGCAGCCATTGCACACACACATATAAACAACTTTCTTTTATTAATATAGATGCAATTTATTGTTATTGTATTGTATTATTTTCTCAGGGATAATGCAATTTTTCAATTTAATGCAGGACTCTGATATAGGCAGTTTCCAGATTTTATTTACGTAGCAGACAACCTTCCTTATTTTTCACGTCGAATAAACATGCTTGGAACTAGAAATTTTATTTAATAAATGAAATAAAATAAGAACCCTATAGAAATAAGACACATTTCATTAAATACATTTTCTTGTTCAAAAAACTGCATTTGACTTGGGGGGAAAAACCCTGCAATGTTGCCAGCTTTGCATTTACAAATCCTCATAGAATCTTTTTTTTTTATATTGTTTTATTTTCAGAGTGGGGGTAGGGATTTAGGGCGCCAGTTGAAGCTCTGCACACAGGAGCCGGTTATTGCTAGCACGCCCCTTTTTGTAGTGCACGTCAGTGAGTTATGTGTATGGCAATTCGAGTATATTTACTCGAATTAGATCACGGACAGATGGCAGCCAGACAGGCGGCCGACAGATAAACTGAATCAATGAAAACTATTCAAGTATGTTGAAAAGTGTTAATAAAAAATTCAATAATTACGCCATTTCGCAAACTAAAAATTATATATTACAACATCTTCAGGAAATATTTTAATAAAAAATATTTCCTGAAGATAACCTTAGAAGGTGGTCGAAACGTCGATATTTTTAATTTTAATGTATGTATAAAATTTTTAAATTTGACATTTGTATACACCATTCAGTAAATTTGTGATGTTTTATACTCACGTCTTTAATGTTGTAATGTTTCATGGTGTAATCCTGTAGCATTTGTATTAAAAATTATATGTTTTATTTTTAAACTGACGTTAATAAAAAGGAAATGATTTTCCAGAAAGCAGAACGACCAATATGTATTTAATTATAAAACCAAAAACATAAAAATAATTTTTGAAAACACTTCATTAGTTACCCTTTAGAATGTTACGTCAATATCAGGAGGATTTCGCAACCGCTGTTGCCATTTTAAATTTTCGTAAATGTTTCCTAAAACATTTAAGTATTTTGTAAAGTGTATGTTAGCAGCAATATTCATTAGTAAGACTACGAATAATAGCACTATGTCATATTAACTCGGCTAAATATGTTTTTAAATTCTGCAATCTCAACTCAAAAATATGCAGACGGTTTATATTTCATTAGTTCCCAAAAGATGGCAGCACTATATGTTTTATAATAAGATTCTTGTTCTGTTTTTAATTAATACCTGATTATTAATATTATTAATGAATATAAGTCAATATACTATTATTAGTATTAATTTTAAATATCATCTACATTATTAGTTAACTTTTAACCATAAGGAATTATTAAAAAATGTGATGTTTTAAAACGTCACATTTTCACATCACATAAATATTGTTCTATTTATTTTTTTTTTCAGAACTTTAAAAGAACTGAATCAAGTAAATTTAATTTTCTATAATTAGTGAATGATTCATTTTAAAACTAAAATACGTTTTGAACTTTACACATGTGTTTTGAATCCTATGTTAAATGTTGCAAAGCATAAATTGCATAATTTATCATAATAAGCATAGATAATAAGGGACCGACTTCAACATCATGTCGTTCCCTCATGAGAGAAATTTGTCAGTTCAGATAAAACTAGCTAGAAGTAAAGAGTTTCTGTTATAGAACTACGTCTGTCCCAAACATTAGTTTCTGTTTTTCTTTACAAGTAATTTGTAACCAAAAATAAATATAGTCAGACCTCTATTTAACGAAGTCCCTAAATCCAGCAAAAATATTCGTTATATGGCAAATTCGTTAAATAGAGATTCACATTTGTAATTTTTTTTTATTTCATAATTACAAATTTTTAATTTTTCCACACTAAATATCATATAAAAGAGTAAAAAATTACAATTTTTTTTTATAAATTATATCTATTTATTTTATTTTTTAACACTTTCCAACAAGGTTGAAAAGTGTTTATGGATTCGACTTGTCTGCCTGTCTGTCCATGCTCTAACTCGCGTAAATATGTTCGGATGTCATGCAATTGATATATGTTATTGAGGTTTACAATGTCATGTTCGGTGTTGAAAATGAAGAGTGTAGCATTTATAGTTTTTTTACAGGGGCACTCAAAAGAATTCCATTACATTACGGTCTATGGGAAAAAATCATTTGCGGCTTATTTTAAAGGTGTTATATCAAACATATTGAAATTGATATATATCACTGAGGTGCACCACAAGAGGCTTTCTATAGAATATTGTGTGTATAGCATTCATCGTTCATTTACAAGGACACACAAAAGTATTCAGTACTGTCTTTATTAAACGGTAAAGATTTGTAAAAAAAAAAAAAAAAAAAAAAAAAAAAATTGAAGTGTTTGAAAGTGTTTCGTAATCTATGCTTGACGCATGATTCTTTGTTCTTGTTTATTAAAAAATAATAATAATAATAAAAAAGAGGGCATTTCTAGAAAAAAAAACAATAAAACAACGCTTTATTGTCCAGAAATGCACTTATTTGTGCAGAAATGTACGTTTTTTTGGTTTAAGAAAATCATTTTATATTTAAAATTAATGAAATATATTTTTTTATTATACTACCGTATGTGTAAAATATGCAAAAAAATAAAGAACAAGTTTGAAATGTCCAGAAATATTTCGAGAAATAGGGAGTAAAAAATTTCAGATCACAATTAAAGGGCCGTTAAATAGAGAATGCACTTCGCTATTTGAAGGTTATTTTACAAAGAAATTCGTAAAATGTTCTTCGTTCCAATAAGAAGTTCGTAAAATAGAGGAATTCGCAAAATTGAGGTTCGTTAAATAGAAGTTCTCCTATAAAGTAAAAAATTTTTGTTTGCTTTTTTACACTGCACTCAACGTTTATCTTGAAAATCATGACTGATTTCATGACTGCAATTCATGATTTTTCCAAAACATTCCGCTTTAATACGTTAATTTGGTGTGGGAACCCGAATATGGAAAATTCGCCGTTTTTTACGCATGGTGGAAAGCGCGAGCTAGTGAATTTGTTAAAGGAAATTATAATTAAAAATTAGGAAATTATAATATTTTTTGCTTCTTTTTTAATGTATGGCTAACAGAAAAGAAAAATAAACATTATTTAACATATATTTTTAGGATTTCTAAATCAATTTCTGAACGTATAATCATTATTTAATTAATATGAAACTATTAATTGAATAAAGCGTATTTTTAAATATATATATATTATACTTCTAATTATATTTTCTACATTTTAGTATTTTAAATATTTCGTTGTGGCAATTTGACTGCTAGTTGGCTTATTTTGGCGAGCAAGGTTTGGCACATAATTAAATCCAATCATGTTGTAACTCGTATATAAATGTGACCATAAAGAATATTTGGCGATTTCACATGTGTGCCGGTCTAACGGAAAAATGCCTTAAAATTAAGTTATTAATTTATAATTAAGATCTAAAAATATTAAAATAGTGTATTGCCATCGGAAAGACAACTGTAAAAACAATTTTTATATTTCTAGCATATCAGGAAGTGAGTAAAAAACGATTACAAAATTCCACCTGCATGTAATAAAACCGACTTCTTGTTCAGTGCCTGAAAGGTTTTGTTCTCAAAGCTGGGAGACGGGAGGTGCTGGGTTCAAACCCCTGTCGCGCTCGTCGATCTAACCGTTCGGAGTTTTCCTTGTTTTTCTCCTAACCTTACCGTAAATACGGGTTAGAATTAGGCCCGTAGCTAGGTGGGGGCCAGGTCGGGCAAAGCCCGACCTGCACAAGATTTTGCCCGACCCAGCGTGAAACTTTACATCCCGATTAAAACAACATTAAATTTCTATTATTTTTTTTTTATAATTTTTTGTCTAATCTAGTGTGAGACTGGACATTCCGATCACTTTATCAGCCACTATTTCACTTTAAATTCCCAATTTTTTCCATCTTCTTGCCAGATCTAAGCAAAGAGGACCCCCCCCCCCCACTTCCTCCTCCCAATTTCGTTTTTAAACTGGAAACAAAACCAGAAAAAATTTCATCTATAAACCTTCTTTTTTCTCTATTTCTTTAACATACAACAGGCTGTCGAAGATTGTCCCTTAGGACATTCCTCGCTTTGTTGCTTTGTAAAATTTACACCGTACCGCAGGATATTCCTGCCCGTACCGACCCAGCAACAATTCTGTATTGACTGATATCCATAAAGCTTACTTTCTTTGTAGGATTGTCACCATGTGAAATTTATCTTAAGAAAGCGGGGTTGAAACCAAAGGCTTCTGAATCTGAAAATAAAGCGAAACAGCCTACAATAATGTTTTTGAATTTGTCGTCGTACATGACAAGTTTGCAGCTTCTTTCATGGAACTGGTTCCAATTCCATGAAACAGATTGTTATGTTTACTTGTTTGCTTTGGGAAGAGGGGACTAATGTCTTTCATTCTTCTGATCGTTCCTTACATATTAGTGAATGATAAAAATTTGTGAAACCTATGTCACAATAAAAAAATTATGGGAGGAGTTTTTCCGCATAAAGAAGAAATGGAATTACAATGAAAATATCATCTTTAACCAATAGAATATAAAATTTGTTTTAATTAAATGATATAAATTTAATTTATAAATAAGAAATTTACAGAATTATCTGTGAATTGTTTTGAATATACATATGTCTTAAGTTATATATATATATTTCCCCACGGGTTTTACAAGTAGTGGTTAGTAGAGGAAATTATATTACCGCGTTACACGTTTGAATGTATTTCACTTTAAATAACTTTCATGTAACATAGCATAAATAACTTTTCATCTTAAAGTACAAAATCTTCAAGGAAGAAAATAATATCAATCAATAATAAATCAAGGAACAAAAAGAAAAATGTAACGATATGATATTGTTAAGTAGTTAAGTATACTTAGATTTTATAAAATGTTTTATTTCGCGTAAAATATATTCTTTGAAGGAATTTATTTGCAGATATCGAAATAATACGATAAAAGTAGCTTAAAAAAGTTCATACTTTTGCTTACGGCTTGAAAATATTTATAATAATGAACAAGATAACAAATTAAATCCATCATAGGCGCCGACTACAAGGCCATAAAAATTCTCTGGAAATAAAAATTAATAGAAGGTCTGTCCCTTTATCTGTTCAATCTACTCTTCCCCAACGCCCCCCCCCCCCCTGAAATTTTTAAAAGTTGGTGCCTCTGAAATAAACCAATCATTTTTTCAAATTTAAAGAATAAAATATACCGGGCTATTTACGATTTTACAAATCCAAATTAGTTATCTTCTGACACATTCACAAAGTCATTCACTATTCTTAAATTCAAAAATTTTTCAGGTCCTCTTATTAAAAACAAAGAAATTAAATAGTATTTTCCATTTTTTTGTAAAAGCAAATCAGTTTTCAGAAAATGACCGTCAAAGTTAACGATATAAACCAATTTTCTGGACATGACAGTCTGATAAAGTTCATAAGGGAGAAATCGATTGAAAAACGTTATTCGATTCTAAATCACTTTAGTAGTTAAAACTTGTAAATTTCATGCTTTTATGTATAAAAATGACAGTGCGAATATAGCAAAAAAGTTCCGTGTTGTTCAGCCGGAAAAAATTGTATATATATATATATATATATATATATATATATATATATATATATACACAATTAATATACGTATAATATTTTTTTTTTGGAACCTCATGGTGGATATCTGATATGGTATTTAATTACGGGTAAATGTGACCTTAATGTCACAACAGTCTTAAGCATAAACAATATGCATAGCTCTTTTCAAAAAATATACGGCGATTGAAGAAATAGCGATGCTTTATAGGAAATGGACAGTGAAATAAATAAATTAAAAAATATTTTATATTTGCACAGCCTCTTCGACACTAAACATTCTGCATAAATAGTGTTTATTATTATTTTTAATGTAGCAAGGAACAAACAAACAAGTTGGAAATGTACGTTAAACGTGACAAATGAGGTGCGACCGTACTATAACTAGTTTTACAATGTAAAAAAAATATCTTTATTATTTCTGTGAAATGAATTATATCGTCTGTTACGAGCGAAATGAGCATGCTTTTTTTTTCTTATTAGTGATGCCACGTTTACAGATGCGAATTTTTTTTCGACACCCAACTGCTGCAAAATTCAACATGAGATATTGCTTTATGAATGATTACCTCCATGGTTTAATATTTCTATGACTCATGATGAACGAATCTTTTGTGTTTATTTACTTTAATGGATTGAGATATTCGGCTATTAACCTAATTTCTACTGAAGTTATCTCAGAATCTATACATTTTTTAATGTAACTCATCTCTCGAGCAAACACTTTTTTGAATGATCTTTCTAAAAACGTAACTTTTATGCAATTTTATTCGAAGAAATAATGTTGAATAAAAATGACCGCTTGGCATATGAAAAAAGAAGTGGTTAGCAGGTTAGCCCGTATTCTTTTTCCTCAGTCACATGACTTGCGCTTTTATTATACAGATTACGTATGATAGGATTTAATAGAATAAAGAAAACTTTTTTAATATCTTTTTAATTTGTGATTCGATTTTTACAAAATTTGAAATGACTCGACAAAATTTTATAACGATTCTATATATTAAATTTCAAACCATTCGGTTGGGTAGTTTTTGTTTTTTGCGGACGGACCAGACGACGACTATAGGTGCTACGCATTTATATAATTACGAACGCACCTAAACTGGGATTGTTTTGTCTGAAACAGAGACAGCACTGGGTTGTGCTAATTAGATCTTGAATAATCTATGTTTAATACTTTAAACATAAATGATTCCGTGTTATTGTAGCAAGTGTTGATGCAGTGTAATTTACCATACAGTGTTAACAATATTTACATTAATTCTGTATTAATCTTAATAATCTCTCATAAAAATCCATTAAAAAGAAATATGAAAATATACTGTTTTTATGCTATTTTTTTCCCATAATTTACGGCTTTTTCAGAACTCGACACAGAATAACACATAACAACAGAAGCGTGAGAATTTTAAGACTTTATCTGTTTGAAAAACCGGAGCGTCCGTTTGCAATTTTGAATTTTCTGCCTCTTACAAGTTCCTTTTATTATTCCTTATATTATATTTATTGTTCCTTATATTATATCTTCATTTTGTTTCATTTGTAATGCTTATAGTTAGGATTGCACGAAAAGTTTTTAACTTGACTTCAAGACTAACTATTAAATCGCCTGTCACAAACAAGCGCCATCAAAGCAACCGAATTGCTCAGCACCCTTTAGTATTTAAGTGATTTTGGACTTTGACTTTCTGACACATCACTGGACCACCTGTGGTGTGAAAGTGTGTTACCCGTCCTCTGAAATATAAATAGAGAAGTAGTATGAACTATTTTCTGAAAGAAAGATTTTGACAATTTTACAATGGGACGATATAGGTGCAATTTGTCGCTCCTGTGATTGTGCCGACAGCGGGCCTGTGTTTGTGCAAGACCACCCGGATGTTTTTGTGTCCCGTTCAACGATTTCGAGGAATAGATTTAGTGACTCATGAAAATCCGCTTGTGAAAATAATGCATTCTGCAGTATTACAGTTTTGTTTAACCGTTGTGGTTTCCAGATGCTAACCAGTTTTTGGTGACAGGGAAAAAAAAGGGTTCTCGTTTTAAAAGCTGTATATATTATATTTGGATAAGTATGTATCTGTGAACGGAACGGATTACTTTATCTGTGAATACAAGTTATATTTGAAAATATGGATATCCGTTCATTTATGTATAATAAGCGTCGACTAGAACAGAAAATAGAGAGTCCTGCTCCTGAATATTGTGCAAATAGTAATGATAAAAATTCATTATCATTAACTGGACCTACTAAAGTAAACCAGATTATTCTCGATCTCGATTTGCCTAAAAGAGACGAGCCAGTTCAACAAATTATTTTGAAGGAATTCCCACGAAAAAATCAACGTTCTTTTCGAGCTGCATGGTATAAGCAAATGGCTGGAGTATTCTGTGGCAAAGGACGCAGCATTCTGTTATGCTTGTAGACATTTTAACCGGTTCGGATCCAAAGAAGCCGCATACACCGAACATGGTTTTAAAACTTGTAAAAATGCTTTAGACAATGGCCGCGGTTTTCCAAAACACGAAAAATCAGAAGCTCACATCCAAGCCATGGCAAAGTGGAAAGAAAAACAGATTCGAGTTAATTCCTCTACATCTGTATCGACTTTAATCAATGAAAATGTATTGGAAAAACATCGATGAAATGAAAATTAAAAAAAATATTTTTTCACTATCGGTAAAGACATCCTCGTTACTTGTTCTATTCATTTTATTCATTCTGTTTTTTCTTTCTCATATCTTTATTGCGTTATGTAAATATAACGAAACATCATTTAACCCTTTCCGGCGCGGAGTAATTCTGTTTTTAAAATGATGAAATAATGGACTGACATCAGAATTTACAAAAGAATTTATTACAAAATAAAAACTTGCTAAATTTCCAATACTTTATAAAAGGAAAAAAATAATTAAATATTCTTGGTGCCGTTTGTCAGTTTTGGAATTAAAATTAGGTGTCCTTTTTTGTGACCATCGCCCGCTAAAGGGTTAATAAATTGTACTTGAATGCATCTATTAATATAAACGAACATAAAACCTACATAAATTTAAATTACTTAATTAAAAGGAAACAACTTATTTACGTTATGTAAATGTAAATATTTTATTTATGTGTCTTTGATATATTTTTATTGTGTCTTGGAACAAACATTAAAAATTTCATTCTGGCTTTGGAGAGATCTTACGTTTTAAATGAGAAAAAAATTACATTAAAAGTACAGTACATATTTTTCAAGGTATCAGAGACGTGAAAAAAATTAAGAAATAATCTGCCCCCCCCCTGAAAAAATATTTGCCCCACCTAGAAGTAAGGTCTAGCTACGGGCCTGGTTAGAATCCCTTAGAAAGACCCCCCGCGGAGGACACTCCCCCCTAGGGTCTACATCCCTCGTGTAGATAATCGGCCGGGAACAGATGTGTTACACTCACGCATCGATGTTTGGCGACTTTTCGACTGGCGCGATTTTCAAGTCCGCGCTAAACCAATAACTTAATGCAATAGCCAGGTTACCACTAAAGGAAAAAATCCCTAAAATTTGGCTCCTTTTTATAACCAATTAAAAAAAAACGGTGCGTGAATGTAAGACATCATAACCATTGGCCGTCATAAATCAACCAAACAAACAAACAATCTTTAATCTATATTTATAAAAATTTCAGAAAAAAAACCATTGTAAAAAGAAAAAAAAATTGTAGTGTTGTATCGGATAACTTTTGCTAATTCAGTTTGATGCTGCCATCTGTTGAGGATCTTTTGAACTGTAAACAATATAAGCCCTTTAATTTTAGTATGTTGCGGCTTCTTCAGATCTTCAATGTTGTTTTATATATTTTAATGGCAACACAAAATATTGCCAGTTACTTGTAATTTAAAAGAAAGTCATGTGCTTAGTGAAAGTCTTCTTAAACAGTCCTATATGCATTAGAGAGATGTATATAAAATATAACAAACTAAAGCTCCTTGTAGTAAATATACTTTTTTTAATTGCTAAAAGGAGTAAACAAACACATTACAAACAGTAAAATAAGATTTATTAGATTGTTGTTGACATGTTTCGGCTCATCCGAGCCATTGTCAAAACAAATTTATTCGACTGTTGTTGACTAATAATTTGTTCTGATAATGGCTGGGATGGAGCCGAAACATGTCAACAACAGTCTAATAAAACTTATTTTACTGTTTATAATACCTTTTAGAAATTAAAAGAAATACAGATGTATATATTTTTTAATCTTCACCACTTCTCAAACATTATTTAAATTAATTAAATTTTAACTACCGTAATTTCCGGCGTATAATCCGCAGCTCAGAGTCGATTTTCGACCCAGAAATATTATTTTATAAAATGTAACTTAACAGATCGCTGTAAATATTTAACTACAATTATTGAATAAAATTTCTGGGTCGAAAAACGACTCTTTGAGCTGCGGATTATACGCCGGAAATTACGGTATATATTTTCACATTTTAAAAAGATGTGAAACTTTTGCATTCAGCAAAAGTCTGATTTATTAAAAATATATAAAAATCTCATATTCTTTTTTCTTTAATCTTAAGAATTTGAAATTGCTGCATTATTATATTATCTCGTTTTCATACTTATTATATAGATGAAGCAAATTACATAAATTTTGCTATACTGTCTGGTTATACTATTTGTTACCTTGTTATACTTTTGATAAGTTTATTTTTTAACTACATTTTTTTTTTCTTTTTTTAGATTTTTATATAATTTTAGTGCGTTGAGGACCGCCTAAAGATGCCAACATGTGTTGCAAGGAAAAAAGCAAGGCCTCCTTAAAAAGGTTGAGTGTGGCAGCTATAACTGTTTCGGAAAATTTTTCTTAATTTAGTTTGGTGCTGCCATCTGTTGAGGAACTTTTGAACTGTAAACAATATAAGTCCCAAGGCCTCCTTATCATAGTATCAGGCCTCACAATCAGCAAGTTTCCTTTGACCGCATGGTTGTCTTGCTACTAGCGCCATCAATCGTCAGTAATAGGAGTATTTACTACACGAAATAACACGAAAATTTTTCACAGCTCCATTTGTTCTATGCATTTGCTTATGAACTAGTATCGGTAGTATCCACCAGGCGGCAATACTTTCCGGAGAAAGTCAATCAATAAGTTGGCAATTACTGCGGACATTTTCTCCCATAGACTTTCTCCGGATTGTCAAGTCTGATCTATGATAAGGGAATCTTGATAAGTCCTTTAATTAGTCTTACTTGTCAGTTGGGTGGGGTGTTTTTTTATACAGATGGTTGCTACTATTTTGAAATATTAATATTAGCCTTATTTATCTTTTATTAAATAAGGCGAATATTTCTATTCACAAAATGTGGTGGTTGTTGTTTTAATTAAAAATTCCCGCCCAACTGGCAACACTGTTTTTATCTCGCACGCTAGAATTTCAAATTAATCCTCCGACTACCGAAAAAGAGACTGTTTTTGAATTACCATTCGGGTCCACTGAACTGATTTTTAAATATATAGCATAACCAAAATACCGGCTGGTTATAATTAAAGTTACACTACTTAGACCAAATTGGATCCCGTTCTTGCCTTGCTATAGAACAGTTTCAACCACGTGATCACCAGCCCACCAAGTGTTATCCAATCAATCATAATCGTGGATTTGTAGCCTGTATTACGAGCCAACCAATGACAATCCACCATCTTTGGCAGGCAAACAAAATAACAAATCTAGTTGCTAAGGTGGTTGCTAGGGTGTGACGTCAGTTGAAACTGGTGTATATACGTTGTATGGACCATGGGGAAAAGAAATATCCAATTAAAAAAGTAGTTTAAATTTCGACCACCAGGTGAAAAAATGGCGCATAAAGAACCGGAAGCATAAAACTATTTAATAACATCGTTTGTTCAATGTGCATTCCATTTGTGTCAATGACAAGTTCAAAGGGTGTTAAAACATGTTCAACAGAAAGCAATCATAACAAGCCATGCCGCTTGACTTCCTGAAGAATCACTCCGTGCTTCTTTTCAACATGTTATTGACAAAAATGTAATGACCATTGAACAAATGCTATGATTAAATAAAGTTTTATGTTTCCAATTTGTGTTTCCTGTTCTTTATGCGCCATCTTTTAAACTGGTGGTCGAAATTTGAACTTCTTTTTTACTGGATCTTTTTTACTCTTCCCCATGCTCCATACAACGTATATACCAATTTTCAATGAAATCCGTCAACCTGAACGGACTCCAGATTGGTCTGAGTACTGTTCTTGGTCTGAGTATATTGGTCTGACTGGTGTAACTTTCATGCTAACCACCCGGTACAAAAGAACCACTTATTTACAACGAGCGTGTTTTTTAATAATACAACATAATCCATTCAGAGTGCGAAAAAAGCTTAGATGCATCAAAAAATGTCAGTCTCTCCATTTACATATTTAAATAGTGACAATATATTAATATTATACGATGATACAGGTTTTTATTTATGTATTTCAAATGCTCGCGGATTTTTTTTTCTTTTGTTATGTAAATACATAAATCGAAAAACTAAAAAGACAAAACTAGGAGGAGGGGCAGACGTTTTATATTATTTAGGTTTTCTCAGGAACTTTAGGTCAGAATTGAAAGTTTAATATATACAAACGTCAGAAATTAAATCGGCAATCACTCTAACGAGGGTCCATTATTCCGTTTGCATACATTTTCATTCAAAAATATAAAAGCATGTAAATTCGAGGGCGTACGCTGTCGAAGGCAGTGGGACACCCAGAATTTGGTTTGTTTGGAAAGATTTTCGTTAAAATATATATAAATTCATTCAACACTGATTTTAGGTATATTTAATTTTATTATCACAGGCCCGGCCTGCGCCGGTATTTTGTTTTAAAATATAAAATCGAAACAGAGCGGTAGGAACCTAGCACTGCTGTTTTGCGTTGCCGACGGCAGTGGGGCCCCAACTGCAGGTGCATTTAGATAGATTTCCGTTTAAAAATATAAAATCATACAAATTCGAGGAATCGCCTGGGTTGAGAAGAAATTTAATATCATAGATCCAGTAGTGAGACAAGTTAGAGTTATGTCAATCACAAGACCCGTGGAGTGACGAGAGCATCCGGAAAGATCAACTTGCTGATCCTGAAATCAAGCCCATTATCGAGCTGAAGGAGTTGTCCAACAGAAAGGCATGGCCCATTTCCACCCTGCGACTAAACGTTATTGGGAATCTCTGGGATTCCCTTCACGTGAGGAACGGTACCTTGTACCAGAAATGGGAGTCTGATGATGGAAAGACGTCTAGATGGCAAATATTATTGCCTAAGTCGAGAATTTCCACGGTCCTTCAAGAACACCATGGTAGTCCCACGAGAGCTCATTTTGGTGTCATGAAGACCCTGCAAAAGGTTCGAGAACGCTTTTACTGAAATAATGTTCTCATTGATGTAGAGAAGTGGTATCGAACTTGTGACACCTGTGTAGCACGTAAAGGTCCAAGGAGGCGCACTCGAGGACGATTGCAGCGTTATAATGTAGGAGCGCCATTCAAACGAATTGCTCCGGACATCCTGGGTCCCTTTCCCAGAACATCTGATGGCAACAAATGCATCCTCGTTATCATGGACTACTTCACCAAGTGGCCTGAAGTTTACGCCATACCTAATCAGGAGGCACTAACTGCAGCAGAGGTACTGATTCAACACTGGGTTTCCAGATACGGAGTTCCTCATCAAATTCACTCCGATCAAGGAAGGAACTTTGACTCTGCTGTGTTTAAAGACTGTATGGACTACTCGGCATGGACAAAACTCGGACAACACCTCTACATCCTCAGCCGGACGGCGTGGTGGAGAGGTTCATTCGTACCATCCTGAATATCCTCTCCCTCCTGGTGTTTGGAGATCAACAGGACTGGGACAGGAAAGTTCCTCTTTTCTTGCTTGCCTACAAGAGTGCCGTTAATGAGACCACCGACTATTCCCCATCTCAAATGCTCTTTGGTCGTGATCTTCGTCTGCCTGCGGATCTTCTGTTCGGCCGTACTCCCGATGCCCCTTCATCGCCTGAAGAATACGTCGATGAACTCCAGGCACGGATTGAGGAGATCCATCGTCTGGTGAGAAACCGAATCGGCCTGGCATCCGAGAAGATGAAGACCCGGTAAGACACGAAGGCAACTAGACGTAACTTAAACGAAGGTAACAAAGTGTGGCTGTGGAACCCCATACATCGTAAGGGACTATCTTCAAAGTTACAAACAAACTGGGACGGTCTTTACACAGTCGTCAACAGACTGAATGACGTCGTCGTGTGGATACAAAAATCTTCACACTCCAAGCTCAACGTAATACATTGTAACAGGCTAGCTTTTGTAAATTATGTAAATATTAGTTCTTTATCTATGCAATTGTTGTTTTTATATTTCTTTGTGTTGTGTTTGTAAAATAACGTGAATTGCTTGAAATAGTCTTTAAGTGGTTCCGTCTTACTCAAGGATTGCACTGCACAGGACGTGCAGTCTTTGAAATGGGGGCAGGGTTACGGATTTTGTAAATAGTTAGTGTTTGTGATTAGAGATAATGGAAATTGTTCAATTAAGCTCTACTCATAAGCTAATATTAGTTTTTGTTGCATTAAAACATCTCAGTTTGTTGATTTTCTGCAAGCAAGTAAGCCCTATAGGATTAGAATGGAAGTGTATGGGTATTTGGCGAAATATTGGTGATAGCGCCAAGTTGGCGTCACTTTTGGCGACTAATTTTGGTCTCTAAATTCGGCGATAGCAAATTGGCGACAAACGTGGTGACAGAACCGGGTCTACCCCCCCCCCCATGGTAATTTATTGTTTTGTTTGTAGTTAATTTTTATTTAGTTTTTAGCATAAGGAGGTTGTGTGTTACCTTGCTATTTTATTTTTTTTATGTTAGGATTAGTTTATATATTTTAGTTTAGTAGTATGAATCAACTGGATTCATTGGCGATGTCGCCATTTTTGCTTTTGAGTTTGATTATTGTTTTAATTAACGCTCGTTGACTTAGTCTGCTCCTGTGGCTGGGTGGATTTGGATGGTAGTTGGGATTTTCCGCCTGGTGGTACGCCCATCAGCCTTACGGCTGGGCTCCAGGTTGGGTGCCCCCCCCCCCCTGTAATGGACAAATGTTTTACAAAAGGTGTATTATCTTACAAACCTACTATTACATGGTACACTAAAGATCTGAAAATATACAGGAATAGAGTAAGTGCTTTGTATAAAAGAAGTACTAAAAATTTGGATAATCAGAGCTATAGAAATGTATATATTGAAGAAAGGAATAAATATAAAAAGATGGTAAAGAATGCTAAAAAAACAGCATGGCTTGACTATTGTAAGAGAACAAATGAAAATTATGGTAATTTATATAGATTTATATCAAACAAGAAATTGAAACATACAGATTTAATTTTTACGTATTTGGAAAATTCGGCTCCTTTTTCTTCGTATGATGAAGTTGCCTCAGAATTAATGAGTGAACATTTTAATATAAATGATACTCCGAATAACATCTTTTCATACTCTTCAGATAAATCTTTTTCTGCCGATGGGGATTGTTCATCTGTGACTACGAGGGAATTAAAATTTGTGGTTGCCCAGCAAGGACTTTCGAAGGCTCCGGGCTCAGATAAAATAGATGCCTTGGTGGTTAGAAACTTATGCAAGAAGTTTCCTGAAATTATAAAAGCGATCCTAAACAAGTGCTTGATCTTTGGACATTTTCCACGAATTTGGAAATCGGGAATTGTAATCTTTTTCCGAAAAAGGAATAAAGACCCTAGTTCTGCTAGGGAATATCGTCCTATTACTCTGTTATCGATATTGGGTAAACTTTTAGAAAGAGTAATTAAAACAAGAGTTATGATAAAGCTGGAAAAAGATAATTACCTTGACGTTGATCAACATGGATTCCGTGAAGGAAGGAGCACATTGTCTGCTATGTCTTATTTTAGAGGCATGGTTAGAAACGTTTTATCTAACTTCAAATATTGTGCAGTTGCGTCACTGGATATCCAGGGTGCATTTGATAGTACAGACTGGTTTATTCTGGCGGAGATCATTGATTCTACTCCAATTCCAAGCTATTTAAAATCAGTCCTAAAAAATTACCTTTCTGAAAGAAAAATAGGTTTTCAATATTCAGATGGCATCAGATGGTTTCTGTTACACAAGGGTTGTCCGCAGAGATCTTGCATTGGCCCACTGTTGTGGTTGTTAATTGCGGACGCTTTAATTAAATTTTATAAGGCTGAACATGCACTCATAGTCTCCTACGCAGATGATTTCCTTATAGTAAACGGTTCTGATACAAGAAGAGAATTGGAGACAGTTATGAACAAATCTTTGAACAGGTTTGTGATTGGATGTCAAAACTTTCACTTAAATCTTAGTATTGATAAATCAATAGCAATGTTATTTGGTTCAAATCTTATGGAAAATAGACATCCGATTTTCAAATTAAACAACATCACAATTGATATTGTTGATTCATTCAGATACCTGGGCTTCAATCTTGATAGTAAATTCACATGGCTTGTTCATTTGGACACTGTGAGGTCAAATCTAAGAAACTTTGTACTTAATATAGCAAAGACAGGTTATAGAGATAAAGGTATTCGTCATGAGATTTTGAAGACTTGGTATTTGACCGTAATGGAAAAGCAAATTGCATATGGTCACGAAATTTGGTATGATGATTTGAAAAACCATGCGCTGCGTAAGCTCAGCTCCTGTCAAAGAGTGGGTTTGAGGACAATTATAAAGTCGTATAGGAATGTCTCAACGGAGGTACTGTGTGTTTTAGCGGGAGTCCCTCCAATTGGTATCAAACTGAAGTATGATGCATTGCAATACAATGTTTTAAAAGGGAAGTCTGCAATACAAATGTGGGGGAAAGAGCTTCGCGGCAAAGATTTTATGACTAACATTAAGCAGTATAAATATCCAAATTATAATATGATAAAGAATTTAGTTTTTATGAACCCATTGCGCGACAGTCCACCTTTTTCAGTTAACCCAATTATTTTTACAGATGGTTCTAAAATGGCCAACGGTACCTCTGCAGCTTTTACTGTATACCACCAAGGAAATTATATATTTGATTATAAAGTCAGTTTATCAAAATGGAACTCAATTTATCAGGCTGAATTGGAGGCAATTAAGCAGGCAATAAAATGGTTTGTACAATTAAATTTTAAATCAGTGAAAATATTTTCAGACAGTCAATCTTCGGTCCTAGTTCTCCAGCAGATTTTTCCTGCAAATATCATAGTTAGAGATATATTTGATCTATTATATCAAAATCCAGATAAGGTGGTGAACATTGGCTGGATTAAGGCACACATCGGTATATCGGGAAATGAGAGAGCAGATGAATTAGCCAAAAGTGTGATCATTAATGGTCAGGCCGATATACACATAGAATTGCCGGTACCTGTCTCGGCCATAAAGTTGTATTGTAGGAGAGAAGTGTTAAAGACCTGGCAGTTGGAATGGCAATCTTCTACAGTTGGTCGAGACACGTACAACATAATTAAGGAGGTAAAAACAGATTATTTGTGCAGCTCACAGGTGGCACAATACTTTTTCACTGGACATGGCAGTTTTCCTCACTTTCTGTATAAGATTGGAAAGAGAGAAAACGATCTTTGTGAATGCGGTAGTAGAGGAGACGTGGTACATTATATTTATGGCAGGTGTAATTTAATGATGCATCATTTCAAATTCAATTCAGGCTTGACTCTTAGACAGAATTTATTCAAAACTTTGAATAATCCCGCTAATTATAAAAAACTGGCTGACAATTACAATATTTTAAATGATCTTTATTCTTTTATCAGATATCGCTTTTAAATTGATAATTTTCTTTTACTGCTCAAGAAAACTTCACATTTATTTATTGACGTACATATATTGGAGTTAAATTGGTATGACTACTTATGAACTTTTTCAAAATAGACTATAAACTGTTATAGACTATGAACTGTTATGAACTTTTTCAAATTAGACTATGAACTTTTATAGGCTATGAACTGTTATGAACTTTTTCAATATAGTCTGTCTTATATAATGATGAGCACAGTTGCAGTAGACACCTATTATTTTCATAATATTTAGACTTGTGTAACCATACTGGTCTTAAAATTTTGTTTCATTTATTGTTTTGTTTGTAGTTAATTTTTATTTAGTTTTTAGCATAAGGAGGTTGCGTGTTACCTTGCTATTTTTTTTATGTCAGGATTAGTTTATATATTTTAGTTTAGTAGTATGAATCAACTGGATTCATTGGCGATGTCGCCATTTTTGCTTTTGAGTTTGATTATTGTTTTAATTAACGCTCGTTGACTTAGTCTGCTCCTGTGCCTGGGTGGATTTGGATGGTAGATGGGATTTTCCGCCTGGTGGTACGCCCATCAGCCTTACGGCTGGGCTCCAGGTTGGGTGCCCCCCCCCCCCCATGGTAACCTCCCTTATATGTCCCATTAAATGCTGTTCCGTGTTTTTCGAGGGGATTTCAGAAAATCCTAGTATTAGAAAATTGTGGAACGACCTCGAACATTCTTTCGCTCTTTATATATGGGCCGAGGAGAGGAGCAGAGCGAGTTAGTTGGTCGCATTTCTAATTGCGATACGTTCAGAGCGATTTCCTGTGAAGGGGGTTTGCTTGACTTTGTGACTTACGTTGTTTTGCATCTGTTACTGTGTTGAGACGTTATGTAGAGAGTCTCTGTGAGATATTTAAGCTGTATTTGAACACCTAATTTGTCCAGTTATTGGACTGTTTTCATAGGTTTAGCGTTATTTGTGAGCTACAAAAACTCTGTTTCTGTTAATAGTTGCGAATAAATTGCTCCGCTCTTTAAAGATTGTGGTTAATTTGAGCCTGATATACTGTAAAATTAAAAAGTATACTCTACAATATTTTATAGCTTTTGTGCAACAAGTTTCTTTAGTCGGCTCCATTTATTTTCAATTGAGTTCATGTCTGGCCTATTCCCAAGTCATTCCAACACTGGAATATGATTATCAGGAAACCCCTTATTGCATACTAAAGCAACATGACGTGGAGCTGAATCCTGCTGAAATATAAATGTTTCATTATCGAAAAGATCACATGCAGAAAGCTTTAGTTGGGATTGAAGTATTTCATTTATGTATTTTTCGACATTCATTTTCACATTTATAACACAAATTCTGCCCACACCTTTTGATGTCATACAAAACCGTATCATAACAGTGAATGGACGCTTCACGGTGTGTGTAATGCAATTCGGATGTAAATCTTCTCCCATTCTTCTCTTTCCGTATTTTGTACATCACTACCAAACAAGGGTATTTTGGTCTCGTTAGAAAAATAGCAATGCCTCATTGTTCCGCCAGTTAACACGAATTTTAGCCAGTTTAATCTTTTCTACCCTTGTTGGAGACATAAAATGGCCTTTTACGTGGAATTCTAGCATTTAAACCAAATCTTTGCAGTCTGCGCCAAACAGTCCTTGCACTCAACATCACATTACCTTGCGCCATTCCACCTTGTATACATCCAAATGCGCAGTCTCTTAATTCCCCTATCATCATTTGCTGTTGTACACCTTTTCTTGCCTTTACCAGATTGGTTTTGTAGTGACACATTCTCCTTATACTGCATCAAAAATTTAGAAATGCCACATTTGGTTATATTTCTTCCAATTTGCCTTCTAATTTCTTCATAACTGTAACCTTTCTCACTTAATAGTACTATTGAGGCGGCTTCGCCACGACCGATAATTAATCTTATTGCATCTATGTATTAATATTAAACATAATTTGTTAAATAGTGTATAACTTTGGTTTAGTAAACACTCATCTCAATTAATTTTTCATTTAATAATTAGATACCATTCTTTTACAAATAACTAACAGTTACAAGCACGCGACATGCGTTGTCGCAGACTACGAAAAATAATGCGTCCAACTTTTCGGACGAGCGGTAGAGCAACTAACTGTCCTCGCTGCCTGCTCCTTTTTTCCACCACAGAACTTCAGGAACACAGACCAGTAGCACCATCTGTCGTCTGCTTTGGAATGAAATTGTTCGCAAAGGAACGACGAATTCTGAACGCAGCAGAGACCTCACTACCCTCTTCCAAGTGGAAACGATAGGAAATGATTTATTGTTCGACCAAACGATCAAGAAAGCGATCAGTTCTTCCAGATCTTGTGATGCGTGGTGGTTCTTCGCCGTTGTTTTAGTTGCAACTGGTGAATCGCTCACCAAAAGACCTGGCTTGGTCACAATTGTTTCAGCAGTTGAAATTAATGAACCATTGACCAAAAAGGCTGACTTCAAGGGAGATGTTGACAGATTTTCCTTTTATGGCCACTTTGAAAAATTTGCCATATCGTTCAATGACTTCGAAAGGTCTATCGTATGGATGTTATAAGGATTGTCGAACACCATCGTGACGTACAAACAGATGAGTACACGTTTTAAAGTTCTGTTGTATAAATTGTTTAGTACTATGGTGGGACTTGATAGGCTGTGGCTTAATGTCATGGAAAATATCTCTTAGTCGTTGTACTAACTCCTCAGGATTAGTAATTATAGACTTGTCATCAAAAAAAGTCTCCAGGGAGTCAGAGTGCAGATCCACAGGACTTTTTCCATAAAAGGGGTGTTTCATAGTGACCATTCACGAATTTTAAGTTTTCTTGAAACTCATTTATTGCTCCATAATTAGGAATTTTCTTTTCAGTACTTTCAATAATGCCAATTGCTTCAAGATCCCAAAATGCTTTTAATTGTATATTTAAATTTTCACCCGAAACATTTAAACATGTTAAATATCTCTTTCCTTCGAATAGCAAATTACATTTAAACAAGAAATAGAATTCATCGAATAATTATCTGGCATTTGTCCAACTAATATTGTTCCAAAAATGTGGAAAATTGAGAATTTTGAAAGTATAATTGTTTGTTTATTTTGGTAAGCGATATAATTAGCTCCTAATAAAATTTGAACTGCTAAATTTACTTCGAATAAATCAGCTAATTGATATTCCTTTGAAATAAGGTTTTGAAACCGGGGATTAATATTTTGACAGAATTGGGTACCACATATTTCATCCGTAATTAATGCCTCAACATTAACAAAATTATACGGATGATATCTGCTTCTCAAGGTTATTAATACACATTCAAATTCTTTTTCTGAAGGATTTCTGTTAGAAAATGTGTAAATGAAAAGTTTCTCTTTTCTTAAGATTTTAGCATTTAATGCCTTTGCCAAATCACTCCGAATGAATGTTTTTGTGGAAGCAGAATCATACAGTATTCTGGCAAATAATGTTTTAGATCCACTTTTCACCTGAACACAAGCCGTTTGCAGTAGAGTGATATAATTATTTCTCAAATTTTTCGACTTATGAATAGATTGCATTACTGTTTTATTATCAGGAATTTGGGTAACTTGTTTTAATTTTGGATCTTGATTTTCAACCAATTTTGTACATTTTGTTTGGGGGCAAAACAAGTGATTATGTTGTGTACTCTGACATGTTTGATAGGGCTGAAGTTTTACTTTACAAACTGACTGTAAGTGTTTGAAAAAGCATTTATAACAGCGTCCGTCTTTCTTTAACTTAAATCTTTTTTGTTCATTTGTTAGGATATTGCATCCTAATCCAGTATGCGAATTAGAACTGCAAAAAATGCAAACACTTTTAGCAATAGTATTTAATGCAGCTGATGTTGGGAAATTATTTTTTATTTTAAATTTCTCTTTAGAATATTCAGCTTTCGAACGAAACGTTTCCTGACCATTCAAAGAAATTCCTGACACTAGATCTGCAGCCTCCCTAGATTCAATTTCAAACCTGATGAATTTCATTAATTCACCTACATCACCCATTTTCTTAGGATCCCTTTTTCTGTGAAATTCTACCACTAGATTATGCGGCAATTGTTTTAACAATATAGGGATTAATATGTATCCAAATTTATCTGATGCAATACCCATAGATTGAAAATTCCTAATACTGACTTCACTTTCATCATAAATATGTCTGAGCCCCTTAATATTTGATGAAGATATAACAGCTTCGATTTCTATTAGTTTATTAACAAAACAACAAATTAACTGGTCTTGTTTTCCGTATCTTTCTTTTAATAAGGTTAAACAAGACTTATAATTTTCTTCGTTTAAAGCAAAACCAGCTGCTGATTTGTAAGCTTCACAGGTTAAGAAAGATTTCTCAAATATAAAAATTTATCAACGGTACTTAAAGATCCATTTGAATCTATAGCGCTTTCAAAACTATTATAAAGTTCCAAGAATTTACTTGGATCACCACTAAAGGTGGTTATATTTAGTTTGGGCAAATTGACAGGATTCTGTGATGCATTATTTAAATTAGAAATAGTATTAATACTTTTAACAGATTCAGCAAGCTCGACTATGAATTGTTTTAATTTACTTCTGATTTTGGTTTTCGAATCAGATATAGATTCGTCATACTCAAGCGACTTTTGGATTTCGTTTTCAAATTGCGTTTCATCTGAAATTAATCCTTTAATTTTTTCATTTAAATTTTTTTCATTTTGTTTTTCTTGTAAATTTATTAAATATTCTGAAAGTTTAAACTGATCATTTTCACTTTGAGTATCAATATTCTCAACAAATGTATCAATAGAAGAAATCAATTTCGTGCATGAAGTTCGAGCAAGCTTTCTTTTTGCTTTTAACTTTTCCATTTTTTCCATAATATAATAATAATAATAATAAAGTTTTTACAGTATCTTATATCCAAGCTTAGTCCACGAGAAGAAAAAAAAACTTGCAATAAATATTTTTTCCTATATAGTCACATCGACGACGAATTCAGAAGATATTCTTGAAATCCCACGTTTTCGGCGCCAGGAAAAAATGTTAATAATCAGCATAACGTAAAGTCGAAAGCACAAACAAAAATGAATATCTGGCGCTGTGTCGATCATGATTTCATAATAAAAGTCTTGTTGTCTTTTCTTGGTTTTATTTAACAACAAACTTAAAACAACAGTAAATTAATAATGATAATTAGACTGAAAAAATCATAAATTTCAGGAGAGCAGCCAAGATGCTCCATATTCAAGATACAAAATTGTTCCAACTAAAAAAACAACAGTTTTCTAATCAGTTCGGGGTAAGTTTTAAGTCACGTTACGTAACACCGTGAGCTGAACTCCGCCCACAAACATGTGATCAATTAAATTCTCAGCAAAGTATGACGATCTCGAAAAATATTTAGAGTACATACAAGTTTTAAAGCGTGTTAAGCCGGGGCCTCCCAGATGGCGCTGTTTTCTTTTTTTACCAAAGAAAAAAGAGCAAACAGCGCCATCTCGGAGGCCCCTGTTAAACACGCTTCTTAAAAGTGTGCATACAAATGATTAAAAAAGTTTGCTGCAGAATTCTTAGTCTGTGGCAGAATTTATTTCCAGAAAAGAAAAATTTTTAATTATCTTAATTACCTTAATTATCTTTATCTTAATTATCGTTATCTTAATTATCTCTTTTAATTATCCCTTTAATTATTTCTTTATCTCTTTTTATAGTCTCTTTTTAACTATCTCTCTTTTACTAATTTGCTCTTTTAATTACCTTTTTTAATCATTTACATGCATGCTTTTTAGATGCATGCTTAAAACGCTTTAAAAATATATTTGTACACATAACAAATTCTTAGAAAAATGGATTTAAAGTTTTACAACAGAAATTGTAACATAATAAGATATACTATCGTTTGATCTAATTATTGCATTTACACACAGTTTGCATCATTTTCTAAAAAACTTTAGAGTATTTTTATAGCCAAAATGTGTAAAAATGTTATATTTTGTAGACTTCTTATGCCTCAGAACACCTTAAACCAACACAGTTAAAATTTCACGATTATGAACTTGCATGTTTGTCTTTCCTGTGCAACACGTGGAAGATTTTTCCAGGGATAAACTTTACGATATCTTTTCTAATAAACAGTGCTGGACGAGTATAATTGTGTAGAATAAAACATGTGGAAATGAAAACGCCAAGGACAGGCAACATTTCCGCTTTAGACATATTTTTATGGCAATTCTTTCGCTGGAATCATGAAAAGCTTCGTTTTAAAAACAGGATTGCGTTATACCCATGTTTCGTTTTCACAGCTTTTACTTTTTATTCAACGCAATGAATGCAATAATTAATTCTTTTGGCAACCTAAGATAATTCAGATGAAAATCATTTAGACAAAAAATAAACAATGTGTGCAATTTGGTATTTTTTTAATAAGGGATTATTACAAAGATTTCAAACTATAGAATATATCGAAACTATGAACATAGCCATTTTTAATATATACAATGTACTATATGTATCTGCAATATTTTTCATTGAACTGCTATTATACAGAACTTCATCTTTCATATAATAATTCAATACTTTTTCCAGACAACAATAAGGCGGTCACTTTTCTCTTTGGGGTAAATGGTTGTTTTCTTCAAATCAGTTTCATATCTACTGCTATTGTATATTGGAGCGATAAGTGAAGTATCTTTCTCTCTCTCGCTAGCTCCCATTTCGTCTCGCTCCTTCTCTTTCCTTCACTCCTTCCCCCCAGTCTCCTTTCCCCCACACCTCCACCCGCTTCTTGCCTCCTTCGCTCCTCTTTCTCCTTTTTCCCTTTCTTCTCCTGCCGCCTCTTCCTCTATTCCCGTTCTCTAATCCCCCTCTTTCCCCTCACCCCTTCTCCTTCCCACTGTCCCTCTGCCATCCATCATCCAACTTTCTCTTACTTTCCCTGTACTTAAAAAAACTAAAATAAAACTAAATAACTAAAAACTAAATTACTTAATAACTAAATACTTAACTACTTAAAAAAAAAGAGAGGGGAAGTAGGAGAGAGAGAAAGCTGGTCAGACAAACAGCAGAAGGGCAGTGGGAGAGGGAGGAGGTGAGGGAAAGGGGAGGGGCAGAAATACGGGAACGGAAGAGAAGACGGCAGGACGAGAGAAAGAAGAGGGGGAGAGAGGGGCGAAGGGGGCATGAAGAGGGTAGAAAAGATGAGTAAAGGGAGATCGGCGAGAAAGAGCGGAAGAGGGAGAATGAGAGAGGCGAGAGGGGAACTGACGAAAGAGAGAGAGAGATTTCAAATATCACTTTAATCCAAATCATTTCTTCATTTTCAACAATTGAATATAAATCTTCTTTTAAAACTGTCAGGTGTTTTTTTGTTTTTTTATGCTATTGATCTGCTAATATTTCCCTCTGGTGATTAACCTGTTAAAGCTTTAGACATATCGTTGATGAAGCTTCCGTTGTGCTTGACACCGGTGTAAAATGTTTCATCCAGAGCCCAACTGAATATTTTTTGGAACATTCTTTTAACCCTGTTTCCCTTTTTTTCATTGTTATTATTCACACTTTTCGCTATTTCACGCTGTTCTAAGACTGATGGTAATACTTCAGACTGGTGTAAATTATTCTTATTAACTCTTTTCGCAGTTTCACCAATTTCAGCATCTTCTTTTCTTACTGCTAAATCTAAGTTATGGAAAAGTGGATTATGGGAGAAAAATTCTGAATCTTGTAAAATGTCGGTTTTCTGTTCTGAGAAAAAGGAGTCTTCATCAGTATTTTCTCTTATCTCATTATTTGCATCGCCTTTTTCATGAGGATCCGGTTTCCTTGTTTCAACCTTTTTTGACCCTGAACTCTCCAAAGCTGTCGGTAATACTTCAGATTGATGTAAATATATATATTCAAGAGGAAAGACAATAATTTCTTTGTTTCTGCTACCTAAAATTGGAATTTAAAAAAATATATAAAACTTATTGAAATAAATTTATTCGTATTAATAAATGTGTGTGAACGATGACTTTAAATTCCTATTTCAGTGGCTATCATAAGTAGCATGACCAAATAAGGAAAAACACCACTTTTCCAGTTTGAAATATCAATTCCCCCCTCCCCCTTTTATCGCTTAAAATATTATTCTTTATGCAAAGTAAACCATATTTTATTATTTACAAATCGATATCGAAAGTGAAAGGCCAATTTTGAAACGATAGAAGTAGAGCGCGCCACAGCCAGTAATAATAATAAAAAAAAATTAGATGAGTTTTTTTTATTTTTCTCCAAGAACAACATTTTTATAATGGAGAACACTCTGGCTGAACCAATTTTCAATCAACCAGATCGATCTTTTTGAAAATTAAACTTCACATATTTTTTCTTTCTTCTATTTTTTCTTTCTTTTTTTCTTTTTTTTTTCCTTTTTTCTTTCTTTTTTGTGAAAGATGTTTTTTTTTAAATATTCATAACTCACTTTTAATGCATAACTTTAAGTAACGAAATTTTTGGTCGACAATTTACATGACACATGTCAACACTAACAGCTGCCAATCCTAAGCCTGGTTAAAACGTCAAGGTAAATTGTGTACACATAAAAGAATTCTTTTAATCGACCTATCCACAACTATATTTTTAGAAACACACATTAGTTCCATGAAAAAACTATTATAGGTAAAAAATGAATTTTAACAATTTGGGTATAGTCATGAACATTCCTAAAATTGCCTGACAAGTTATCCGAAATTTTGCTCATCGGAACTAGCGCCGGTCTCGGCAGATTCGGATAATCGGCACTCTACTGTACTCACTTTAATAATTGGCAGACATTTTTCGATTATATAAAGCAAATATTTTAGTACGGGAAAAGTGGCGTTTTGTCCCTATTTTTAGTTGATTCTGTCAAAAGAAAAAAAAAACGAAACTGTTGAAGGGTTAAGTATCGATGAATTATCGTATCCACCGCTTGGTGGCGCCCTTTTGTAAAGAACTTTCACCCATCAACTGTCAAGTTACTTTTTTTTAACAGTAATAATAAACCAATAAATAAAATTTCTATCATAATATACAGTGGTGGACAAAAAAACTGCATCACCTGCGAAAAAGTAGAAAACGTTGCAAATAATGTTTTTCAAGTACAGGTATTATGGAAAGATGATATTTTTACGATAAAATGCAATTGTACGATTAATATGAATTAAATTTTATTGGGATTTATAAATTATTTACGCATTATTATTTGGAAAAATGGAAAAAGGTGAAAAACGAAATATTTAAAAAAAACTTGGAACAAAGTAATAGATGCACAAATTCTGTAGTTTATGTAAATTTTACATAACTGCAGTCAAATTATATATACTTAGATGTGTATGCATGCATAAGAATCAGTTCAGTATTTAGTAGATCCTCCAAGAGCTGCGATGACAGGCTTGCTGTGGTCCGGCATAGAATATATCAAATTCTGAATGTAATCCTGGTCAATTTCATGCAACTAGACCCTAATAATGTTTTCCAGCAGTTTTATTTTAGTAGCAGGCTTTTGAGCAACAATTTTTGTACCCATTATATGCCAACAATTTTCAATGGAATTCAGGTCAGGACTATTCCCAGGCCCTTCCAAAATTTTAATGCCAGATTTTTTCAGATAGGCCGTCACCTAAAAAGAGGAACCTAGGTGACATTTACTTTTCCAACATCGTTATTGTTATGGAGATTAAAACTTGTAAATTAGGCAACAAAATAATTCATGAATAAGTTAGATTGTATTTACCAATTTCGCTGTATGGCAGGGTGCAGAGTCCTGTTGAAAAATATAATTTCTGGCACCTTTAAAATCATCCTTAATAACTGGTTTTAAACACTCCTCTAAAATCTCGGTATAAACGGGTGCATTCACAGTTCCAGAAATAAGTTTCAGACATCCAACACCTTTGCTAGATATACATACTCCCCAGACCATTTGGCTGACTGGGAATTTTACAGTCGGCGATATGCAGTCTGGATGATAAGCTTCACTTTTACGTCTTCGAACATATCGCTTAACCTCTGATCTATGTAGGTTGAACTTAGATTCGTCCGAAAACATTACTGATTCCCACTGAGCCTTTGTCCCTGAGACATGCTCTTTTACCCAAGAAAGTCATTTCTGCATAATTTTTTTTCATAAGTAAAGGCTTCTTCTTTGGGCGATACGCATGCAAACCGTATTCCACAAGTCGTCTTTGACAGTTCTTGCGCTTAAATTAACACCACAGACTTTCTCAAAAAAGAATTTTAAGTCAGGAGCACTTTTTAACTAAAGCAAGTATCACACATTTTCTTTTTCTTGCGTCAATTGAACATACAAAGCTATCATTCGACCACTTAAAGAACAAGACAAATGACCGTTTTTCCCTTTTGCCGCTCTATATTTTTAAAAATTTGATGACGCAATGCTTCATAAGGGGTATATTATCCAATAGAAATGTAGAATTATATCTTATCTTGCTTTACAGCAACTAAGATTAAT
Organism: Maratus michaelseni; assembly: GCA_963931845.1. NCBI lineage: Eukaryota > Metazoa > Arthropoda > Arachnida > Araneae > Salticidae > Maratus > Maratus michaelseni. The sequence continues at coordinate 223,781,537 of OZ007595.1, forward strand.
TTATTTGAACGAAATAACTCATTAGCATTACAAAATGTTAATTTTTCTAGGTGATGCAGTTTTTTTGTCCGCCACAGTATGTGTAATAATTTAGTTTAAATAGATTTTCATAAACACTTTCCCATTTTTTACAAAAAATTGCAGAAATTGCGTAAAATTTCAAGAAGTCAAAGTAATGTTATCCCTTAACACTCTGACTGCTCAATTTTTTGTCAAAATCCTCTGGACCAATATTTAATCGACCAGTATCTTCACTATTATTACATATTTCAAATCATCATGTATTTGAAATATTTAGTGATTTTATCACTTTCTTTTTTTACCCTTTGACTGTGGATTTTTTAAAACAAAATTTCTTTAAAAATTGTGTATTATATAAATTGTGTATTATATACAAATGTGAACCCGTTGGAATCCCGGGATAAGCGGTCAAAAGGTTAATTGATCTGTATGGCTACTTCCTCAAATCGCGACAAGTTTACAATAAAGGACGTATCTTGTAATTTATAGTACTAACAAGAAAGGTCTCCATAAGAACTCAGAAAATTTTGAAACAATTACAGAATATTCTTTACATGAGGATATATACGTTTATAAAAGAAGTTGCTGCGGAAGCTCGATGTAAGGTCCGTAAACAAATAATGAAAATTTCCTGTATTTTGGCAATTTATCGCTGGTTGGCGACACAATGAAATAACTTTTTTTTTAAAATAACGCTTTAGTGATAAATATACTCTTTTATAAAAAAAAATCTACTCTTTATACTGAACTAGTTTAAGTAAATTTAACTTAAATAAATGCACATTTATAACTTACGGCTTTGCCATATATATTATTGGTATATATAAAGAAAATTAACAATCATATTCTACGGTTTAGAACAAAATTTATATTGATTAAAAATGCTTCAAACTAAAAATTAATGTTCGATTCTGAGCACTGTCAATTTGACTACAATATTGTTAATTCAATATTGTTAATACAACAAAAGAAAGGTATTGTTGCCATGATAACAACGACTTATTCAATACGGAAATATAATGAGAGCGTTCTTAATCGGGAAGTTACTGTTAAAATACACTTAAATGTTATCCAGCAACCAAAACTGTATAAAATTAAATAACTTCAGGAATTCGCAACGTCTATAGTCAAACCTCGTTATATGGTGACCCGCTTATATGGTCATCCCGCATTTATGGTCACTTTTGAAAAGTCCCGGCTGACTTAATAGGAGTTCTGTGTATTTTGTTTTCGCATATATGGTCATTTCAGAATACCCGTACCCGCTTATATGGGCACTTTACTTTTGAAAATATCTTTCTTCCAGGAAGCGATTAGCCATACTTCCGATCAATGAAAAAGTTCGCATTCATTTCCAATTTAGTATAGCTGAGTGGATGCTGTCAATATGATTTATTGAGGAGGAAAGCGTTTAAAAGGGACAGGAACTACCTTACAAAAGGACTTTCCTTCTTTCCCTCCCCCACCCACGTCACTTTTCTACTGAAAGAATTCACATGCCATTCTCATTTCTTATAAAACGGGATTGCAATCAACTTTGTTCACTAATCTTTAGGGAAAAGAACACGTGTGGAACAAGAGTCGCCTTCACTCAAGTAAAATTTCAAAATTGTTTCACCTGTTTTTGGTGACTGCTTTTTTATTCAGAATTCACTTTCAGCTGCTTATGCTTGCGAGTAAACATGGCTGCAAAGCTAAAAAATTTGTCATTTAAAGAAAAAAAAAGAACTGATAAAATATTTTCCGACATCAAATTTATCAAAAGTGGCTTTTGCGAAAACGCATGGAATTCCAAGGACAACTGTAAACAAATTTTATCAAAATCATGTACTGTAGATTTCAAAAATATTAAAATGAAAACGTGAACCCATTCGACAAGGTTGAGCAAGCACTTGTGATTTGGATAAAAAAATGCCAGATCTCAAACTATGCCAATATCTTCCTTCATCTTAAAAGAAACGGCTTTACAAATTGCAGCTGAACTAGGAAAATCTGATTTCAATGCTAGCAACGGATGTCTTCAAAGTTTTATGTTCCGGCCAGATTTATCTTTCAAGAAAGTATGCGGTGAAGCTGCTGATGTGAATGACAGTGAATTAAACGAATGGACAGAATCTGCTTTGTGTGATGCTATCAAGCGTTATAATCCTTCTGATATTTACAATGCTGATGATTGTGGACTGTTCTATCGTGCTCTATCAGATAAAACTCTTTCTTTTAAGAGCGATAAATGTATAGGTGACAAGAGAAGCAAAGATAGATTAACCATTTTATTAGCAGCAAATATGTATGGCTCAGAAAAACTGTCCATTGGTTATAAGAAAAGTTCTGAGACTCCGTTGCATGAAAAACATAAAATCTGTGTTCTAAGTGCGAACCAGAAATCTTGGATGAGATGACAACAAGCATCTGGGAGAAAACAATTTGACGTTTGGATAGATATTTCTCAAAGAAAAAAAGAAAAATCGTTTATGTTATAGACAACTGCCCTGCCCATTGAGACATTCCTCAATTAGATTCCATTGAACTTGTTTTCTTACCTCCAAACAGCAAAAGTGTTTCCCAAACCCTAGATCAGGAGATTATTCAAAATTTTAAGGTAAACTACCGGAAGTTACTCCTTAATGGCATGATTTCTGCAATTGGTCAGAATGAGAAATTTCATGTGCCCGTGTTGGATGCGCTGTTTTATATAGACAAAGCTCGGAATAAGGTATCAAAGAAAACCACTTCAAATTGTTTTAGACATGCTGGTTTTTGCCCCTCTGAAAATGATGAATTATCGGACGACGAAGATAAGGATGTGCCTGTATCTGAACTTGCAAAGCGACTTCAAAATTATGGATGTACCATACCTGATGAAATGGATTACGTAACTATTGATAATGATTTAGCTACATCTTCTGAAGTGTCCATTCCTGGAATTGTCTCCGAAGTGTTAAATTCAAATGCTTCCGGAAGCAACGATGAAGAGAGTGATGGTGAATTGGAAATTTAGCCTGTAACTCAGACAGAAGCTCTCAAGGCACTGAACTTTGTTAGGTGTTTTTTTTTGCGCATTAACCCATTCGTGACCATGGGTGCTTATATGCACCCTCAAAAAGAGCATACAGAATTTGTTTTAGGCACCAGTAAAAAATGAAAGTAATATTTGCTTTCTCTAATTAGATCATTTTTGTGATAGTTTAAGTAACACAGTTTTTTAAAAAAAGTGCACACCGAATAAAATGTGTGTAAAAGCCGCCGGTTCCTAACGGGTTAAGAAGCTTCAGAAGAACATTTTAAAACTGTTAATAATCTTGAAAAGGTTGTGCTAACAACAGCGAAACCGAAACAAAGATAATCCTGCATAAATGAGTATTTCAAACACCGTACTGTACATTCCTAACTATTCTATAAGTAATGCATCAATTTCTATTATAGTAGCATACCTGCCAACATTAAACTAAACTTCCGTACAACATGAGTTAATTTGATCCAGGTTAAAGACGTTTCTAACCAGAAAATATATTTGAAAAAATAATATATTTTTAATTTTATGCTCTTACGTGGAACCTATTTCATTGCATTTCTTTAAAAAATTCTGGTTTGAAAATTGTTTAACCTCGGTTAAATTAACCTACATTGTACGGAAGTTTAGTGCAATGTTGGCAGGTAAGTAGTAGTATGTATTATCCCATTCAGTTTCATACTTAAATTAAAACAAAATAATTAATATTATGTACACTTCTATTTTTAAAAATTTCATGTTTTCAGCTTTGTTTATGTTATGTAGCATGTTTTTAGCTTTGTTGACAAACATGTTTAAGATTAAAAATAGCCTTTAATTTTCTTTTATCGCATATATGGTCACGCCGCGTATATGGTCACTTTTAAACGGTCCCCCAAGTGACCATATACCGAGGTTTGACTTTATATTATATTAGCTTATAGAAAAAATAATATACTTTTTAGTGAGTTTAAGTTTAAATTCATAAAGTACTGCGTATTTAAACACTCATATAACCAGGAATTTTCAAATATATTAAAATCATTTGCATTTGACGAGGAAAAAGTGTTGCTCTCCAAATCGCGTCTTTTTGCGACAAAAACTCCAAAGTATTTTATTTTTTTACATATTTTCTACTGGGACTTCCCAGCTAAATTTGACTGATCTTTCATTACGTACATGAGTAGTTCCATTATCATATTTTTTTTTTTTTTCAAAATATTCTCAGCATGCGCTTTAAGGAGACCTTCCTTGTAAGATATATTTAGTCATGTTTTAAACAATAAGACAAAATAGGCTTTTAATGTTTGCATAATTAAATTTCTGTTGACCAGTACAAGCTATATTTCTTCTTCTTTTGTGCACTGTGGGCAGTGTTGAATTCAGACAGTTTTGTGTGGGAGGGACTTCTGCGACTTCGGGGGGGGGGGTGCATTGTAGAGTTTCGGGGGGGGGGGGGAATTACACTTTTTAACTATTAAAAGCATAAAATCTCAAATCTTATTAGGGAGACATTTCAATGCTGAGGAGGGATGTACCCTCCCCCGCCCCTCTAAATTCAACGCTGTTTGTCACAAAGTATTAACTCGGGAATACTCATGCCGAATTATGACATATACTTCGAATGCTTAGGGTTTTCACATTTCTGTTTATACGCATGGCTTGGCTTGATTCTTTGCAATAACTCAAGAGTCTAGAATTTCTCCTTTATTTTAAACACTGAGATTGATTTTATGTGATGGCTGATTATAAAAAGGCTTTACAAGTTATATATGTGGAAGAATCCGAACACCCATTTGAGTAAATCAAATGGACAGCGAAACAAGTTATATATATAATTTAGAAATCTGACTTAAAATTAATATATATATATATATATATATATATATATATATATATATATATATATATATATATATATCTTATTTCTTCTGAAAAGGGGGAAGTTCAATCTCACATATTAAATATATTGGTAATATTCTTTATTTATTCGTAGGTTTTCTATAAAAATTCCAGAAGGAAGAAATTAGGAAGTTAGAAATTAGGATAATTAACAAAATATTTAAATCGATACGTAATTATAGAAAATCACTTTCGCGTGATTAATAAAATGCATTATTGTAATACAGGATCAAGTAAGCTGAAACTCCTGGACACATTTTAAAAATTTATCGAACAATCAAATGATTTGCGTACGAAAGTAAGTTTTGGATTAAATTACTTCATACGAAGAAAAGCTTTGTTGAGATCTTGAGGAAAGCAAAAAAATTTGTTCCGAATATTGATCACAGATGGGGTTCAATTATTTTTACATTTTACGAGGAGATTCTGCTTTATGGGGTAAAAAAATAAGCGTTTTTTAATATTTTTTTTTTCTGAATGACGGATTAATAAAACGAAATTGGATTTTTTTCCACACTAAATAAGCAGTCTTGATTTCAGGGAGTGACTCGGCGAGGGGGGGGATCCCGATCGGAGCATTGAAATGTCCCCATCCCCCCGGAGAATTGAACACCCCCCCTCTCCCCCGCAAGATTTCAGATTTTATAATTTCAATGGTCAAAAAATGTAATTTTTCACCCAGAACTGTATAATGTCCCCCCTCCCCTGAGCCCCAAAAATCCCTCTCTGGGAAAAGTGTTTGAAAATTCACCTCTGTAAATAAGTATATCTTTGTCCATTTTCAAAATGTTTTGTGCGAATTAAATATATAATCTAGTGGCGGTATTTTTATTGTAAAATATGTGCACTGAGTATACTTGACTTTGCCCACAACAGGATTGTGCACGTGATGTCATCTGAAACACAAACCCGACACGGGTTGTGTAAGCCAATTAAATTTTCGGTGGCATTGGAACTGACGCACAGAAAATAAAATGACGCAATAATCAGTTCATTCACAGCCCCCTCATTGGTGTGAACGCTCTTCTGCCCCAACTGTTAAAAAACAAAGTTTTTATTTTTCTAAGTTTATGTTTTACTTCATTGATACTCAATACACGAACGATTCCGCTTAAAAGGTCTTAACTTTTAAATAAAATTTTTAATTTAAATAAAATTTTAAATAACTTTTAAATAACTTTAAATAAAATTTGATTCATCCAAAATTGTTTTAGGTACAAATTCTACGTTGCAGAAAATTTTAAGTTACAAAAAAAAAAAAAAAAAAAAAAAATTGCCAATATTACTGCTAATTACTTTTGTTAAATATAGTGAAATCTCCTATTAAGGGACACCCATCGGACCGGAACTTTTGTCCTTTAAATATAGGTGTACCGTATTCGGAGGTTTCACCGTACTTATATCAGTTATTTCACATCATATTTATCATTTTTCACTTTTACACATGTTCAAAAATCAATAACAATGAAAAATAAATTACCCTTTTTCTTCCAGATTTTCTCCTCAGTTAATTCTTTGTCAATATCTTTGAGAAATGTTAATTCAAACAGCAGTAAATAAAACTCGCCGACACTTGGCCTTTGTCCAGGATGAAATTTCAATGTGTGTTTAATGAGGAGGAGGCATTTCTCCAAATTGGTTGTTTCTTTGGCTGTAGGATATGCTTTTCGCACTAGCTTTTTAAACTTATGAGGCTACAATGAGAAAAACAAAAGGGTATTTATTATATTATTTATATTATCACTTACAAATGTGCTTTTCTTGAAAATATGTCATTCTTTGGCAATGGGGGGAGGGGGGGGGCGTGAATATTGATGTTATAGAATATAATGTAATTAATTATAGCAAAACTAATTTTATTTTCATTATATACAATTCCATGAATTCTAGGACGATATTCTCAAGATTAGTAAGTAATTGTACATTGAACAATCTCCCCTCCCCTCTCGCCAATTATCTCATACATATATAGGATCTCTGTCACATACTATTCAAACAGGTGTGTGTTCATATTTCAATTTTTGACTTTTATTCTCTTATTTGTGTATGATATATATATATATATATATATATATATATATATATGATCAAGAAATCTTTTTTATTTAAATTTTAAACACTTGTCTTTTTATATTCTCCATTCCTCCATATTTAAATATTATTTTACCTATATATTTATTATTATTCACTATTACAGAAAAATTAAATTAAATGTAAATTTACATATATTTATTATTATGATATCATAAAGAAATTTTATAAATCACCTAAATTTATTATTCTGCAGTGTTATGGAATTTTTATCAAGTTCGAATATTAATTTATCATGCATCGAAATTCTATCACGCGAGAAATCACTTTCACTAAAACTCAAAAATAAATTCCTGATTTTTTGTATTTTGCAAAAAATCTGCTGCCTTGTTTTAAAATCTCAGCCACCCTAGGATTTCTAACTGCTACATCTCAGCCATTTTTAAAGATAGAAGCAAAATTTAAAAAATGATCCGGAAACCTTGTATCAAGGCCTAACACTTAAATAAAAAATAAATTTTAATTCCATTTTTTTTTTTTTTTTAGCTTTAAATCTTTTAGTGGTCACTATTTTGAAAAAAGACGGGGGACCAAGCTGGCCAACCAACGCGGTCGAGATATTGTTGAGCTTAATACACACACTTAGTTACATTCAAATCGGTTTATAAATACGAGTGCTCTGGTTTTAAGATCTGCGGGTCATGATCGGTAAAAATATACCGAAATTTTCCAGAATTGCTTTCATCCGAACAGTTGCAATAGGTAGCTTTTTACCTTTTTGTATTAAAAGCTACATAAAAATCGTTTATTTTCATTTAATTGCAATTTTTAATTATAGATCGCAGTACAATATCAGATTTGGTTCAGCTAATTCTGTATATTTATGATTATATTCACACCTTGTCTTTTGACTCCATGGTTGAATAAATCAACTTAAGTCTTTCATGAATGTTTTGTACTTATTCAGTACAGAGTCATAATGTTTCTGGCAACAAATGCAAATCATCACAAATTCTTTTTTAAATTGCCTTGTGATGACTATCTGGGATTGTTACTCAGGATTTGAATACGTTAATTATTCTATTTATTATTATTTATTTTTTTTACATCTCACTTCTGGTTTTGTTATGTACGGTTTCCAAAAGGGTTTATTATTTTAGCACAAGGAAAAAATCGTAATTTTTTTCTAGAATATGCGGTAATTTTAGCCTGACAATTTTGTTACAGTTCCATATTTATTTCAATAATTCACTATATTCAATTTTCATTTATCTTTTCTTAGTTATATATATTTTCTTCTTCTTTTTTTAATATTATTCAAAACAGATATGGGTTCATTTTCCAATTTATAATTTTTATTCTCCCATTTGTGTATGATGTATCTGTGTTGTCTTATAATGGTTTTATATTTTTATATGGTTATTATAAACAAAAGTTTTATATATATATATATATATATATATATATATATATATATATATATATATATAATAAAATGTAGCAGTTTTATTACTTACAAAGATGACGTATATTCACAATAAGACCAGAATTGTTCCTTTCAAACTTTATTAAACTTTTAAAACAAATAGATACATAGCAATACAGTCATCTAAACAGGTAGTAACTATTCCAAGTCTAGTTTAGGTCTAAAGTCTGAACCGTTAATCACTAAATAGTAGAAAAGTGAATGTTTCATTGAAAAGTTACTATATAATTCGTTAATCGAAAAATGAAATAAAGTAAGATTTATTTGTTTAATTTTCGAGAACGATGGAGAAATATATGTTCAGGATTTAAAATAAAATAAAATAAAAAAAAGTAAAGAATAACATGAAAAAAAAATTAAAACTTCCAAACTAGAATATTTGAAGAAAAGGTAATAATCACTAAGGCATAAAAAAGAATAATTAAAATTCTTGATATATTAAAAGAATATTAAAAATTTATATCGCACATGCACACACACACATTAAATATACAATTTAATTCAAGATATTTGTTCAAATTCTGACTTCAAAACTTTTAATTTACTTTAAAATATTGTTTATTTTTCAGAACTGCTTATACATTAAAAAAAAAAAAAACTTACTTTGAGGACTTTGAATAGTATATCATATTGTTGAGGCCATGTTGTAATTTTCTTCGATTTCTGTGCTACGTAATTCTTTGTTAAAGCTTCAATTGTCAACACAGCAAGGCACCAAGTGTCATACTTCATTCCGTTAATTCCAATACTCACGAAACTTTCCGGTGGTCTGTAACAAGCCTCCGATCCAGTTTCATAGCTAATTAAATAAAATGAATGTCAGTAACCAGTTCATTGTCTTACTATTAAAAAAAAAAAAAAAAAAAAAAAAAACAGAAATATTTTTTTTTAATGTTGCAGTAATGCGTTACATGTTACACCGATTCCTAAACTTCATTGTTAAGCGACTCAGTGAAGTTGAAATATTTTCGTCACCCAGAAATGTTAGGGAATGTAGGGCTTTTTGTATCCAACGGAAAAAGTTCACTTTTGCATATAGAATGCATATGATAACAGAAGTAGGTAATACTAAAGTGAGAGTGGAATAATCAACACTTATTTTTTTTTTTTTTTTTTACTAACGTCCGAAAAGAAAAAATATTTCTTACAGAATGCATCATAAAAATTTTGTTTTAAAGTGAATAGAAATTATGACATTGTTATGCATTAGTGACAGAACCTCAATCCTCTTTCTTCATAAAGTTTTATATAACACTGCCTTTACATAAAGTAGTTTATCTATATTTTATAAATATGTCGTCGTTATAAAATTGTAGTTGTAACATATTGATTTTACTATATTTGTCCAGCAGGTAAAATTAATTGTCCATTTTAAAAATACGACCAATCGTTCGCGGACCCATCAGACATCAGAACCAATCGTTCGCTGACCCATCGCTGATCTTTTTTTTTTTTTTTTTTTGTTGACACATTTCTGACTCATTTTTAAACGTAAACTTATAAAATTGGCAGAAATAACCAGTGCAAAGATTTGAAATCGAAATGATTTTTTTTAATAAATTACTTATCGAGTTATAACCGATTCGTGTCACGTGACCCCCACCCCTTCTTTATTTTTTCACTGAAGCAGGAGAAATTTGGTTCAAAACGCCGACTTTGACAGTATTTTTCTGATAGATATCCTGCCTTTACCAAAAAAGGGAAAACGTGTTTCTATTACATAGTTTCTGAATAACAACGCCTGTTTATTTCATGCCTTTCCGAACAAAAATGAATTAAAAAATGAGTCTCAAAGTAGCATCTTTGGATTTGGTAACAGTCTTAAATTAAAAAGCGGGAATTTTTTTATTTTTGGAAAATATAGTGAACCGTCAAATTCTTTTTACTTTTCCTAGAAAAGCTATCACTGAGGTAAAACCTTTTGCGTTTGGTACAGCGTGTGGTACAATGTGTGTGGTGCACACAGGCAATAGGCGCAAAACATTTTAAGCGGGTAAGGAATATTTAAAAAATACATATTATTTTCATTAAAATAAATTTTTCTTGAAAATTTAATTAAGTTTTATAGATTTACTTCGAATGAATTAGTTAAAATCACTTATATGTTATTATTCTTTAAAATGAATGTGATAGACTTATCAGTTTTAATTCTGAACACAAAAATGCGATTTTAAACTTACAAAAAAGCATAAGCCTTTTTTATCATTGCATCCAATTTTTAGATGCCACCTAGGTTGGATTGGCCTAGGCGTTTTATGTGCATAAAATAGAAAATGCCTTTTAAACTTGGCTTTTCCATTAAAATAACCACAGAAGAGGGAGATCACTGCGTTTGCCACACGATTAGAGGTGTTGGAGAAACAAAATGCCATTTGTACTCATTTTTTAGATCAATTTTTATTATTTTTTAAATGAATAAATAACAAAAAAAAGTCAGATTAAAAATTTTAGTCGCCAGATAAAAAAAAGTTGGTTGCCAGTGAAGACCTGGCGACCGATTTTGTCAAACCCTGGCCATAGCCATATATTGTTATGAATAAGAAGATAGATTTTCATTAGGCGTCGGATGGTTTCACTGGGAATTTTTGAAATGAATTTCCATTTTCGAACAAGTATGAGTTATATATTTCTGACAATTTAGTAAGAAAGCGTAAGCCTATTCAATTTTTCTTTACTCTACGTTCAATGAAAGAAATTGAAACGCATTTAAAACAACAGTATTTGTAAATAAAGATAAATTCGAACATCAGTCTTATGATTTTAAAAACCAGTTAAGTTGTTCTCCAGAATTTTGAATCCTGAAATTTCTTGACGCTCATTACTTAAATCATAGTTCTACATGAAAAATGTTAACTACAAGTGGCTTGTTTTACATACATACACACAGTATTGGCCAAATTATCAGTCTCATTCTTAAAAAATTCCCAAAGCCATGTTGCTAAGAGAATTAAATTAAAATAAATCATCCTAGTAGTGCAATAACCTAATCAAAGGATTACATTGAGTATTGGCTTCAATATATATGAGCTATTTTGCGATTGTTTTGTTTTATTTTCTATAGGTGAGTGGTAACACTAATCCTTACAAAATCCATAAATTTTGTTCTGTTTACGTTGTTTGCTTGCCTGTTACAAACTAAATAATATTACTTCTAATTTTTTATTTTATTGTTTTAAATGTTTCTCTACTTTTTTTGTATTAAACGCAGGTTTTTAACAGAAAAATAATATTGTTTTCTATAGATTGTTAATTTATTTTCTATAGAAGTAATTAAAATGGGTAGCAGGAAAGACATTTCTCCAACATATTCCTTTTTTAATGCAAAATCTAACTTGACCCAAGGTGAAATTGCCAATACACTTTCTGCGTCTCAAAATACTATAATAAGGGTAATGAAAACCATCAATTTGAATGAAAATGAAACACCGAACAGAGTTTGGCGATGTAGAAGAAAACTAATTTCTTCACAACGTGATGATAAAGTTTTACTGAATTTGAGCAGAAATAGCTGAAGAAAATCTTCAAGACAGTTGAAAGCTACACTGGATAACCAGGGCATTGCTTTGAGCAAAAGAACCATCCACAGAAGACTTTTTGAGGCTGGCTACAAGGCCTATTGTTCAAGGAAGAAACCTAGTCTGACTTAAAATATAAGAAGGCAACAACTTACGTGGAACAAATCGCTTAAAAACTGGGTTTACCAAGTATTTTTTTAACTATGAATTTTATAAAATGTCTACATGAGACAATAAAAATATATATCTGTGCCCGTCATCAACTGTCCAGTTTTTAAACGATTTGGCCCACGTCAATTGTTACGTTCCCATGGCTTCAGTCCGCTTCGGTTTCTTCATTGGACGATAGGCCTTGTAGCCAGCTTTAAAAGTCTTCTGTCGATGGTTTTTGTGCTCAAAGCAATGCTCTGGTTACCCAGTGCAGCTTTCAACTCTCTTGAACAACTTTTTCTGCTATTTCTGCTCAAAATAAGTAAAACAATATCATCACGTGTGAAAAAATTCGTTTTCTTCCACATCGTCCAACTCCATTCGGTGTTCCATTTTCCATTCAAATTGGTGTTTTTCTTTATCCTTATCCTTAATACAGTTTTTTGGGACACTGTAAATCTATTGTCAATTTCAACTTGGTTCAAGTTAGAATTTTGCAAGAGAACATGAATCTGTCCACGTTTACTTGGAGAAATGTCTTTCCTGCCACCCATTTTAATTACCGCTATAGAAAATTCCTTAAACAATGTTACTTTTCAGTTAAAAACCTGCATTTAATACAAAAAAGATAAGAGAAACGTTTAAAACGATTAAAATTAAAAATTAGAAATGATATTATTTGGTTTGTAACAGGCAAGAAAACAATGTAAACAGAACAAAATTTCTCGATTTTGTAATGATCAGTGTTGCCACTCACCTATGGCAAATATAAACAAAACAATCGCCAAATATCTCATTTATATTGAAGTCAATACTCAGTGTAATCCTTTGAATAGTTTGTTACACTACTAGGATTTATTTTAATATAATAATCTGAAAAACAAGGTTTTAGGAAAAATTTTCGAATTGGACTAATAACTTGGCCAATAGTGTTTATGTATACACATGATCTTGATACATTTCCAAATATCCAGGATCGACCGAAAAATCAAATACTAAATAACCAAATTAACTATTATTAATACTAAATAACCAAATTAACCTTTATAAACTATTAACATAGACTCAACCCATAACACTAAAAATTCAAATTCAAACAAACGAAACCTTTCGAGACAGGCAGCATGGCTTACGACATGCACTGCTGGGTTAAACTAGTTCTATAGCCATGGAATTATCGACATAGGCAGAAAAAGCCCTGTGATTTTGAGAGGCATTTTTATCCTTATTAGATAATCTGGATATAATTATTTCTGATGTCAACATCCCTTTTTTTTCATGCCTTTACCAAACACACAACGACGATTTGAGGTACCATTGAACCAACTTCTGACACAGTACTCTCATATTTCGTTAAAACATGTTTTTTGATTAAAAATCACAGTTAATTAAAAATTAAATCAGCATTGCTTTGATAAATGAAATGAAAGGTTTTTCGTAAATAAAATGAAAAGGTTTTTTTTTCTTTTTTTAAGGTAATGTTGCCACAAAAATAAAATACCGCATTATATCGTGCTTAACAATGAATATTAAAAAAAAAGTTAAAAGAAGATAAAATGTAATGTCTATGCACGGGCTTATTTTATATTTATGATATAAAATCATGCTCATTAAAAATGGCAACATTTTTATTTTTCAAAAGCGTTTTTATAGCAATATAGGCTTCAAATTTTTGTTTAGTGAAATTTCTCTTACTCGTGGGTTTTGCAATATTAATTTGCAAGAATACTTAAAAAAATTATAATGTTAAAGATAACAGATATTACCTTTTTCGTTCTGTAGAGGTGTGTCTGGTAAAATTAAATCCACTAAGTTTGGCTCTATTTTCCGAAGTTATAACGATGGTATTTGGATGGATATTTAAATGGACAAATCCCGTTGCGTGGAGTTTCTTTAGCCCCATTGAGACTTGTTTGATCCAGTCGAAAACACATTCTATGGCCAAAGGGGATGTTCGGAAAAGCTTATCTTCTATTTTATCTTTCAATGTGCAAACTCCTGTTTCAGTATAGATTAAGTAGGTCTGCAACCTCCTCAGATATTCATATTGGAGAGCATGAACTGTATAAGCATTTTGCATTTTTTCAAAATCAAATTTTCTGCTCTCTGACTTGTTTTTCGTCATTAGGAGAACAGCTATTTTTTTCTTCTTGTCTTTATCATCTATTTCAATTGTGGCAGAAAATTTACCTCTACTAATCATTTGATAACAGGAAAACTGTTTTTCTTTAATCACCAGATCTATAATATTTGGCGGATCCATTTTGTTTTTGCTTCAAACAGACAAATTCGTTGAACTGCAAAGATGGTAAAATAAAAAGATTCAGATTACTATTTAATATATTTAGTCAACATTAAAAGAAATTATATGCTTTAGAATTTTTTTTACAACAACATAGAGGGTTTTAGTTTTAAGAATGGTAAAATGGAGTTCTTATAATTTGCATTGTTCCTTTACAGGTATTGTTGTAGTTCTGTTTTATAATTCATTTATCAAGATGACATTTTCTCTGCAATAATGAGGGATTATCATAACAACAATGAAAATTTACTTGAAACTGGGGTTTTACGGCAACAATCAAATAACTTTACGTAAACGTTCAAACGCTAAAAATTATAAAATGGACTGGGCGCAGTGCTCCATGCTTGATGCAAAAATCTCTTTTTGGAAAAATCTCTCTCATCCTTTTGTTAAGGATTTTGTGCGAAGTTAAACTGCATAAAGCCTTAATCGGTATTACTAATTGTAATTAATCTTTTTTATTGAAAATATTTAAAATAGTTTGTTTTTATGTGAAATAAGCGTAATCTTCCGCTGGTAACATGAATATTGCACCTTTAGTTAGGTAATTAGGGCTAGGGTAGTGTTCCCATTTCCACTTTAAAAAAAGCGGGACAGCGGCTTCAAATCGAGACATAAAAATGCAGAAAATCGTATGAGCCTGTCTGGAACGAAACCTGTTTATAACGGAATCCTGACTCAAACACAAAAAAAAAATCTATAGTCTTTACGGAAGAAATACATTAAAAGCATGCTTATTAAGACAAAACCTGTCTAAAACGCAATCCTTCTTCCATCATATCAGATTACTGTATTAAATAAAATCAGAACCATAAAAATTTTAAGTTATATACAGGTTCTGTTTACGCATGTTTTGCTATTTTAAATTCCACTTGATGCAGGCAAACGAATACAGCATGGTGCTAGAAGAAATTTAAGAGAATTTGTGTATCATGAAAAATTGTCATTGTTGGCGTTCAGCGGGACGGATATTAGAAGAATCCCTAAAAATCGGGACATCCTTCTTAACCTGACAACACTAGACTGGGGGAATACATCACCCCTGTTATACTATATGTAATTTCAATTTACTTCTCAGGGTAAATTTCCCGGTCTTTTTCTTGGCTCAGTAACTATGGTAACACCGAATTTGGTTGACTGACCGGTCTTTTTTTCCCACCGTACTTGAGATAAGTAGAAAGCTACTTCCTTTCTCGTTTATAACAGTAGGGAATACGGGACCAGGAGCTCGCGTCTTCTAGTGTCATGGCAACGAATGGATGAAGTGGGAAAGGCGCATGTCCTTGAGAAGTCAATTGAAATTACAGAGAGTATACCACTGGAAGATTAAACAGATCTTTGTTGGAGTGATCACTCAGGTAACAGATTATACCGGCATCCGTAAATGATATTTATTGAGATGCATAATGCTGCAAGTAATCCGTAAACTTTTTCTTTTCTTTTTGTCTTTTCGTTTTTTCTGTATGTACGTGAAGAACAGCAAGCACACGAGTATTATTATTTCTGAACTCGTATTACACTCGTATTATTTAACCCTTTGTGACTCAACAACTTCGATTTGAAAAATATTTACTCAGGTGTTAGAATACATCATTTTAAGCATGTAAAAAAAATTAAAAAAAAATTTAAACACGAAAAAAAAATATATTAATTATCAGGTATAGTTTTTTCACAGATGCAGTAAACATGTGAGAAAGAAAATTAAATACTTCTCATAAATATTTTCAAATTTCTAATGCAAAATTGTAAAGTATTCGGAATTATCTTTGTAAAAAAATCTATTTTTAGACGTCTCTAGCCTTTGTAATTTTATAAAATTTACAAATTTTTTAGAAGCATCGATGCAAAACTGTTCAAGAGATAAATTAACTCAATATCACTGTCTGTTCAGAATTCTATGAACAATTTATATTAACTGCTGTGTTGGGAGATATCAGTAAAAAAGAGATATCAGTAATAAAGAGAGTCGTCTTTTAAAACCCGCTGTATAAGTAACGTTGATTTTTGGACCTCGTTGCAACGCAGTGATACAAATGGTCGTTAATTAATTTTTCGTATGCAATGTAAACATTGTATTTTTTTTTTTTTTTTTGTACACTAATTTATATATTAGTTGTAATAACATACATCGAAATTACATTTATTTATGTGTCACTAAAATTTTATTATTATTATTAAATTACATAAGTAAAAAAGGTGTAGTTTTATCATTATGCTGTGCCTTGCCAACACAATATCAATCATAAGGATATTTCCCTAATTTTTTTGCCTGGAAAAAGGGCTCGGAATCACACTCACACAAATATATAATATACCGGGTGGTTATAATATAAGTATCTCTATTTGGAGCTGTCTGTAGCTTGAAAGGATAAAACGAATGAAACCAAAATCGGTACACATACTAGTGGAGAAGGGGGAAAAATTGAATAATAAAAAATAAAAAAAATTGCAATAATTACCGAAAGATGGCGCTTTTGAGTGTAAAATGTAATGTGTAATACAAGAACAAAGAATTAAGGCGTAAAACTGCATGAGAAACCTAATTTATTGGAAAGTGTCACAGTGAATGTGGTTACACTTTCGCATGGCTGAGCCGATCAAGTTCAGGTTTCACATGGCCATTGTGCAGGAATACACAATACAGGCTGTGCACGGCATGCTTAACCCATTTTCGGCCAAAGGTGCGTAAAGGCACAATTTCAATAAATATATTTTTATTAACACTGTGACGTATATTTTTCACTAATTTTATTTTTCTGCTATTTTAAGGGTTCTGGAGACATCTATAAAATATTAGTAATTCAATTGAAGTAATCACTTTCTGTAGAGAAATTTTCAAAATACGCTGGTTTTTTACTTGAAACGGTTATTGACAAATTCGACTTTTTGAAAATGTATAATTATTCCACTTGAGATTAATCATATGTTTTTATAATAGAGTAAAGTTCCAAGTTCTGTAAATCAAATAAAAATAAAACAAATGCCATAAGAAAACTTAAATTTTTTTATTTAAATTTAATGGTAAATTAATAATGGTAACGTCAAATTAAATAAAATATCATTTTTCATGCACGAAACTTTTTTGTTGTCTTAATAAATGTAATTTAAGCAAATTTCAATGCAAATAACACTACATTTTATAAAATTTCTATGCTTGGCCTAAAATGGGCTAACTGCGTAATGTAAAGCAGCAGGAGCTAGACCAACATACGATCCTAATTTACGAATCTTACGAATCCTATTTAGGATCATATGTTGGTCTAGAGCAGGAGTGGTGTTTCCCACATGTTGTGATATGAGATCTTTAAGTCATTCAGGTTTGCGACAACTGCATGGCACACAACGTCGTTTGCACCGACAGGCCTCGTAGCGCCATCTATCGGCGATTATTTCAACTATTTTTTCATTGTTCCATTCTTCTTCTCCCTTCTCGACAAGTAAGTCTACCGATTTTGATTTCATTCGCGTTATTCCTTCAAGCTACAGACAGCACCAAATAGAGATTATAACCACCCTGTATAAAACTTTCTCTATAATCTCGTGATATTACCGTACTAATTGAAACCGTGCCGAAACAAGCATTGAATAGTAAAAATTCCTATCGATAAACAGCCAAGTTCCTTAAAAAAAGAAATACACAATACATGTATAGACACTATGACACATGTACAGCATTGCTTCTGATGTATTATTGCCAAAAAGTGCATATTACAGCTACCCTAGTAGCCAACCAATATTGGGCCTATATTGGCTATATCTTGGGGCAATATTGGCATATTGGTTAAATATTGGCATGAAATATTGCTCCAATATTGGGGTGTTTACATTTTGAAAACATTTAGCCAATATTTGTAGCCGCCAATATTGGTTATAAATTGGCTAAATATTGGTACAATATTGGCATGAAAGAGTGTCCCAAAATTGGGATGTTTATATTTTGCACTTATTTAGCGAATATTTATAGCCAATATACCAATATTGTGGTCTTCATATTTTGTATTAATCCATTTCTGGCAATATTTCCTACCAACATTGCCGTTACATCGATAGTAGCTAAAAATATTTGCTAAATAAGAGCAAAATTTGGTGTAATATTGGCTAAATAAGGACAGAATGTAAACACCCCAATATTGGGGCAATATTTCCTACCACCATTTGTACAATATTGGCTAAATAAGGGCATAATGTAAATCCCCCAATATTGGGGCAATATTTCCTAATTTTGGCTACAAATATTGGCTAAATAAGGGTAGAATGTAAACACCCCAATATTGGGGCAATATTTCCTACCAGCATGTGTACAATATTGGCTAAATAAAGGCAGAATGTAAACACCCCAATATTGGTGCGATATTTCCTACCAACATTGCGGCAATATTGGCTACAAATATTGGCTAATTAAGGGCAGAATGTAAACACCCCAATATTGGGGCAATATTTCCTACCAGCATTTGTACAATATTGGCTAAATAAGGGCATAGTGTAAACCCCCCAATATTGGGGCAATATTTCCTAATTTTGGCTACAAATATTGGCTAAATAAGGGTAGAATGTAAACACCCCAATATTGGGGCAATATTTCCTATCAGCATTTGTGAAATATTGGCTAAAAAAGGGCAGAATGTAAACACCCCAATATTTTCTACCAACATTGGGGCAATATTTCCTACCAGCATTTGTGCAATATTGGCTGAATAAGGGCAGAATGTAAACACCCCAATATTGGAGCAATATGCCTTCCCAACACTGGCGCAATATTGGCTAAATAAGGGCAGAATGTAAACACTCCAATATTGGGACAATATTTCTTACCAACATTGGGACAATATTTCTTACCAACATTGTCGCAATATTTCTTACCTATATTGCCTAAATAATGGCAGAATATTTCCTATCAGCATTTGTGCAATATTGGCTAAATAATGGCAGAGTGTAAACACACCAATATTGAGGCAATATTTCCTACCAACATTGAGGCAATATTGGCTAAATGAGGGCAGAATGTAAACACCCCAATATTGGCTAAATAAGGGCAGAATGTAAGTACCCCAATATTAGGGCAATATTTCTTACCAACATTGGCGCAATATTTCTTACTTATATTGGCTAAATAATGGCAGAATGTAAACACCCCAATATTGGGGCAATATTTATTACCAACATTGTCGCAATATTGGCTAAATAAGGGCAGAATGTAAACACCCCAATATTGGCTAAATAAGGGCAGAATGTAAATACCCCAATATTGGGGCAATATTTCTTACCAACATTGTCGCAATATTGGCTAAATAATGGCAGAATGTAAACACCCCAATATTGGGGCAATATTTATTACCAACATTGTCGCAATATTGGCTAAATAAGGGCAGAATGTAAACACCCCAAATATTGGCTAAATAAGGGCAGAATGTAAATACCCCAATATTAGGGCAATATTTCTTACCAACATTGGCGCAATATTTCTTACTTATATTGGCTAAATAATGGCAGAATGTAAACACCCCAATATTGGGGCAATATTTCCTACCAACATTGAGGCAATATTGGCTAAATAAGGGCAGAATGTAAACACCCCAATATTGGGGCAATATTTCCTACCAACATTGAGGCAATATTGGCTAAATAAGGGCAGACTGTAAACACCCCAATATTGGGGCAATATTTCTTACCAACATTGTCGCAATATTGGCTAAATAAGGGCAGAATGTAAACACCCCAATATTGGGGCAATATTTCTTACCAACATTGGCGCAATATTTCTTACTTATATTGGCTAAATAATGGCAGAATGTAAACACCCCAATATTGGGGCAATATTTCCTACCAACATTGAGGCAATATTGGCTAAATAAGGGCAGAATGTAAACACCCCAATATTGGCTAAATAAGGGCAGAATGTAAATACCCCAATATTAGGGCAATATTTCTTACCAACATTGGCGCAATATTTCTTACTTATATTGGCTAAATAATGGCAGAATGTAAACACCCCAATATTGGGGCAATATTTCCTACCAACATTGAGGCAATATTGGCTAAATAAGGGCAGAATGTAAACACCCCAATATTGGGGCAATATTTCCTACCAACATTGAGGCAATATTGGCTAAATAAGGGCAGAATGTAAACACCACAATATTGGGGCAATATTTCTTACCAACATTGTTGCAATATTGGCTAAATAAGGGCAGAATGCAAACACCCCAATATTGGGGCAATATTTCTTACCAACATTAAATAATGGCAGAATGTAAACACCCCAATATTAGGGCAATATTTCTTACCAACATTGTCGCAATATTGGCTAAATAAGGGCAGAATGTAAACAACCCTATATTGGGGCAATATTTCTTACCAACATTGGTGCAATATTTCTTACTTATATTGGCTAAATAATGGCAGAATGTAAACACCCCAATATTGGGGCAAGATTTCTTACCAACATTGGCACAATATAGGCAACAAATAATGGCTAAATAAGGGCAAAATGTAAACACCCCAATATTGGGGCAATATTTCCTACCAATATTGGCTAAATAAGGGCAAAATGTAAACACCCCAATATTGGGGCAATATTTCTTCCCAACAGAGGTGCAATATTGTCTACAAATATTGGCGAAATAAGGGCAGAATGTAAACTCCCCAATATTGGGTCAATATCTCCTACCAACATTGGTGGAATATTATCTAAGTAAAGGCAAAATATAAACATTGCAGGAACTCTATCGAACTATGGAGGAGTAACTGGGAGGAGTATGGATGTCCAAACAACTGAATTTGAACATTGAAAATTGATGCTAAAAGATTCTGACTTCGAGTCCTTGGAGACATTTTCATTTAGATGGAAAAAAATACAACTTGTATGAATTATTTACCAATCAGTTGATTGTAATTAAATTGTATAAATTTTCATTTTTATTACATAATTAGTGTAAATGCCCGTCCTAGCACGGTATATAGAAATTGTGGTTTTCACTTAAAATTTGAAATAACTGTTACAAATATTTCAACTGACCTGAAACGGGTCATGATCTGCAGCTCAAAACCCGATTAATGCAAGAGCCACTGCGGCATTGTAAATCACCATTTTGTAAGCCACATTTGTAAATCAATTTTTATGTAAAAATGGGGACAGATGAGACAGATTTTTAAAGTTTTGAACTGATCATTTCTTTGTTTGGTTTCTTTTTTCTATTTCCATATTCAGGATGGCTGTCTCTTTTCCTTAATTGAGGATGCTTAACCAACATGTATTCAAATAAAAATATATTTTATATCTAATATTAGTGAAAAAATAGCATCAATAAGCATAAGGATAATATGAACCCATTGGATAATGTTCTCGTAATGTCACAATAAATATGAAGCAAATGTGGATAAATTTATCTTGCAAAATGTATCTAAATACGTTTCATTTTTTCTTTTGTCTGCAACAATGGAAGATTTTTTTAAATCAATGAATCTCAAAAATGAATTAATCACAGTTAAACACAGCCATCTAACTAACAATGCATTAATGTCCTATGTTTAACAAATATACAATGTTGGTTAGATGGAGTGTTTTTGCCCAAAATTGTTACCAACACTTTGCAATTCTTGGGTTTTATTATAAGCAGATTATAAATTGCTAAGTCTTCATTAGGCCAGATTTTCTCAATCTTTTTAAGTGGGAACCACTTACGGATTGAACATGCATAATTCTTCACTCTGAGGTTTTCAGTTATAGTGTGTGACACACAATGGTTGTTTTTTATTGAAAAATTGATTGTACCCAAAAAGAAAAAGTGTGCAGATAATAGTTTGAGAAACAATGTAAACATATTGAGAAATATGTTACTGTCAATTAGAAAGTGGCAATTATCATTGTCAAAACTACCTTTTTTTTTCTCACGGTAGGTATACTTGGGTTTTGGGACCAATCTCTCATGCAACAAGTTTCATGAAACTATCACTTCTACCACATTTCCTATTAATAAACTGATTGTCCTACTATACTTTCCTGAACCTAACATTTCCTCTTTATAATTTTCAAAATTATAATAGTGATAAAAAAAAAAAACTGAAGTTTATTATGTATTTTATTGTGTGAGTATTCCACCTCTTAGTGTGTGTCCCAGACAGCTGACAGAACTTGCCCCCTGGATCTGGATGTAAAAAAAGTAATTGTTGAATTAAACAAAATATTTTTAAATTACATATTTTCCCCTCCTTAGTTTTTAGTGTCCAAGGTAGTTACCACAATCTTTTTATTTGTCAATTTTAATGTACTTGGCTCACTTTTATTTTTTAGATTTTCAAGCTGCAAAATATTTTTACCCAAATTTCATAAATTCCCTGTATGAAATGACAAACCAAATCTTCATTTTGCTTGCCCTTTGTTTTATGTTCTGGCACACGGGGCACATGCCCCCCCCCCCCTAGTTTTGACCCTGGCAATTATTTGTGTAAACTTATTTTGCACCTATTGAAATTTCCTTTATATATAGTAAAAAAAAATATTACATAAGTATGCATATTTATTGAAAAAATATATTAAAATGCTAATTATGCTACTTAAAAATATTTTTAAGTAGAATATTTTATTTAAAACATATAGATATTCAACAGAATTTATTTTAAATTTTAAAAGGAATGCTTTTTATTGCAGCTTTTTACATATTTAATTTACTGTTCAACTTTTGTTATGTACAATCAAAGTTGAAAATTTTTAAGCTATCAGTCTCATTGACAATTTATTCCAATGATATTTTTATTTTTAGACAATATTTTATCTCAATAATTAATTTATTCTTTTTCTTCCTCCCTTTCTATCGGCTGCAGTGACCAAGAAGATTCCTATTCTCTTTTCAATATCCACTTGAGAGGTTTCTGGAACTCTCTTTAATACAGCTCCTGTTAAAAATATACATACATATATATAATTATCATTTTGGAAAATTTTAATGAAAATACAAATGCTAACCTTCTGGGAAATGTATTAATTTGCACATTTATTAATAAAATTATTAAAATTGCTTTTTCACCATCCGGTGTAGACACTGATTTCAAATGCAATGCATTTTTTTTTTTAAATTGTGTGCTTATAATTTAAATAATTTTTAAAAATACAATACATTTTGAAAATGATGGAGAATTATTTTTTAAAGAAAATTTGGGAAATATTCAATTGAGATGCCCGATTTTATTAGTGCATAGCAAAATTGGGATAATAATTTTTCAACAAGTAGAACTAAAATTATTAGACATCAACCCTTTAAGCAGCTGTGAAGTAATTTCTTATTTCCCCCAAACAAGTTTAATCAGCTGTAGATAAAAATATTTTTAGAAGAAACATGTTTTAAAGGTGTATAGGATGAAGTCAGGGTTTCCCCCACGTTGAAAAAGGGGCAGGTTGCTGCTGGTGCGAAAAGGGCACTTTTTTTATTCTTAAGGGCACTTTTTGGATTTTTGAGGGCACTTTTAAGATTTTTAAGTGCAATTTTTTTAATTGTTACATGTATTCTTTTGATTTTTAATGCCACTTTTGATATTTCAAAGTCAAAACACTCTTTTTAAGACAACATTGAAAGACACATGAAAACAATTTTTTTTAATGCAAAAAGGAGAAAGGGCACTTTTTTTACTGAGGGCAAAAAGGCTGCTAATTATTTTACTGGAGAGGGCAAGAAGGGTGCTGATTGTTTTATGAGGGGCAAGAAGGGTGCTATTTTGTAAACCAAGGGGCAGGCAGGGTGCAGCACCCTTCTGAAACAGACTGGGGAAAACTCTGATGAAGTGATATGAAAAGATAATTTTGCATTAAACTGGGAAATGAAATTTAATAATCATGGATATTATAACTGTTTATATGAAAATGCATGAAAATCCTCAGGCGCTAAAAGGGGATATCTGATGATGAAAACAACATTTAAATAACTGATTAGGTAACCAAAAATCTTGTTTTAATTTTCCCATAAATTAACATGTGATTTATGGAAGTAGTTATCTGTTACGAATAACTGTTATGAATATATTAAGAATCTGTTATGTATAATTGTGTTTCTTTACAAAAGAATTGATTTTTCACATTTAATATTATTATTAAAAAATATATGCCATTTTCTGGGAAAGAAAGACACAAAAAGTACAAAGAAAAAAAGTACTCTTTCATCAACATATATTTCCAAGATGCAATAAACAACTGACGGCTGGTTTCCATAAAAAATACTTTTATGTGTACTATTCCATGTAGTAAATAGTATAATATTTTACTTACTTGTTCATCTTTCACCTATTTCTGTGGTATACTGCTTTCTCATTGTTAATACTTTTGCATACTTAATGTCAAAAATTAAGAAAATTTTAGAAAAAGGTAAGAAAAAACGCTAGAAAAACTTACATAAATATTCTATAAAAATTTATGTAGGATTTAATATATATATATATATATATATATATATATATATATAAAACGAAAAGCGCATTCTATCAAATCCAAACTGTCTTTTCCACACGAAAGTCGTCTCTTTGCGCATGCTTCAACTTTTTTGAAGGCTTCTACTCTCAGAAACGGGAAACTTGATTGATTAACCCTCACTTGTTTAGCCCAGGGGGAATGAAAAGAGTTGATTGAAAACGGATGAAGCCGTACCAATGCATTGAAAGCTCACTTTCTAATATATTATTACTCTGAGGTTGAAAGCTAAAGCTTTTTTAAAAAAAAAAATAACTCATGTTTTCACTATTAAATATGCATATTTTTTGAAAACTTTTAAAGAGAGCTTGAATACAGTTATATTTATAATTGATTCAAATTTCAGAGAGTTCGGAAGATGAGACCATTTTTTATTGCTATAATCAAGGAGTCGACGCGAAAACTAACAAACAAGCAAAAAAGCGAGACGAAAACATTTATTTTACAACTAGATGACAATATTTTTTCACGAAATTTTTCACATGCTGTAAAACCCTTTTATTTATCACCAATAAATATTTCAAAGAGTTCGGACAAAAAGAACTTTTTATTTTAAAACTACGAAACTGCCCTAAGTAAAAAACAAGAAAATGAGCACTTTTATCACTAAATATGAATATTTTTTCACGAACTTTTCATTTTAAAATATAATTTCATACAAAATCGGGTTAAAGATATAAAATAATAAAAACTTGTTTTTATTATTATTATTATTATTATTATCATGGGACCTGGCAACGCCGGGCGGGGGTCAGCTAGTATGTATTGATAACAATTACAGTAATTTGAAGCTATAAAACAAAATTCACAATATAATACAGTTTAATTTTATTATTTTGAAGATACTTAGTTGCCACAGTAATTTTTTTATAGAAATGATGCAACAAATTAAAATTAGTGAATGGAATATTTATCTGAATGAAAAGTATGTTCTTTCATATTAAACTGTGATATAATTATTTCTTTATAATTTATATGTTGATTAGCACATTTATCAATCAAAAACAATTCAGTGAACTTAAATAATCTAACTTTAGTCTTCAATCTTCAATTAACTTAAACAATTAAGTGTTTAATAAAAAATAAATAAACGTTGAATTGCTGTTGATTACCATCCCCAAAAAATTTCCACCCTTAAATTATACATTTTTAAATGTTAAATAAATAATTGAAACATCAAAATAGCTGAAATAATCAAAATAATCAAATAATTTAAATAATTAAGTTTGTAATCAAACGCATAAATATTGAGATACTGCTGATTGCTACAAGAGGGAAAAAAGTATTTCTCGCAATGTAATTTTTAAATGTGAAATAACAATAAACATTTTCAGTTTAAACTTTTAAATATGAAATAAGAATGAACATTTTCGGTTTAAACTTTTAAAATGATTCTAATTTAATCTTAAGTTTCAATTTTCTAAATATGACAAATTATGTAAAAGAAAAACATGTAATTTAGTTCTAATAATGAAAATAATGAAACATGTTAATGAAAACATACCAATACAGCTTAAATAATAGTATTATTATTATTAATTATAACAAATTTACAATCAATTATTGAAACAGAACACTGTGTAGTACGAAAATTAAATGATTTTGTAGTTCCTTCAATCCACTATGATTTGGTTTCAGTACTACTAGAATTTTATGAAAAAGGTATTGAAAATGTTTCTTTAAAAAAAAATTCTGTAACACATTTATAGAAATGAAGCAAGAAATTAAAATTACTTAATGGAATAATTATCTCCATAAAAAGTATGCTATTTCCTATAATTTGCGATGTAATTAATTTCTTTATTATTTATATATTTTACCCTCCAAAAATTGCATCCCTTAAAATATATATTTTTGACTGTTAAACAAATAATTGAAACATCAAAATTGCTGAAATAGTAGTAATAATAATAGTCAATTAATTTAAATAATTGTTTAAATTTTTGACATTATTCAGATTTAATATTTAACTGTTATAATTTACTAAATATGACAAATTATGTAAAAGAATCACATATAATTTAGCTCTTCTAATATAAACGTTAAACTCAAATGAAACATGTGTATGAAAACATACCAATACTGCTTAAATAATAATAATAATAATAATATTAATATTAAATAAAATTTGCAAACAACTGTTGAAACAGAACTCATTGGAGCAAGGAAATTAAATGCTCTTGTAGTTTCTCCAATCCACTATGATTTGATTTCAGTTATACAAGAAATTTATGGAAAAGGTGTTAAAACTTTTCTGGGAAAAAAAAAAAAAATCTGTAAATTTTTTATAGGAATGATGCAACAAATTAAAATTAGTGAATGGAATATTTTTCTGTATGAAAAGTATGTTCTTTTCTATTAAATTCTAATGTAATTATTTCTTTATCATTCCTATGCTGATTAGCAGATTTATCAATCAATTAACGATTCAATTAACTTAATAATTATGTATTTAAACAAACAGGCAATTAAATTGCTGTTGATTACCACCCCAAAAGAAATTGCATCCTTTCAAATAAACATTTTAAAATCTTAACTAAATAATTAAAATAATCGAAACATCAATATAGTTAAAATGATAATAAAAATTATTATGCATCTTCAATTAATTTAAATAATTAAGTTTGTATTCAAACAAAATAAAGTTTAAATTACTGCTGATTACTACA
Organism: Maratus michaelseni; assembly: GCA_963931845.1. Classification (NCBI taxonomy): domain Eukaryota; kingdom Metazoa; phylum Arthropoda; class Arachnida; order Araneae; family Salticidae; genus Maratus; species Maratus michaelseni. The sequence continues at coordinate 223,809,055 of OZ007595.1, forward strand.
AAAATAAATAAATAAATAAATAAATAAAGTATCCTTTAAAATGTATTTTTTAAATGTTAAAATACAATGAATATTTTCGATTTAAACTTTTTATTTAATCTCATTCAATCTTTACATTTTGCAGTTTACTAAATATGAAAAATTATGTAAAAGAAATACATATAATAATTTAGCTTTTATAATACTGTAAAAGTAAAAAATCAAATGAAACATGTGAATGAAAACTTATCAATACAGCTTAAATAATAATAATGTTATAATAATAATAAATATTCAACCATTGAAACAGAACTCAGTGTAACAGGAAAATTAAATGCTCAGTAGTTTCTTCAATCCACTATAATTTGGTTTCAGTTATAATAGAATTTTATGAAAAAGGTAATCAAAGCTTTTCTTGAAAAAAAAAAAAAAAGTCTAAAATTTGCATGATGCAACAAATTAAAATGAGTGAATGAAATATTTATCTCTATACAAAATATGTTATTTAAAAAAAAATTGCATACCTAAAATATACATTTTTAAAATTTAAATAAATAATTGAAACATCAAAATAGTTGAAATAATAATGATAATAATAATAATTATTATTATTAATTATTTTAAATAATTAATTATGTAATTAATCAAATAAATATTAAATTACTGTTGATTACTACGAAAAAAAAAGTAGCCCTTAAAATATATTTTTTAAATATTAAATAACAATGTCGGTTTAAACTTTTTAAATATTCTGATTTAATCTTTAAAGGTTGCAATTTTCTAAATATGACAAATTATGCAAAAGAAACACATGTAATTCTGCTCTTCTAATAACGTAAAAGTGAAATCTGATGACAGACGATCAAATAAAACATATTAATGAAAACATAACTATACAGCTTAAATAATATTATTGTTAACTATGATAAATTTACAATCACCTGTTGAAACAGAGTCCGTCGAGAACGAAAATTAAATACTTTTGCAGTTCGTTCAGTCCACTATGATTTAGTTTTAGTAATTTTAGAATTTTATTAAAATAAAACGGTGTTCAAAGTTTTTGTAGAAATGAAGCAACAAATTAAAAATAGTGAATGGAATAATCTCTATGAAAAGTATGTTCTTTCTTATAAATTACGATGTAATTAATGTCTTCATGATTTATATGTTGATAACACATTTATCAGTCTATTAACAATTAAATTAAATTAAACAATGTAACTTTAGTCTTCAACTAAATAAGTTTTTCATTAAAAAAATAAACATTTAATTGCTGTTGGTTACCACAAAAAAAATAAATAAATAAATAATTTAAAAAAAAATGCATGCCAAAAATAAACATTTTTAAACGTTAAATAAATAATTGAAACATCAATATAGCAAAAATAATAATAAGAATAATATTCTATTAATTTAACTAATTAAGTTTGTAATAAAACAAATAAATGTTGAATTACTGCTGATTCATAAGAAAAGGTATTCCTTAAAATGTATTTTTTAATGTTAAATAACTATGAATATTTTCGATGTAAACTTTTGAAATAATTCTTCTTTAATCTTTAAATTATACAGTATAATAAATATGACAAATTATACAAAAGAAACACGGATAATTTAGCTCTTCTAATAATGTAAAAATGAAAATCAAATGAAACTTTTGAATGAAAGCATATCAATATTTCTTAAATTTTACTGTTAATAAATAATAATAATAATAATAAATTTACAATCAATTGTTCAAACAAAACTCAGTGCGGCTGGTAAATTAAATGCTCAGCAGTTTCTTCAATCCACAATGATTTAGTTTATGTTATATACTAGAATTTTATGAGAAAGGTATTGAAAACTTTTTATGAAAAAAATAGTCTGTAAATTTTTTATAGAAATGATGCAACAAATTCAAATTAGTGAATGGAATATTTATCTGCATGAAAAGTATGTTCTTTCTTATTAAATTGCAATGTAATTATTTCTTTATAATTTATATGTTGATTAGCACATTTATCAATGAATTAACTATTCAATTAACTTAAATAATCTAACTTTAGTCTTCAATCTTCAATTAACTTAAACAATTAAGTGTTTAATCAAACAAACAAACATTGACTGTCTGTTGATTACCACCCCCAAAAAATTGCAACACTTAAAATATACATTTTTAAATGTTAAATAAATAATTGAAACATCAAAGTAGCTGAAATAATAATAATAATAATAATAATCAATTAATTTAAATTTAAGTTTGTAATCAAACATATAAATATTGAATTACTGCTGGTTACTAAAAGAAAAAAAGGTAGTCTCCCTTACAATGTATTTTTTAAATGTGAAATCAGAATGAACATTTTTGGTTTAAAGTTTTAAAATTATTCTAATTTAATCTTTAAAAGTTGCAATTTTCTAAATAAGACAAATTATGTAAAAGAAACATTATGTAAGCGAAACATATCTAATTTAGTTCTTCTAATAATGTAAAATGAAACTCAAATGAAACATGGTAATGAAAACATAGCTATACAGCCTAAATAATAGTATTATTATTATTAATTATAATAAATTTACAATCATGAAAAGTATGCTAGTTCCTATAATTTGTGATGAAATTAATTTCTTTATTATTTATATATTTATTAGCACATATATCACTCAATTTACAATTCAATTAACTTAAATAATGTAATTGTAGTCTTTAACTTAATAAGTTTCTAATCAAACAAAGAAATAATGAACTGCTGTTTATTATCACCCCCCGAAAAATCACATCCCTTAAAATATACAATTTGAAATGTTAAATAAATAATTGAAACATCAAAGAAGCTGAAATAGCTGGATAATACTAATCTTCAATTAATTTAAATAATTGTTTAATTTTTGACATTATTCTGATTTAATCTTTAAATGTTGTTTTTTACTAAATACGACAAGTTATGTAAAAGAGCCACATATAATTTAGCTCTTCTAATATAAAAGTTAAATTCATATGAAACATGTGTATGAAAACATATTAATATTGCTTAAATAATAATAATAATAATAATAAATTAAATTTGTAATCTACTGTTGAAACAGAACTCGTTGAAGCCGGAAAATTGAATGTACTTGTAGTTTTTTTCATCCAAAATGATTTGATTTCAGTTATACGAGAAATTTATGAAAAAGGTGTTGAAAACTTTTCTTGAAAAAAAAAAAATTGTCTGTAAATTTTTTATGGAAATGATGGCAACAAATTAAAATAGTGAATTGTATATTTATCTGCATTAAAAGTGTGTTCTTTTCTATTAAATTTTGATGTAATTATTTCTGTATCATTTGTATGTGGATTAGCACATTATCAATCAATTAACGATACAATTAACTTAAATAATTAAGTGTTTAAACAAACAAACAGACACAGAATTGCTGTTGATTACCACCCCCCACCCCCCCCCCCACCCCCCAAAAAAAATCGCATCTTTTAAAATGAACATTTAAAAATCTTAAATAAATAATCAAAATAATTGAAACATCAATATAGCCGAAATGATAATAATAATTAATATGCATTTTCAATTAATTTAAATAATTAGGTTTTTATTTAAACAAATAAAAGTTTGAATTACTGCTGATTACTACAATAAATAAATAAATAAATAAAAGAAAAGAAAAGAAAGAAAGAAAAGTATCCCTTAAAATGTATTTTTTAAATGTTAAACAACAATGAATATTTCGAATTTAAACTTTTGATTTATTCTGATTTAATCTTTAAATTTTTCAGTTTACTAAATATGACAAATTATGTAAAAGAAACACATATAATTTATCTTTTCTAATATTGTAAAAGTGAAAATCACATGAAACGTGTGAATGAAAACATATGAATACAGTTTAAATAATAATAATGCTATAATAATAAAAAATTTGCAATCAACTGTTGATTGTAGTTTTTTTTTTTTTTTTTTTTTTTTTATCCACTGTGATTTGGTTTCAGTTATACTACTAGAATATTATGAAAATAGTGTTGAAAGCTTTTCTTGAAAAAAAAAAATTGTCAGTAAAATTTTTATTTAAATGGTGCAACATATTAAAATTAGCGGATGGAATATTTATCTTCATGAAAAGTAGGTATCTTTCATATTACATTTTTTCAATTAACGATTCAATTAACTTACATAATGTAACTTTAGACTTCCCCTAACTTAAATAATTAAGTTTTAAATTTTAAGAAATAAACATTGAATTGCTGATTACTACTAAAACAAAATTTGCATCCCTTAAAATATACATTTTTAAATGTTAAATAAATAATTGAAACATCAATATGACTGAAATAATAATAGTAATATTAAAATAATATAAATAATTTGTAAGGAAACAAATAAGTATTCAATTACTGCTGATTAGTACCAAAGAAAAAAAAATGTATTCCTTAATTGTATTTTTTAAATGTGAAAAATAACAATGAATATTTTGGCTTTAAACTTTTGAAATTATTCCTAGTAGAAAATACATTTCTATATTATTTTATGCTGTACTCACCTTAAATATAAAGTCAATTAGTTGAAAATTCTGAAAAGAGTAGTTCCAGAAATCTTTAGCAGATATCACGAATTTATGAAGTCGGGTGCATCTCCATTAGGTATATATGGAATGAAAGGAAATAAAAATAAATATAAAGCATGACAAAAAATAATTTAACGAAAAAAAATTATTATATATATCATCCAATACTGGCGTCGTGTGTAATACAACATGATTGCAATTAATTTATGTTTAGAGCCGTTTTAAAGTTATTGGAAAAATCAAAATTATTGGGAAAATTGGGTTCTCAGGTCTGAGGCAATAAACTCTCTTAACAAACACTCTTTAAAAAATATATTTTCATTAATAGTTATAAATGTTGCATTCCAGTTTATTATTATTATTATTATTATTACATTACTCTATCAACAATATTTAACCGAAATCTCACAGTCATGTTTCCCATAGTGAATCCAAAATATATGCAATAACAGAAATAAATCAAAACCCCCAAAATTTCAGTAATGGATATCCAACATGCATATAATGGACACTCTACAAAAAGTCACAGATAAATGTTTTTATAATTGTATTTAGAACCAGAACTTTATGAAAGCATACTAATGAAAGAATATAGTAATTTTCAGGTAATTTTAAGGATTAGAAATCAGTAATAAATAAAATATTTATGAGAATAATTAATTGTTCAAGTTAATTATTAATGTCATTAACACACGACTAAATATTTTAATTTATATAGAAGATTTAATATACTGAATCCCAGATAGTTACATTTATCAAAATATTGAAATAATAGGGGGGGGGGGTCACAGAAAAATATCTTGGAGTATCAGATGAGTCGTATTTCCTGGTACAATTCTTTAAGTGTTAAGTTTCGCAAAACTACTTGTAGCAATTAATAATTAAAGTATGAAAGAAAGGTGTTTTGAATATTGCTTAAAATGATTTCGAAATAGAACTGCAGAAATGACATTTATGATACCTGATTTTCACATTTACTATTTATACTTAATATTTATAGTATTTTGTTCATCAGAGATTAATAATCAGTCATTGAAGAAATGAAGTAGTAAATTTTTAACAACTCCTGTGGCTTAGAAAACTGCTTTTATTTGAATGAATAGGGTTTGATCAACACTCACTATAATCAGAAAATCAGGGTGTGTTGGTTTGATCCCCATGAGCCACTTTTCACCTAAGCTCTTTAACATTATGCTGTGCTTTATGATTGGTTTGATTGATAGTCGGATTAAAAAATATACTAGTGAGAGTTATGAGAAAAAAATCAAACTTAACTTTAAAAAATATTGATCACATGAATTATTAAAAGCAGCTATTTATAAAAACTGTGTTCTTATTACATTCTGGCAAGTGCAATTTTTAAATTACATTTGATTACATAGGTATACAGTTAAATCAGAAAAGAAGATTTTATGCACTATCACCATTTTTGAAATGATGCGTTTAATAATGACTGTATGCATATATGGCAATAATTTCCATTATTGAATATTGACTAATAAAGCGTGCTCCAGTAATGGACACTGATCTTAAAACCTTTACAAGAGATAAAATTTTGTATTACCCTTAGTATATAAAATTTAAAGTTCTATATTAATATCAAAACAAAAACATGCAATTTTTGCAAGAAAATAAAAAATAAATTTTTAAATTAAGTAAAATCAGCTCTTGGTTTGCTCTGTAAAATTTTTGCTGAAAGACAGCGTAACTGTGAAATATTATTATTTTCTGCTTCCTGATGGGTGAAAAAAATAATGAGAGCTGAATTTTCATTGGTCATTTTTCTATTAGCTAACTTTGGTGGATGTCTATTATTGACATAAATATTATATATATATATATATATATATATATATATATATATATATATAAACTAGGTAACTATATATATGTAAAACTAGGTAACTAACAAATTTTCGGGATTCAGTGATTCATGTTTTCTAACAGGAAACTACAAACAAAACTATTCTGATTGCTTCCGCTAAAACAGCTCATTTGTTAAGATTGGATCTTCAATAAACTTATTTGCAACATTTCTGTCTAGATAAATAGATTTTATCCCACTTGTGTCCATAGAGTTTTCATTATTAAAATTCATATCTATTTTATTATTATTATTATTATTGTTATGGCGTAAATTCAACAAAAAAATAAACATTGGGATTTTTTTTAAACGTATGCAGTTAAACAATTTTACATGAAAAAATAAAATAAACAAGTTGGAAATTGTACGTCAAACGTGACATACGAGGTGCGTTCGTACTATAGCTAGTTATATAAATATTTACAAATGATTTAATGTAAATTTAGTATTGCAAATGATTTATTTGAAAAATAATTTTTTAAATGATCTATTATTATAGAATATTTAATATAAAAAAATCTCCTTGCACGTTAATTTAAAAAAAAAAAAAAAAAAAAAAAGATTTTCATTGATTTCTAAATTGTTATTGGTTTTCCTATTAATATATCTATAAAAAATTAAAAAAGTAGTTACTCATAGTTTTTTCGTGGAAATTTGAATAGTAACAAACAGCTATTTTTTTTTTTTTACATTTATGCAATTACAATAATGCTTACTTTTAAGACTGTTGTATACTTTCTTCCATTAAGACAGTCTCTGCTCAGCTCAGTGTCTCAATAATACCGTTGAAGCAAAGCAACACCTGAAGACGTCTTCCGAGAAACAGCCTGCAATTGGAAACTTGGAAGTGGACAGTAGGAGGACATAGTACAACCAAAGAAGATAGTTTCTTTGGTACAACGGGCAACGGGGTCATCTTGTTCAAGGTCAGTTATTACTGATGGTCGCGGCTCGCGGGCAGTATTGGAATCAGTTGGAACTCTCCCCTCTTTTCCTTTGTCTGGGATAATAATGTGAGGGAAGTTTCGCGATAATTTCTATGGGTGAAAATATTTTATTTCCCTCGGTTGCAGAGTAAGAAAAGAAAAAAAAAAAATTTCAGCCAGTTTTTTTCCCAAATAGTAAGAATAAAAATAAATTCCATGAATCAGTCACAAAATTAGTATGAAAAATTTTTAAATGTTTGGATAATTTGTGTACATTTTAGAATAGGCAAGATTCTAGTCGTATTAATTTTTTTCAAACAATTTCAAGAATTATGTCTTCACTATCTGAAAGTTTTATGCTTGAATGCATTTTCAGAGAAAATAGGATAAAAAGAACCTCGAGAGGTAAAGTTTGAATTTACTTATTACGATCCTCTGGATATCGGAATTTTGTCCATTAATTAATAAACTGTGGTTATTTATGACAATTAATAATAAATATATAAATAAATAACTGGATTCGATTAATATTATTAATTTAATAATTAATATATTTATTAATAATATAAATACTAATATATTGAGTATTATTGCAGTTATTTTGTTATATTTACAAACAGAAAAATGACAACAGAAGACAAGAAACACAAGAAACTGAACAGAATTTTCATACGTAACTTTAACAAAAAGGAAGATATTTTAGCGAAATTTTTGAATGACTAACGTTTTTTTATCGAAATGTAATGACATCTCTAGAAGTTTAAAAGTGTATTATAATTCAGCCAGTGACAACGTACGTGCAGTTAAATTCTGAATTATGGAGCATCTATTTGAATATTATTTAGAAGCAAATTGTAGTTACTTACAGCACTTCTGTTGATGACATCACATTTCACATAAAGAAAAATTAGCATTTAGAATATTTCGCTAAAATATGTTAATTTGTTTTACATTTATCGACCGAAATACAAGATCCACTTGGAGTGAGACACGCTGTATTTTTTACTAAATAAGCAGATTCCAACCCTAGTGTTCTGTATGAATTTTTTTCATAATTATAGGTGCTACCGCCTCTTTTAATTTGTAAAAACGCTTTCCATGTGAAAACCAACCCGACTTGAACCACTGGTCGAATCGGGGTCTAATAAAATCGGATCCGATTCTAAACCCATATTTTCGAATATTTGTTCGTATATATAGAGAGTGCATGAAATTGCAATTTTATTTATTTTTTAACTTTAGATGACAGTTGCCGCACAAATGAAGATAGAAGACCCAATCTTGGACACACACATTTTATATCGTTATATATTATTATCATAAAATTATCCATTGAAATATACAATTTTATCGAATTATTCTTCTGATGCGGTTGTATTTTCTCTTATCACAATCAATATCTGGAAAAATAACTAAAATGCAAATAAGTAAAATATTTGGAAGTATCTATGCAACGTACTCTTTTCATTACAATCATAAATAATTTAAGTTTCGGACAAGGGCACCAATAAAGGGAGGGAAAATTGAGTCTTGACCCCACTCCCCTTATCCCTCCTAGATTTTTGTACAGCTAATTTTTTTATCGATATAATTTAGTTGTAAGTTATAAAAATTTTAACAAATTTTAACTTAATCTTGTAAAAACACAGTATAGTTAAAAAAAAAAAAAAAAAAAAAAAAAAGCTAACACAAAAGTTCGGCAGAAAATTCCGTTTTTGTCAGGTTTGCGTCTTAGCAGGTATAATTAAAGAGAATTCCTTTTCTCAAAACCATGATTTTTTCCCTTTAAGGAGAATTCCGTTACAAATAGGTTCTGTTTTCATGCGTTATTAACTAATCCCAAGTGAAAGTTTACTTTTTACAAAAAGGGAAAATACAGTTACATTTGTTAAGACTGAACTGCAGGAGATCGATTAAAAATCCGTTTTAGACAAGTGTTCATGTTAGCAATTATAAATGTATTATTTTTCTACGAGACAATGACATTTTTCTGTATAAGGGAGGGATACGTTATACACTGGTTCCGTTTTCATATTACTGTACAAATAACTGTGCATGAACAAAGAGATCAGAAATTATAGACAGGTTTTTATAAAGGGTTAATGAGCCCCCTATAGCTCACTACTAATTTAAATACTAAAATATATCAAATATCGTTTAAATATTTTTATACAGGTAAGATGTGAATGACACAATGCAACTTTTTATTTCAAAATTCATTTGCCCGAAACTCCCATGGTTAGATTCCTGCATGGGTCGCATTGTATGCGCCCGAACTCGAAAATTATATTCGAAGTCAACCAGAACAGAAAATATTTTTAGTCGACTCAAAGAAGCCTAATAATTCTTTTAAACATCGTTTGAGAAATCTTTATTATAAGTAAAATAAAAGATCAATGTAATATTAATGTTTCAAGAGTTTCACTTAAAAGGCTACTTCACTCATGCGAAAACACCCGCTCGCTAATGTTAATCCTATGAAACAGTTATTTTATATTATCTCGTTTCCATTTCCGTATTTTTGTTTTTTACTCTTTCAATTTTTTATTCAGGTTTTTTAGGTAGATTTCGTAAGAAATACTACCTATTACATTCTCACCTAAGTTAGAATTTTTGAAAAATTTTTGCAGATCTACGCCGATCATGACTCCCAGAACCACCCTCAGTTCAAAAACTTTATATATATATATATATATATATATATATATATATATATGTCACTTTTTTATGGACACGATAAGTCGAATAATTCTTCACAAATCTCTTCCAAACTGATACATAAAATCAAGGGGCATAAAATCTCGGTCAAGTTCGTTAATGGGTAAAATCGAACCAAGGGGGGGGGGGGGGGGAATGGGAGGGGCTTTTTGTGAAAACAGAAAAAATCCCATAACGTCTTAATTATAATACGTATCGAATCCGTTTAAAGTTATTATTACTTCTAGGAAAAGAGCCGAAAATTTATGTATGACAGATTTTTGATATCATTAAAAATGGCCCCAAGGAGGGAAAAAGGGGGGATTTTAGAAGAAAAAAATTCATAATTCCCAAGATATCAAATCCGCTTGGATGTATTATAAATCCTCTTACTATTATCTAAAACTTTTATACTGATAAGTTTTTTATAGGACCAACCCTTATAGCAAAATAACAATAATAATAATAATAATAATAAAAACAAAAAAATCCCTGCCGACTCTGCCTGCGAACAAGTTAGATTTCAAAGTGGGCGGTCCCGTATGCAACCCAACTGCGGCATCATGGCAGAAAGGTCATTTCTTCTGCAATTTCCAACGAACAGGCGCCCTACGGCCTGCGTCTTCGAAATCTACCTGTGCCTGTAGGCCGAGCCGTCAGGGATTTTTTTTATTAGCATACTTTCACTTTCGGAACCGGTTTCGAAAGTGAAAGTACAGTCATTAAAATAATCTGAAAACAAAATCGGAAAAGTAAAAAAGGGCATGCGTAGCGGTTAACCTTAGCTTATTTAATGTAAAAAAAAAAAAAAAATCATTTAAAAATATTTAAATGAAAACGAGATATTATAAAATAACTGTTCAATAGGATTAACATTAGCCAGCGGGTGTTTTCGCGTGAGTGAAATAGCCTCTTAATCTATTATTTAAAACTGAGAAACATTCTTAACAAGATTTAAAAATGTAATCACTAATATGCACAATTAATAAACCTCAATAGTCAATACAAAGGAATTGCCTTTTTAAGCACACTATAAAAACCGAAAACGCTAAAAAATTTACTACACGATCAGAAAGGGTGGGGGGGGAGGGGACTCTGACCTTAATATACCCACGTCCACTTTGTTTCAATAATTTGACAAATAATTACTATTCAATTTAAATGAATTAAGCTGTACAACGACTGAAAAGCCCATGTGGTGGCAAATATATACAAAGTTAATTTTCAAATGAAGAATTTTGTTTGTTTTTTAAGAAAAATCGACAAGTTTGTTTTTGTTAAGGTGTTGTTTTGAGAATTATCAGTTTCACGTAAAGTTTCAGTATTTATTTTATTTTTATACATGTATAACGCTCTTGAATTCTTTGTAAAAATATCCCCCCCCCCCCACCTCTTCCTCCCAGCATTCCTCATAGACTAGACCTGATAAAGATTTCAACTCTAATATCAGCTATTCTAAAACATAATATATAAATGTATATATAATACGTTTATATATAATATATATAATACCTTTGAAATCCAAATACGTTAAACAAGTTCTATCAACAAATCTGATTATTTTATTTCTTTTCTTTTCTATATTTTTTTTTTAATCGCGTTCTCATTCCGGTTAAGAAAGATAATAAACTGAAAGTCACTTTCACTTCAAATTCTCTGCAAATGTTTCTCATTCTTACAAAAAGAAGGCTGGAGATTTTAGAATAGTAATTTGTCCCTTCAAAAATTACTTTAATGTTAAACTGCTATCAGAAATTTGGCTTTTCTTATTCCTGTTGTCTTTCTTAAAATTTACATTTCAATATTTTTCTATTTGTTATTATTATATAACAGTTAGAATTGTAATAAAATATATATATTAAATTATTATTAAAGTATTAATGTAGTATTGGAGCTATAGATGACATGTAAAAACATTCTATGTATCTGGATTTTTTTCTGTTTCTTGGTTAGATCAAATGCAACGTTGGGATCTATTGGAAACTAGAGGGCTGCACGGATTTTTCTAGCCAGGTCAGGCTAGCAGTATATATATATTTTTTCTTTTTAAGCAGTTAAAAATTTGTATTAGTTATTGTTCATTTCTTAAACGGAATCAAGAAGTTGCATATTTAATGAATTGAAAGTTATTTTATTTCATTAAATTGCAAAGCGATATTTTAAAAAAATCGGATTTATTTTTCTTTGTCGAAATTCAATCAATACTTTTATTTAACCATCTTCTTTTCTCTCATTTTAATTACATTAATATTATTTTTTAAGTGTCTTGAATTCTTTATTGTCATATAACTGTGCAAGTTATAATTAATATTGTTATTTTATATTCAGCAATTGTAGACATAAGAAATAAAAAGAAATACTATACTTTAGAATTTTTTTATAAAAATGTTTCAACATCCTTTTTAAAATAATTTTGATTGTTGGATAATGGATGATTATAACGTAAGTTTCTGCAGAAATTGTGCCGGGCATTCCAATAATTAGCTAATCACCAGTTGCCCCACAGTTGATGTCTGTCTCATTATTGCAGGTAGTCTAAATAAAAAAGCAAAGTTCTAGTTTTGACTTTTTAAAAAATCTAAACTACTTACTCTAACACTTACTAGACGATCAGATTAAAATAAATAAAAAAAATATATATCTGATAAGTAATTTGTTTAAGCTAATGTTTGAAAAAACTATATTTTTAGAATAATTAATTTTAATATATATATTTTTTCGAATATTTTCGCATTGCAGTAAAATTTTGGCGCATTTACTGCTCTGGCGCCTGTGTTCGCGGCACACTGGGTCGGCGCGCCCATGATTTTGCAACCTCATTCTCATTCTGTACTCATTTAAAATTAGAAAACAAAAATAAAATTAAAATTAAAATTAAATTCGGCTTTAGCACTGATGTTTTAGGGTTAAATGTTGGGGCTGACGCTTAGGGCCATACACAGTTTGCTTTTGCGAAAATCAAGCCATAATCTTTAGCGTTTTGCAACTCCTCATAAATAAAATTAGTTTAAAGGAGAATATTATCTGTTTCTATAACCTTGGCAGGGTCAGTGTATAAAGAGCACCGCAGAGGGTCTTTCAATATATGGCTCACAACATATAATGACGTTTTCTAGGAATTGCGGAAGAGAAAACTCCTCTTCTTTCACCCTAGGCCCAAGGCTACAGTGAGTGCTATTTAAAATGTAATTGGAACTTTAAGTAACCATTACCATTCGGAAAAGGGCACATTTTCGTTCGGGATAAACAACAGAATGTTTTTTTAAAAATTAAATCGATCTTCTTTCAGTCCAATGTACAAGTGGCATAAGATCGAACTCCATTATTGTTCAGCAAAGCAAATTGTATAACTATACCCTATACCTTTTTTTCTATATTCTATACGTGTAAAAGTGGGATTTTTTCCAACGACGTAAGAAATACATGATATTTGAATTTTGAGGCCTTTTTGGGGGGGGTTTCGTTCATCTCACGAAACCCTATTACTCCCGCTGCGTTGTCTGTCTATCACAGAGCCATTCTCAAAAACTATATAACTTACAGAGTTGAAACTTCGTGTATATAGATGAATACCAGCTGTAAAGAGCTCAAAATATTAAAATTTGAAAAATTCGTATTATTTTAATAAAGAGAGATAAAAAACCAAAATTCTAACAGCCTTTTCCTATTAAATTGAAACAATTTCGTTATAGCAGATGCCAAAGATTTAAAATCCACAATGAAATTCTTTCTACAATAATTAATTTTCTATCAGACGTTTTCCACGTGAAAAAGGAAAATGAAATAAAAAGTTTCACCAATTGAAAAAAAAAAAAAGATAAATATGAAATAAAATTGATTGACGCCATAGTCGTAATAAAACGGAAAATGTCTAAGATTTCCCAATAATACAAGGAGTATGAGTATGAGTAAGTAAACAAAGCAGATTTATATCACGTTATTAGAGAATTAAAAAGAAAATCTGACGTCATATGGGAAGTTTAACTAATTTTTCAGATAAAGATACACAAATATTATAGTACAGACATACATACAATAAATACAATAATCCAACATGGAGTGAAAAATTAGCCAGAGCCAGGAATCGAACCTGGGTCCACAGCGTTCCGGGCTGTCGCTCTGACCACTGAGCCACTCCCGAGCGACAGCCCGGAACGCTGTGGACCCAGGTTCGATTCCTGGCTCTGGCTAATTTTTCACTCCATGTTGGATTATTGTATTTATTGTATGTATGTCTGTATTATAATATTTGTGTATCTTTAATTGCTGAATGCAGGCGTTGTTTATGTGTGTTTTTTATGTAATTTTTCAGATGTTTGAGAATAATACAAAGCGAGTAACAATATAAATAATAGAGAATAAATAGTAAATATATGAGTTTGAGAAACATATTCAATCGTGATAAAAATCCGATTATGGAAATATTCGCATATTTTAACATTTTGAAGGTATACAATTTGTTTAATTTTGAAATTATTTTTAACATTTTCCAACGTAGTTGAAAAGTGTTTATGACTTCGGTTTGTCTGGCCGTATGGCCGTCTGCCGTCTGGCCGTGCTCTAACTCCCGTAAATATGCTCGGATTGCTCTGCAATTTTTATATGTTATAGTCGTTATCTATAGCATGTTCCCTATTTCAACGGAAGTGTGTGGCACTTATAGTTTTTTTACAGAGACACTCAAAAGAATTCCGTTACATTGCGGTCTATGGGGAAAAATCATTGACGGTTTATTTAAATAATGTTTCACTATTTTAAACGCATTGAAATTTATATATATCACTAAGGTGCATTAGAAGAAGCTTAATATGGAATAGGGTGTGCATAGCACTTATAGTTACTTTACAGGGACAGTCAAAAGAGTTCTGTTACATTACGTCTATGGAGAAAAATCGTCTGCGGTTTATTTAAATAATGTTTCCCTATTTTAAACGCAATGAAATTTATATATATCACTAAGGTGTATTTCAAGAGGCTTACTACAGAATAGTGTGTGTACAGCAGTCATCGATCATTTACAGGGACACACAAAAGAATTCTCTACTGTAAGTTAACAATAATTCCTGGAAGTGCGTTTTAAGTTACTGATCGCGATTTTAATTTTAACTCGCTTTTTGTCTATTATGTGGTGTGTATAAATTCTGTATATCCTATACAGGGAAGCACAAAAGTTCGCGAACACATTATTTAACTCCAGACGGAGAATTTTAAACTGTGCTACGCGTTTCCTAACTGAACTAAAATTTAACATCCTATGTAGTATATATACAAATCTATAGATCCTATACAGGGCTGAATAAAAGTATTCGGATTACTTAGATGTTATCTTTCAGCTTATTAAACGGTATGATTTGTAAAATTATTTTGGAAGCGTTGGAAAGTGTTACATAATCTATGCTTGACGCATGATTTTTCGTTCTTGTTTTAAATATTGCATTTAGTCCGTATGACGGATATTATTATGACAGAATATAATAACGGGCTTGGACCGCTATCTGGCTAGTTTAGATATTCGAAAAAATAGACCGGTAAATTTTTACTTTATAAAAAACATGACTTTTTTTTGTTGTTGCTAAATGAAATTTGTTTGAATTTATTAAAGAAAGGATAAAGTGTTTTGAAAGGAATATTAAACGAAACCCTTTGAGCGATCTTCGATCACACTTACCTCATTGTTTTATTTTATGCTTCCTAAATAAGTATAGTTTAACTAGTTTTGTGGCAATTGCCCTATTTTACAGGAATCCTTTATTCTGGATGCCATTTTTTCGCCACCCAATTATAAGATACTCCAAATTTCTACGCTTTCGCTATTATTCTCAATTTTACGTACATATGCACTTTTCAATTATCGTCGCTAAACATAAATAATGATGTTCTTCTAGCCTTTTTAAATAGCGAAATTAAACTTGTGTATCTATATTCTATTACGGATTTTGTCTTTAAGCATGCAAAATAGGAGGATTGGAGGGGGGGAGGGGGCAAACTGGTAATATACATATATATGGATATATATAAATATACATATATATGGATATTAGAATTCGTCGGATTATATCCGATAATTATTTTTCAACCCAAAACATTTTCATCAACCCACAACCCGATCTGAACCCGACATACATTCACCCAAAAACTACCCGAACCCGAAGTAAGGAAAAGTACTCCATATTTTAATGCAATTATGTAAAATTAGTATACAGTTGTATAGCTAAATTTCATTTTAGTTTTTAATTGGAAAAATGAACATAGATAACAAGATTTTACCCAACACTGTGTTCGGGCTCGGTCGGGATGACTTCTATTTTTTTACTTCGGGTCGGGTTCAGGCAGGGCTGTAGCTAGAAGTAAACAATAGAGGGTGCTCAAGAAAATGTAGAGGGGGGCTCATACTATTTCTCTCTCTCTGACACATGCACGCACGCACACAGATATATATGATCAAAGTATTATATAGAAAAGTAAATTAGTGCATATTCATAGTGTAGGCACTATGTTTCTTGGTTCTTATGTTTCTCTTCACTATGGTTATAATAACTGTATTTGATGCTAAGAAAATTAAAAGCTGCAGATACCTTCTGGATTATCTTAAGGAATACCGTATACCCTCTTCTCAAAATCACTACAGCATATACTTTTTAAGGTATACCCTCTGTTTTTTTTACTACTACATCATTGGCTGCAGAATGAAAATTTTCAGTGTATACTAGTGAAATAATAAGTGATGATGTCAAAAAGTAAATAAAAAGCTGTTTCACCTGTTTCAAAAGAGTTGCAACCTTTAATTTTTTTCTGAATATTTCCTGCCCTTCAGGATTCTAAAGTTATGTTATTATATGATAAAAGACATTAGAATAATCAAGGGTGTATTTTGCATTTCAAAATTATTTTTGTGTCCAGTCAAAAGCTAAAATCACTTGTATTTAAATTGGCTATAACTCATTAGAATAACTTTGTTTTACGCTAATAATGGAAAACGCTGCAAAATGAAAATTTTCAGTATATAACTAATGCAAAAGTAAATGTTTGCATCAGCAACAGGTTGCTAATTCTGAGTATGTGCAGATAGGATGCGTGACTGTTGAAGCACTTATTTGCAGTTTTTAAACAAATACTACAGTTTAGCATTTATGCAAAACTGTAAAGAGCCCCCAAAACTAAGTTCAATTTTTGTACAGTTTCATTTGGATTTTTGAAACAGAATTTCATTTGGCGGCCTTGGCAACTTTCCCAGGGGGGCTCAAAAATTTTCAGGGGGTGCTGAGCAGTCCCTGGCACCCCCTAGCTACGGCCCTGGGTTCAGGTAAGGCTCACTTTCATTGTTTCATATTCGGCTTGGATATTGACACTTGCAGTCCGTGTTCGTGTTAATCCAATTACTCAAAAGAATCTCCAAATTATTTTTTCAGGTGGAAAACTATATGTTTGAATGTAGTAATTGATTTTTCTACTTAAAAGATAATAGTGATACTAGAGATATAATTAAAGACTACTTTTCCATCATTGCATTAAAACATGGGATAATTTTCTTTCATTTCGGGTTCAGGAAAATTATTTTGAAGCATTCGAGTCTGGTCACGGGTCAACTAATTTTGTTTGTCTGGTTAGGAACGGTTTTCGGGTTGACTTGATATAGAATTGTTGGGTTCGGATTTAATATAAACCAAACTGTACAGATGTCTAACACTTACTTTGTTATTTAAAATAGGGGGTCCAGCCCGAGTTTCCTAGGTGCAGAACATATAGGATATTTGATATATATTTTGATATATTTTTTTTTAGATTCCCCAGTGACAACACGAAAAAGCCCCCTTTTTAATCAATAAAATAAATAATGTATTGAAGTGCAATTTTGAAACTTATTAAAAACGATGCTTTCGTATTAGCCGCATGCCAAGTGTAAACATGTGAAGAAATCACCAAAGATTTCGCTTCTTACTGCAGCCCTTGTCCCCCGATTATTTCAGCGATTTCAGCGTGTAGTTCGATAACATGTCTTTTAAATTTGAGTTTTATATATAGTATGTGATTATTTTTGTTTTTGTTGAACTTTTAATTTTGTTTTGAACTATTAGCCAACAAATTTATATTGTTTTAAGTGCAAACGGACTAATCGTTCGTAATCGCGCTGCACGCGATAAAGATTGATTTTAAAATAGTTCACGCTTGAAAATTTATTTTAAAAATCGTATAAACATTCAATAAAATAATATACAATTTACAGACAAATTATATTTGAAAGTATATACTCCTATTCGGATGTGTAAAAATTGAAATTGTTCAATTACATATATACACTGCCCAGTCCAGCTCTAATTGTCCATAATTAATGGGCAGTGACCAATTTCAGACGTTTCGTCGAATATCTTACTGAAACTTGTGAGGAAATGCCCGGAATGCCCTTGAACTGTGAAAATGTAAAGATCATGTTTGACATCATTTTTTTCAGTGAAGATTTTGTCACGAGGATAATTAGGGGGGGGGGGGGGCGGGCAATAATAATTTTAATAATAAAATAATATTTTTGATCACCCAAGTAACATAAAATGCTAAAAATGGTCTGCCACTGTAGTAAATGACTATGTAGGTCCTATTCAACATTTGTGTGCGTTTGTGTAAGCATAACACGTATATTCGTGAAGATGTTAACGTTTCTGTGAAAAATTCAAAAGGTTTTTTTTTTTTTTTATAGCATGCAAAGGTTTCAGCCAAATTTAACACCGCTTTCCAAAAACTTGGCAAAAAAATCGTAGAAATAGTATGCTGTGATTAAAATATTAATATATTGAATATGTGATGAGATATGGGTATTTGTATGAAATAAATTTTAACTGCGCATGCGCGAACTATAGCAACGATTTTTTTGTCATGATTTGATAGTCAATACTATGAGGCAGCTCATAAAAAAAGACCAGTGAAATCTTGAAAACTCAAAAAGTTACAGCAATAATTGAAAAATTGAGGAGAACATCCCATAGGATTATATTGAGATTTCCGAAATATTGTAATTTTTATATTTTATAATTTTTGAGTAAAATAAAAGAAAAAAAAATATTATTTCTTCTCTTCTTATTTTCCTCTTGTATACGCAACAGGAAAATGACACCTATACTCTATTTTTCAAAGCCGTACCTTTTTATAGGAAAGCACAGCAACATTTTTATATGCAATTTTTCGAGTGCGCCATGTTGTAGTTTTTTTTTTTTTTTTTTTTTTTTTTTGTTAAATTTCTAGAACTAAACACTTCTGCCCTTTCGATATATCAAAGCTTTTCAAAATCTTATCCGTACGGATAAGATCTTAAAATTAGTATTAATTGGTACACAAAATGAATTTATTATTTTTTAATTTATAATATTATTTACATTTAAAATCGACTCATCATAGAAATCAATTTAAACTTCGTTCGATACATTTTAAAGACACCTGAAAATATTTATTCTTCATTTTAACTATTTCAAGTATAAATGAAAAATAAATGTCCGAAAAACGTACAAAATTGCATGTTTGAATAAAAAATAATGTTGTGAATATAAAATATATATATGTTTAAATCTTGGAGTTATATATATATCTATAAATATATATATTGGATTACAAATTGTGGTTTCTTTGTACAATTTTTTTAACAATTTTCAATATTTGGAAAGTGACTTCGGTTTTCTGGCCGTCTATCTATATGGACGTCCTCTACCTTGCGTAAATATTCTCGGTTTGCCGTGTAAAATTAATAAATGATATTGAGGTTTATACTACGGCATGTTCGGTACTGAAAATGAAGGTATAGCCTGTATAGTTTGTTTACAGGGAATCTAGGAAAAAAAGTAATCGGAAAAAAAGTAAACGGAAAAAAAGTAACTGAGTCAACGAAAGCGGAAAAAAAGTAATCGGAAAAAAAGTAATCGGAAAAAAAGTAAACGGAAAAAAAGTAAACGGAAAAAAAGTAACAAGGTATTGATAAATATTGAACTTATTGATAAATAAGTGTTAAAAGATAACAAAGTAACATATGTCTGATTTATATAATTCCCGTAGGCGGATATTTGCGAATGCTATTATGCGATGATATTAGGAATTGAGTAAAATCACCCTCGAAAAAAAAGCACCATCGGTAAAAAGCTCCCTGATAAAAAAGGGGTGGGGAGTGGGGGGGTGAAAAACTTCACGTTAAGATGGGAAAATACCACACATTTATGAATAACACGTGTTTGAATAAGCCAATTATAATTTCGGGTAAAGCACGTGGCACCACGTGTATTTACTAACCACGTGTACTAGGAACATCAGAGTATTATATACATCATATATTCCAATACGAGATCAAATCTTGTATGTGTGTGTGTGGGGGGGGGGGGGGGGTTATATATACATGCAAATTTTATTTTAAAAACGGCTCTAACGATTTTGACGAAATTTTGTATCCTACAGTTTTGAGGCACCAGAAAACTGTTGGGCTGGGTCACATGTTTGAAGAAATTCGATTAGTGGGTCATTTGGGTCACCATCGGTCAGGATCAAGCTAATTGTATCTAAAATACGGTTCAAACGATTTTGACTAAACTTTTATTACCATTTTTGGGCACGAGAAGACTATTGGGCTGGGTCACATATTCGAGAACTTTCTATTAGTGGGTCATTTCTGGGTCAACGCGGGTCAAGTTAATTTTATCTAAAAAACGATCTAACGATTTTGATTAAATTTTGTATCCGACGAGTTTCGGGCACGAAAAAATCATTGCACTAGGTCACATGTCGAAGAAAATTCAATTAGTGGGTCATTTTTGGGTCACTGTGTGTCAGGGTAAAGCTAATTATATCCAGGGGCGTAGCGAGCGGGGGGGCAGGGGGGGCAGCTGCCCCCCCAATGTTTGGTAAAAGGATTCAGTCGGCTTATCAGCAGATTTAATTAATGTCTCTGTAGTATGTCAGTAGGCCGATTAAAAAAAAACAATTCGGAAAAATTCTGGTTGGCAGGACTTTAAGTCTTCAGAATGCATTTCACTACATCCTTACAATCATATGGCAAAATCTAGTCGGTCTGTCAATTGATAGGTTATGAGTAAAAAAAGTAATGGTTTCAATAGATCTATCTGGTCAGCCGGTCTGAAAGTTACGTTTTCTGTCACATTTTCGAATCACATAAATAGCTAGTCGGCCTACCCACTGAAAAAACTATCATGTATCCAAATCTTGTCTGCAGAGCCGGAAATGTTGGACATATACTATACCTTACCCACACATGGAAAAGCTAAGTCGGCCGTCGATACATAGGCCAATAGGGGAAAAAATGAATCTGATCTATTGATTTGAAAATATCAGAAATTTGTCCTACAGTAACATTCGCAACTTACATAGATAAAAACTATCAATATATAAACTAGGTCGACCGACTGCGAAAGTCGCTTAAGAAAATTCAAGAAATTTTATACTTGATACATAGTAGGTTCTAGCAACGATATGATGTATACGCCCTTTGGAACTGTTTTAGTAACGTTTGGAAAATAAAAACGTAGAATTTTTAAAACTATTTAAAAAAAGAAAATGAATAAAATTAAAAAATATCCGTGCATTTAACATTTAATACCTTAAAAACGTCTTACTTTTTTTTTGATAAAACTAAAACTAAATTTATATGCTTGTGCCAACATAACATAATTACATAATTTTCACTGATTTTTCACTTGTTATTATAAACACTAGCAGACTACGCCCGCTGCAGTGGTCGGTTTCTCCAAACGAATTAAACGAAATATATCGGTGAATTTAACCTTGTATTTTAAAGTAATCTGTACCTTTACCAGGAATATCCTAAAATAACAAAAACTTATTTCACTAAGTTATGTTTTTTTAATACGGTTTATTATTACGTTTACAATTTATTACCTACCGTTTTACATTGATATATATGCTTTATAGCTACATTTTTTTATAACGTGAATTAACCTATATTATTCACAACTAAAAAGAAATGGCGCATCTAGTATTTGTCGAGAATTAAATAAAAATCATGCACTCGTGACATCATAATTCACTTTTATATAGTAAAAGGATAATACGGTTGCTATAATTTGTGACTCGTGCTGACACATTGCTGTTATTATTATTACTTACCCATCATACGTAGTATAGGGTATTACTTACCCATCATACGTAGTATAGGGTATTACTTACCCATCATACGTAGTATAGGGTATTACTTACCCATCATACGTAGTATAGGGTAAGTCTTGTAATCGTTTTGAAATTCGAAAAAAAATTTTTGACGGATTTACACGTTTCAGACACTGGAGATTCCGAAAAACATATTTTTAGAAAAAAATTTTTGCCGTCCGTCTGTGTGTCTGTAAACGCTCTATCTCCCGAAAAAATTGAGAAAGAGACTTGTAATTTCGTATGTACTTAGTATGTAATAATGGGAAGAAGCCTATTTCATTTCAATAACCTCGATTAACCGGAAATATTTTTTTCGGACTCTCGAAATATTCGTTCTGATAAAAGGTATATAAAAATTTTCGAAATTGTTTATTTTAAGGAGTGACTATAAAAGACAATAAAAAAACATAAATTTTACATAAAGCATGAAGTCGATCGGATAATTAGTTGCCGAGATATTTGGAATCCTATTTTCCACACTCTTCGATTTTGCATGACCCTGTATTTCATCCAAATTTCACTTTAAAGATATATTTTAATTAGAAATTTGACGCTTAATCAGATGCAATAAACCGCTAGTTAATAGGATTATTATTTTTGGAGTTATAAGGAAAAACCTCTTTCAAGCAATTCAGTAATCGAGCCTTTAAAGTTTATGACGTCATCAAGCCACGATTTTATTTGAATTACAATGCATTTTATAAGTAGTTTACACATTTTTATTTTAATATTTTACATTATGCATATCCATGATGGGTAAGTATTACGGTGGCCCCCAACGACTAGTTTTTTTACGCGTGAAGTTTTCGCTATGGTACTCCATTGTGAAATTTGGTAATTTTTGAAATTCAATATTTGAAAAATGGCATAATCAGTGGATTTAAAATTTATATCAAGAAAAATACAATTTTTTACCTTTCTAACGCAATTTGTCTAACAATTTTCTGACAAATACTTTTCGGGCAATTAATTCTTTCAGTAACTTCAAATGTTTCATTTTCCGAGATTAATCTGTGGCAACGATTAGCGAAAATCCCAGTCGTCAGCAACGCATACCTTTTTATTAAAGAGGATTAGAATTGGAGCCTTTATTAATTACTTAATATTTATTGTATACCCTGATTACCGTAATTTCCGGCGTATAATCCGCAGTTCAAACAATTGTGTTTCGATCCAGAAATTTTATTTTATATAATGGAATATACTAGATAGCTGTAAATATTTTCTTGCATTATTAAATTAAATTTCTGGGTCTAAACATAATTGTTTGATCCACGGATTATATGCCGGAAATTACGATACATGTTAGCGATTACTTATTTTAAAAACTAAATCATACGTAAGACGAATTATTTTTTTAATAAAGAATTCAGAAAATAGAGGATTTCAGGAAAAATTAAATTATTAAAAGTAGTTTTATGGTTAAAAAAAGAAAAAAAAACTTGGAGCGATTGCGGAATATTAACACGCTTGCACTTAAAACAATATAAATAGTTCAGCGTTTCAGGCCCGTAACTGCCGCCGGGGCACTGTCCCGGGGCCCCAAACTAATGGTTAAAAAATTATTGTATTTGTGCTATTCATGATGAGTCATTCGTTTACTAACTGCTCATCAATATCGGACTGTCAGAGCAGTTGAGAGTCGCATAGTAGTGATAGTACAATAGTTTATTACTTAACCCCTTCGTGACGAGCGTCTTTTATGGAATTTTTAATATTTTACCACCGGTTTTTCAAAACAGAAATTTTCACCTAATTGAATCGCAGAAATGCTGTCATTAAATAAGGTAAAGCTTATAATAAAAATAAACTGGTGGGAATAATCGAGGATTCTGAGCATCTTCTGCGTCACGTATACGTGTCGCTCGTCCCCAAGAGGTTAATCTTACTTTGCTTGTGTTGAGATAACAGTTTATATTATGAAACGAATTCGGCACCAGCCAAGTGGAAATAAAATAAAAAGAAAACTGCCCAGTTAAACTGAGGGCATTGAGCTCACAGGCTATTCACACTAATTGTATATTATACTCTTATTTCAAAGAATTTGAAATAAGAGAAAAATAAAGAAATCAACAATATATTAAGGGGGGGTCATCCCCCCGTTACCCCCCCCCCCTCATAGTTAACTAATGAACCCCTTAAACTAATCAGGGAAGTCTCTAATTACAATGAATATATATACAAAATTTGAAGAAAATCGGATAATTCTGCATGAAAAACCCATTTATCTAAATTAAGGGGGGATTAGCCTCCCTCCGTTCCCCCCCCCCTTTATACTTAACCAATCAATCCCGAAAACTAATCAGGGAAGCGTCTTAACCCAATGAACTTATAAACAAATTTCGAAGCAAATGGAATAATTCTGCATGAAAAACCCATTTATATAAATTAGGGGGGGGGGATTAGCCCCCCTCGTTCCCCCCTCCCTTTATACTTAACCAATCAATCCCGAAAACTAATCAGGGAAGCGTCTTAACCCAATGAACCTATAAACAAATTTTGAAGCAAATGGGATAATTCTGCATGAAAAACCCATTTATCTAAATTAAGGGGGGGATTAGCCCCCCCCCTTTATACTTAACCAATCAATCCCGAAAACTAATCAGGGAAGCGCCTTAACACAGTGAACTATAAACAAAATTTGAAGGAAAACGGAATAATTCTGCATGAAAAACCCATTTATATAAATTAAGGAGGGGATTAGCCCCCCCCCGTTCCCCCCCCCTTATACTTAACCAATCAATCCCGAAAACTAATCAGGGAAGCGCCTCAACCCAATGAACCTAGAAACAAATTTTGAAGCAAATGGGATAATTTTGCATGAAAAATCCATTTATATAAATTAAGGGGGGATTAGCACCGCCCGTTCCCCCTTTATACTTAACCAATCAATCCCGAAAACTAATCAAGGAAGCGCCTTAATACAGTGAATCTATAAACAAAATTTGAAGGAAAACTGAATAATTCTGCATGAAAAACCCATTTATATAAATTAAGGGGGGGGATTAGCCCCACCGTTCCACCCCTTTATACTTAACCAATCAATCCCGAAAACTAATCAGGGAAGCGCCTTAACACAGTGAACCTATAAACAAAATTTGAAGGTAAACGGATATTTCTATGAAGAGTTATCGCGTTACGTACATACATACATACGTACGTACGTACATACATACAGAACCGGCGGGCACATAAGCTCTCAAGCTTTGATAGCCTGTGAGCTAAAAAAGACAGACTCTAAGAAGAAGAAACTTGGCGGCTACAAAAAGTTCGAAGAAGTTATCAACATGGCTGGACAGTGGAAACCACTCGACATGGAATGGTGATAAGAAAGGTATGAATGGTTTGCTTTATTCAGTATGATGTGTAATTCATGTAAAAATAGTACAGCCAAACTTGAATAAATCGAACGTGTATAATTCGAAATCGTGGATAATTCAAATGTTTCTGTCGGTCCCTTGACATTCCTATAAAACACCATCAGTGGTGGATTAAGCACTCAAGAGGCCCCAGGCGCAATTAAATTTTGTGGCCCCTCCAAATATTTTCAGTACCCCTATAGTGTGCATTTTTTAGTTTTACAATTAGAATTACTGAAAGTGTATGTTGTTAATTCCATACGATATTATCTCTAATTGGAATATAAAGTTCAAATTATTTTCTATCGCATGCTAATAAAATATTGAAAGTACTTCCCATTCATTACATTATCATAATTTTTAGAACTAAGAGATCATATTTTTATTTAGCTTTTATTTTGAAAATCACTACGTTCTATTTACTAAACTATCACTTCATTCTATCATTCTAAACAAATGTGTTTTTCACAAATATAACTGTAGGATTTTTTCTTATCAATACATATTCTTTTTTTTTTTTCAGTAAAGTTCTTGATAAATCTTTTAAATAATTACTGAGTTATATCAAAGAAACATTTTAGTAATACAAAATCATATATTTTATTTTTAACTATCAATTATAATTAATCAGTTAAAATTAATTGTAAAAACTATTAATTAAGAAAAAATGCGACAGATTGACTATTTTACATTAGTCGAATTTGAAACATTTTTGAGTCGACCAATCTTGCCTTATGCCCCCCCAAAAATTTTCTTTTGCTACGGCCCTGATTATATCTAAAAAAAGGTTCAAACAATTTTGACTAAACTTTGTAGCCTACCATTCTCGGGCACAAGAAGATTGTTGGGCTAGGTCACATGTTCGGGAAAATTCAATTAGTGGGTCATTTTGGTCATGGGTCATTGTGGGTCAAGCTATTTTATCTTAAAAACAGCTCAGACTATTTACACTAAATTTTGCATCCTATGGGTTTTGGACACGAGAAGACTGTTGGGCTAGGTCACATGTTCGAGAAAATTCAATTAGTGGGTCATTTTGGGTCAACGCGGGTGAAGTTAATTTTATCATGAATCATGATTCTCAAATCTTACATTGTATTTCAAAACACCGGGATAATTTTAAGTATTATTAAAAATAATTTTTTACCAGGTATAAAGTTGTTAAAACTGCACTGTAAACTGAAATGTCTGAAATTCAGACACTTAAGTGTCTGAAACGGATGGTTCAAAAAGGAGACACTTTAAAGTGTCTTAATTTTTTAAGACACTTATTTGTGTCTGAATTTAAGACATTTGAAACGCCTGAATTGCGGCCATTTTCGTGCTCTGATCTGTCGGCAATAAGTAGCCATTTCTGACCACATTTTTTTAAAGCAGTAAATGCAGCCATATTTGACCACATTGCATCCTCAATAAATGGGACTATATATGACCACAAAGCAGGGCTGGTAATTTTTTAAGAAGAAGAACCTGATTAAAGCATGGACAAACTAGCCCATGGCTCTACCTCCCCCCCCCCCCTCCGATTTTATGAGGCTCAAAATTTAGAATGCAATTTTCGTAAAGCTGATCTTTTAAATCTCTTTCGACAGTGTACTGATTATATTCAATGTATTGAGCTTTTACAGTAAGATAAGATTGAAAACAAAAATTATATTTATCTAAAAACAGTAAAATCTCTCAATAGTGGATACTTCGGGACCACAGAATTTTTAAGTGTTCGGTTTTAGAGGTAAAAGCGAATACCTCTATTTAGCGAAAATCCACCTTTTCAATCCACAACACAGACATGTTTGAATATTTTTACATCAGAAATGTGGAAACCTCCGAATAGTAGACAAATTTTTTTGTCTCGAAATGTCCGCTATTGAACAGTTTTACTGTTTTTAGCTAAATATATTTTTTTGTTTTTAATCTTATCCTACTCATTAAGTTTAAAATATTGAAAGAAATGTCAAATTTGGGAGGCATCTAAAATCAGAGGGGAGGGGGTCAAAGCCATGGAAAAGTTTGCCCCTGCAATAATCAGGTCCTGCTTCTGTAAGCAACCCAAACCTGATTTATAGTTCGCTAAATGGAGGTATATAGAGAACAAACCCAGCAGTCCTGAGGTATCCGCTATTGAAAATTTTAACTGCATAAATTCATTTTGCAGTTCATTTTCTTAGTAGGAAGTACAAGTTTCTATCATTTAAGTATGCTTTAAATTATTTTAATATTTGAATAGAATAGCTCAATAATAATAATAATAATAAATTAAGTTTTCATTCTTTTTTTGAATGTTTTATATTTTTATTCAAATATTGACATCCATAAAAACCATGCTGGTGTTATGAGACCTTCTTATTAAAATAAATAAATAGATAAGAAAGATTTTTTTTTTTTTTTGTAAAAATGTTAAGAGTATATTAAAATTTGCTAAACAACTTTTATTTTTATCTTGTACATAGCATACTTAAATAGTTATACAAAAAGAATTTAATCCTAAATTTTATTACAAAAATGAAAACAAAATATTTGTCTCTGCCATGGGCCAAACATGGTTCTTATATACCCAATCCCCCCCCCCCCCCACATACACACAACACCACCACCACTCTTTTTTTTCTTTTTTCAATTATATTTATTTAGTTCCACATTATTTTGATTCTTTATTTAGAATATTATTCAATAAGACTTTTTTAATTTTCCCAATTCATATATGATTAAGTAAACCGATTTGGATTCTTTGTTTGTGTTATATTTTGAAAATGGCTGTGTGTCCTGAAATTTAAATATGTTATTTGGATGGAACACAGTAAATACATATAAATACAGTTTTTGTATTTTGAACAAGTTTTCATGAGGAAATACTTAGAAAAAATCCATTCCCATACGAAATATTGAAAATCATTTATAAAATATTCAGAATTTCGCAACAATTTGATTCGGATGCTCATGTGATTCGTTTTCTTGTTCTATATTCCTTTATAAGTAACAATGTTTTTAACAGTTTCCGAGCATAAATTTAATTTTGCTTAACATGAAAACATTGACTTCGAAAATATAATCTGTAAGAGAATTAACGGATCTGTCACTGAAATTAAAAATTCATATACAAAAATATATCATTAATTCAAAGTAACTGTGTGGAAAGAACTTAATAACTCAATATCATTTAAAAATTATATATATATATATATATATATATATATATATATATATATATATATATATATATATATATATTATTAAAATGATCATATGGGCATTTTTTTTTTATATAAATAAGATGATAATTGTAAGAGCTAGTTAATAGAAAGTGTTAGCTCTCCTTAAAAAATATATCTATTCTTTTTTAATAAAACTAGGAAAAATTCATTCAAGTTTCAAAACTAATTAGGTGTTAAATATATATCTTAACTGTATGTAAGTAAATATATTAAATTGTACCTTTTTTCTGATTTCCATTTTTTATTTCAAATAACTTTTTTATTTATAAAAAAAGAATAAAAAATCAAAATTAAAATTAATTTACATTTTCTCCAGTTTTTATAGCGTAAAGCTTTCAAAATGAATTTGTGTCTTGAAATCTAAATATGTTATACAGATGGAACATAGGATCTAATTGTAGTTTTTATATTTTGAGCAAGTTTTCCGATTTAAAAAAAAATCCTGCAACTAAATATAATAGTAATTTAATTTTTTTTAATTAAAATTTATTTATAAAATATTCAGAATTTTATGATAACTTCATTCGGATGCTTTTATGATTATTTTTCAAGTTTTATGTCCCCCGTCTGAAGCTAAAATGTCCATAACATTTCCCATATATATATTTCATTTTGTTAACATGAAAACACTAACTTCAAAATTATAATGTGTAAGAGAATTAAATGATTTGTCATTAAAAATAAAAATTCATATGCGAAATCATACCAGTAATACCTGTAACTGAAAATTACAATTAAAAAACATATTAATACAATATCATTTAATAACTTCATACTTTTAATTATATTGTCATGTTAGTAATTTCTCTTATATACATCAGATGGTAATACCAGAGTTACTAAATTGTCATTAGGAAATTATATATATTTTTTTCCATAACATGCAGGAGAAATATTTTCTAGCTTCAAGATCATTTTTCTTTATATATAGTACATTTTATCATGTCCAATTGTCCGCAGAACGAAAAAGGAGAAAAACGTGTCGTACGTAACACGAATCGCTTATAATTAGAAATTTATTTATCGAAAAATGGAAATTCATTTCGATTCCAAATCGCGTCAATAGTTAGGCCTGTCAATTTTATGACTCTGCGTTTAAAAATGAGTCTGAATTTGTGTCAGAAAGTTTTGCGTTGTTGTGCTGAGAACCACCTTAAAAATAAAATAGTGGGAATTCGAACTCCGTGAATGCATGTAGGGGTTTTATATAAGCATTCATTTTGATGCCTGATATTATTTTCGACTTTCGAAAATGCATTAAATAAAAATATATATAAATATCAGTGGCGCAGTCAGAATTCGGCTCTGAACTAGGCGGTGATTATTTCTAAACGAATGTAGTTGAAATTCTATACGATGTCACTGACTGAATTACTATGCATTTTCAGCATTTTTCGTATTTCGCATAAAGAAAGGGAAGTATATTGAAAATTTCGTTAAACTATCGCCATTATTGTTAAATGTCTGCATAAATATAAGAGTTCCGCTTGAAGTAGATTGCGTGTTTTGGTTGAATAAATGGACTGCGACTCTCGTTGACTATGCAAAAGTTGTTATTTGTAAGTGTGCTCTGCTATATATCTTAGAGTTTGTTTTGACTTTTTTTTTAACAATCTGTATTCACGAATTTTTTTTAAAAAGTCAATTAAATATTTGCTGAAGTTTCCACACATATGTCATATGAACTCTCTGGAAATTCTAAAGAGTGTAAGTAGCTTATGAATGAAATCAGGCAGCAGATCTTTTTTCAATAATCGAGTTTAATTTATGAGTTTTAGCAAACGTAGTTTCTTGCAAATTTACTTTCATTGTTGTAATTATTGTTGCTACAATCATACACTAAAAACTACATGGTCATACCTGCTAACGTTAAATTATCGCCAAGCTTGGCGATATTTAATTAAATATCTTGGCCGTAAAATTAAATCGCCGTAAAAGAAGCCAACTTGTCGATATCTGACTAATTTTTCGAAATTCCTATGCAAATTCAGTATTGAAGAAAACTAGTAATCTTCAATAATGGGTTCCATGCATGCATTTTAGCTTCGTGTGTTTCAGCAAAATTAGCTGAATTCTTAAAACAAAGGAAGCGGGAAGCTACCTTTCCCTTCCCCCCCCACGCCTTTTTTTTTTTTTTTTTTTTTTTTTGTCTTGAACAAAAACAATGTGGTTATTATTTTTTTAGGAGGTAGGGGGGGGGGCGCAGAATTCCTTCCTGTCCCGGGCGCCAATAAAAGTAGCTACGCCATTGGTGGGACAATACTTACTTAGAACTGCCACTGAAAGGTGGACTGTCTCATGTAGAAAACCAGCTTTTCCCATCTTCATTAGAAAAAATCTTTTCTGTTTTGGTTTAGCATATTTTAAACCCAAGGAATGAAAAAGGTTAATAAATGTTAATGAAAATGAAAAAGCATTCAAGATTACAATTATGTTCAAAATAATTTTCTTCTGTAAAATATAAAATTTTCTGGATGCTTGATACTAAATCTTATAATACAAAAATCCAAAATAATCCAAAAAACCAAATTGTTAATGAATTAATTTTGTTGAAAATATTTATAATAAGTTTTATGTTGACTAGTTTGAAAATATCGGATATATATGTAAAATATCTAATAAATATACAAATATCGGATATTTTTGATATTTTCGAAAATATGATATTTACCCTTCTTGGGACGTGTACTAGCGCATCCCCCCCCCCCCCCGGTGTTACTGACTTTCGTTACTGTATTTATCTGTATAAAAATAAAACATTAGAAAATATATGATTTGTTAAAACAAATGTGAAAAAAGCGGGAATGGTAGTATTTTTCTTTTGCTTTACGTTTGTTTTAACCCCCGTTTTATTTGGAGGGCCTATTTTCAATGCGACTCTTCAAGCAAGTTCATGTTCTGCTTCTTTGCTTTCGATTTCTTTTTTACTAAATTCAGACATCGTGGTGGTCAAAGTGATAGGGAAAATGTCTTTTTAAAAATGATTTAACCAAATGTTATTTTGAAACTCATAAGCATTTTGTCATTTAGTTTTAAAACTTATGCCTGACTTTTGCTTATACAGTCGAACCTCGCTAACGCAAACACTCAAGTGGAAACATTTTTTTGTTCGTGTTATCCGAACTTAAATACATTACATACAGGACGGGGCAATCGGAAACAGTTCGTGCTAAAAGTAATATTCGCGTTAAGCGTGTTCGTGTTAACGAGGTTTGACTGTATTATTCGCTAATGAAAAAACGTCATCTTTGCTAGCAAAGTCAGCAAAAAATTTCTGGAAATTGCGAAAAAATTGAATGAGTTTGAGTTGTAATTTTCGCTCTAACTCGCGGATTTTTTGAGTTCAGCTCAACTCATCGCTTGTTTTTCAAAAAGTGAGTCAAACTTAGCTCAAAGCTCACAGAAAGTGAGCGAAATTCGTGAGTATCCGCTGTATGATCGCGCTCAGTTACAACACTGGTCACTTTTATGCCTTTATGTTTAAACATGAGTCAGAAAGTTGCTCATTACTAAGCAGGGAATTTGATAACCACCTTAACTAAATCCTTAATAAATTGCAGAGAAATATTTTCCAAAATATACTTTTTTTCCCTTTATAAAGTATTAAAATTATGATTTTCTTTAACCCTTTTTTTTCATTTTAAACTACACAAATTTTTCAATGAGTGTTCATTTTATTGTCTCTAAGTAATCATTAGTATTGTTATTCCGTATTCCATAAATTGTGGACATATAATCTGCTGTACCTAAAAAAGTTTACATAAAAATGTAAGCAATATATTTTTTAAAGAATTTTAATGTTGGTTAAGAACTATTGACATGTTTTTCAGAAACTGCGTCTGGCTGAATTCATAAACTACGCAAAAAAGAAACTGCCCGAGTTGATATTTTAGCTTTTATAACAGGCCGAGCACCGCCAATAAAGCTTCCGTAAAGTTTCGGTTTGACTTTTTAGCTTTTATTACAAGCTGGGCCGAGTCGAGCCCGAGGATATAAATTTAGGTTCGTACGGTAGATCCTCTTCCTCTACCAACCAAGAAAATTTAGTGTTTATTCTGGGAAGACAAATAAAAACAGCAACATGGCAAAATTGGAAATACCACAGAAAAATAGTATTGTGAAATCATAAAATGGCACAATGAAAAAAGCAACAAAGTATGATTAACTTGATTATAAGGGATATGGACAGGAGGTGAACTAACGCTAAGAAGCAGTATTATCATAGACTTTCTAATAATACTATCTTTCCTTTGAGTGTATTATTTACAGTATTTCTCAAGGCGAAATTTTCAATATTCTGACGAATACATGTTAATCTTCTTACAAACTAAATAAAGGGAAGAATGAAATGAAGGCAGTTTCACAGCACATACGTGCACAATACACGTCAACAACATAATATTTATAAATCTATGTTGTTGACGTTGATGTGTGAAATTCTGAGAATCGGGAAATGCCAGGGAGTGAATACTGACTGGTTTTCAAAAGTTTGGAATTAGTGTCTAACAAAAGGGTGGAAGGCTTTTGTCCATTCGAAGGTAAAATCTCTTGGAAGGTTAGATCTCTACCCCAACTGGATTAGTAAATGTTGCAAATACAGATTGCAATAAGAAAAAGAAAACTAACTTTTAGTATAAATGTCAGCCATTTTACTAAACTATAAATTTTTATTCTTAGACAATGAAATTGGCAAGAGCTTTGTTATTCAGAAACTATGATATAGAATAGCGTTTTCCATTTTTTATTTTACGTGCCATCATATCTTTCTTAATTTTCGATTTATGCAATTACATAACATATCACCCACGAAAACGAAACATGTGAAATACTTTAAAAAATTATATGAAATACAAGAAATAAACCTGTAAGTTACCATTTTTCGAGTGCAACGTGTCGTTTTTAATGTACGTCGCCTGGAATTTATTCCACAAACAAACTCTAATAATGTTACGCCCTTGCGATAATAAATCACTGTCTGATATGGAGGTTTTACTTTTAAACGATACGAGCAAGGAAGACAGAGCTGTGCTCTGTCAAAACTAGCTTTGAGTTCAAATATCATGACCCATGACCAAAATGACCCACAAATCAAATTTTCTCGAACATATGCGACCAAGCCCAGTTGTGTCCTCGTGCCCGAAACCCGTAGGGTATAAAATTTAGTCAAAATAGTCTGTCACGTTTTTTAGATAACAATAGCTTGACCCATAGTGACCCAAAAATGACCCACTAATCGAATTTTCTCGGACGTATGACCTAGCGCAATGATTTCCTCGTGACCGAAACTCGTAAGATACAAAATTTAATCAAAATTGTTAGAGCCTTTTTTAGATAAAATAACTTGACCCGCGTTGACCCAAAATGACGCACTGATCAAAAGTTCTCGAACATGTGACCCAGCCCAATAGTCTTCTCGTGCCCGACAATGGTAGGATATAAAGTTTAGTCAAAATCGTTTGAACCGTTTTTTAGGTGCAATTAGCTTGACCCTGACTCATGGTGAACCAAAATGTAATAAAATGTAATAAATGTATAAATAAAATGTAATAAAATATAATTTGTATATATAACCCCCCCCCCCACACACACACAAGATTTGCTCTCGTATTAGAATATATGATGTATATAATCAGGGATCTGTTTAGGAAAAAATTGGGTCCTTTAAAGGACAGTTCACAAAATTTATCATTTAAAAAAAGGAACCTTCACAAAATTTTTCATTTAAAAAAAGACCCTTCACAAAATTTTTCATTTAAAAAAAGGACCTTTCACAAAATTTTTCATTTAAAAAAAGGACCCTTCACAAAATTTTTCATTCGTTTTCTAATCGAATTTTCTCGAACATGTGACCTAGCCCAATAGTCTTCTTGTTCCTTAAAACTGTAGAATACTAAATTTAGTTGAAATCTTCTGCGCCGTTTTTAAGATAAGAATAGCTTGACCCATAATGACTCATGACCAAAATCACCCATTAATCGAATTTTATGGAACATGTGACCTAGCCCAACTGTCTTCTCGTGCCCGAAAACCACAGGATGCAAAATTTAGTCAAAATCGTTTGAACCGTATTTTAGATACAATTAGCTTGACCCTGACCCACAGTGACCCAAAAATGACCCACTAATTGAATTTTCTGCGACATGTGACCTAGCGCAATGATTTTTTCGTGCCCGGAACTCGTAAGATACAAAATTTAATCAAAATCGTTAGATCCGTTTTTTAGATAAAATTAACTTGACCCGCGTTGACTCAAAAATGACCCACTAATAGTAAGTTCTGGATTATGTTACCCAGTCCAATAGTCTTCTCGTGCCCGAAAATGG
The DNA here is from genome assembly GCA_963931845.1 of Maratus michaelseni. Lineage (NCBI taxonomy): Eukaryota > Metazoa > Arthropoda > Arachnida > Araneae > Salticidae > Maratus > Maratus michaelseni. Next base: position 223,844,107 of record OZ007595.1, read on the forward strand.
TAGCAAAAGTTTAGTCAAAATAGTTTGAACCGTTTTTAAATACAATTAGCTTGACCCAGACCGATGGTGACCCAAAATGACCCACTAATCGATTTTTTTCGAACATGTGACCCAACCCAATGATTTTCTGGTGCCTCAAAACGGTAGGATACAAAATTTCGTCAAAATCGTTAGAGCTGTTTTTAAAATATAATTTGTATATATAACCCCCCCCCCCACACACACACACACACAAGATTTGCTCTCGTATTAGAATATATGATGTATATAATCAGGGATCTGTTTAGGAAAAAATTGGGTCCTTTAAAGGACAGTTCACAAAATTTATCATTTAAAAAAAGGAACCTTCACAAAATTTTTCATTTAAAAAAAGACCCTTCACAAAATTTTTCATTTAAAAAAAGGACCTTTCACAAAATTTTTTATTTAAAAAAAGGATTCTTCACAAAATTTTTCATTTCAAAAAAGGACCTTTCACAAAATTATTTTCCCTAAAACAGGACCCTTCACAAAATTCTTTGTCTTAAAAATAGGTTTTTCACAAAATTTTTCCATCTTTTAAACCAAACATTTCACAAATTAATCATTTAAAAGTAAAATCTGACCTGTCCCTTTTACATATATAAAGAAAATATATGTATTTTATATCCATATATCTTCTTAAAAATGCATAAACAAGAACCTGAATATAACAACCATTTCAAATTCACAAAATTATGATTAGATTTTTCACAAATATAAAAAGCTGTTCACAATTTCACAAAAACAGGACACTGTGAAAAAAGTCTGGACAGACCCCTGATAATGCTCTGATTGTTCCTAGTACACGTGGTTAGTAAATACACGTAGTGCCACGTGCTTTACCCGAAATTATAATTGGCTTATTCAAACACGTGTTATTCATAAATGTGTGGTATTTTCCCATCTTAACGTGAAGTCTTCCCCCCCCCTACCCCCCCTTTTTTTTATCAGGGAGCTTTTTACCGATGGTGCTTTTTTTTCCCGGGGGTGATTTTACTCAATTCCTAATATCATCGCATAATAGCATTCGCAAATATCCGCCTACGGGAATTATATAAATCAGACATATGTTACTTTGTTATCTTTTAACACTTATTTATCAATAAGTTCAATATTTATCAATACCTTGTTACTTTTTTTCCGTTTACTTTTTTTCCGTTTACTTTTTTTCCGATTACTTTTTTTCCGATTACTTTTTTTCCGCTTTCGTTGACTCAGTTACTTTTTTTCCGTTTACTTTTTTTCCGATTACTTTTTTTCCTGTTACCGTTTACAGGAACACTAATAAATTCCATTTTATTTTGGTGTATGGGAGCAAAAATCGTTTGGCAATCTATTTTAATGATGTTACACTAGTTGAAATATACTGAAATTGATATACAGCACTGAAATGCAGTACAATATGCTTAATGTAAAACATGGTCTGCATGCCGTTTATCGTTCATTTACAGGGACACAAAAAATATTTCGGTTATTGGCTTAAAAATAACCAATCTTCTTTTAAAAAATATTCAGCTCGCATTCATCGAAAAATCTTAATATCTTCTATGTTCTAAAATACACAACATTGCCAAAGAGCCAAAGGTGACCGGTCACTTGCGATTTTAGACGTTTTGTTAACTATCTAGAAAAATACATGAGGAATTAACCGGAAACTGCAAGTGTGTAAACAGTATAGTATAGGTTATATATTTCTGCGAAGATTTTTTCACGAAACCCCATAGGGGACTGTCAACAAATTAAACAAGTTGGAAATTGTACGTCAAACGTGACAAATGAGGTGCGTTCGTACTATAGCTAGTTATATAAATATTCAGATCTAGATGATTTTTAAATCTGTGAAATGAATTATATCGTCTGCAGATTCATTTCTGTCATAAAATAAGTATCTCGGTCGCTTGACGATGAAACTTCCGAAGCTCCTATAATAAAAAAGCACCGATTTAAAAAAAATAAAAAATTCAAATTTCTTAATAAATATTTTTATTAATATCTCCTAAAGTTTTAATTCGATTTTAATAAAATTTGAAATGTCTCGACAAAATTCTGCAAAGATAATATATCTTAAATTTTAAACCATTCGGTTGGGTAGTTTTTGCGTTGTTATATGCGAACGGACGTCGGACAGACGGACGGACGGACGGACGGACAGACTGACGGACCAAGCGACGACAATAGGTGCTACGTATTTATATAATTACGAACGCACCTAAAAAGAACGCATATCTTTTGGAGAACCCTGTAAAAATTAATGCAGCAAAGGCGTTCAAACTCGAGATTATTAATAAGTGGCTTATTGTAATATACTGTGTTCATTTTTAACAGTTCGAAATTAACAGTTAAAATTTTATATTGGAAAGCCGTCAAATATCTCTATAAGAAGGTAAATCTGCTTTTCTTCACTTCCAATATTTTCAAGATATTTTCTATATTGACGATGATTAAGCATACGCGTAGGAGTATAATATAAATTTATAAGCCCTATAAGTTTCTGAGTTAACTAACAACTAAAATGTCAAAGGCTTCGTGGGCCACAGATAAGTGTTTGGCGGGCCAATTGTGGCCCGCGGGGCACGTGTCTGACATGCCTGACTTAAATATTAAATAAAATTTATACTTAATTTGCTGTCTATCTGACCCCTTTAAATGACCCATTAAACTTTTAGTTTAACGTTCCACATACGACGATAAATTGAAATAATAAGTTATAAAAAGTTAAAAATTATATTTTGAAGGAAAAACTTGAGAAAATAAGAAATATTCTTTCAATTTACTTACAATTGCTTTATAATATTTTTTAAAGATAAATTTATAAATAAAAGTTATCCATTCATAAAACAAATGAAAATGCTTTTTTTCTTAGTCTTCTGCAGTAGCAAGTGACCTTGAACGATTACGGGCGCTGTCCCTGATCCAATTCTTAGAAAATGTCGAACAATGAAACCGGAAACTTTCCCAGACATTTGAATGGGGGTTTCAATAGAAAGGGAGATTTGTCTTCCTCTCCTGAAGACCAGGAAGGAAAGAACTCTGTCTTGAGTAAATAATACTACAAGTCTTACAGTTTGTACTTACCTGTTAAGGGAAAAAAAAAACGTTCTAAAAGAAATTGTTTTCCGTTATTAATACTTGCAAACTTACTTTGTAGGCCAAAAAAAAGGGGGGGGGGGAGGAGAGGGAACTCCAAGGATACATAATAAATGTAAATAAGAAACAAATAAAAGCGACAATTTGTTGAAAAAAATTCCCCAATTACTTTTAGAAAACAATTGAAATTCAGCTCACTCCATCGCCGATATCTTTCTGAATTTTCAGTATATTCGACTGGCCTTTTGTATGCTCTATAGAGTTCACTTCCAAATCATGAAAAAAAAATCATCGGTATAGTTCCGCATGCGCAGTTAAAAAATATTTTGTACACCTGCTGATATTTAAACTATTTCATATATTTATATTCTAATTGTACTATGTTGTTTCTATTACTTTTGTCAAATTTTGTAAGAGTGACGTTAAATTTCATTGAAAATCCTGCATTCTATAAACAAAGGAAACAAGCGAAAATTTCTTGAATAACAATAATAAAAAAAACCTTTATATCTTGAAAAATATAAGTGCTATTCCTACACAAATGTTGTACATTATCCACATATTCAGGTGCTGCAGCTACAGATCATTTCGAGCATTTTATTTTACAGGGCGAGCCCAAATATCATTATTTTATTTAATTTGTTGTTGGTCCCTTAATTACCATCGTGATCAATCTTTCACTGAAAAATGTAAGGTCAAAAACGGTCTTTATATAACCGATGTTCTAGAAGAATTCGTAAAATATTTCCCTAGTTATTCGACAAAACCTCTAAAATTGAAAGTGCCCGGTGATTTTTGGCCATATAGTGTATAAAATACCGTATATACTCGTGTATAAGTCGACCCCCCCCCCCAATTCTTACGCAAAATTTTGAGAAAAAAAATTAATTTTCGTGTATAAGTCGAACCATATTTCTGGTAGTACATTAAAAAATTATTTGTAATTGAGTATAAAAAAAAATAATAATAATAAAAAAATGCTGCATTAGCAACGATATGGACGGATCAAAAGATTATTTTTCAGATTCCGATGAGTCGTTGATAAGCATGGAATTTGAATCTGAGGATATGTACAATGAAATATCAGATTCCCTATTACCTGAGCTGTATGAATATGCAGATTCTGAACAATAACTTACATTTCCATAAGTTTCATTGAACAATTTTAATTTTTAAATGAAAACAATAAGGGTTTTTAGATTCATGATTTCTTGATATGTATTATTTTCTGTCTTTAAATATCTTGAATATCGGTAATTGAGTAAGTATTTATTTATTTTTATTTTATTTATTTTTTTTTTTTTTTTTTTTTTTTTTTACTAACTCGTGTATAAGTCGACCCCCCATTTTCAACTCCCAAATTTTGTCTAAAATTCTTCGACTTATACACGACTATATACAGTATATATATATATAATTTATTTATTTCTACCTTTCATCGAAATAAAACTTAACTTATAATCGTTATGCCGTTTTTTATCCTACAATACGAAGGTTATTTATCTGTGTAAACAAACAGAAAAAAAAAAAAAAAACATGGAATACTTGTTTTGGAAATAACTAGCTTCACCATTATAAGACAACGAAATTTCTCCCTCACGCACCTAAAATATTATTGGTCTAACTTAAATTTCTAAAATTTCTTACAATAGGAGAATAATAGTACATTATAAGATATTCGCATTGACATCTCATACAATATAAGATTCATATACAGAGCCCGATCAAGCTGAAGTTGGGCCCAGGGCCTGTTAAAAAGTTGGGCTCCCCATTCCCGGCGACATTTTCAGGAAAAAAAGTAGGTTTATTTGATGAGTTGACAAGGTTGTTTGGGTGAAAGTTTACAAAAAAAATTTAACTTACAAGAATAATCAAGAAAATGAATAGTATGCAGTTTTTTGCATTTTCCCCAAATTTGATTTTCTGGATACGGCAAGTTTTGAAAATTATAGGTACTCTCAAATTGAAAAGAACTTTTACAGAAAAATTAAATATGGAGGTTTTTTATTACAGTAAAACTTTTTACGTCAGGGAACAAAATATAAAATGCAAACAGTGGAAAAACTTAAATTGTGAGAAAATTTACATGCAGGAAAACGCAAATTCCAAGAGCATATAATCAAGGTTTCACAGTATTTATCAATTTTTCTAAATACTAAATTGCAATTATCAGAAAAGGAAAAATTTTTTTGCATATATACTAATCATAAATCAAAAGTTTAATAAAAAAAAAAAATGTGCAGGATTTAAAAAACACTGCACATAAAAACTCCATTCGGAAGTTACCAAGCGGGAGTAAAGTCCATTTTTTCAAGTAAAAATGCCTAGCTTAAAAGCTTCTAAAAATTTTAATGAGTCATTCAGAATATTTAAATTTTACGTTTCATATTTTATAAAATTGTATTATATTATTTGAAATATATTTGATTAAGGGGGGAAAAAATCAGATAATTTGTGGTCCCCTGAAATTGTTGGTCCCAGGGCCGAGGTCCCGGAGGCCCGTGCATTAATCAGGTCCTGCTCATATATTAGATGTCAACGGATATTCGCCGAAACTGAATGGGAGGGTGGGGGGTCGGGGCAACACCTACTTGTTTTTGTAGTCAAGTAGGTGTTGGTTGGGGGCAAGCGAGGAATGCGCCTCAGGCGAAGAGGACGCGAAATGAAGACTTGTTATTTGATATAAAAAATATGATGAAATTTGGGTAAAAATATCTTGCAGCTGAAGAATTAAAAAGAAAAAACTGAGACAAGTAGATGTGTATTGACAAATAGTTAAAAAAGGGTCGTTTATGATTACAAGATGGCAAATAAATAACAAAAAAGAAAACTGCCCAGTTAAACTGAGGGCATTGAGCTCACAGGCTATTCACACAAATTGTATATTATGCTATTTTTTCAAAGAATAATGCCACTCGAAAAATAAAGAAATCGACAATATATTAAGGGGGGAGGGATAAGCACTGGTTCCCACTCTTTATACTTAACCAATAAACCCCCAAAATCTAATCAGGCAAGCGCCTTACCACAATGAATTTATACACAAAATTTGAAAAAAATCGGATAATTTTGCTTGAAAAACCCATTTATCTAAATTAAGGGAAGTGAGCTCCCCCCCCCGTTTCCCCCTTTATACTTAACAAATGAAAACCCAAAACTAATCAGGCAAGCGCCTTACTTCAATGAATCTATATACAAAATTTGAAGAAAATCGGATAATTCTGCATGAAAAACCCATTTATCTAAATTAAGGGGGATTAGTCCCCCGTTTACCCCCCTTTATACTTACCCAATGAACAACCAAAACTAATTAGGGAAGTGCCTTATCACAATGAGCCTATATACAAAGTTTAAAGAAAATCGGATAATTCTGCATGAAAAACCCATTTATCTAAATTAAGGGGGGTAGCCCCCCCGTTTCCCCCCTTTATACTTATCCAATGAACCCCCAAAACTAATCAGGGAAGTGCCTTATCACAATGAGCCTATATACAAAATTTGAAGAAAATCGGATAATTCTGCATGAAAAATCCATTTATCTAAATTAAGGGGGAGTTATCGCCCCCCCTTTCCCCCCTTTATACTTAACCAATGAACTCCCAAAACTAATCAGGGAAGCGCCTTATCAGAATGAACCTGTAAACAAAATTTGAAGCAAAACGGATAATTCTATCACGAGTTATCGCGTTACGTACATACATACATACATAGGTACATACATACATGCATACATACAGAACGGGCGGGCACATTAGTTCTCAGGGTTTGATAGCCTGTGAGATAAAAAAGAACCATTCTCCAATGATATTTGCATATCGCGGAAACCACTTCCTATATAGGAACAAGTTGGAAATTGTACGTCAAACGTGACAAATGAGGTACTTTCGTACTGTAACTAGTTTCAGTAAAATTAATTATATCGTCTATTATTATAATATAATTAATTTCCGTAATAAAATAAGTATATTTTAAGTTGCCAACATTTTATCTTTTGACATTTACTGAAAATACCATTGGGAAACTTAAGCCTAGCTTTGAAAATTTCAGAATGTGAAATCCATATTTAGACTCTTTTCCATTTAATATCTATTTCTCCGGAAACATCTATCTAAAAAATTGTCGGTAGATTATAAGACTGCTATACTTAAACAATTTTAGTATACAGATTCGGTTTCTAAATTCGGTAATACAGAAGTAATAGGACTCCATCTTAAGTAGGACGTAATCATCATAAAAACCTAGAATAAATACTTATCATGGGTATCACTGAATTAATTACGTATGATTTAATAGAATAAAGAATGTGACTAAAACTTGGTCATAGAGGTTATAAAATGTGATATACGTCATATATGACTATAACCTAATACCTGTGAGATAACTTGGCGATACATCTCGGTCGCTTGACGAATAATCCGCAGAAGCTGCTATAATAAGGAAGTACCGATTTAAAAAAAAATCAAATTACTTAATAAGTATTTTTAATAATATCTTTTTAAGTTTTGATTCGATTTTCATAAAAGGGAAAATGACTTGAAAAATTCTGCAGAGATTATATATATTATCATTCAAAGTATTCGGTTGGGTAGTTTTTGCGCTGTTATATGCGGACTGACGGACGGACCAGACGACGACTATACGTTCTATGTATTTATATAATTAAGAACGTACCCAAAAAGGTCTCAGTGACAGCTATTATCCAAGTTACTATTTGAAAATGGATTACCTTTAAAATACAGGAAATAGTTTCCTCATAATTTCTCGGAATCTGCTATAAGAAGGAAGTACCGATTAAAAAAAAAATTAAAATTACTTAATAAATATTTTATTAATATATTTTTAAGTTTTGATTTGATTTTTATAACATTTGAAATGACGCGACAAAATTCTGCCAGCGATTATATATTCGGTTGTGTAGTTTTTGCGATGTTATAAGTGGAGAGACGGACAGACGGAAGGACAAGAGGGCGACTACAGGTACAGTCGTTTTTTCTTCTTGTTAATCAGCATGAAAATTTCTGACATATTCTCGATTTACTTTTTGAAGATAAACGCCAGGTTTAGAGGGTTGCGGGGTGGAGGCAAGCGCCAGGTTTGAATGTAAAAACTAAGGAGTAAAAAACTACTTTATATTGAAGTTTAGATAGAAGTTGGTTATAATACTTGTAAGAAGCGCAGGGGAAAAAAAAAAATCTCGGCCAGGGTGCCGTAAATATTAAAGCCGCCTCTGTCCCCTAAAATTATTTCCATCATTTTTCTTCCCTAGGTTTTCGCCTAGTTTTGCTTAATTGTAGAAACGTCTGCATTTGAATGATAATAAGATTGCTTCTTGACTCACTACCTTTTTAATGATCTGTCGCGTCTGGAAAATCGTCTTAAAATGTACAGTTGAAGAACATTTTCTGAAATGAATAACCAATTTCTTGGTAAATATGTCTGCAAGCTCTTTGCATGTTTTAATAAATAATAATTAGGAAATATGTCAGAAAGTAGCCAGTTATGATTTTAAGAATACCTTTAAATTAAAAGTAATGAGATACCGGAACAAACTATTAGAAATGTTATAATTTGAATTTATTGTATTTTTAAGTTTTTCTTTAAATTTCTTTAATTGCCTTTCCAAAAATATGTTGTTTTCATCTCTATGTTAATTAGAAACTTTGAAATTGTATTTTAACATCATAGCTCATCCTAAACTCTGACCATTTAAAAGAGACAGAAAATATGCATTTTCTCAAAATATTATTATGTTTTTAAGGATTCGATTCATCTTTTTATGTCTACAACTCGTACGGTCATAAAATTTTTATAAATACACTTATACTCATTATATAAGCTAGTATGTGCTTTTATTGTCATTTAAAAAATATATGTATAAATTTTCCACGATGAATAAATTTCTGTTTATAATTTGAAAATAACATATTTTGGGGTGTTATCAACTAAGCGGCATAAAATATGAAAAATACTTGGTTAAAATTTCAGTAATTTCCTGTATCATGTTTAGAGACAAGAGCAAAAAAAATCTACTCCAGGGCGCCGTGATTACTTTTACGGCCGCTCCTGCAACTTAAAATATCCAAATATTATAAACGAATTATTAAGATGTTTATTACTGCTTTCATGTTCTTCCCTTTTTGTTAAAAAATGACGTATAGCCATATATATATATATTTAATTAAAAATAAACGTAAAGTCGTTGTTGTTATTTGAAATATATATAGGAACAGTTTTTCGGCATTTGCCGATATCTGAATCTAGAAAAAAAGTCCCCGGAAAACAAAAGTAAACCGGAAAAAAGTGATAAAAAATTTATAAATATTGACGTTATTGATCAATAAGTGTTAAAAACAAACAGGGTAACAAAAGTCTGATTTATATCATTCCCGTAGGCGAATATTTGCTGTAAATATTTGTGAATGGTATTAGCAATAGTGTAAAAAAGAGACTATTTTCGCGTACGAAAATGCTCGTATTCATCACTACTTTATTTTTTACATTCGCGAACATAATTATGAATATTCACAATCATAATCAATTCAATTATATGTAAAAAATTAAGTAGTGATTAAAACGAGTATTTTCGTATGCGAATATTCGCGTTCAAAAATCAAGTAGTGATGAATACGAGCATTTTCATACGCGAATATTCCCATTTTTTTACACTATTGCTAAAAGAATTCACATAAGGAAATGATATAAATCATACATTTGTTATCTCCTGTACCGCAGCAACACCATCAGCCTGGTGAAAAGCATTGTTACACACCATCGGCGCATTCATAATCACAACTGAAGGCGCCGATAAGCCTACCCGGGACTAGCCTAATTCATGGCGCCTGGTGTGGGGGCACTCGCACCACCCTTTGTGCGGCTCTGGTTACCTCGTTCGTTTTTAAAACTTATTTATCAATTCCTTTTAATCTTTTTTCCGGTCACTTTTTTTCCCCCCGGTTACTTTTTTTCCGCTCTTGCTTTTTCTGTCACTTTTTTTCCGATTACTTTTTCCCGCTCTTGTTCTTTCTGTCATTTTTTTTATTACTTTTTTTCCCGGTCGCTTTTTTTTTTTTTTTTTTTTTTTTTTTTTGCGGTTACCGCCGACATCTGTTTTAATTATGTTAAAAGTTTCCCTAGTACTTGCCTGTAGTACGACTAGTTTAACGGCTGTACTTGTACAAATTACTAAAAACATTCCTTCGCCACTCTTTTAATCTGTATATATATGTGATTTATTACATGCAATTTATACCTAGGATTTTTAAATAAATAAATGTGAAATTTATGTTCACAAATTTTAGAATTGTGATTTATCAAGACGTTTTATAAGAACAATAAATAGCGCGTGATTTTCAAATTTGTATTTTAAAATGCAATCTAGTTTTAATAATCTTACATTAGATGCTGCCCACTCTCTCTTCTTAGCGGCAACCATTGTAAACAATATCCGGTCAATTTATTTTTAGGCGGGAATCTTTCCCATGTTACCTTTCATATAGATTGCAGAAAGAACACTGGTAACCACAAAGAACTCCTTTGACCTCCGAACATTAAATTTTCCTCTTGTGCAAAGTAAGAGATAATAGGAGTATGTCTACTTATCTCCTACACACATTTGTTTGGTCTGATCTGGTCATGTGGGAATGTGTTTGCTTATAAGTGTTTTTTTTTTTTTTTTTTTTTTTTTTTTTTTTAAATACTAATACAATACGATTGTGCCAGGGGTTCTAAGACCCGTCTCGGGTAACCACTGCGCGGGGTGTCAAAAGTTGCGATTTTCCTGGATGAACAAATTCTTTTAAATTTCTTTTAGCACCATGTAAAATTTAATACCTCAATCTAATTGTTAGCCTGCATCGAATGGAATTTAATTGCAGTAAAACCTGTATAAACGGAACCTGCATATAACGGAAAATTTTTATGATTCTGTCGAAAGTTATACCGTTGTGACAGGTCCAAGATGTTATGAATTAAAGGGGTAGCGTAGAATCTTTAAATGAACCGCTCCCGTAAATCATCGAAATGAATTTTATTACATTCAACACTTCAAATAAATAAAATACAAATTCTTGATTAATAGGATTGCACAACAATAAAATATTTCGGGCTCTTTCAGCTTATGATTCTATTTCAGCTAAGTGTCCAGCATTAATAATAGTCTATACTTTCAAAGGATAAACAATGTCAATGTTCCCCTTCAAAGGTAGGAGCGGGAGTCGAGGGTCGATCGGTTCGTCTGAACCTTCACAAAATATAAAGGATTACAAATTCTGTCAATCATCTCCTGAATACGGGAAGGGGATCAAAATAGTCGCTGTTCTGCTCAACTAGAGAGTGTTCACGCTCTCTTTACAAGTCTGTCACGCAACAATCTCAAAGTTTTTGTTAGATAACGGTTTTCTCTGCCCCGGTGATTCAACAATCACCTGAATGTAGTTTTTCCCAGGAGTGATGACTCGTCTTTGAGGTTGAGAAAAATCTGCAACCTACCTCGAATGCTCTTTACTCTTAACTCAACTAACTATATTTTCTTCATCTATCTTCGATGTTACCCCTCGAACAATAGGATTCTCTCCAGCCATCAAAAAGTCTTTCAGATGAGGTAATAAAAAAAGTCCGTTATGATAGGTGGAAAAAGGATTTCCCACGCACGTTCTCTAATGAGTGAGGTCATCTTGGTTCCCACGATACCTGGGGCGGGCGGGCTCAACCAAAGGGATTCCATTCAGCTCTCTCCATTCATGTAGCTGTCCCCAAACCTTGAAGTAGTATGATGATTGAGCAAAACTTTTGAAGTATCCCGGCCGAGTACTGGACTTCGTTTAATTTTGGAAGAAAATACCAAACACATGGGATCTGCCTATACCTGTCTTTAAGCTTCACAAACAAGGGTTTTAGATGAGATATAGTGAATTTCCGTAACGTTTGCATATACCTGTTAAGAAAACCTATGTTAGACTGAATATTTGTTCATTGATATTCTGTTTTTATAGGTTTTACTGTTCTTTGTTTAGTAAAACCTGAAAAAATAGAACCTGTATAGAACGAAATATTGTTTTATACGTAAACAATTCCTTATCCGTACGAAAATAATGTCATAAAATTATAATTGCTCAATTGGAAACATCTGTAAAACGGAATTTTGTTTCGGTCTCTAGCGATTCCGCTTTCACAGATTTTACTGCATAAAATTATTATGTATATTGAATACAGTAAAACTTTCTAAACGGAAAGATTCCATTTCAGACATATTGGCATCTTAAAAACTATAATTGTATTATGTGGGATTCTTCCGTAGAAACCAGGATTTTTTTACGTTTAAGACAGCATTATGTTATAGACAGGTTTCGCTTCGATATGATTTACTGTATTTTTATGTCTCAATTTAAAAGTCACTGTTCCGCTGTTTGTGACAATGGTCCTGGCAACACTAGGAGTGACCCAAGTGAAAATACATGGAAAAAAAAAGAGTAGGGAATTATTAATTTAAATAAAAAGGCACGTCACGAAACACATACATCTAAATTTATAAAAGTCCAGCTTCAGAAAGCCGTTGTGATGGATTGAGGATCCATCAGCATATTTCATTCTGATAAGATTAAAATAATCCCAGAATAAAATGGAGTGATCGGTCTTGATTGGCAACTATTGTAAGAGGATTATCCTAAAGAGAAAAAATCCTTAGTTATTTTCAAGTAAGAATGAAAAGCTTTCATGCTGTGTATAGCCTTGCTAAATGTGTGTAAACTTTATATTTAAGAAGATTAACTGAAGGGGTTTAAATGTGTCAGGAAGGTATTTGTATGAATGGCATGGCTAGAAAAAAGGTATTTCGAAGAACCCTAGATACCAAGGGGTAGGGGGATGGAAGAAGGGTATTTCAATCAAGGAGGATCAGTGGATTATGCACAGGGGAGGAGGATAGAGTTTTTCGTCATTGAGGAGCAGTCTGGTTTTTGAGTTCTGGAGAGTTTGACCTTGTTTTTTGGGGGTTCCTGAGATGTACAAAAATGTCTTGTAAATATCATCTAAATTTTCACTATCATGTCCTTTTTTACAATTGTGATTTTGAAATAAAACTTTTCGTTTAATACGAAGTGATGTGTTTAATTATATGTATGCGATCACGATACCACACCGTGTATGGAGCACGAACAGTTGTTTGCTTTAGCTAATACACGGCGTAATCAGAAAAAAAGTCCGCAATTAACAATGCGACTATTTTTAAAACATTCACAAACTCATTTCCATTCATATTTGCTTGAAAATTTTAAATATTCGCATTCAAGTAGGGGAAGGCCGGACAAAAAGGTCACCCAATATAATGACGTTACCAGAGCACTGGCATTGCGTGGTTTGTGGTCAAACTATTTCGTTGGATGGCAGTGAGTAACCATACAATTGTTGAACAAGGTTGTTCCATGTTTTATAATTTTAGAGCGGGTTTTCCAGTTTTTGAAGTTTGTGATCTAAGGTAAGTGACTTAAATTGCATACAATTAACAATAACCTGTTGTACTTGCATTTATTTATTGAATGTGTAAGGGAAGAGCATGTTTTCAGCTTCACATTGGTGGGTGAGTGGTCGATGACTGTTCATTTTTTTCCACTGTAGGACGTATTTTCTGTCATGACTCTCAAATGGGCAAAGTGGTCAAAATAATGGCTGTTTGATTGGATCAAGTGATGAAGGTTGGATCAGGTGCAATGTTTGTCACCTCTTGGCTCATGAGGCCTGTTCACTTCGAGAAGAAGATGACGTGGAGATCATTTGTGAAAAATGCAGCGCTTGATTCTGATTTTTTATTTTTTATTTGGGTTTTTCAAACTCTTATTGGATTTTCATACCATTTTCAATCTTTCATTATATTTCATACGGTTTGTTATGACAATAAAACTGTTCTAATCATTTAAATAGTGTTTTCAATCTTTTTAAACCTGTAGGGAAAAGTGGGCATGGAGTGACCACTTTGCCCGTCTGGGTCAGGCAAAGTGGACGTTTTGACCTTTTTTGGAAAAAAACAAATTTGCACTTCCACATTATTATTTCGTAAAAATTATCAATACCCTTACACTTTTAAGTAGTCACTCTAGATCCATGCAAATTGTCAGTTATGTATATGTATTTTAAGGGGTAACAAAAAATCACAAAATCTTAGGGTAACCACTTTGCCCGCCCTTCCCCCACCTAAGAATCAAATACCCTTCTCCGTTTTCCTACAAATTCCAAAGAGCGTGGTGCAACAAATGCAGACAGTTTATGTGTAAAAGTCATAATTTATGTGTTATTTTGTGCGTGACTTGTAGCGGACTACTGTAGAAAAACATCCTGTAATTGTCATTATTTGGAAATTAAGAGCCTACATCAGTCACGCGAAAAAACGCTCCAGCTAATGTTAAGTCTATGGGAAGGTTATCGCGCGATTTCTCGCTCGCATTTTAATATTTTTTAAATGATTTTTTTTGCATAGGATAGCTGAGGTCGATCTCTAACGTTGCTAGCTTTTACTTTTTCAATTTTGGTTCCAGTATTTTTATATAAGCGCACTGTCTCTTTCAGAACCGGTTCCAACTGGTTCCAAAATTGAAAATGTCCGCTTATAAAAAAAAACCGTAACCAAAATCGAAAAAGTAAAAACTAACAACGTTAGAGATCGACCTCTGCTATCCTATGCAAAAAAAAACATTTAAAAATATTAAAATGCGAGCGAGAAATCGCGCGATAACCTTCCCATAGACTTAACATTAGCTGGAGCGTTTGTTCGCGTGACTAGCGTAGGCTCTTAAAAGGCGAATTTTGATGTCATTTTCTAAATGTTTAAAAATAACATGTCATTTTCTAAATGTTTAATGTTTTCTAAATGTTAAAAACCTTTTTGGAAAACAACTTACATTCTTTTTTTTCAATGTAAGCCAATATTGTAACAAACCCAATATGCGTAAAATATTGTTTTTTCATTGGAAAATATTTAAATGTAAGCCAATATTTGTACAATATTCGCATTTGATTGGAATTATGTCTAATGTAAAGCCAATATTTGTACAACAATGGCAGTTCATTGTAAATGTTTTTTCGTCCAGTTTTTCTAAATGCGCCTTTATCGAACCGTTCAAAATACGAACAAACTAAAAACGTTGTCTAAAATTTTGTACTTTTTATTTTCGAATGTTGCAAACCAACATAATAAAATACCAATTTTAACCCTTAAACATTTTTTGAAAAAATTTCTATTTATTGATTTTTTTTTTTTTTTTTTTTTTTTTTTTTTTTTTTTATCGAAGCTCACTTCAGGTTGAATTTTAGAGATATACAGATAAATGGAAAATACTCACTCATCAGAATATTTTCTTCTCTACGACGAAAAATGCAAATAACCCTTTCAAAAAAATTTTCGATTCGAAGTCACTTTGCGCCCCTGAGAGACACTCTTTTTTTCTATGCTAAATGTCGGTAATTTTAAGACAATGTTTTTACACGCTCTTCGTACAATCGCTTTGTATCATGTATAGAAATCTAGAAAAATTTCGGACGATTAGGAGTATTTAAAAAAAATAAAATCTGCAGAATTTTTGCTCATAACGTGAATACGCGGGTGGCCTTTGGTGATGTTTTTTGAAAAAAATTTACAAATTTTTTCACAAAAATTATAAGTTGGCTTTCAAAAGAATACAGATGAAATTCCAGATTATACTTATCTAGATTTATACTTTTCAGATTATACTTATAACTAATAAAAAATTCAAAGAGATCGGACAATAAAGCTATTTTTTTTATATTAAACGACTCGACACATTAAAAAGAAAAGCGAGAACAAAACACAGACCTTTTACAATTAAACATGAATATTTTTTCATAAATATTTTACACAGGCTTCAAAACCATTATATTTATAACAATTTCAAAGAGTTTGGACATTAAGAACTACTTTTTTAACTACTAAACGAGCCAATGTGGGAAAAAATCATTTTACAAGCGCCTTTATCACTAAATATAGTTTTATTTCACGAATTTTTTATACAGGTTTTGAAACCATGTATCGTTCATAGAAGTGTTTGGACAATAAGTAATATTTTTTTAATGTTAAATAACTCGTCGTCAAAAAAAAAAAAAAAAAAAAAAAAAAAAAAAGCCGCATAACTTATAAATTTATACAGAATTGATATTTAGTAAAGATTATCATATACAAAGGGCCAACAATTTGGAAATATTTCCAAAGTTACACTAATATGTAAAATATTGGCGTTTGATCGCAAATTTTTCCAATGCAACGCAAACATTTGTGCAATATTGGTGTTTGACTGCAAATATTTCCAATGTAACGCCCATATTGTACAAATGTTGGTGTTACATTGGAAATATTTTCCAATGCAACGCCAACATTTGTACAATATTGGCGTTCTATCACAAATATTTCCAATGTAACTCCAACATTTGTACAATATTGGCGTTAGAACAGAAATATTTCCAATGTAACGCCCATATTTGTACAATATTGGCGTTCTATCACAAATATTTCCAATGTAACTCCAACATTTGTACAATATTGGCGTTTGATCAGAAATATTTCCAATGTAACGCCCATATTTGTACAATATTGGCGTTTGATCAGAAATATTTCCAATGTAACTCCAACATTTGTACAATATTGGCGTTTGATCAGAAATATTTCCAATGTAACGCCCATATTTGTACAATATTGGCGTTTGATCAGAAATATTTCCAATGTAATTTCAACATTTGCACAATATTGGCGTTTGATCAGAAATATTACCAATGTAACGCCCATATTTGTACAATATTGGCGTTCTATCACAAATATTTCCAATGTAACTCCAACATTTGCACAATATTGGCGTTCTATCACAAATATTTCCAATGTAACTCCAACATTTGCACAATATTGGCGTTTGATCAGAAATATTTCCAATGTAACGCCCATATTTGTACAATATTGGCGTTCTGTCACAAATATTTCCAATGTAACTCCAACATTTGCACAATATTGGCGTTTGATCAGAAATATTTACAATGTAACGCCCATATTGTACAAATGTTGGTGTGACATTGGAAATATTGCCAATGCAACGCCAACATTTGTGCAATATTGGCGTTTGATCAGAAATATTTCTAATGTAACGCCCATATTTGTACAATATTGGCGTTCTATCACAAATATTTCCAATGTAACTCCAACATTTGTGCAATATTGGCGTTTGATCAGAAATATTTCCAATGTAAAGCCAACATTTGTACAATATTGGCGTTTGATTGGAAATATTTGTAAAATATTTTCATTTGGTTGGAAATATTTCCAATGCAGCGCCAATATATGTACAATATTGGCATTTGATTGGATATATTTCCAATTTAACACCAATATTTCACAAATATTGGGCATTGATTGGAAATATTTCCAATTTCACACCAATATTTAACCAATATTGGCGTTTTATTGGAAATATTTCCAATGAATGCAATATTGGCGCAATATTGGGCCAATATTGGTTGGCTACTAGGGTAGATTTGAAAATTTTAAAACAAATTCTAATTTTCATGAATTTCCTGAATGAAATTCGTGGTTTTAATTTTCACGAAATTCTATTAAACTGTATTAAAAGTATTTTCGTTTTTTGAATGTTTTATATTAAAGCCACTTTATCTCCCTTATTGTTTAACTTAAGGCTGCTGTAAACTTCCCGATTCCCCGCGCTAATAATATTCCTATGGGCGTAGGATGCATTCGTATTTTTAAAATATCTCCTCGGAAAATTAATATTTTTAACTTCTGTTTTCTTTGTTCTGTTCTTAAAGAATGTCTTTTTTTTTTCTTAGTTGTCAATATTTTTCTAAAATATATACTGAATTTTATATGAAATGCTAAAATCTTTTTCAGTTTCGCTAAAATTGTAACACATAAAAATATAAATTAAGCACATAGTTTAGAAATATTTTGATAACTAAGAAAAAAAGAGACATTCTTTAAGAACAGTACACAGAAAACAGAAGTTAAAAATATTAATTTCCTGGAGAGATATTTTAAAAATACGAATGCATCCTACGCCCATAGGAATAACATTAGCGAGGGGAATCTGGAAGTTTACTGACGAGCAGCCTTAAAATGTATATTTAAAAGAATACACGTCCCTCTATATTCTATAATCATACAGACTTCTTACTTTCATTTTTAGGTTACGTAAAGAGTGATACAAATGTTGAGATTTTATGTATCTCAAGACAAGATTTTAAACTAGGTCTTAAAACCAATGAAGCTGTCCTGAGACCTCGTGCAGTTGGAGGTCACGACAAGAGTAATGTCCGGACAGTTCAAAACAAATACAAATATTTTAAGGAAAAGGATTTCAGCCTTGAAATCAAACCCAGAAGTGACAGGTGAATTTTGACCAGTTTAAGAGAAAAAGAATGGAGAATCAATTCTTCATAATCAATTTTGATGCTAAAAATTAACAAATCTACCATGTCTTAAGTTGCATAAAATCTCAACATTTGTATCACTCATTATGTGTTCTAAAAGAGAAAGAAAGAAGCCTGTATGATTATAGAATATAGAGGGACGTGTATTCTATTAAATAACATTTTAAGTTGAAAAATAGGGGTAATAAAGTGCCAGCTACAGGATTTGGTACAAAAACATAAAAAAAAAAAAAGAAAATACTTTTGATACAGCCTACTAATATTAACACTAAGCCTACTAATAATAAAACACTAAGCGATTTCTTTCGACAATCCGTGAGAACAAACTACTCCATCAAATTACACCATTCTTTTTTTAAATGAAAGATATTTGGACACAGATTTGTTATCGTACATTCGTTTGTTCGAAAATTTTATTAATTAGCCGTAATTTTAAATTAAACTTTTACTTCTGCACATGACGTCATAAAGTCGGCAATCGGATTTGCGAGGCCCAGAGTAACGAGAAACTTGAAGATAAAAGAGGGGGAGGTTGGGAAGATAAAAGAGAAATAATAAATATTAAAGGCACGTGGCTTTTAGGCCATTTTTTTAAATTTGCAAGTATAATTTCGGTAAAACTATTTATCGCGTGCACTTTATATTTATAAGCGAATAAAAATTCATATTTATTGTGACGTCATGGGAATATTGTCCATTGGGTTTATTTTACCATTATGCATTATAACTTTGTTGATGCCATTTTTTCATTACAATTAAATACAAAATATATTTTTAATTGTATACATGGTGTTTAAGAATAAAAGTAACGTATATAAAGTACGTGTGAAAAGTTTGCGCCGGTGAAATTGACATTATGCTTGGCTTGAAATGCGTTTTAACATTGATAAAACTAAAGAGAAAATTTTACATGATTGTATCAACATGGAGTAATTTTAACTGATTTTTCCATTCTTAATTATAAAGATTAGAATTGGAGCCTTTATTTATTGCTTCATCTTAATTGCATACCTTGATTACATGTTACCAATTACTTTTTCTTTAATTATAGGTTAGAAGATTTCATTTTTACTTTCTTCTATCTATAATAGAAGAAAGTATTGTAATCGAAATTTTTTTCGACTTCCGGTTTTCGACGGATTTACACGTTTTAGGGGTTAGAGATTCCGAAAAACATGTTTTTACAAAATGTCTGTCTGTCCGTCTGTGTGTCTTCATTGTATCATCGAAATATGTATGAAGTTATGCTTCAAATTGAACCACATTCTTTTTCTATGTTTTTGGCTATGACAAGCAGGTTCTATTAGAATTTGGGGATATTTCGACGAAAGGGGGGCGCTGTGATCGATATTTTTGTTCCATTTTCACTATTGTACCATCTAAAAGTGTATGAAGTTATGCTTCAAATTGAACCACATTTTTTTTCTATGTTTTTGGCTATGGAAAGCAGATTCTATCAGAATTTGGGGATATTTCGACGAAAGAAGGCGCTGTGACAGATATTTTTGTTCCATTTTCACTATTGTATCATCGAAAAGTGTATGAAGTTATGCTTCAAATTGAACCACATTTTTTTCTATGTTTTTGGCTATGGCAAGCAGGTTCTATTAGAATTTGGGGGTATTTCGACGAAAGGGGGCGCTGTGATCGATATTTTTGTTCCATTTTCACTGTTGTATCATCAAAAAATGTATGAAGTTATGCTTCAAATTGAACCACATATTTTTTCTATGTTTTTGGCTATGGCAAGCAGGTTCTATTAGAATTTGAGGATATTTCGACGAAAGGGGGCGCTGCGATAGCCATTTAAAGATTTCAAATTCAAAAAGGTGTGCAAATTCAAAAAAATTAGAAATCCTAAAACTTTTTTTGGCTAAATGTTCGGCCTTGATCCGGAGAATCCGGAACAATTTTTGTTTGGCCTCTATCTTAGAAAATCGCTGAGATATATCGGTTTGAAATTTTAGGGTGGCTGACATTTTCAAACAAGACAGCAGAATTCATCCATAAACGGGTTTAATTTATGAGTTTTAGTTAACATGGTTTCGGCAAATTTTCTTTCATTATTGTAACCATTAATCCTATTATATGCTTATCACTATATACTTATATTCGTCAACGTCAAATTCTCGCCAAACTTGGCGACAGTTGGCGGAATATCGCCAAATTTGGCGACCAAAATAAGTTGCTATAAATGAAGCCAACTTGGCTGTAGAGGACTAATTTGGCGATATTCTCATTCAAATTCAATGTTGACGAGAACTGGGATTGAATCTTCTTTATTTCCACGCATTTTAGCTTCGTGTTTTCCAGTAAAATTAGCTAAAATCATAAAACCAAGGAATAGGGAGGCTATCTGTTCCTGTCGGTTCAGGCCAGAAGGACTTTTCGTAGTTTAGTATACATCGGTTGTTCGCATTACTGTAACCCGACGATTCGTAAGCAGCTGACGTACAACAGAATGACGAAAAATATTGATTTTATTGGCGATGTGATAGCGAATTTTGAAGTATTAACATGACTGAGATAGAAGAAAGTTTTGGGATTGGCACATCCGACTAGTTTAATAAAATTATTCACAAAAGTAAAGGATTTCAGGAAAATAAAAATTATTAAAAATAGTGTTGTAGATGTGTGTTTTATTTACTGAATTTGAGATGAACGTAGGAATATACTATTTGTATGATACTTCATAGGACCATGAAATTTTCTTTCTTTCCGTGGAAAATATGGCGTTAATGTCAAACGGATTTGCATTACACAGTTGTTTACGGGTTGTTTGTTTGGAGTTTGCATCGGAAATAGTACTGTATTTCACTGGGGGAAAAAAACTTTAAAAATAAAATATTTGAAAGAATGTTTCATACATAATGTTTCATACATAGTTTCATACATCTTAAATAATAAGGAAGCTTATTTTACTGATATTGTTATAGTATCTTTTTCCGTCAAGTTTTGACGGGTTCCATCTAGTTTCAAGTTTAATTTTGCATTACTATGCATTTTTAAGGTTAATTACGTTAATACGCTAATCCTGTTAATAGTTACACTGAATATAAAATATTGTTCTAAATTTACACCGAAATTCAATATTCGCCGAAACTGAGATTTTTGACCGAAAATGTCCGAAACCGAACAGTCGGTTCAGCACTAGTTGAAATATTTAGCGCTATGCAAGAAAAAGAAGCGGCCATTAAGATTTCTCTAAAATTTGCATAGTTTCTATGTTGGAAAATCTTTTTTTTTCATTTTTTTATTTTTATTTTTTTTTTTATGCTTGCCAGTTTTTAAAATTTTCAAGTAAGGATACATTTAAAGTTATTGAAATTTCTTATATCATTGTCAGTAACTTATTTAATTAAATATTTATTCCCACAATGAAACTGTTACTAGCATTTACATGTGCATTTTTGTGACTTGCTTAGACAATATTTCTGAAAACATTGCTGTTCTTATTTTAATAATTATATTAATTACTCTTTATCAAACTTAATTGGGCTTATGTAATTGGCGTATTTTTTTTTTTTTTTTTTTTTTTTACTGTTTATAATTTTTTAACTTAGGTAATTATTGATTTGAAGTTTAGAAAACCATTTGAAATAATATAATATGTGATTAAATAATACACAAATATTTCATATATGAGGAATTGTGTAATCTTAGAAATATGAAAGGTCTTGCTGTTTATGTTATATTTCTTTAAAATGGAAATGTGGTAGCAATGATGAATTCAGGAAAAACTCACAAGTTGGAAAATCCTAGTACGATGTCTGAGAAGGTTTTGTCTACCAAACACTTTAATGTATATAAATGTATTATCTTTATAATGAAACAAGTAATTCACAATTTAAAAGTATCATTAAAAGATGAGCTAAGTAATTTTTAAATCTGAAACAAAGATATAAACGAACTGCTGATTTATAATTAAATTGAAATAAAATGTAGTCATTATATTTTTTATAATCATTAAATTATTATATAATATTTTACATAGTATAATCATTATATTAAAATAATGCATATACATTTTATGTACATTTTACCATAAAGGAGCAATGACTGATTGAAATTAATTTAATGATGTCAAGAACTAAAGTAAAGTTTTTGTGTACGCATGCATCATTTTTATTGTAT
Source organism: Maratus michaelseni (assembly GCA_963931845.1). Taxonomy (NCBI): domain Eukaryota; kingdom Metazoa; phylum Arthropoda; class Arachnida; order Araneae; family Salticidae; genus Maratus; species Maratus michaelseni. The sequence continues at coordinate 223,866,778 of OZ007595.1, forward strand.
ATATAGATTTACAAACACCTGTGTTTAATATAAATAAATGTATAAGCTTAATGTCTTGACGTTATCTATGACCATACGGAACCCAATTGCTGAACATGTACAAGACAACCGGCGGTGAATTCACAAGATTTTCTTAACTTTTTTCATTAATTAAAAAAAAAAAAAAAAAAGCTTCACAAACTGATAAATTACAATTCAAATGGAAATTTAATATTTACGCAGCATTTTTATTAAATTATAAACTTTATGCTTTATAACAACAATATACGAGGCTATTTTCATTGGAATGTTAAAACTGCGTTTTTGAAATTTGTATTGATTGTTTAAATGTGTTGTTGTAATATTTTAAATAATGGCTTTGTCAAGATAGCATCTTTTGTTTAAAAATGAGTAGTTTTTAATGACTTATTTATTTATTTTTCTTCATTTTGCAAACTTGTGATTTGTGACAACAAACAAATAGTATTAGATAACACTGCGTCTAAAATTAATGCTAAATTATAACTTTTTTATATAAAATACTTAATGGGCATTATCTTTTTACATATGTAAAAATTGCTACAATTTTACGACATTAGTTTTCTATAAAAGCATGACAAAATAATAATGATTTCAATAAATTTGTCTTTAGTAAAATTTACAAAATTAACAATAATAAATTTAAAAATAAGATTTTATTTATGGGCGATTTTTGATGAAAGTAATTTTTAATGTAGTGTCATGCATTTTAAAACTAAACAAAATTGGTAAAAATTGTGATATAGTTTTCTTTAACACACACTTTCATTATTTGTTATTGTTCTAAATAGATTTACAAGCATTTGTGTATGATAAATAAACTGTTTTGATCGGTATAGATATTGACCTTCGAAGGTGATTGGAAGATTTTTGTAGAAAACAATTATTTAGAAAATGATATATGTGACCTTTCGAAACTGAATTGCTGAAAATGTTCCAGACCACGTGATGGAATCATAAGATTTTCTTACCTTTTTCCCCTTGATATAAAAAAAGATTCATAAACTGATATAGTGAAAACTTTCAATTCACATGGAAATTTTGTTTTTACGCAATGTTTTTATTAAATTATAAACTTTATGTTTTATAACAACAACATATGAGGCTATTTTCTTTGGAATGATAAAATTGCGTTGTTGAAATTTGTATGGTTTGTTTAAATGTATTGTTGTAATATTTTAAATAATGTGTTTGTTAAGATAACATCTTTTCTTTAAGAATGTGTTTTTTATAACAACAATGATTTTAAAAAAAACTAGTGTCCTGTGATAACAATCAAATAGTATTAGGTAACACTGCGTCTAAAATTTACACTAAATTATGCATTTTTTGTACAAAATACTTAATGGGCCTTATCTTTTTACATATGTAAAAATTAATACAATTTTACGAAGTTAATTATCAATTAAAAAAAAGAACAAAATAATAATAATTTCAATCAATTTTTTTTAGTAAATTTTAGAAAATTAAAAGAAAATTTAATTTGATGGGCGGTGTTGATTAAAAGGAGCGACTGTTCCACGATATAAATTTTTTGACATTTGGTCTGAAATTAATTTTATCAGAGCATTTCCCCGAATTCTAAAGATGATTGTTTTTTTTTTTTTTTTTTTTTTTTTTTTTTTTAATAAATGAATTCGGTGCCATTGTGATCTTCTTTCCTTCATTCTACATACTGCTCGGCCTACTACTGCTTAAAGTTCCTATTAAGACTGCATTAATTTGGAGATTTGTCATCTTTTTTCTTCGACTGCTGTTAAATTCAGGGAATTGACGTGGAAATTTAATACTTACTCAATATATTTATTAAGTTATAAAAATTAGTCTTTATAACAACAACATATGAGGCTATTTTCTTTGGAATGATAAAATGGCGTTGTTGAAATTTGTATTGTTTAAAAATAGGTGTTCACCCGTTAATGTCTGTACATTTATTTATTCATACACTTTACCAATTTCTCTCAGACATTACTTATAAAAAAGTATGGTCAAAATTTTTCATTAAAAATGTCCTTCATTTAAAAAATTAAAAACAGTCTCTAATAAAAACTTCTAATAAATCTCTTCTAAATAAATCTCTTTAAAAATAATTCTCTAATTTAAAAAAAAAGAAAAAAAAATGAAATCCGATAGGGGGAGCCCTACAGCCACCAGTCATCTATATAAAGGAGAGGAAGTTGGATAGAGAACGCAACTGATGATGCCCTGGCGGGGGGTGAAAGCGCTTTTGTTAGGTGGTGGAAGTTTTTATTAGAGACTGTTTTTAATTTTTTAAATGGAGGACATTTTTAATGAAAATTGTTGACCATACCTTTTTATAAGTAATGTCTGAGAGAAATTGGTAAAGTGTATGAATAAATATTTGTATTGTTTGTTTAAATGCATTATTGTAATATTTTAAAAAATGTCTTAGTCAAGATATCATCTTTTGTTTAAGAATGTTTTTTTTTTTATAACAACAATAAATTTAAAAAAAAAAACTAGTGTCCTGTGACGACAATCAAATAGCATTCGGTAAAACTGCGTCTAAGATTTACGCTAATTTATGCATTTTTTGTACAAAATACTTAATGGCCCTTATCTTTTTACATATGGAAAAATTAATACAATTTTACGAAGTTAATTTTCAATTTAAAAAAAAAGAACAAAATAATGATGATTTGAATCTTTTTTTTTTAAGTAAATTTTACAAAATAGAAAGAAAATTTAATTTTAAAAGTAAGATTTTGTTCATTGAATTTATAATAGTGCTGGTATAACTCTTGAATTCGCCTATTTAGGAAACATTTATGTTTAATTAATGTGTTTCATTAAAGCAATAGTAAGTCTCATTATATCTGTGAGTGTGGCTCCAATAGAAAAAAAACATGTGAGAGGACTGTCACTAATTATCTGACTAACATCTTTTATCTAGTTATACAAAACTGCTTAGAGAATTTTTCTATCAAAATTAAATATAGGACTTTTATAAATTAAACTTTCTACTGTATTAAATGTAAAACGTGTCCAATTAGCACCCAATATCAAGTACATATTATTGAGGTTGGGTGGGCGATTTTTTATTAAAATAATTTTCAATGTAGTGTCATGCATTTTAAAATTAAACGAAATTTGCAAAAAACTGTGTTATAGTTTTCCTGCACAAGCACCTGCGTTACTGTTATTGTTCTAAATAGATTTACAAGCATTTATGTATAATAAGTGAAATATTTGTGTCGCTATAGATATGGCCAGAGTTGCCAAGTCTCCGGCTTTTTGCACACCAGTAATTATTTAGAGAAAATGTTGTTCTTTTAAATAGCAAAATGCTCCGATAAATTAAAACAACCTTTTCTGTACTAAATTACTGGTATCCAAAAAGCCGGAGACTTGGCAGGTCTGGATATGGCCCTTCGAATGCGATTTGGGGATTTTGGTGGGAAACAATACTTTGGAAAACTTTTAACAAATTATATACTGTGTGACCTTTCGAACCTGAATTGCTGAGAATGTTCCAGACAACATGTGATGAAATCATAAGATTTTCTTACATAACATTTTCTTACATAGGTAACATTGCACCTAAAGTTTATGCTAAATGATGCATTTTTTGTAAAAAATGCTTAATGGGTCTTATGTTTTTACATATGTAAAAATTAATACAAATTTACAACATTAGTTTTAAATAAAAGCATGACAAAATAATAATGAATTCAATTAATTTGTCTTTAGTAAATTTTACAATATTAAAAAGAAAATTTAATTTTAAAAGTAAGATTTAGTGCAATGAATTTCTAATGGAACTGATGTAACTTTTGAATTCGCCTATTTAAGAAACATTTTTGTTTAATTAATGTGTTTTCATTAAACCAATGACAAGTCTTATTAAACTGTAAATGTGGATAAAAAAAAAAAAAAAAAAAAAAAAAAAAAAAAAAAAACATGTCACAAGGCTTTCTCTAATTAAGGTGGCTAATATCTTTTATCTAGTAATACTAAGCTGTTTAAAGCAATTGTCTATCAAAAATAAATGTGGGAATTTTATAAAATATACTTTCTACAGTATTAAATGTAAAACGTGTCCAATTAGCACCCAGTCTCCAGTACACGTTATCGTGCACGTTATCACACACGTACTATGGGTGATTTTTGATTGAAATAATTTCCAGTTTAGTGTTATGCATGTTAAAACTGAAGGATATTGGTAAACACTGATGATATAAAGAAAATAAGTTGAAATTGGTGTGAAACAATAAAAACTAAAAGATCTTCTCTAAACACCATCAAAAAATTTTTAATGCGCTAGGCCTTTCGAAAGATCTGAGTCGTTCTTCGTCAGGCGCAAAAAGACGTGCTTCTACTTATGAAAGCAGCAGCAAGACTAAAATGAGATAAGGGAAAGGAAACAAGCTGAAACAAGCTGCGTCTTAATTATCAATATTTTTCATCATTAAGAATGCCATAAAGGTTTAATTCCAGTTTGATATTAATGCATTCATAGTCAATATTTTGTTTAAGCTATTAAATGTTTATCTTCTGAAAAAAAAAAGATAATGTGCATTTGTCGCTACCATGTCAAACTATCGAATATGAAAAAAATGCATTTTTCATTACTTTTAAAAATGGGCCGATTATTGTCACCACTAAATTTTATTAGAATTCCTCCCCTAGAAAAAAAAATTGTAATAAAATTTCTGTGAAGAACAGGGTTATCAGTTTACTCTTCTTTTTTTATTCAGAAATGTCGAATTCATACCGGAAAATTTGAGGGGGGAAATGTAGTTTAAATAGTCAGGAAATGGCTGGTACTAAATAAATCGAAAAATTCTATTTAAAATTTCTGGTATTGATTCGGAATTTCTAATTAAAAAGGGAGACCAATGGTGAAGAATACTATTAAAATTTAGTAATGATAATCGGCCCATTTTTATAAGTAATGAAAAATGCATTTTTTCACATTGGACAGTTTGACATGGTAGCAACGAATGTTTGAATGTGACAGTAGCACTGTATTCTCCTTAAGAGTTGCGTAAAATCAAAATAACTGTGAAGTTTAACCTAACAATTTGCAACAACGCACAAAACAATGAAAGATACACTTTAATTCTCTAATGATGTGCAGAGACTTTTTGTTGTTGTCGTCGTCGTTGTTGTTGTTTTTTATTTTATAACAGAGAAGAGTTGTATATTTGCTTGTTATTTTGAAAAAAGATAATTAAGAAAACATTGTTATGAGTTTTTATAAAATTAGGTCTAGCAGCAAAGAAATAAAATTTGTTCTTTTCCATAAAATATTTCTGTAAAAATCATCCCAACAGAATAGTTGAAAAAATAAAAATAATTAAAAATAAAAATAAATAGACGAAAACGGAATTCTCAAAGTTTCTTAGTGTATAACTTGTTAATTTTAAATTATCACATTTTATTATTATTTCTTATAAACATTTAGTAAATGTTTTAGTAAATGTAAGCGAATTTTTTATTTTCCTTTTAATTTATTTGCCATTTTCGAAGGGTTTTTGTATCCTAGTTCTTAGAAAATATATTTAGTGGTATATAGTGAAAAATACTCACATTTACAGTTAAAAAAAAGAAAAAAAAAACAGGGGATGCAATCTGGGTTTCCAGGTGTTTGCAGGACACAAGATGGAAACCATTTTTAATTAAAAATTCTAATAGATTTTTTTACGCTTAACATATTTTTTAAGGTTTCCCACTAACAGCACCAAAAAAGCATATTTGTATGAAAAACATCCATGAGGTATTCTAATAAAGTTTTAAAATATATTAAAAACCGCCTTTCCGTATTAGTCGCATTGGTAAATAATCAAGAAATCGACAAAGATTTCACTAATTACAGCAGGCGTTTTGATTCTGATTATTTCAGCGTTAGTTTGATTATACAGGGTGTGTATTTTAAGTAATGGGAATAAGTCCACAAAAAATAATTTATTAGACATATCTCTACAAAACTTTAGTAGTCATCAAAATATGCTCCTTGAACATCAACACACTTCTGCAGGCCAGATTTCCACGCTTCGTACGCTCCCTGGAAGTCACCAACCGAAACATCCATCAGAGCATGCGTGCAAGCCCTTTTGACAGCATCCAGGGTCCCGTGGTGGCGCCCTTTGAGGGCGGTTTTCACTTTGGGAAAGAGGAAAAAGTCTGCTGGGGCAAGGTCAGGGCTGTAGGGAGGCTGTGGAATTGTTGCGATGCCATTTTTTGTCAAGTTCTCGGTAACCACGAAGCACGAGTTTGGCGCAAATCTTCCTCATCCCAAGATCCTCACTGATGATTTTGTGCACAACCATTTTATCCGTTCCTAGCTTTTCTGCGATCATGCGAACACTTAAACGCCGGTCCGTGTTCAGCAAATGTCGCACACGCTGTTCGTTTTCTGCGGTTCTTGGTGTTGACGGGCGACCTGCACGGGGCTCGTCCTCCACGCTCTCCCGGCCTTCTTTAAACATTTTGTGCCATCTAAAAACTTGAGCTTGCGATAATCTTTCCCTGCCGTACGCTTTCTGAATCATTTCCAGCGTTGATGCACCCGATTTTCCAAGGCGAACGCAAAATTTGATTGCGTAACGCTGTTCAATGCTTTGTTGCATTTTGAACTTGCACACACTTTTTTGAAGACGTCTACGCCACGCATGATCCTGCCTCAACCACAGCCAGCAGGCGACTGGCGAGTGGAGCGTTATCAAGGTCGAAGGCCCCACTACCGACTCCAACCGGTCGGTGCGCCCTCTGGCATACAATCGCGTCAGGACAAAAATATTCTCATTATTTAAAATACAAACCCTGTATATCTCTTAAATTTGTGTTTTATTTTTATTTTTTATATTTTATTTTTGGCGAAGTCTTTAATTTCGTTATGGAATATTAATCGAAAACAAACGCTAAACTATTTACATCGTTTTAAGTGAAAATGGGTTAATCTACCGTAATCAAACTCCGCGCAATTAAAAAAAAAAATATTTTTTTTAAAATAATTTTTAAAACCATAAAAAATCAGTAAACTGAGATAAAATTTTCGAACAAATTGCATTTGAAAGTATTTTTAGGTAGCTTTCATTACAAAAGTAAAAGGCTACCTATTGCAGCCATTCGGAGGAAAACATTCCGGAAAATTTTGGTATATTTTCACAGATCATAACCCCCAGACCCCAAAACCATCCTCCGTTCAAATGTTGACATATATATATACATATATATATCTGATCTATGATCATACGATAGCACTCGTATTTATAAACCGATTTGGATGAAACCAAGAGTGTGTATTAAGCTCACCAATATCTCGACCGAGTTCGTTGGCCAGCTTGTTTTCGCCGTCTTGTTTTAAAATGGCAGACAATAAAAGACTTAAAACTAAAAAATTCTTAAAAAATGGCTGAGATATAGCAGTTCAAAATTCTAGAATGACTGACATTTTGAAACAAGACAGTAGATTGAAACAAATCTGGGATTAATTTATGAGTTTTAGTGAACGGGATTTCTCGGAAATTATAATATTTCATTGTTGTAATCATTTTCCCAATCATGCGCATAAAAATATATTCATATACGTTAGCGTGAAATTCTCGCCAAGCTTGGCGACACTTGGCGAAATATTGTCAAATTTGGTAACCAAAAATAAGTCTCCATAAATGAAGCCAACTTGACAATAGCTGACTATGAGATGTAATCTTCCCAACTGAGCGAAAAAGTCCGGTCCAGGATTTCTTTACCAATTTGAATAATTTTGTCAAAATTCATCCAGTATAGCTGACTAATTTGGCAAATTTCTTATTCAAATTTAGTATTAACGAATCTTCTGTAATCGGGTTCTTTGCATTTTAACTTGCTGCTTTCTTAGCAGCATTAGCTAAAACTTTAAAACGAAGATATAGGAAAGCTACATTTTCCTCCCGGTGCAGGCTGGAAGGATTTTTTTTTTCTCTACTAGGCGGTGTAGAATTTGAGCGATGGTGCGATGTTTAGAAGTTAATAATTTTGCAAAAAAAGGCGAAATTTATTACTCAGGTCGTTGAAATCGTCAATATATATTCAGCGTTACTCAGGAAGATGCTTTTGCTTTATAATATAGATTATTGATCTTGAGTCATTAATTGCATAATTGTTGAAATTGTTGAGAATAATTCAATTATATTGAAATTAAAAAACAATAATAATAAGGAGAAAAGTTGATAATGAATATTTTCCAACATCATGATGCCATAAAGATTGAATTTCGTTTCGATATAAATGCCAATTTAGATTATTGATCTTGAGTCATTAATTACATAATTGTTTAAATTGTTGAGAATAATTAAATTATATTGAAATTTTAAAAATAATAATAATAATAAGGAGAAAAATTGATAATGAATATTTTCCAACATCATGATGCCATAAAGATTGAATTTCATTTCGATATAAATGCCAATTTAGATTATTGATCTTGAGTCATTAATTACATAATTGTTGAAATTGTTGAGAATAATTAAATTATATTGAAATTTTAAAAATAATAATAATAATAAGGAGAAAAATTGATAATGAATATTTTCCAACATCATGATGCCATAAAGATTGAATTTCGTTTCGATATAAATGCCAATATTTGAATAATCTATTAAACATTTATCTTCTGAAAAAAAAAAAGTGAGAGAGAGAGAGAGAGAGAATGTGAATTTTCTTTAAAAGTTGTTTAACACATGCTAAACATGCCAGGAATTTTACTCAAATTTTATAAAAAAAATATTTCACACCAGAATTTAAAACTATTTAACTTTTTTTTATTTAACATTTTCTTGTATGTTTCAGAATTTATTTATTTTATAAGGGAATTTCTGGCTGGAATCAACATTTTTCTATTTGGTTAAATGACCAGTTGTTGGTGTGTTTAGTGTTAAAATAAAATATCTGTGAAGTATAAAATTGAACAATTTGCAGCAACACGCACGTAAAAAAAAAAAAAAAAAAAAAAAAAAAAAAAAAACACTCTTTACTTCTCTAATGACGTCCAAAGAGATTTGTTTCGAAAGATTTTTTTTTTCCAAAGTAAAAACGAGCTCTATTTTTGCTTGTTATTTTGAAAAAATAAAAGTAAGAAAACATTGTTACATGTTTTTATACCATTAGGTCTAGTAGCGCTGAAAAAAAAAAAAAAAAAAAAAAAAAAGTTCTTTTTTTATAAAATATTTCTGTAAAAATCCTCCCGACAGAGTAAATGAAACAATACAAAAAAATGAAAATAAGCTGAAGAAAACGGATTTCATAAACTTTCATAGCTTGTTAATTTAAAGTGATAGTAATTAAATATTATTTCTTACAAATATTTTTTAAACCTTATTTGAAATAATACACATGTAATTTTTTTTAATCTTTAATTATTATTATTATTATTGTTGTTGTTCATATTACATTTAATTGCTAAAAAAAGGTACAAAATAAAAACGAATCTACAGTCATCAATTACTCAATTATAGACGTTACAGAACATATTTATGTTATATTAAAATGAGAAAATGGAAATTGTTTAAAATGATCACCTGCTTTAAAAAAAAAAAAAAAAAAAAAAAAAAAAAAAAAAAAAAAAACGCTTTTTTGTTTTTTTACTTTTTTATATGCAATTTTGAATCAAACAAAAAAGGAAAAAAAAACATGAAAATGTTCAAATTCGAACAGGATCAAATTTAAATCGAACGTGTATGCTTAGTGCTTACTTTAATAGCAACTTTATACGTATTTTTAAATTTACATGGTGTTTTTCAAATATTCATTTGCCAACAGATTATTTATTTTGCGCAGATATATAGAAAATTATTATATCTATAATATTTTCCTTTTTTTTTTGTGTGTTTTTTTTTGTTTTTTTTGTTTCAAATAAACGTTGATGATTTTATTTCTTGTGATTAGAAAATATTTTTAAGTACTATATTTATAACAATGTAATAAATTATAACACCTTATAATAATAGTAGATTAAAATAATGTAGATTTTGTTTTTGAAAATGACTCGGAAAGAGTCGAAACATGTAAAACAACTAATAAAAGTTATTTTAATTTATATTATGTTGTTAATTTACATCTTTAGCATTTAAAAGGAATATACTATATTTATTATGATTTAAACATAAAGTCTTCTGGCACTAAAATATTTTTATATAAGCTTACGAAATTAGGCATAGGTTTATATCTAATGTATTTACTTTAATAAAAACCAAAAAATTAAACTAAAAATTTGTTTTTGTGGTTGTAAGGCTGCGCACAACAGTTGTATTAGAATTTTATTTTTCCAATGCATACTATAAGTGTTTCAATCTATTTAATAAAATTTTTTATTCATTGATATTAAAGTCAATAATAGGTATACAGGGTTCGTTCTTAGAATACTAGTATTTTGAAGAAAATTTTTCATGCTATGTTTTAACAACCCCGCATTAAAAATTACCTTCCGGATAGACTTTTACAAAATTTGTAAATAAATTCTAATTTTTTTTTTGTCAAAAGTGGTATTCTTGGACCTTGTGGGAGGCCTGAATATATGTATATGTTATAAGTCGGTAAAAAATTAATTCTGAAGTGTTGTTTTTAATTAAATAAATTTGAAGTTGAGGCATGAAAGGCAGAGGTGCCAACAATTACAGATTTTGAATACCATAGTACCATTTTTCCTGTAAAGAAAATTCCCCATGTTGAATCGTAGAATTCTTCTAATTAAAAAGTCAAATATTTCTGTACACGAAAGGTGGTATTCAAAATCCGTAACTCTTGACGTCGCTGAAAAAAAATATCTTAAAATTTTAGAGTCTTAAAACTGAAGACTTCCTTTAGAATTGATAATAAATTATTTTCATTGTTACGAATACACTATACCATTTAATTGTCTTTTGCCCCACTAATAAACAAATTCACAGATAACGCACTTATAATAAATTGCAATCACTAATTACACATTTGTAGACGCAACTTCAATCAACGATTACATAATTGTAGCTTTTATTGAGCGTAACTGCGTGATATAAAAATGGAAGTAGAAAAGTTCCTTACCGTTAAGTTATAAATAATTTCCATTACTATTACCCTGTAAACTGGCATATTTTCTAAAGACGCATTCGAATAAAACTTCAAGAAACTTCTATAAATTGAAGACTATTATTTTAAAGGCTTGAATAAAAATGGATTACAACACCTGCGTTCCTCTGTAGCAAATTTACGATGCAAGCATTAATTTTGCCACTAGTCTGTAAAAAACGTATTACCGCGTAATCCATTCGCAAAATGATATAAATACGAGGTGTGGCAATTAAATAGCGAGACTGGTGTGAGAAATGATATTTATTCCAAATAAATTTATATTTACCTTTTATCCTCTTCAACATACATTTCTCCCCTACCTATACACAGCTGCATAAGTGTCTTCTATTGTTAAAAACAATGCTACCGTTTATCACTTGTCAGACTATTCAACAACTCTGTCGTTTTCGCTTTGCCGTTTTGCTGAAATCGAAACGTTCCAAAATCGCCAATAGAATGTTTATAAATGTTAAGGGGGGGGGGGGGGGTATTTGGTGATAATGTTATGTCACATGCCCGAGTTTTTGAATGGTATAAACGGTTTTTTCCTTAAGGTCGGGCAGAGGTCGAAGATAATGAACGTCGTCGACCTGTCACTGCAAGAACTGAAGGAAACGTTCAGAAAATTAATGAAACTGTGCAGCAAGACAGACGTCTGAGCATTCGGATGATCGTTACAAAGAATCCTAAAAAGATTCCTAATCAAGCCGAGAGAAATAGTAAGGGAGAAAAGACAGATGCCCAATCTTTGAAGCAGTTTTTAGCTGATAAGCGCATTCCTGTGCTTTAGTATCCTCCGTATTCACCAGATCTCGCATCGTATGACTTCTACCTGTTCACAAGAGTAAAACGTGCATTAAAAGGAACACATTTTCAGTCTGTTGAACAAATAAAAGCAAAAATGGCAGAGTTGTTGAAGAGGATGACAACTGATGAGCTGCAGCATTGTTTTGAACAATGGAAGACACTTATGCAGCTGTGCATAGATAGCTAGGAATGTATGTTGAAGGGGATAACAGTTAAACATAAATTTATTTTGAATAAATATCATTTCTCACCAGTCTCGTTATTTAATTGCCACACCTCGTACACTTTAACATTTTTTTTGTATCTATGACTACAATTTAATAAAGTGAAAGATAACGACTGGCAATAAATTGTAATTATTAGTTACACAACTTTATATACAATTTAAGTTTTTAATTTCATAATTGTAAACATTATTGAGGCTAATTATGGCATATTAAAATGAAATAGTATAAATTCCTTAAAAATTGATTATGAATAATTTTCACTATTATGAATGTTACTATACTATTTTATAAATTTTCTATTACAATATAGTAAATTCATAGCTGACGCACTTACAGTTAATTGAAACCGCTTGAGCTACAATAGAATCCATTTTAAACTAGACTGCGCAGTGATGTATAGTACATAATGAATTAAATTAAATTGAACTTGTAATAAATAAATTCAGTTCCATGCAACCACTAAATAAAAATGAAAATATATTATAATAAAATATAATAAAATATGATAAAATATATATGTCTATTTAAAAAAGTTAAAAATTAAATAAAAATATTTAAAAATATAATAATGAAATAGAAATATAACAAAAATAAAGTAAATAAAAATAAAAATAAATTCCATTAGATCCAAAAAAAAAAATAACAGACGAAACCTACCGAGGGTCGAACCCATCTCAAAAAAGAAAACAAAAAAAGGACTCCTTTCAGAGACCATACTTTTAGTTTAAAAGTTACAGAAAAAAACATTAAAAAAGCCAATAGGCAGAATAAAGATTTTTTTTTCACATAATCCAATAAATCTGCTATTAAATAAAGAAAAAAATTTCTCTTTAAAATTTCTGGTATTAACCTTAAACATAAGTATAAAAGAACATACTCGAAAATAAAAATTCATGCAGTGTACCGGTTAAATAAAAATAGTTGTTGGATATAACAAGCGAAAATTTCATCCTACATAATCCATGTTTTCACGTCATTTGCAATTGCACATCAAATGCTTGAAGATATTAATAAAATTTTCAATGTGTTTTTTCTGGGATAATTGCGTTTTTGAATAAGATGTAGCCAATGTCTAAATTTATTAAAAACTTTAATCTAAAGGATGCTGTTATTCAACATGAAATACAGCCTTGGCTAAAAGTATTGAACCCCCCCCCCCCCCCCAACTCCTATTTTTAAGATATCTTTTAAAGTAATAGTAAGATTCAAATGTTTTACTGCATACAGTTACGAATTTCTTTTTTAAATTATTGCAGATTGTAAAAAAGGACAGCAAATGAACAATTACACTTTTAATCAAACCATTTGCTTTAAAAAACGAGTTACATACTTTGCTTTACTGGAAGTATCGTAACATTAGAAAACATTCTGTATTATTTTCGTCGCTAAAGAGTAAGTTCTGTATGTTTTGGCATTTTCTGTAAGCAATTATTCTAGTTTTCATGATTATCTATTAATTTGCCTAAAGCAACAACGAAACTTCCAGTAAAATAAATAAGTTGCGAAACTGAAAAAAAAAAACTTTAAATCAAATGATTTAATTAAAATGGTTAATTAAAAATTGAATAGTTCTTGCTTTTTTTATTTCTACAAATTATAATATTTTTTTTAAAAATCACGTTTTCAATTAGTTGTGCATCTGTATTCGATTATTACTTTTAAAAATTTATTAAAAATATGGAAGTTCTCGATACTTTTGGCCAAGCCTGTATGTACTAAAATCTTGAAATTTCAACATAAAGTCCGAGGGTCAAACAAACATGTTTAGACTCAGAAATTTTATTTAATAATATGTAACTCACTTCCGTAGTATTTATTTGAGGTCAGTTATTAAATAGCAATTCTAGATCTAACACAGAGCCGGATTACCGTAAAGAGAAAGTTTCGCTTTATTTAAGACAGAAATTCTGTTTTTAAATAAGCCAAAACTTTCCATACGAAATTATGGGTGAAAATTTGCCCCAGCGGTAACAAGATCTTCGTCTAAACAGGTTTGTTTGATCCCCGGATAATAAGTCGGAAATTACGGCAACTTGAAATAAGAAGTATGTTTATATTTCTTAATCTTATTTATTGTGTCTGAATTCAATAACCATAATTTCTAAATTAAAAAAAGGTACAGTAAATTCAAAATTATAGCAATTTCACAAATTTCTCTCTCTATCTAGCTATATACAGAGTTCATACGGGTGCTTACTTTTTAATACCTCTATTTCCATAACGAAAATTTCGCTGTATGTAGTCGCAGAAATTTGGAATTAAATAAGGCGAAAATTACTTTTCAAAGTTTCTGGTATTCAAAAGTAAGCATCCTTACAAAGCCTGATATTTCATAGCTGCCAACTTTTCCGCCTTTGTTTCTTACCACTAAAATTTAACAGTAAATTTTGTCGTATTTAATCACCAAATTCTGTGATTAAATATTGCAAAATTTTCTATTAAATTTTAGTGGTAACAGAAAAGCATAAAAGTTGGCAGCTATGCAATATATGTGTGTTATGTGTTGTCATCGTCCCGTGAATACGAGGTCTACGCGCTGACACAAAAATGGAGGCTGATTTTTATCAGCGTTTGCACGGTCCCTTGAGTAATAGCCTTGAATAATTCCTTGAGTACCAGTAATTTTTTAAGTATTCTTCGCCTTATTTTTTGAAACAATTACTGTAATTTCTGGCCTATAATCCGAGGATCAAGTAATTCTATTTCAACCCGGAAATTTTATTCAATAACTGAATTCAAATATTTACATCAATATTGTAAGTTGCATTTTATAAAATAACATTTTTGGGTTGAAACAAAACTGTTTGATCCGCGGATTATAGGCCGGAAATTGCAGTAAATAAAGTCAAAGAATACATTAAAAAATATTGTAATTTATATTAAAAGGACAATACAAACGTTTAAAAAAAATCCTCCTACGATGGCCGCCATTTTTGTGTGAGCGCGTAGGCCTAATATTCAGAGGGTGGTGGTCTATTATATCATTAATTCATCACATTCTGTACTTTCTCTTTTTATCAATTCAATATGCTTTAGTGTAGCTTTCTGTCTTACTTACTTTTTTTTCTTTTCTAGAACCTGCTTGGAGGCTATGAGCAGAAATCTATCTGTTATGCATTGACGCATACATTAGAAATACCAATTGCATTCATGCAAACTTGAAATTTGAAAATTGAAGCTTGTTTAAATTAAAAATTTAAATCGTCGGGATAAGCATATGAAGCAATACCCAAGACAAGTCGTATCTACTGGACATTCCAATTCACAAATCAAATATTGGTAAGACATTCCGTCCGAATGCAACATGTTTCATCATTCAGTGAGCATTATCCCATGACAATTTTCCGGCAATTTCGTGTAAATGGGAATAGCATCTCCAAAAAAAAAAAAAAAAATGATGATGATGATGAACATGCGTAGGAAACAATGCGCAAGACATGTCGTATCTAGTGGACATTCCAATTAACAAATCAAATATTGGTAATACATTCAGTCCGAATGCAACATGTTTCAGCATTCACTGAGCATTATCCCATGACAATTTCCAGGCAAATTCTTGTAAATGGGAATATCATCTTCAAAAAATAATGATGATGATGAACATACATATGAAACAACGCGCAAGAAAAGTTGTATCTACTGGACATTCCACTTTATAAATCAAATATTGGTAAGACATTCAGTCCGAATGTAACATGTTTCGGCATTCTCTGAACAACATTCCATGCAATTTTCGGACAATTTCATATAAATTGGAATAGCAACTTCGAAAAATAATTATCATAATGATGCTCATGATGATCAGAAAATCGCAACACAGCTTGAATCTTACGTTACAACAATCTTTGGATGGACATACTTCGTAAGTTTTTTGGATCATTATTTCATCTAATACTGCGGATAGAGGAGTGATGTTTACAATACTTTATCGTATATTTGAATGTGATACTTCTCAGATGAACAGAATTCTTATATCTCGAGAATTTCAGCAGTTATCTGTAATAGCATCTGACTTTGTTAGTTCAAAGGAAACTGTATTCACGACAAGGTTTTCAGAGTGCATTTAAAGTAAAATATCGCGTTTTTAAAAAGGATAAACATATCTGGAAGCAGTTTGCACTGTAATATTAAATCATTACACTTATCTAAAACTTTCTAATATTTCTCATTTTGAATTGGATATGTCGAATAGAGTTTTTTTCGATGCAAATAAATGTGTAAATGTCGAGATCTATTTTTAATTCCCAAGAATGAGTTTTTCAATGCATATTTTTGACAACAATGCGTGTTTGAAAGTGTTATAAACATATCTTAACCCTTTCCGGTGCGGAGTAAGTCTGTTTGTAAAATGATGAAATAACGGAATCACACAAGAATTTACAAATGAATTCATTAGATAATAAAAACGTGTTTATTTTCCGGTACTTAATAAAAAGAAAATTTTAATTAAATATTCCTGGTGCCGCCTGTCAGTTTTGGAATTAAAATTAGGTGTCCTTTTTTGTGGACACCGCCCGTTAAAGGGTTAAATTATTTTGCACTGTAATATTGAATCGCTGCATTTGTCTAAAAAAGCTTGTGAATATTTTTTATCTGGAATGTGATGTTCAATCATGGAAAAATGGAATAACCCCCTCTCCCTCTCCTACTGACTCTACCACAAATCATCGTATAAATATGTGACTTATACCAACCGATGAGTAATAACGTCTATTAATGCTATAATTAAATTCGGCTTTGGGGGGTAATCTACATATTGGAATTGAAACAAATTTTGAAATTTTCATTGCAAACACCGAATTTTGACATCATATTTGAATTGTTCAGTAAATTGTACCTTCGTGTGCCCAAAGTCATTCGGTGAAGTAGTTTAGGAAATATGCGGATGTAAAGCTTGAAACTGAAAAAAAAAAGTGTCAAAAGTGGATATTACAACTTGAGAAAAAGGAAATTAGTGCAGTTTTCTATATGTAGTCGATCCTCAAACTCTAATCTGTGAATAACATTTAAAAGTAAATATCATTACTAATCAGTTGGTGCGTTAACATTTATACGATGATTCACGGCAGAATTAGTCATGGGATGCCTTTTTTTTTAATTCATGACTGTATATTTACTATATGTGTAAATGCTGAAACCAATTTTTCTATTCTCAGGAACAAGATTCTCAATGTATATTTTAAACAACAAAACTGTGCGTTTAAAATATTATAAACATATCTTACGTCATTATGCATTGTTACATCGAGCCACTGCATTTGTCTAAAGCTTGTGAATATTTCTCATCTTCAATCAGATATACCTAATAAAAAGTTTTTACTGTAAATAAATAATGTATAGCCAACGATAGTGTGTTTGAAAGATTGATAAAACTATCTTGTATCATTTTGTGCAATAACATTGAATCACTACACATGTCTTAAAGCTTTTGATTATATCTAATTTGAATGAGATATAACGTATAAAGATTTATCTTTTTTGCTGTAAATAAATATGTCTATGCCAAGAAAAAGGTTTTCGGTGAATATTTTAAACGAAATACTGTGTTTGGAAAAGTGATAAACATATCTTGAACCATTTTTCACTATAACATTGAATCACTAACAGAATAAGATATCTCAAGGATATTTCAGCGATTATCTCTAAAAACTTCTAACTTCAAAGATTTCTTTGTCTGAAAATTGTACATTTATTATGTGTATAAATGCTGAGACTAACTTTTTATTCTTAAGAACAAGTTTTGCAACGCATATTTTAAACGAAACAGGGTATTTGAAAGAGTTATAAACATATCTTAAATCGATTTGCATACTAACATTGAATCGCTGTATTTGCCTACAGCTTGTTAACACTAAATACGAGGGTCGATCCAGAAATAAGGTTCCTATTAAATTTACTAATAGACAACATTGTTTATTCTCATTGAAATTTACATCATTGGAAAGAAGAAAGTTGGCGAAAGTTGGGAAAAAGATGGCGATTATGTAGAGAAATAGAGCAATTTCTCTACATAATCGCCATCTTTTTCTACGCATTTTTTTAGACGGTGCTTCAATTTCTGTATCCCAATGTCGTAGAACTCCGGCGCCAACCCGTTGAGGAAGCGTTTCACTTCTTCTTTGACGTCATCGTCGCTCCGGAAGCGTTGGCTACCCCAGTTTTCCTTTAACTTGGGGAACAAATGATAATCACTAGGTACGAGGTCCGGACTGTAAGGTGGGTGGGACATGACAGTCCACCCAAATTGTGTCAAAAGTTCCTGGGTTTGACGGGAGACGTGAGGTCGTGCATTGTCGTGAAGCAGCGTTACACCGGCTGTCAGTCCTCCTCGACGGCGGTTCTGGACAGGTAGAGTCCCTTTGGCGTGCAAACAAGCGAATTACAGAACGAATCTCGCACTTGGCGAAATCAACAATGAGAACCTCCATCTCGGACGACTGCTGAGCCAAGAATGAGCGGCGCAGCAAAGCGCGCCGGGGGAATAGCGAGTGCGGGAACAGCCACGCACAGCGCTGTTGCCGTATTTCGCCTCGCATTTTCCCGTGCGGCTGGAAGTCTTTGGTAACCTTATTTCTGGATCGACCCTCGTACATAGATGCCAACATCCCTTAATTATACCGGAGTCTGATCCAACAAAAATATGTTTTTCACCGGAAATTTTATTTAAGGAAATTTTTTTAAATGAAATCATATAAGTACCTTATTGAATGAAGACGCATTTCCTTATATGCAGTTTCTGATTTTGTCTTGGATCGAACTCCGTAATAATTAACCCCTTAATCGTCGTGCCCGAGACATTCACGGGCAGCGTAAATTATGCTTGTTATATTCAAATTGTTTGATTCCCACCAGTTCTTTAAAATAGTGAAATTGGCTTTATTCTCGTAATATTTTATATGTCTGTTAAATAACGCGAATATTTCTACTTAAAAAACTGGTGGCAATCAAGCAATCTGATTTTTTTTAAAGTAGCCTACACTTATCGGGCGCGACGATTAAGGAGTTAAGAGATTTTGGCATCTATGCTAAATATACCAACAACCTGTCTTGGGTCGGGTACCAGATTTCAATTCGTATTTCAATTCAAACCAGAAATTTCTTCATAAAATTAATGAAATAAAAATTACACTAAAATAAGTTAAATTAAAACTTAAATTGTTGTAAATAAAAATTCTGGTATGAATGTTTTTATAAAACTTAATTAAAATTTCCGGTACATTTAGTGTTAATATTTCTTATTTTGAACCGTGATTATACTTAATTGTACAGTGGACTTGAAAAATTGTTTTTCCTTTTTAATGTTTTCCAACACGAAATTCTTCAAAAAAGTGTCCTAACTCATGTATTCCATAAAAAGTTTAAAAGAAAATTAAATTTATTGAAAACTCTAAAATTTTTAAAGCTATTAATTAGTGAATATAACAAACGATCTGAATTATCTCTTACTATACCACGTACAACCAACGGAGAGAAAAAATGTCTAAAACATACTAAAACGTATGCGTAAATATCTTGTAGTGTGTACCACAATCCCTTAGTCATATTGAGAAGTTTTAGAAAAAAATCTAACGCTTGGTCATAGGTGCTAAGAGTTACGGATATTGAATACCACTTTTTCTTTACTGAAGAATTTGCTTTTTTTTTTTATCGAATAGCGATCATTCAATGCGAATTTGTCTTTTTAAAAAAAAGTGGTATTCAAAATCAACTCAAAATCCGCACCTATGAACATTTTAACACCTTTAGGGGCAAAGTACTCTTGTAGCTAAAATGTTGAAATGATAGTTTGACACCAGGATTCACGAACGAATTTATTTTTAAATAAGTAAAAGCTTTTTTTCATGTACCCTATAAATTCAAAAATTAATTATAAAATTCTGATGTCAATGGGGCTCTTTGGGATTAAAGTTAAGTGGTATATATAATATACCGGTGCCCTTCAAGGGGTTAACACTATGAAGGGCAGTGGAATAGTTTTTAATTAACTTAATTTTAACTAAGTTTGTGCCAGATTTTTTTTTTATTTACTTTTATAACTGGTGAAAAACAAAAGAAAAGAGGTTCTAAAATTGCATTTCCCAGTGATGGAACATTGGCGCAGCAGAGAATCAATTGACACCGTTAAATTTAAATTGTACCCTTTGTCGCATTTAAAGACAAAGTTTGAGATATTTTTTTAAGACGAAGAATACTATTAACATTTAGTGGTGAGGATCGCCCAACTGTTGCGCCACTAATATCCTAATCACTAATATCCTAATCACTAATATCCTAATCACTAATATCCTAATCACTAATATCACTAATATCCTAATTTTTGAAAATTTTTTTTCGAAAATTCGGATTTGAATTCAACATTGCAGTAATACAAGAACTTTTACCCTGAAAGGTTTAAAGAATTATAGTAAACTGCAAAAAAAAATGTTTTGAGAAAAATACATTTGAAATACATTATCGTATGCTATTTTCATTATTTACCTTAAAGAAGTATGAAAATATACAGGGTGTCCATAATTAAACGACCCTAGTTTAAAGTTGTCTACAGACGAAACTATTTGTCAGAAAGTTGGGAAATTTTGTGAAGGACATAATGAAAGAATGGGAATTTGTTTAAGCGGGAAAAA
The DNA here is from genome assembly GCA_963931845.1 of Maratus michaelseni. NCBI lineage: Eukaryota > Metazoa > Arthropoda > Arachnida > Araneae > Salticidae > Maratus > Maratus michaelseni. The sequence continues at coordinate 223,887,503 of OZ007595.1, forward strand.
AAATTAGTTCAAAATTTCGCCACCAGATAGCGTTTTTAATGAATTACACATTTAACATACAATTACCATAGTTTACATATTTTATTGTGACAAAATATGTTCCACATGGCGGCTATCATTTTCAGCTACCATCTGGAATCGTAAGATAGCCTGTTCCACAGTTGACCGCAGTGTGTTCTGGGAAATGCCAAAAACATGTCGTGAAAAAAAAAATTCATCATATTTTGTTGTAATAAAATTTGTAACCTATCGTAAATGCATGCTAAATGTGTAATTCATTGAAAAACGCCCTCTGGCGGCGAAATTTTGAACTATTTTTTCGCTTAAACAAATTTCCATTATTTCATTATGTCCTTAACAAAATTTCTCAACTTTCTGACCAATAGTTTCGTCTGTAGTGTAGACAACTTTAAAATAGGGTCGTTTAATTATGAACACCCTGTACTTTCTGCCAAGTAAAATATTTTTATTTTTTTAATTTTTAACACGTTATTAACACAAAAAAGAGAGGTATTTATAGTCGATTTTAGCTCATTTTAAAGCCAGTCGTCCCCTTAAGACAACATTTTTGGCTGTTAATAAATATGTAAATGCCGATACTAATATTTAATTCCCAAGAAAAAGTTTTTCAATGTTTATTTTTAAATGAAACAACATTTTTGAAAGAGCGATACAAATGACAAATGTTCTTGCACTATTCATTACATTGCATCACTGCATTTGGTCTAAACCTTGTTAAAATTTGTCATTTTTGGAATTGTATATAACTAATAAAAAGTTTTTGCTGTTTTTACAATTATGATTGAATGTTTTCTTTTACTTATCGTCTTTTTATCCCCAGAGTCCGATTAACGTATGGGCAGTGGTAGCAGGAACACCAGTAGGAACTTTATACTTCTAAGAGTATTTTTCGGCTTATTTAACCCTTAAATGCCTAGAGCATCAAATTGCAACGCTTTTTATTTAACGTTTAATAAATAAATCAAGTTCTTCGCAACCACTCTATTTATATCGGAACCGCTATATTAATCCCATGAAATTCATGAACAATGTAGTGAGCATCATGGAATTACCTAGTTGCATTCAACTGCACTTCCAGGCTAGAGGTAATTTGACTTGCGAGGCAAAAATGAGCCGTGCGAAGTTAAAGAGTTAAAAATTAAATAAATAAATTTTTAAATGTGTTAAAGAATTTATAACAATAAAAGTTAAGAAAAAAAATAAAAAAGAAAGAAAGAATTCCATTAGATCCAAAAAATGACAGACGAAACCTACCGAGGGTTGCACCCATCTAATAAAAAGAAAAAAAAAAAGACTCTTTTCAGAGATCATACATTAAGTTTAAGTTTAGAAAAGTAATAACATTATAAGAAAAGAGGTTAAAGGATTTTTTTTTTAAGACAAATTACAAAAAAAAAAAATTAAGTATGATAGAAGAAAGAGGTGAAAGAGGAAAACTCAACCTTCATTATCAAGCGAAGTAACAATTTAATATGCTACTGAATAAACTTAAAAATATATCTTAAAATTTCCGGTGTCTAATCTTTGTTATAAGTAAACAAAAAAAAAAAAAAAAAAAAAAAAAAAACAATTTTAAAAGAAAAATTTAGGCATTGAAAGGTTAAGGATTAGACACCAGAAATTTTAACATATATATATATATATATATATATATTGGGGAGGGGGGGGGGGGGCTTTTTACAGGATTAATATTTCGATATAAATATAGTGGTTGCGAAGAACTTGATTTATTTATTAAAAGATAAATAAAAAGTTTTACAAATTTGATACTCTAGCCATTTAAGGGTTAATACAGAAACTCTGCGCTTCAAAAAGGTGGAATTTTCTATATTAAAATACTTATGGAACTATGAATAAACAGGAACTGATAAATCCGCAAAATGATGAAGTTTCAACTGTAACAGGTTTCGCAGGGTGTCTAATTGTGGCTTAGATTTTTAATTTTTTGATAATTAGGCGAGTTATTAATTAAAACTCATAAAAAGCTTTTTTTTTTTTTTTTTTTTTTTTTTTTTTTTTTTTTTGCACAAATACAGCAGACGCGCGCGATCGTGCTCAATCCCTGCTTTCGCAGCCATTGCACACACACATACACAGACATATAAACAACTTTCTTTTATTAATATAGATGCAATCTATTGTTATTGCATTGTATTATTTTCTCAGGGATAATGAAATTTTTCAATTTAATGCGGAACTCTGATATAGGCAGGTTCCAGATTTTATTTACGTAGCCGAACACCTTCCTTATTTTTCAAGTCGATTAAACATGCTTGGAACCAGAAATTTCATTTAATAAATGAAATAAAATAAGAACCCTATAGAAATAAGACACATTTTATTAAATAAATTTTCTTGTTCAAAAAACTGCATTTGACTTGGGGAGAAAAAAACCTCATAGAATCTTTTTATATATATACAGGGTGTATCTGAAATGCTTCAACAAACTTAGAGGGATGATAGTACTCATGAAGACGAAAAAAAATGCAATGGAACATGGGGTCGCAAATGACGTTTAATCCTTTCAGGGGCAGTGGTATGTTTATGAAACCACTTAATTTTAATTCCAAAACGCCACAATGGCACCAGAATTTTGCTAGAATCTTTTCCATTTAATACGTATGTGAAATGTAGCCTTTTTCTTATTTATAAACAAATTTTTTTGTAAATTCCGGTACCAGTCATTTATTTCAACATTTTAGCACTAAAAGTACTTTGCCCCTGAAAGGCTTAAAGGAAGAAAATCGAGAAAATGCGTCTGGAAATGGACAAACTGTGACAAGAAAAAAATACTCCAGAAAATTATTTATTGCACAGAATAGGTACAACATAGCTCGTGAAAAACCAGAGAAAACAAATATTTTACAATTGTTCAAAGTGTCGACAGCGGACATTATTACACATAGCGCGTCCGCCAGTAGTCGTTCCGTAGATGTACTCTGTGTAATAATGTCCGCGGTCGGCACTTTGAACAATTGTAAAATATTTGTTTTCTCTGGTTTTTCACGAGCTATGTTGTACCTATTCTGTGCAATAAATAATTTTCTGGAGTGTTTCTTTCTTGTCTCAGTTCGTCCATTTCCAGACGCATTTTCTCGATTTTCATCCTTTAAGCCTTTCAGGGGCAAAGTACTTTTAGTACTACAATGTTGAAATAAATGACTGGCACCGGAATTTACAAAAAAATTATCTATAAATAAGAAAAAGGGCTATATTTTACATACTTATTAAATGGAAAAGATTTTAGCAAAATTCTGGTACCATTGTGGCGTTTTGAATTAAAATTAAGGGGTTTCATAAACATACCACTGCCTCTGAAAGGGTTAAACGTCATTTGCGACCCCATGTTCCATTGCATTTTTTGTTCGTCTTCATGAGTACTATCATCCCTCTAAGTTTGTTGAAGCATTTCAGATACACCCTCTATATTTTTTTTTTTTTCTGAGTGGGGGTAGGGATTTAGGGCGCCAATTGAAACTCTGCACACAGGAGTCGGATATTGCTACGCGCCCCTGCTTGTAGTGCACTTCAGTGAGTTATGTGTATGGCAATTCGAGTATATATTTACTGGAATTAGATCACGGAGAGATCGTAGACAGGCAGGCCTGAATCAATGAACACTATTCAAGTATGTTGAAAAGTGTTAATAAAAAATTCAATAATTACGTCATTTCGCAAACTAAAATTATATGTTTTATTTTTAAACTAACGTTACTAAAAAGGAATTGATTTTCCAGAAAGCAGAACGACCGATATGTATTTAATTATATTACCAAAACATAAAAATAATTTTTGAAAACACTTCATTAGTTACCGAGAGAATGTTACGCCAATATCAGCTACTTTCCATTGGATTTCACAACCGCTGTGGCCATTTTAAATTTTCGGAAACATTTAAGTATTTTATGTAGTGTATATTAGCAGCAATATTCATTAGTAAGATTACAAATAATAGCACTATACCATATTAACTCGGCTAAATATGTTTTTAAATTCTGCAATCTCAACTCAAAAATATGCAAACGGTTTATATTTCGTTACTTCCCAAAAGATGGAAGCACTATACGTTTTATTCTAAGATTCTTGTTCGGCTTTTAATTAATACCTGATTATTAATATTATTAATCAATATAAGGCTATATATTATTATTTGTATTAATTTTAAATCCCATCTACATTATTAGTTAACTTTTAACCATAAGGAATTATTAAAAAATGTGACGTTTTAAACTTAATAAATATTGTTCCATTTTTTTTTTTTTTTTTCAGGACTTTGAAAGAACTGAATCAAGTAAATTTAATTTTCTATAATTAGTGAATAATTCATTTTAAAACTAAAATATGTTTTGAACTTCACACATGCGTTTTTAATGCTATGTTAAATGTTGCAAAGCATAAATTGCATAATTTATCATAATAAGCATAGATAATAAGGGACCGACTTCAATATCATGTCATTCCCTCCTTAGAAAAACTTTTGGTGGTATACTATCATTTTCTGTGTAAAATATTGTCAGATAAAATTAGCTAGAAATAAAGAGTTTCTGTTTTAGTACTACGTCAGTCCTAAACATTAGTTTCTGTTTTACTCTACAAGTAATTTGTAACCAAAAATAAATATAGTCAGACCTCCATTTAACGAAGTCGTTAAATCCAGTAAAAATATTCGTTATATGGCAAATTCATTAAATAGAGATTCACATTTGTACCTTTTTTTAATTTCATAAATACAAATTTTTAATTTTTCCACACTAAATATTATATAAAAGAGTAAAAAATTACAATTTTTTTTTTATAAATTATATCCATTTATTTTAGTTTTTAACACTTTCCAACAAGGTTGAAAAGTGTTTATGGATTCGACTTGTCTGTCTGTCTGTCCATGCTCTAACTCGCGTAAATATGTTCGGATGTCATGCAATTGATATATGTTATTGAGGTTTACAATGTCATGTTCGGTGTTGAAAATGAAGAGTGTAGCATTTATAGTTTTTTTACAGAGGCACTCAAAAGAATTCCATTACATTACGGTCTATGGGAAAAAATCATTTGCGGCTTATTTTAAAGGTGTTACATCAAACATATTGAAATTGATATATATCACTGAGGTGCACCACAAGAGGCTTTCTATAGAATATTGTGTGTATAGCATTCATCGTTCATTTACAAGGACACACAAAAGTATTCAGTACTGTCTTTATTAAACGGTAAAGATTTGTAGAAAAGAAAAAATTGAAGTGTTTGAAAGTGTTTCGTAATCTATGCTTGACGCATGATTTTTTGTTCTTGTTTATTTAAAAAAAAAAAAAAAAAATGGAGGGCATTTCTAGAAAAACAACAATAAAACAACGTTTTACTGTCCAGAAATGCACTTATTTGTGCAGAAATGTACGTTTTTTTGGTTTAAGAAAATCCTTTTGTATTTAAAATTATTGAAATATATTTTTTATTATACTACCGTATGTGTAAAATATGCAAAAAAATAAAGTACAAGTTTGAAAAGTTCAGAAACATTTCGAGAAATAGGGAGTAAAAAATTTCAGATCACAATTATAGGGCCGTTAAATAGAGAATGCACTTCGCTATTTGAAGGTTATTTTACAAAGAAATTCGTAAATTGTTCTTCATTCCAATGAGAAGTTCGTAAAATCGAGGAATTCGCAAAATAGAGGTTCGTTAAATAGAAGTTCTCCTGTCAAAGTAAAATTTTTTTGTTTGCTTTTTTACACTGCACTCAACGTTTATCTTGAAAATCATGACTGATTTCATGACTACAATTCATGATTTTTCCAAAACATTTCCGTTACAATACGTTAATTTGGTGTGGGAATCCGAATAGGGAAAATTCGCCGTTTTTTTACGCATGATACAAAGCGCGAGCTAGTGAATTTGTTAAAGAAAATTATCATTTTTTGTTTCTTTTTTAATGTGTGGCTAACAGAAAAGAAAAATAAACATTATTTAAAATATATTTTTAGGATTTCTAAATCGATTTCTGAACGTATAATCATTATTTAATTAATATGAAACTATTAATTGAATAAAGCGTATTTTTAAATATATATATATTTATATATTGTACTTCTAATTATATTTTCTACATTTTAGTATTTTAAATATTTCTTTGTGGTAGTTTGACTGCTAGTTGGCTTATTTTGGCGAACAAGGATTGACACATAATTAAATCCATTGATGTTGTAACTCGTAAACAGCTGTGACCATAAAGAATATTTGGCGATTTCACATGTGTGCCGGTCTAACGGAAAAATGCCTTAAAATTAAGTTATTAATTTATAATTAAGTTCTAAAAATATTAAAATAGTGTATTGTCATCGGAAACAATTTTTAAAAACAATTTTTATAATTCTAGCATATCAGGAAGTGAGTAAAAAACGATTACAAAATTCCACCTGAAAGTAATAAAACCGACTTCTTGCGGCCCCACCAGTGGCTGAGAGGTTTTGCTCTCGAAGCTGGTAGACGGGAGGTGTTGGGTTCAAACCCCTGTCGCGCTCGTCGACCTAACCGTTCAGAGTTTTTCGTGGTTTTCTTCGAACCTTGCCGTAAATACGGGTTAGGATCCTTTAGAAAGACCCCCACGGAGGGCACTCCTCCTAGGGCCTATATCCCTCGAGTAGATAATCGGCCGTCATAAATCAACCAACCAACTTCTTGTTCAGTGTCTGCTCTCAAAACTGGTAGACGGGAGGTGCTGGGTTCAAACACCTGTCGCGCTCGTCGATCTAACCGTTCGGAGTTTTCCATGTTTTTCTCCGAACCTTACCGTAAATACGGGTTAGAATCCCTTAGAAAGACCCCCGCGGAGGGCACTCCCCCCTAGGGTCTACATCCCTCGTGTAGATAATCGGCCGGGAACAGATGTGTTACACTCACGCACCGATGATTGGCGCGATTGTCAAGTCCGCGCTAAAGCAATAACTTAATGCAATAGCCAGGTTACCACTAAAGGAAAAAATCCCTAAAATTTGGCGACTTTTTTCCTTTTTATAACCGATTAAAAAAAAAAAAAAAAAAAAAAACGGTGCGTGAATGTAAGACATCATAACCATTGGCCGTCATAAATCAACCAAACAAACAAACAATCTTTAATCTATATTTATAAAAATTTCAGAAAAAACCATTGTAAAAAGAAAAAAAAATTTGTAGTGTTGTACCGGATAACTTTTGCTAATTCAGTTTGGTGCTGCCATCTGTTGAGGATCTTTTGAACTGTAAACAATATAAGTCCTTTAATTTTAGTACGTTGCGGCTTCTTCAGATCTTCAATATTGTTTTATATATTTTAATGGCAACACAAAATATTGCCAGTTATTTGTAATTTAAAAGAAAGTCATGTGCTTAGTGAAAGTCTTCTTACACAGTCCTATATGCATTAGAGAGATGTATATAAAATATAACAAACTAAAACTCCTTGTAGTAAATATACTTTTTTTAATTCCTAAAAGGAGTAAACAAACACATTACAAACAGTAAAATAAGATTTATTAGATTGTTGTTGACATGTTTCGGCTCCATCCGAGCCATTCTCAAAAGAAATTTATTCGTCTGTTGTTGACTAATAATTTGTTTTGATAATGGCTGGGATGGAGCCGAAACATGTCAACAACAGTCTAATAAAACTTATTTTACTGTTTATAATACCTTTTAGAAATTAAAAGAAATACAGATGTATATATTTTTTAATCTTCACCACTTCTCAAACATTATTTAAATTAATTAAATTTTAACTATATATTTTCACATTTTAAAAAGATGTGAAACTTTTGCATTGAGCAAAAGTCTGATTTATTAAAAATATATAAAAATCTGATATTCTTTTTTTCTTTAATGTTTAGAATTTGAAAATGCTGCATTATTATGTTATCTCGATTTCATGCTTATTATATAGATGAAGCAAATTACATAAATTTTGCTATACTGTCTGGTTATACTATTTGTTACCTTGTTATACTTTTGATAAGTTTATTTTTTTACTACATTTTTTTTTTTTTTTTTTTACATTTTTATATATCTTTAGTGCGTTGAGGACCGCCTAACGATGCCAACATGTGTTTGCGGCCCGCAAGGAAAAAAGCAAGGCCTTCTTAAAAAGGTTGAGTGTGGCTGCTATAACTGTTTCGGAAAATTTTTCCTAATTTAGTTTGGTGCTGCCATCTGTTGAGGATCATTTGAACTGTAAACAATATAAGTCCCAAGGCCTCCTTACCATAGTATCAGGCCTCACAATCAGCAAGTTTCCTTTGACCGCATGGTTGTCCTGCTACTAGCGCCATCAATCATCAGTAATAGGAGTATTTACTACACGAAAAAACACGAAATTTTTTCACAGCTCCATTTGTTCTATGCATTTGCTTATGAACTAGTATCGGTAGTATCCACCAGGTGGCGATACTTTCCGGAGAAAGTCAATCAATAAGTTGGCAATTACTGCGGACATTTTCTCCCATAGACTTTCTCCGGATTGTCAAGTCTGATCTATGATAAGGGAGTCTTGATAAGTCCTTTAATTAGTCTTACTTGTCAGTTGGGTGGGGTGTTTTTTTATACAGATGGTTGCTACTATTTTGAAATATTAATATTAGCCTTATTTATCTTTTATTAAATAAGGCGAATATTTCTATTCACAAAATGTGGTGGTTGTAGTTTTAATTAAAAATTCCCGCCCAACTGGCAACACTGTTTTTATTTCGCACGCTAGAATTTCAAATTAATACTCCGACTACCGAAAAAGAGACTGTTTCTGAATTACCATTCGGGTCCACTGAACTGATTTTTAAATATATAGCATCACCAAAATACCGGCTGGTTATAATTAAAGTTACACTACTTAGACCAAATTGGATCTCGTTCTTGCCTTGCTATAGATCAGTTTCAATCACGTGATCACCAGCCCACCAAGTGTGTGTGTGATCCCATAGAACCAAAAAATCCCCATCTGTGAGTCTGAGTGTTGCGTGGCAAAATTTCGGCTCTTGCAGTGAAGTCTTGTAAAGTTGGTAATTATTTATTCAGCGCTAATGTAATGACATGTAATCTTTTTCTAACATAAAGGCTTTAATTTTCTGAAGTTAATTTGTAAAACTAACTTTTATTTTTGAATTTATTGGACTTTGAATTTTTCACTGTTTTTGGCTCATAGCGAGCAATGGCTGACATTTGATTTTTCATAATTTTATGTATAATCTTAATTATTTTTGTGTTACTATTGTACTAATAACTTAATCAGTTACTGGCTAACATTTTTTTTGCTAATTCTGTTGAATATTTTATTATATTTAACGTGGAATTAGCCTTTTTAACACTTTCCAACCTAGTTGAAAAGTGTTTATGACTTCGGTTTGTCTGGCCGTCTGCCGTCTGGCCGTCTGGCCGTCTGCCGTCTGGCCGTCTGGCCGTCTGCCGTCTGGCCGTCTGTCCGTGCTCTAACTCCCGTAAATATGCTCGGATTGCTCTGCAATTTTTATATGTTATAATCGTTATCTATAGCATGTTCCCTATTTCAACGGAAGTGTGTAGCACTTATAGTTTTTTACAGGGACACTCAAAAGGATTCCATTACATTGCGGTCTATGGGGAAAAATCATTTGCGGTTTATTTAAATAATGTTTCACTATTTTAAACGCATTGAAATTTATATATATCACTAAGGTGTATTAGAAGAAGCTTAATATGGAATAGGGTGTGCATAGCACTTATAGTTACTTTACAGGGACAGTCAAAAGAATTCCGTTACCTTACGTCTATGGAGAAAAATCGTCTGCGGTTTATTTAAATAATGTTTCCCTATTTTAAACGCATTAAAATTTATATAAGGTGCATTACAAGAGGCTTACTACAGAATATAGCAGTGTATTGCAGTCATCGTTCATTTACAGGGACACACAAAAGAATTCTCTACTGTATGTTAACAATAATTCCTGGAAGTGCGTTTTAAGTTAATGAACGTGATTTTAATTTTAACTCGCTTTTTGTCTATTACATGGTGTGTATAAATTCTGTAGATCCTATACAGGGAAGCACAAAAGTTCGCGAACACATTTCCGTATTATTTAACTCCAGACGGAAAATTTTAAACTGTGCTACGCGTTTAATAACTGAACTAAAATTTAGAATCCTATGTAGTATATATACAAATCTATAGATCCTATACAGGGCTGAATAAAAGTATTCGGATTTCTTAGATGTTATCTTTTAGCTTATTAAACGGTATGATTTGTAAAATTATTTTGGAAGCGTTGGAAAGTGTTACATAATCTATGCTTGACGCATGATTTTTCGTTCTTGTTGAACTTTGCTGTTGGCGGTTCACGCCGTGGCTTTTTTCTATATTTCTATATTTTTGAGTTAATTAATGCATTTTATATAATATTAATAGTATATTGGCTTTGCTTACCTCTTTAAGATTCTTCTTGTAATATTTGGTTGTTGAAGTTGCTGTATTTCTTGAATTATTTGCATTTTTAATCATAATAGTGGGCGTTTCACGCTAAGTTGTTTTGATCGCCATCTTTGTATTTGAGTTTACTTAAGTTGTTTGTTGCTTCTGCTTAGTTTATTAATTTAAGTACCTTGATTATCAGGGTAGCCGTGTGATGAATTAACTGAATGATATACTAAAAATACCAACGTTTGACACACAGTAACGGTCAAACGTTGGTATTTTTAGTATATTTATCCACACAAGATTTTTTTCATTAACTGAATGATGTTTGTTTGTTGTCATGGTGATGGTTTGGTTAGGGTGTTTGATTACTTGAGTAGAAGATTAGAGTTGGTATTAGTCACGTGATAGTTTTTGTGGTTGTTGATTGTTTTTTATTGTCTAGGTGACGAGATTTGGAGTGCTGGTTAGTGAGAGGAGTTAAATTGAGTAGCAGTTGTGCTCTTCTTTTTGGATGGGTAGCTTGCTTGGTCAACTGATTTACTTCCGGTTTTGATTTTGTTGGTATAAAGCTTCTTATGATAGGTTGGTTTTCTTAGTTGACGGCTGTTTGGAAGAGTGTTGATAATGGAAGAGAAATTTGAGGAGTTGATTGAGGTGGCAGAGAAATTGGATTTTATGGAGGCTATGCAGAGTCTTTGTGCAGAGGTTGCTGATGCTTGGGAAGGACTGAGAGTTAAAAATAGTAGAGTTACGCAACAATGGCGGCTGCTACAAAGAAAACATTGGATTATTTGACAAGGCGTTCGATTAAGGTCTATAGAGAAAATTTAGTATATGAGACAAAGTTAAAGGCGATTGAGGATAATAACAAGATAATGGAGGAATTGGCTGCTAAGATAGCAAGACCGTCAACGAGTGTGGAGAGTGAAGTGTTAAAGAAGGATGAAGTGCGTAAGCAAAAGCTGGAAGATTTTTCAGTGGTTGTGACGACAAGGGATAAGACTTTGGATGCTGAAGCGGTTAAAAGTGAGGTGAAGAGAGTCTGCAAGGCGGATGGAGAATTAGGAATACCGAATGATATATTGGTAACGAAACTTGGACAAATTATTTTGAAACTGAGAAATAAAAAAGAAACGGAGATTGCACGAACGTTGCTACAGAAGGATGAGAATTTAAGGGATAAGATAGTGATAAATGTCCCTAAGGGAAGAAGGGAGAGAATACTTATCTTGAGTGTAGATCCAGTTGTGGAGGAGCACGAGATCTCGAAGTCTTTGAGAAGAGCTATGGATGAGATGGCGACTGGAGATGTGACGATGGATAGAATTCGAGCTGGAATTAGTGATCCTGGACTGGATGTTTCTGTGAGATCAGCTCTTGAGGTTATGTTGGGAGAACATGTCCACGGTTTTAAATAGTTCGTAAAATAAACACCAGGAATGGTCGTGTAAATTCGTTAATTGATGTGGATAGAGAGGCAAGGGATTATTTGATTGGACGTAGGCGTATTTGCGTTGATTTCGAAAGATATCGAATTGTTGAACACATAAATATAATCAGGTGTTTCAAATGTCAAACTTATGGACATGTTGAAAATAGGTGTGCAGGAGAGCAGAGGTGTGCAAAGTGTTCTGGTTCACATCAGACGTTGGTGTGTGATTCGGAGAATGTTGTCTGTGCAAACTGCTATTTTGATGGGAAGACGGAATTGATTGATTATAGGGCAGACAGTTTTGACTGTCCTGTCTATCAGGCATATAGGACTAAACTTTTGGCTAAGCGTTTGTAAGGGCGACCCTTCGGTCAACCTGGCTGTTTCTGGTGTTCGAATTTTACAAATCAATTTAAATCATTGTAAATTAGCTAACGAGGAATTGGAAAGATATTATGATAAATTTAACTTCGATGTAGTTTTGTGTCAGGATCCTTATGTGGTGTGTGGAAATGTTGTAGGGATTCCTCCTAATTGGAGATCATTTATTTCTTGTAATTTAACCTCTGCTATCTTAATAACTAACAAAGATTACATTGTCATTGAATCTTTAAAGCTGAATAATGTTGCTTTTGTAAACCTTAATGTTGATCGTCACGTCATCTCTTTGGGTTCCCTATATTCGGCTCCGGCATCATCGGATCCGTTGGATGAGGATTTTGTTTCATGGACAGATAAATACACTGCTCAAAACAATTAAAGGATATTTGAAGTTTTATATAAAATAAAGATATAAACGAAATTTTTTTTGCTGAAAATAGAAGAAGAGAATCACAAATGCAAATTTTTCTGGTTTTCAAACTGTGGAGTATGCAAATTTTGAGTTCGACGTCGCTTCAGCGGCAGCGAATGAAATTTGACTTTAAACTGGATAAAAGAGAATGAAGACAAGGATGATCGGCATTCAGTGATTGCTTTGTTTCGATGAGTACGATGTCTCAGCGAAGTCATTTGACAGATTCAGAAGCTTGGAGAATTGTTGGTAGGTTAGAAGGGGGCCAAACTCAAGCCGAAGTAGCGCAAGCCATTGGAGTGTCACAAAGTGTCATTTCCAGGATCTGGAACCGTTTTTTGGAGAGTGGATGTGCAGGCCGAAGACCAGGGCAAGGTCGTAGACGGGCAACAACGCCCAATGAAGATCGGTATTTAGCGTTAACAGCTCGGAGACACCGAAACATGAACGCTACTCTTCTCCAACAACACCTTCGCTCGGCTACAGGCACCACGATTTCAACTCAGACTGTCCGAAACCGGCTCCATGCTGTAGGTCTGTATGCTCGCCGACCGATGGTATGTGTTAGATTAACATCAAGGAATCGTCGCGACCGCAGGGAGTGGGCAACCGAGCATGTCAACTGGAGGAGAAATGAATGGAGCAATATTCTGTTTTCTGACGAGTCCCGTTTTTCTGTGCATCCGGATAATAGGCGTATTTTCATCTGGAGGGACCGTGGCAGTAGGAATAATCCTGCGTTCGTGCACGAAAGTGTCAGATTTGGCGGTGGAGGAGTGTTGGTGTATGGTGACATCTCCATTGACGGGCGCACTGATCTCTACATCATTCGAGATGGAGCTCTGACTGGTCGCCGATATAGGGATGAGATCCTCAGACCTATTGTAGTCCCTTACGCTGCAGCAATCGGAGATAACTTCATTTTAATGGACGATAACTGCAGGCCACATCGTGTAAACCTGGTGGAGGATTTCCTTTTCGAGGAAGGAATCGTTCGAATAGAATGGCCAGCGTGTTCTCCAGACATGAATCCAATCGAGCACGTTTGGGACGCTCTAGGAAGACGAGTTTCTGGCCGCCAACAACCCCCACAAACTCTCCAAGAACTGGAAAGAGCTCTTCTGGAAGAGTGGGGCAGAATACCCCAACTCGTCATTAAAAGCCTCATTGAGTCCATGCCTCAAAGGTGTTCAACGTTGCTGGCCGCCCGTGGAAACCATACCCCCTATTGAAAATGATTTTCTTTGAAGAAAACACCTTTTCTTATTCTTTTTTCTCATATGCACAAATTGTGTTTTTTTTTCTTTTGTACACAAATGCGCAATAAGATGCATTTTTTTCTGCCAAACATGTGTAATTTATTCTCATATAACCTACTATATCTGTCGACCATGTATCAATCAGCTAAAAAGTTTCCCAGATACAAAATCCACCTAAAACTGCAATATCCTTTAATTGTTTTGAGCAGTGTATATTGACTGTTCTAATGTATTATTGGGAGGAGACTTTATGTACCAATGAGGTCGATGGGATACAATAGAGATGACCCTAGAGCAGAAGTTTTATTGGAGTATCTCTCTATAAAGAACGTGTCAATTGTGAATGATACAGATGCTCCTTCAACTTATGTACGGGGTGATCTTCATGGAAGGCCAGATCTTACACTTGCGGGTGAAAATATATGTAATTATATTGATTCTTGGGAAGTTGATTCAATTACTGATACTTTTAGTGATCATCGATACATTTGTTATAACTTAAATATGAATCCTTTGATTAAGTATGCAATACGTTATAAGACTAAATATTGTACATTTAAAAGATTTAATAATTTATTTAAGCAGAAAATCAAGACGCTTTTGGACTCTCTGCTTCGGATCAGTGCTGTGGATCAATTGGAAATTTGGATGAGTAATTTGCAATATTACTTAACTCAGTTAATGGATAAATGCTTCAGACAAAAGAAATTGGGATATAGGCCAAAACATTCTTGGTTTACGGAGGATCTGAGGCGAGAGCGTAATAGATTAAGTGCACTTTATAAAAGGTATCGAAAGAACCTGGATATAATGAAATATAAAGACGCCTATATAGAGGGTAGAAATAGATATAAGAAAAATGTAAAAATGGCTAAAAAACAGGCTTGGTTGGACTTTTGTGATAAAACAAATGAGAGTTATGGAAGATTATTTAGATATATCAGGAAAAAATTTGAAACACATACTGATATGATATTTACCACTCTGGAAGATAGTACAGTTTTCGATTCGTATGATGATGTAGCGATGCAGTTAATGCAAGAGCACTTTAGTGTTGATAGAGTTCCTCATATACATGAGTATATACCTAATATTAGTGAGTTGATTGATCAGAATTTCAAACCAATTTCGCATCGAGAGCTAAAATATGCATTGCGTTGTCAGGCGAATAATAAAGCACCAGGTTTTGATTTAATGGATCCGTTGTTAGTTAAAAATATCTGTTCAACTTTTCCAGCTTTTATATTGGCAGTTTTTAATAAATATCTCGGCTTTGGCTATTTTCCAAATTGTTGGAAAAAGGGAATTGTGATATTTTTTCTTAAGAGAAATAAGAATCCATCCAGTCCTAGAGCTTATCGGCCGATAACTTTACTCCCAGTGATGGGGAAAATATTTGAGAGAATAGTGAAGGTCAGAGTGATCTCAAGACTGGAGAGAACGAAATTTTTGGATGGGGCGCAGCATGGTTTTCGAGAGGGGAAATCAACAGTAACGGCAATTTTAGATTTGAAGGAAACAGTTCGACGAGTTTTACATGAAAAGAAATACTGTGCAGTGGCTTCAATTGATATAGAAGGTGCCTTTGATGCACTTAATTGGAATATTTTGGCACGAATTATTGAAATGCTTCCACTTTTTTTATACTTGAAATCTATACTAAGGAATTATATTAGCAATAGACAGATAGGTTTTGACTTTGCAACGGGAATTGAATGGTTTGTACTGTTTCAAGGTTGACCACAGGGGTCTTGTTTGGGTCCGTTGTTGTGGCTCCTGACAGCGGATCGTTTACTTAAATCTTATCGTTTGCATTCACATAAGGTGATCTCTTATGCAGATGATTTTGTATTGTTTGCAGATGGAGAAAGTCGACAACAATTGGAGGAAAATATGAATGGTCACCTGGCGAATTTTGCAGATATTTGTGATACATTGGACCTAAAAATTAGTACTTCCAAATCAGTGACAATGTTGTTTGGGAAGAATACATTGGAAAGACGAAGGCCAATCTTTAAAATGCGTGGAGAAAGTGTTTCAGTGAAGGACAATTTGCAATACTTGGGGTTGACTTTGGACAGTGCGTTCAACTGGATGATACATTTGGAAAATGTTCGAGAAAAGATCAGAGAATTTGCATTAAATATTAAAAAACAGGAGTGGGAGACAAGGGATTGCAAGTGAAGTTTCGAAAGATGTGGTATAATGCAGTAATAATAAAACAGATAACATATGGTTATCAGGCATGGTTTGGTGATCTTAAGATAGCAGCTATGAGGCGCATTACTTCTTGTCAACGGATAGGACTTTTATCAGTTGTAAAGGCCTATAGGTCAGTTTCAACTGACGCACTTTGTGTTTTGACTGGAATTTTGCCTATAAAGATTGAATATCAAGCACATTATGATAAATTTCTCTTTAATGGTGGAGGTCAGTCTATTATCATTGAAGATTGTGAATTGACAGCAGACGATTTTTTGAGTAATAGGAGAACTTATAGTTTCCCGGTAGATGGACGGGATAACTTGAGAATTACGGATTTTGTGGATAAAGTGGTACCTCAGTCACCGTGGCCAATAATTTATTCAGATGGTTCGAAGATGCAAACAGGTGTGGCGGCAGCTTTTACTATATTTTTGAATGGAAATTACATTCGTGATTACAGAATTAAATTAGATAAATTTAATTCAGTTTTTCAGGCAGAGTTGACTGCAATTTATCATGCAGTTCTTTGGTTTGTCAACTCAGATTTTCAGACTGTAATTTTATACACGGACAGTCTCTCCTCAGTCTCGGCGTTGGATAACCTTTTTCTGTCTAATGAATTATTATACATGATATTTAAGCTATTTCTTGATTATCCTCAGAAGATTTTGCATATAGGATGGATTAAGGCACACACGGGATTTGAGGGGAACGAACGTGCGAATATGTTGGCAAAATCAGTTATTGCTGATGATTTCTATGATATAGAGTTCCGGGTTCACTATCCTTTGTCAATGGTGTCTCGCCATTTTCGTTCAAAGATGTTGAAAGATTGGCAGTGTTACTGGTCAGATTCTGAAAAAGGTCGTCAAACATATGAAGTTTTGAACAGAGTGGATTTGGAATTTATTTGCAATAAACAGGTACTTATTTACTATCTTACTAGTCATGGGAGTTTCCCGGAATTTTTGTTTAAGATGGGAAAAAGACAGTCTGACAGATGTGGTTGTGGCTCTAGAGGAACAACCGTGCACTACATATTTGGTAGATGTTCTTATATGAAATATCATTTTCATTTTGTTAGACATTTAATTTTGCGTAAGAATTTGCAGAAGACTCTGTTTGATGTCAACAACTATAAAAAATTGTCAGAGAACTATAATATTCTGAATGGCATGTTTTCGTTTATTAGATACAGATTTTGACTATGAAAGAAATATTTGACTGTTTAAGTTTCTTGGACGAATTCGACTTGAAAAGTGATGCTATCTAATTGAAAGAAATATTTGACTGTTTAAGCTTTATGGACTAATTGGACTAGAAAAGAGATGTTATGTAATTGTGATTCACCAGCATCTTTCACTGTTATTATAATTTATTTAAATAGTTTTAGTTAGTTTAATTTAGTTTTTATCGGCATTGTAACTTCAAATGTCATAATATCTTGTTTTGCATTCAGGTTAGTCATCTAATTATTTTTTTTAGGTTTAGTTATTTTAAGATTATTTGATGTAAAGTAATGTATGCTTTGCCTTTTTGAGAAAAAGATTGTGTATATTTGAATTGTTTAAATGATCGCCCGTTGTTTAGGGCCTGATTCTGTGGCTGCGTTGTGCTGGATGGTTCTTGGGGATTTTCCCGCCGGAGCATGAACAGCCATAAACCTAACGGTTTGGCGCTCCGGCTGGGTGCTTCCAGCCCACCAAGTGTTATCCAATCAATCATAATCGTAGATTTGTAGCCTGTATTACGAGCCAACCAATGGCAATCCACCATCTTTGGCAGGCAAACAAAATAACAAATCTAGTTGCTAAGGTGGTTGCTAGGGTGTGACGTCAGTTGAAACTGGTGTATATACGTTGTATGGACCATGGGGAAAAGAAATATCCAATTAAAAATAGTTTAAATTTCGACCACCAGGTGAAAAAATGGCGCATAAAGAACCGGAAGCATAAAACTATTTAATAACATCGTTTGTTCAATGTGCATTCCATTTGTGTCAATGACATGTTCAAAGCGTGTTAAAACATGTTCAACAGAAAGCAATCATAACAAGCCATGCCGCTTGACTTCCTGAAGAATCACTTCGTGCTTCTGTTCAACATGTTATTGACAAAAATGTAATGACCATTGAACAAACGCTATGATTAAATAAAGTTTTATGTTTCCAATTTGTGTTTCCTGTTCTTTATGCGCCATCTTTTAAACTGGTGTTCGAAATTTGAACTTCTTTTTTACTGGATATTTCTCTTCCCCATGCTCCATACAACGTATATACCAAGTTTCAATGAAATCCGTCAACCTGAACGGACTCCAGATTGGTCTGAGTAGTGTTCTTGGTCTGAGTAGTGTAACTTTCATGCTAACCACCCGGTACAAAAGAACCACTTATTTACAACGAGCATGTTATTTAATAATACAACATAATCCATTCAGAGTGCGAAAAAAGCTTAGATGCATCAAAAAATATCATTCTCTCCATTTACATATTTAAATAGTGACAATATATTAATATTATACGATGATACAGGTTTTTATTTATGTATTTCAAATGCTCGCGGATTTTTTTTCTTTTGTTATGTAAATACATAAATCGAAAAACTAAAAGGACAAAACTAGGAGGAGGGGCAGACGTTTTATATTATTTAGGTTTTCTCAGGAACTTTAGGTCAGAATTGAAAGTTTAATATATACAAACGTCAGAAATTAAATCGGCAATCACTATAACGAGGCTCCATTAGTCCGTTTGCATACATTTTCATTCAAAAATATAAAAGCATGTAAATTCTAGGGCGTACGCAGTCGAAGGCAGTGGGACACCCACCATTTGGTTTGTTTGGAAAGATTTTCGTTTAAATATATATAAATTCATTCAACACTGATTTTAGGTATATTTAATTTTATTATCACAGGCCCGGCCTGCGCCGGTATTTTGTTTAAAAATATAAAATCGAAACAGAGCGGTAGGAACCTAGTACTGCTGTTTTGCGTTGCCGAAGGCAGTTGGGCCCCAACTGCAGGTGCATTTAGAAATTTAGATAGATTTCCATGTAAAAATATAAAATCATACAAATTCGAGGAATCGCCTGGGTTGAGAAGAAATTTAATATCGTAGATCCAGTAGTGAGACAAGTTAGAGCTATGTCAATCACAAGACCCGTGGAGTGACGAGAGCATCCGGAAAGATCAACTTGCTGATCCTGAAACCAAGCCCATTATCGAGCTGAAGGAGTTGTCCAACAGAAAGGCATGGCCCATTTCCACCCTGCGACTAAACGTTATTGGGAATCTCTGGGATTCCCATCACGTGAGGAACGGTACCTTGTACCGGAAATGGATGTCTGATGATGAAAAGACGTCTAGGTGGCAAATATTATTCCCTAAGTCGAGAATTTCGACGGTCCTTCAAGAACTCCATGGTAGTCCCACGAGAGCTCGCTTTGGTGTCATAAAGACCCTGCAAAAGGTTCGAGAACGCTTTTACTGAAATAATGTTCTCATTGATGTAGAGAAGTGGTATCGAACTAGTGACACCTGTGTAGCACGTAAAGGTCCAAGGAGGCGCACTCGAGGACGATTGTAGCGCTATAATGTAGGAGCGCCATTCAAACGAATTGCTCCGGACATCCTGGGTCCCTTTCCCAGAACATCTGATGGCAACAAATCCATCCTCGTTATCATGGACTACTTCACCAAGTGGCCTGAAGTCTACGCCATACCGAATCAGGAGGCACTAACTGCAGCAGAGGTACTGATTCAACACTGGGTTTCCAGATACGGAGTTCCTCATCAAATTCACTCCGATCAAGAAAGGAACTTTGACTCTGCTGTGTTTAAAGACTGTGTGGACTACTCGGCATGGACAAAACTTGGACAACATCTCTACATCCTCAGCCGGACGGCGTGGTGGAGAGGTTCATTCGTACCATCCTGAATATTCTCTCCCTCCTGGTGTGTGGAGATCAACAGGACTGGGACAGGAAAGTGCCTCTTTTCTTGCTTGCCTACAAGAGTGCCGTTAATGAAACTACCGACTATTCCCCATCTCAAATGCTCTTTGGTCGTGATCTTCGTCTGCCTGCGGATCTTCTGTTCGGCCGTCCTCCCGATGCTCCTTCATCGCCTGAAGAATACGTCGATGAACTCCAGGCACGGATTGAGGAGATCCATCGTCTGGTGAGAAACCGAATCGGCCTGGCATCCGAGAAGATGAAGACCCGGTAAGACACGAAGGCAACTAGACGTAACTTAAACGAAGGTAACAAAGTGTGGCTGTGGAATCCCATACATCGTAAGGGACTATCTCCAAAGTTACAAAGAAACTGGGACGGTCTTTACACAGTCGTCAACAGACTGAATAACGTCGTCGTGTGGATACAAAAATCGTCACACTCCAAGCTCAAGGTAATACATTGTAACAGGCTAGCTTTTGTAAATTATGTAAATATTAGTTCTTTATCTATGCAATTGTTGTATTTATATTTCTTTGTGTTGTGTTTGTAAAATAACGTGAATTGCTTGAAATAGTCTTTAAGTGGTTTCGTCTTACTCAAGGATTGCACTGCCCAGGACGTGCAGTCTTTGAAATGGGGGCAGGGTTACGGATTTTGTAAATAGTTAGTGTTTGTGATTAGAGATAATGGAAATAGTTCAATTAAGCTCTATTCATAAGCTAATATTAGTTTTTGTTGCATTAAAACATCTCAGTTTGTTGATTTTCTGCAAGCAAGTAAGCCCTATAGGATTAGAATGGAAGTGTATGGGTATTTGGCGAAATATTGGTGATAGCACCAAGTTGGCATCACTTTTGGCGACTAATTTTGGTCTCTAAATTCGGCGATAAAAAGTTGGCGACAAACGTGGTGACAGAACCGGTCTACCCCCCCCCCCCCCTAACCTCCCTTATATGTCCTATTAAATGCTGTTCCGTGCTTTTCGAGGGGATTTCAGAAAATCCTAGCATTAGAAAATTGTGGAACGACTTCGAACATTCTTTCGCTCTTTATATATGGGCCTAGGAGCGGAGCAGAGCGAGTTAGTTGGTCGCATTTCTAATTGCGATACGTTCAGAGCGATTTCCTGTGAAGCAGGTTTGCTTGACTTTGTGACTTACGTTGTTTTGCATCTGTTACTGTGTTGAGACGTTATGTAGAGAGTCTCTGTGAGATATTTAAGCTGTATTTGAACACCTAATTTGTCCAGTTATTGGACTGTTTTCATAGTTTTAGCGTTATTTGTGAGCTACAAAAACTCTGTTGCTGTTAATAGTTGCGAATAAATTGCTCCGCTCTTTAAAGATTGTGGTTAATTTGAGCCTGATACACTGTAAAATTAAAAAGTACACTCTACAATATTTTATTGCTTTTGTGCAACAAGTTTCTTTAGTCGGCTCCATTTATTTTCAATTGAGTTCATGTCTGGCCTATTCCCAAGTCATTCCAACACTGGAATATGATTATCTGGAAACCCCTTATTGCATACTAAAGCAACATGACGTGGAGCTGAATCCTGCTGAAATATAAATGTTTCATTATCGAAAAGATCACATGCAGAAAGCTTCAGTTGGGATTGAAGTATTTCATTTATGTATTTTTCGACATTCATATTCACATTTATCACACAAATTCTGCCCACACCTTTTGATGTCATACAATACCGTATCATAACAGTGAATGGACGCTTCACGATGTGTGTAATGCAATTCGAATGTAAATCTTCTCCCATTCTTCTCTTTCCGTATTTTGTACATCACTACCAAACAAGGGTATTTTGGTCTCGTTAGAAAAATAGCAATGCCTCATTGTTCCGCCAGTTAACAGGAATTTTAGCCAGTTTAATCTTTTCAACCCTTGTTTTGAGACATAAAATGGCCTTTTACGTGGAATTCTAGCATTTAAACCAAATCCTTGCAGTCTGCGCCAAACAGTCCTTGCACTCAACATCACATTACCTTGCGCCATTCCACCTTGTATACATCCAAATACGCAGTCTCTTAATTCCCCTATCATCATTTGCTGTTGTACACCTTTTCTTGCCTTTACCAGTTTGGTTTTGTAGTGACACATTCTCCTTATACTGCATCAAAAATTTAGAAATGCCACATTTGGTTATATTTCTTCCAATTTGCCTTCTGATTTCTTCATAACTGTAACCTTACTCACTTAATAATACTATTGAGGCGGCTTCGCCACGACCGATAAATAATCTTATTGCATCTATGTATTAATATTAAACATAATTTGTTAAATAGTGTATAACTTTGTTTTAGTAAACACTCATCTCAATTAATTTTTGATTTAATAATTAGATACCATTCTTTTACAAATAACTAACAGTTACAAGCACGTGACATGCGTTGTCGCAGAATACGAAAAATAATGCGTCCAACTTCTCGGCGAGCGGTAGAGCAACTAACTGTCCTCGCTGCCTTCTCGTTTTCTCCACCACAGAACTTCAGGAACACAGACCAGTAGCACCATCTGTCGTCTGCTTTGGAATGAAATTGTTCGCAAAGGAACGACGAATTCTGAACGCACAGATTTCCTCAGTACCCTTCTCCAAGTGGAAACGATAGGAAATGATTTATTGTTCGACCAAACGATCAAGAAAGCGATCAGTTCTTCCAGATCTTGTGATGCGTGGTGGTTCTTCACCGTTGTTTTAGTTGCAACTGGTGAATCGCTCACCAAAAGACCTGGCTTGGTCACAGTTGTTTCAGCAGTTGAAATTAGTGAATCATTGACCAAAAAGGCTGGCTTCAAGGGAGATGTTGGCAGATTTTCCTTTTATGGCCACTTTGAAAAGTTTGCCATATCGTTCAATGACTTCGAAAGGTCCATCGTATGGATGTTAAAGGATTGTCGAACACCATCGTGACGTACAAACACATGACTACACGTTTTAAAGTCCTGTTGTATAAATGGTTTAGTACTATGGTGGGACTTGATAGGCTGTGGCTTAATGTCATGGAAAATATCTCTTAGTCGTCGTACTAACTCCTCAGGATTAGTAATTATAGACTTGTCATCAAAAAAGTCTCCAGGGAGTCTGAGTGCAGATCCACGAGACTTTTCCATAAAAGGGGTGTTTCATAGTGACCATTCACGAATTTTAAGTTTTCTTGAAACTCATTTATTGTTTCATAATTAGGAATTTTCTTTTCATTATTTTAAATAGTGCCAATTGCTTCAAGATCCCAAAATGCTTTTAATTGTATATTTAAATTTTCACCCGAAACATTTAAACATGTTAAATCTCTTTCCTTCGAATAGCAAATTACATTTAAACAAGAAATAGAATTCATCGAATAATTATCTGGCATTTGTCCAACTAATATTGTTCCGAAAATGTGGAAAATTGAGAATTTTGAAAGTATAATTGCTTGTTTATTTTGGTAAGCGATCCACCTAATGTTTCATAAATATAATTAGCTCCTAATAAAATTTGAACTGCTAAATTTACTTCGAATAAATCAGCTAATTGATATTCCTTTGAAATAAGGTTTTGAAACCGGGAATTAATATTTTGACATAATTGGATACCACATATTTCATCCGTAATTAATGCCTCAACATTAACAGAATTATACGGATGATATCTGCTTCTCAAGGTTATTAATACACATTCAAATTCTTTTTCTGAAGGATTTCTGTTAGAAAATGTGTAAATGAAAAGTTTCTCTTTTCTTAAGATCTTAGCATTTAATGCCTTTGCCAAATCACTCCGAATAAATGTGTTTGTGGAAGCACAATCATATAGTATTCTGGCAAATAATTTTTTAGATCCACTTTCCACCTGAACACAAGCCGTTTGCAGTAGAGTGATATAATTATTTCTCAAAATTTTCGACTTATGAATAGATTGCATTACTGTTTTATTTTCAGGAATTTGGGTAACTTGTTTTAATTTTGGATCTTGATTTTCAACCAATTTTGTACATTTTGTTTGGGGGCAAAACAAGTGATTATGTTGTGTACTCTGACATGTTTGACAGGGCTGAATTTTTACTTTACAAACTGATTGTAAGTGTTTGAAAAAGCATTTATAACAGCGTCCTTCTTTCTTTAACTTAAATCTTTTTTGTTCATTTGTTAGGATATTGGATCCTAATCCAGTATGCGAATTAGAATTGCAAAAAATGCAAACACTTTTAGCAATAGTATTTAATGCAGCTGATGTCGGGAAATTATTTTTTATTTTAAATTTCTCTTTAGAATATTCAGCTTTCGAACGAAACGTTTCCTGACCTTTTAAAGAAATTCCTGACACTAGATCTGCAGCCTCCCTAGATTCAATTTCAAACTTGGTGAATTTCATTAATGCACCTACATCACCCCTTTTCTTAGGATCCCTTTTTCTGTGAAATTCTACCACTAGATTATGTGGCAATTGTTTTAACAATATAGAGATTAATATATATCCAAATTTATCTGATGCAATACCCATAGATTGCAAATTCATAATACTGACTTCACTTTCATTATAAATATGTCTGAGCCCCTTAATATTTCATGAAGATATAACAGCTTCGATTTCTATTAGTTTATTAACAAAACAACAAATTAACTGGTCTTGTTTTCTGTATCTTTCTTTTAATAAGATTAAACAAGACTTATAATTTTCTTCTTTTAAAGCAAAACCAGCTGCTGATTTGTAAGCTTCACCGGTTAAGAAAGATTTCAAATATAAAAATTTATCAACGGTACTTAAAGATTCATTTGAATCTATAGTGCTTTCAAAACTATTATAAAGTTTCAAGAATTTACTTGAATCACCACTAAATGTGCTTATATTTAGTTTGGGCAAATTGACAGGATTCTGTGATGCATTATTTAAATTAGAAATAGTATTAATACTTTTAACAGATTCAACTAGCTCGACCTTGAATTGTTTTAATTTACGTCTGATATTGGTTTTCGAATCAGATATAGATTCGTCATACTCAAGCGACTTTTGGATTTCGTTTTCAAATTACGTTTCATCGGAAATTAATCCTTTAATTTTTTGATTTAAATTTTTTTCATTTTGTTTTTCTTCTAAATTTATTAAATATTCTGAAAGTTTAAACTGATCATTGTCACTTTGAGTATCAATATTCTCAACAAATGTATCAATTGAAGAAATCAATTTCGTGCATGAAGTTCAAGCAAGCTTTCTTTTTGCTTTTAACTTTTCAATTTTTTCCTATATAGTCACATCGACGACGAATTCAGAAGATATTCTTGAAATCCCACGTTTTCGGCGCCAGGAAAAAATGTTAATAATCAGCATAACGTAAAGTCGAAAGCACAAACAAAAACGAATATCTGGCGCTGTGTCGATCATGATTTCATAATAAAAGTCTTGTTGACTTTTCTTGGTTTTATTTAACAACAAACTTAACACAACAGTAAATTAATAATGATAATTAGACTGAAAAAATCAAAAATTTCAGGAGAGCAGCCAAGATGCTCCATATTCAAGATACAAAATTGTTCCAACTAAAAAAACAAGTTTTCTAATCAGTTCGGGGTAAGTATTAAGCCACGTTACGTATCACCGTGAGCTGAACTCCGCCCACAAACATGTGACCAATTAAATTCTCAGCAAAATATGATGATCTCGAAAAATATTTAGAGTACGTACAAGTTTTAAAGCGTGTTAAGCCGGGGCCTCCCAGATGGCGCTGTTTGCTTTTTTTTACCAAAGAAAAAAGAGCAAACAGCGCCATCTCGGAGGCCCCGGTTAAACACGCTTCTTAAAAGTGTGCATACAAATGATTAAAAAAATTTGCTGCAGAATTCTTAGTCTGTTGCAGAATTTATTTCCAGAAAAGAAAAATGTTTCCTTTTTTGCACTTTTAATTATCTATATTGAATCTTAATTATCTTAATTACCTTAATTATCTTTATCTTAATTATCTTAATCTTAATTATCTCTTTTAAGTATCCCTTTAATTATTTCTTTATCACTTTTAATAGTCACTTTTTAACTATCTCTTTTTTACTAATTTGCTCTTTTAATTATCTTTTTTTAATCATTTACGTGCATGCTTTTTAGATGCATGCTTAAAACGCTTTAAAAATATATTTGTACACATAACAAATTTTTAGAAAAATGGATTTAAAGTTTTACAACAGAAATTGTAACATAATAAGATTTATACTATTGTTTGATCTAATTATTGCATTTACACACAGTTTGCATCATTTTCTTAAAAACTTTAGAGTATTTTTATAGCCAAAGGTGTAAAAATGTTATATTTTGTAGACTTCTTATGCCTCAGAACACCTTAAACCAACACAGTTAAAATTTCACGATTATGAACTTGCATGTTTGTCCTTCCTGTGCAACACGTGGAAGATTTTTCCAGGGATAAACTTTACGATATCTTTTCTAATAAACAGTGCTGGACGAGTATAATTGTGTAGAATAAAACATGTGAAAATGGAAACGCCACGGACAGGCAACATTTCCGCTTTAGACATATTTTTATGGCAATTCTTTCGCTGGAATCATGAAGAGCTTCATTTTAAAAACAGGATTGCGTTATACCCATGTTTCATTTTCACAGCTTTTACTTTTTATTCAACGCAATTAATGCAATATTAAATTGTTTTGGCAACCTAAGATAATTCAGATGAAAATCATTTAGACAAAAAAATAAACAATGTGTGCAATTTGGTATTTTTTTAATAAGGGATTATTACAAAGATTTCAAACTATAGAATATATCGAAACTATGAACATAGCCATGTTTAATATATACAATGTACTATATGTAACTGCAATATTTTTCATTGAACTGCTATTATACAGAACTTCATCTTTCATATAATAATTCAATACTTTTTCCAGACAACAATAAGGCGGTCACTTTTCTCTTTGGGGTAAATGGTTGTTTTCTTCAAATCAGTTTCATATCTACTGCTATTGTATATTGGAGCGATAAGTGAAGTATCTTTCTCTCTCTCGCTAGCTCCCATTTCGTCTCGCTCCTTCTCTTTCCTTCACTCCTTCCCCCCAGTCTCCTTTCCCCCACACCTCCACCCGCTTCTTGCCTCCTTCGCTCCTCTTTCTCCTTTTTCCCTTTCTTCTCCTGCCGCCTCTTCCTCTATTCCCGTTCTCTAATCCCCCTCTTTCCCCTCACCCCTTCTCCTTCCCACTGTCCCTCTGCCATCCATCATCCAACTTTCTCTTACTTTCCCTGTACTTAAAAAAACTAAAATAAAACTAAATAACTAAAAACTAAATTACTTAATAACTAAATACTTAACTACTTAAAAAAAAAAGAGAGGGAAAGTAGGAGAGAGAGAAAGCTGGTCAGACAAACAGCAGAAGGGCAGTGGGAGAGGGAGGAGGTGAGGGAAAGGGGAGGGGCAGAAATACGGGAACGGAAGAGAAGACGGCAGGACGAGAGAAAGAAGAGGGGGAGAGAGGGGCGAAGGGGGCATGAAGAGGGTAGAAAAGATGAGTAAAGGGAGATCGGCGAGAAAGAGCGGAAGAGGGAGAATGAGTGAGGCGAGAGGGGAACTGACGAAAGAGAGAGAGAGATTTCAAATATCACTTTAATCCAAATCATTTCTTCATTTTCAACAATTGAATATAAATCTTCTTTTAAAACTGTCAGGTGTTTTTTTGTTTTTTTATGCTATTGATCTGCTAATATTTCCCTCTGGTGATTAACCTGTTAAAGCTTTAGACATATCGTTGATGAAGCTTCCGTTGTGCTTGACACCGGTGTAAAATGTTTCATCCAGAGTCCAACTGAATATTTTTTGGAACATTCTTTTAACCCTGTTTCCCTTTTTTTCATTGTTATTATTCACACTTTTCGCTATTTCACGCTGTTCTAAGACTGATGGTAATACTTCAGACTGGTGTAAATTATTCTTATTAACTCTTTTCGCAGTTTCACCAATTTCAGCATCTTCTTTTCTTACTGCTAAATCTAAGTTATTGAAAAGTGGATTATGGGAGAAAAATTCTGAATCTTGTAAAATGTCGGTTTTCTGTTCTGAGAAAAAGGAGTCTTCATCAGTATTTTCTCTTATCTCATTATTTGCATCGCCTTTTTCATGAGGATCCGGTTTCCTTGTTTCAACCTTTTTTGACCCTGAACTCTCCAAAGCTGTCGGTAATACTTCAGATTGATGTAAATATATATATTCAAGAGGAAAGACAATAATTTCTTTGTTTCTGCTACCTAAAATTGGAATTTTAAAAAATATAAAAAACTTATTGAAATAAATTTATTCGTATTAATAAATGTGTGTGAACGATGACTTTAAATTCCTATTTCAGTGGCTATCATAAGTAGCATGACCAAATAAGGAAAAACACCACTTTTCCAGTTTGAAATATCAATTCCCCCCTCCCCCTTTTATCGCTTAAAATATTATTCTTTATGCAAAGTAAACCATATTTTATTATTTACAAATCGATATCGAAAGTGAAAGGCCAATTTTGAAACGATAGAAGTAGAGCGCGCCACAGCCAGTAATAATAATAATAAAAAATTAGATGAGTTTTTTTTATTTTTCTCCAAGAACAACATTTTTATAATGGAGAACACTCTGGCTGAACCAATTTTCAATCAACCAGATCGATCTTTTTGAAAATTAAACTTCACATATTTTTTCTTTCTTCTAATTTTTCTTTCTTTTTTTCTTTTTTTTTCCTTTTTTCTTTCTTTTTTGTGAAAGATGTTTTTTTTTAAATATTCATAACTCACTTTTAATGCACAACTTTAAGTAACGAAATTTTTGGTCGACAATTTACATGACACATGTCAACACTAACAGCTGCCAATCCTAAGCCTGGTTAAAACGTCAAGGTAAATTGTGTACACATAAAAGAATTCTTTTAATCGACCTATCCACAACTATATTTTTAGAAACACACATTAGTTCCATGAAAAAACTATTATAGGTAAAAAATGAATTTTAACAATTTGGGTATAGTCATGAACATTCCTAAAATTGCCTGACAAGTTATCCGAAATTTTGCTCATCGGAACTAGCGCCGGTCTCGGCAGATTCGGATAATCGGCACTCTACTGTACTCACTTTAATAATTGGCAGACATTTTTCGATTATATAAAGCAAATATTTTAGTACGGGAAAAGTGGCGTTTTGTCCCTATTTTTAGTTGATTCTGTCAAAAGAAAAAAAAAACGAAACTGTTGAAGGGTTAAGTATCGTGAATTATCGTATCCACCGCTTGGTGGCGCCCTTTTGTAAAGAACTTCCACCCATCAACTGTCAAGTTACTTTTTTTTAACAGTAATAATAAACCAATAAATAAAATTTCTATCATAATATACAGTGGTGGACAAAAAAACTGCATCACCTGCGAAAAAGTAGAAAACGTTGCAAATAATGTTTTTCAAGTACAGGTATTATGGAAAGATGATATTTTTACGATAAAATGCAATTGTACGATTAATATGAATTAAATTTTATTGGGATTTATAAATTATTTACGCATTATTATTTGGAAAAATGGAAAAAGGTGAAAAACGAAATATTTAAAAAAAACTTGGAACAAAGTAATAGATGCACAAATTCTGTAGTTTATGTAAATTTTACATAACTGCAGTCAAATTATATATACTTAGATGTGTATGCATGCATAAGAATCAGTTCAGTATTTAGTAGATCCTCCAAGAGCTGCGATGACAGGCTTGCAGTGGTCCGGCATAGAATATATCAAATTCTGAATGTAATCCTGGTCAATTTCATGCAACTAGACCCTAATAATGTTTTCCAGCAGTTTTATTTTAGTAGCAGGCTTTTGAGCAACAATTTTTGTACCCATTATATGCCAACAATTTTCAATGGAATTCAGGTCAGGACTATTCCCAGGCCCTTCCAAAATTTTAATGCCAGATTTTTTCAGATAGGCCGTCACCTAAAGAGAGGAACCTAGGTGACATTTACTTTTCCAACATCGTTAATGTTATGGAGATTAAAACTTGTAAATTAGGCAACAAAATAATTCAGGAATAAGTTAGATTGTATTTACCAATTTCGCTGTATGGCAGGTGCAGAGTCCTGTTGAAAAATATAATTTCTGGCACCTTTAAAATCATCCTTAATAACTGGTTTTAAACACTCCTCTAAAATCTCGGTATAAACGGGTGCATTCACAGTTCCAGAAATAAGTTTCAGACATCCAACACCTTTGCTAGATATACATACTCCCCAGACCATTTGGCTGACTGGGAATTTTACAGTCGGCGATATGCAGTCTGGATGATAAGCTTCACTTTTACGTCTTCGAACATATCGCTTAACCTCTGATCTATGTAGGTTGAACTTAGATTCGTCCGAAAACATTACTGATTCCCACTGAGCCTTTGTCCCTGAGACATGCTCTTTTACCCAAGAAAGTCCTTTCTGCATAATTTTTTTTCATAAGTAAAGGCTTCTTCTTTGGGCGATACGCATGCAAACCGTATTCCACAAGTCGTCTTTGGATAGTTCTTGCGCTTAAATTAACACCACAGACTTTCTCAAAAAAGAATTTTAAGTCAGGAGCACTTGTATGACGATTACTCAGATACATCCGTTTCAGATATCGATCATCAGAATTTAGGGTCACCTTCTTTCGGCCCAATCCAGCCTTTCTATCAACATTACCAGTTTCACGTTCTAATTCAATCGTCCTCCAAACTGCCGATTGAATGCAACCAATTTTTTTAGTGAACACACGTGTCGAATATCCTTCTTTAACTAAAGCAAGTATCACACATTTTTTTTTTCTTGCGTCAATTGAACATACAAAGCTATCATTTGACCACTTAAAGAACAAGACAAATGACCGTTTTTCCCTTTTGCCGCTCTATATTTTTAAAAATTTGATGACGCAATGCTTCATAAGGGGTATATTATCCAATAGAAATGTAGAATTATATCTTATCTTGCTTTACAGCAACTAAGATTAATTTATTTGAACGAAATAACTCATTAGCATTACAAAATGTTAATTTTTCTAGGTGATGCAGTTTTTTTGTCCGCCACAGTATGTGTAATAATTTAGTTTAAATAGATTTTCATAAACACTTTCCCATTTTTTACAAAAAATTGCAGAAATTGCGTAAAATTTCAAGAAGTCAAAGTAATGTTATCCCTTAACACTCTGACTGCTCAATTTTTTGTCAAAATCCTCTGGACCAATATTTAATCGACCAGTATCTTCACTATTATTACATATTTCAAATCATCATGTATTTGAAATATTTAGTGATTTTATCACTTTCTTTTTTTACCCTTTGACTGTGGATTTTTTAAAACAAAATTTCTTTAAAAATTGTGTATTATATAAATTGTGTATTATATACAAATGTGAACCCGTTGGAATCCCGGGATAATAAGCGGTCAAAAAGTTAATTGATCTGTATGGCTACTTCCTCAAATCGCGACAAGTTTACAATAAAGGACGTATCTTGTAATTTATAGTACTAACAAGAAAGGTCTCCATAAGAACTCAGAAAATTTTGAAACAATTACAGAATATTCTTTACATGAGGATATATACGTTTATAAAAGAAGTTGCTGCGGAAGCTCGATGTAAGGTCCGTAAACAAATAATGAAAATTTCCTGTATTTTGGCAATTTATCGCTGGTTGGCGACACAATGAAATAACTTTTTTTTTTAAATAACGCTTTAGTGATAAATATACTCTTTTATAAAAAAAAATCTACTCTTTATACTGAACTAGTTTAAGTAAATTTAACTTAAATAAATGCACATTTATAACTTACGGCTTTGCCATATATATTATTGGTATATATAAAGAAAATTAACAATCATATTCTACGGTTTAGAACAAAATTTATATTGATTAAAAATGCTTCAAACTAAAAATTAATGTTCGATTCTGAGCACTGTCAATTTGACTACAATATTGTTAATTCAATATTGTTAATACAACAAAAGAAAGGTATTGTTGCCATGATAACAACGACTTATTCAATACGGAAATATAATGAGAGCGTTCTTAATCGGGAAGTTACTGTTAAAATACACTTAAATGTTATCCAGCAACCAAAACTGTATAAAATTAAATAACTTCAGGAATTCGCAACGTCTATAGTCAAACCTCGTTATATGGTGACCCGCTTATATGGTCATCCCGCATTTATGGTCACTTTTGAAAAGTCCCGGCTGACTTAATAGGAGTTCTGTGTATTTTGTTTCCGCATATATGGTCATTTCAGAATACCCGTACCCGCTTATATGGGCACTTTACTTTTGAAAATATCTTTCTTCCAGGAAGCGATTAGCCATACTTCCGATCAATGAAAAAGTTCGCATTCATTTCCAATTTAGTATAGCTGAGTGGATGCTGTCAATATGATTTATTGAGGAGGAAAGCGTTTAAAAGGGACAGGAACTACCTTACAAAAGGACTTTCCTTCTTTCCCTCCCCCACCCACGTCACTTTTCTACTGAAAGAATTCACATGCCATTCTCATTTCTTATAAAACGGGATTGCAATCAACTTTGTTCACTAATCTTTAGGGAAAAGAACACGTGTGGAACAAGAGTCGCCTTCACTCAAGTAAAATTTCAAAATTGTTTCACCTGTTTTTGGTGACTGCTTTTTTATTCAGAATTCACTTTCAGCTGCTTATGCTTGCGAGTAAACATGGCTGCAAAGCTAAAAAATTTGTCATTTAAAGAAAAAAAAAGAACTGATAAAATATTTTCCGACATCAAATTTATCAAAAGTGGCTTTTGCGAAAACGCATGGAATTCCAAGGACAACTGTAAACAAATTTTATCAAAATCATGTACTGTAGATTTCAAAAATGGAAAATGAAAACGTGAACCCATTCGACAAGGTTGAGCAAGCACTTGTGATTTGGATAAAAAAATGCCAGATCTCAAACTATGCCAATATCTTCCTTCATCTTAAAAGAAACGGCTTTACAAATTGCAGCTGAACTAGGAAAATCTGATTTCAATGCTAGCAACGGATGTCTTCAAAGTTTTATGTTCCGGCCAGATTTATCTTTCAAGAAAGTATGCGGTGAAGCTGCTGATGTGAATGACAGTGAATTAAACGAATGGACAGAATCTGCTTTGAGTGATGCTATCAAGCGTTATAATCCTTCTGATATTTACAATGCTGATGATTGTGGACTGTTCTATCGTGCTCTATCAGATAAAACTCTTTCTTTTAAGAGCGATAAATGTATAGGTGACAAGAGAAGCAAAGATAGATTAACCATTTTATTAGCAGCAAATATGTATGGCTCAGAAAAACTGTCCATTGGTTATAAGAAAAGTTCTGAGACTCCGTTGCATGAAAAACATAAAATCTGTGTTCTAAGTGCGAACCAGAAATCTTGGATGAGATGACAACAAGCATCTGGGAGAAAACAATTTGACGTTTGGATAGATATTTCTCAAAGAAAAAAAGAAAAATCGTTTATGTTATAGACAACTGCCCTGCCCATTGAGACATTCCTCAATTAGATTCCATTGAACTTGTTTTCTTACCTCCAAACAGCAAAAGTGTTTCCCAAACCCTAGATCAGGAGATTATTCAAAATTTTAAGGTTAACTACCGGAAGTTACTCCTTAATGGCATGATTTCTGCAATTGGTCAGAATGAGAAATTTCATGTGCCCGTGTTGGATGCGCTGTTTTATATAGACAAAGCTTGGAATAAGGTATCAAAGAAAACCACTTCAAATTGTTTTAGACATGCTGGTTTTTGCCCCTCTGAAAATGATGAATTATCGGACGACGAAGATAAGGATGTGCCTGTATCTGAACTTGCAAAGCGACTTCAAAATTATGGATGTACCATACCTGATGAAATGGATTACGTAACTATTGATAATGATTTAGCTACATCTTCTGAAGTGTCCATTCCTGGAATTGTCTCCGAAGTGTTAAATTCAAATGCTTCCGGAAGCAACGATGAAGAGAGTGATGGTGAATTGGAAATTTAGCCTGTAACTGAGACAGAAGCTCTCAAGGCACTGAACTTTGTTAGGTGTTTTTTTTTGCGCATTAACCCATTCGTGACCATGGGTGCTTATATGCACCCTCAAAAAGAGCATACAGAATTTGTTTTAGGCACCAGTAAAAAATGAAAGTAATATTTGCTTTCTCTAATTAGATCATTTTTGTGATAGTTTAAGTAACACAGTTTTTAAAAAAAAGTGCACACCGAATAAAATGTGTGCAAAAGCCGCCGGTCCCTAACGGGTTAAGAAGCTTCAGAAGAACATTTTAAAACTGTTAATAATCTTGAAAAGGTTGTGCAAACAACAGCGAAACCGAAACAAAGATAATCCTGCATAAATGAGTATTTCAAACACCGTACTGTACATTCCTAACTATTCTATAAGTAATGCATCAATTTCTATTATACACTGCTCAAAACAATTAAAGGATATTTGAAGTTTTATATAAAATAAAGATATAAACGAAATTTTTTTTGCCGAAAATAGAAGAAGAGAATCACAAATGCAAATTTTTCTGGTTTTCAAACTGTGGAGTATGCAAATTTTGAGTTCGACGTCAAAAACGTCGATTCAGCGGCAGCGAATGAAATTTGACTTTCAACTGGATAAAAGAGAATGAAGACAAGGATGATCGGCATTCAGTGATTGCTGTGTTTCGATGAGTACGATGTCTCAGCGAAGTCATTTGACAGATTCAGAAGCTTGGAGAATTGTTGGTAGGTTAGAAGGGGGCCAAACTCAAGCCGAAGTAGCGCAAGCCATTGGATTGTCACAAAGTGTCATTTCCAGGATCTGGAACCGTTTTTTGGAGAGTGGATGTGCGGGCCGAAGACCAGGGCAAGGTCGTAGACGGGCAACAACGCCCAATGAAGATCGGTATTCAGCGTTAACAGCTCGGAGACACCGAAACATGAACGCTACTCTTCTCCAACAACACCTTCGCTCGGCTACAGGCACCACGATTTTAACTCAGACTGTCCGAAACCGGCTCTATGCTGTAGGTCTGTATGCTCGCCGACCGATGTATGTGTTAGATTAACATCAAGGCATCGTCGCGACCGCAGGGAGTGGGCAACCGAGCATGTCAACTGGAGGAGAAATGAATGGAGCAATATTCTGTTTTCTGACGAGTCCCGTTTTTCTGTGCATCCGGATAATAGGCGTATTTTCATCTGGAGGGACCGTGGCAGTAGGAATAATCCTGCGTTCGTGTACGAAAGTGTCAGATTTGGCGGTGGAGGAGTGTTGGTGTATGGTGGCATCTCCATTGACGGGCGCACTGACCTCTACATCATTCGAGATGGAGCTCTGACTGGTCGCCGATATAGGGATGAGATCCTCAGACCCATTGTAGTCCCTTACGCTGCAGCAATCGGAGATAACTTCATTTTAATGGACGATAACTGCAGGCCACATCGTGCAAACCTGGTGGAGGATTTCTTTTTCGAGGAAGGAATCGTTCGAATGGAATGGCCAGCGTGTTATCCAGACATGAATCCAATCGAGCACATTTGGGACGCTCTAGGAAGACGAGTTTCTGGCCGCAATTAACCCCCACAAACTCTCCAAGAACTGGAAAGAGCTCTTCTGGAAGAGTGGGGCAGAATACCCCAACTCGTCATTAATAGCCTCATTGAGTCCATGCCTCAAAGGTGTTCAACGTTGCTGGCCGCCCGTGGAAACCATACCCCCTACTGAAAATGATTTTCTTTGAAGAAAACACCTTTTCTTATTCTTTTTTTCTCATATGCACAAATTGTGTTTTTTTCCTTTTGTACACAAATGCGCAATAAAATGCATTTTTTTCTGCCAAACATGTGTAATTTATTCTCATATAACCTACTATGTCTGTCGACCATGTATCAATCAGCTAAAAAGTTTCCCAGATACAAAATCCACCTAAAACTGCAATATCCTTTAATTGTTTTGAGCAGTGTAGTAGCATACCTGCCAACATTAAACTAAACTTCCGTACAACATGAGTTAATTTGATCCAGGTTAAAGACGTTTCTAACCAGAAAATATATTTGAAAAAATAATATATTTTTAATTTTATGCTCTTACGTGGAACCTATTTCATTGCATTTCTTTAAAAAATTCTGGTTTGAAAATTGTTTAACCTCGGTTAAATTAACCTACATTGTACGGAAGTTTAGTGCAATGTTGGCAGGTAAGTAGTAGTATGTATTATCCCATTCAGTTTCATACTTAAATTAAAACAAAATAATTAATTAATATTATGTACACTTCTATTTTTAAAAATTTCATGTTTTCAGCTTTGTTTATGTTATGTAGCATGTTTTTAGCTTTGTTGACAAACATGTTTAAGATTAAAAATAGCCTTTAATTTTCTTTTATCGCATATATGGTCACCCCGCGTATATGGTCACTTTTAAACGGTCCCCCAAGTGACCATATACCGAGGTTTGACTTTATATTATATTAGCTTATAGAAAAAATAATATACTTTTTAGTGAGTTTAAGTTTAAATTCATAAAGTACTGCGTATTTAAACACTCATATAACCAGGAATTTTCAAATATATTAAAATCATTTGCATTTGACGAGGAAAAAGTGTTGCTCGCCAAATCGCGTCTTTTTGCGACAAAAACTCCAAAGTATTTTATTTTTTTACATATTTTCTACTGGGACTTCCCAGCTAAATTTGACTGATCTTTCATTACGTACATGAGTAGTTCCATTATCATATTTTTTTTTTTTTCAAAATATTCTCAGCATGCGCTTTAAGGAGACCTTCCTTGTAAGATATATTTAGTCATGTTTTAAACAATAAGACAAAATAGGCTTTTAATGTTTGCATAATTAAATTTCTGTTGACCAGTACAAGCTATATTTCTTCTTCTTTTGTGCACTGTGGGCAGTGTTGAATTCAGACAGTTTTGTGTGGGAGGGACTTCTGCGACTTCGGGGGGGGGGGGGGGGTTGCATTGTAGAGTTTCGGGGGGGGGGAAATTACACTTTTTAACTATTAAAAGCATAAAATCTCAAATCTTATTAGGGAGACATTTCAATGCTGAGGAGGGATGTACCCTCCCCCCCCCTCTAAATTCAACGCTGTTTGCCACAAAGTTTTAACTCGGGAATACTCATGCCGAATTATGACATATACTTCGAATGCTTAGGGTTTTCACATTTCTGTTTATACGCATGGCTTGGCTTGATTCTTTGCAATAACTCAAGAGTCTAGAATTTCTCCTTTATTTTAAACACTGAGATTGATTTTATGTGATGGCTGATTATAAAAAGGCTTTACAAGTTATATATGTGGAAGAATCCGAACACCCATTTGAGTAAATCAAATGGACAGCGAAACAAGTTATATATATAATTTAGAAATCTGACTTAAAATTAATATATATATATATATATATATATATATATATATATATATATATATATATATATATATATATATATATATATATATATTCTTATTTCTTCTGAAAAGGGGGAAGTTCAATCTCACATATTAAATATATTGTTAATATTCTTTATTTATTCGTAGGTTTTCTATAAAAATTCCAGAAGGAAGAAATTAGGAAGTTAGAAATTAGGATAATTAACAAAATATTTAAATCGATAGGTAATTATACAAAATCACTTTCGCGTGATTAATAAAATGCATTATTGTAATACAGGATCAAGTAAGCTGAAACTCCTGGACACATTTTAAAAATTTATCGAACAATCAAATGATTTGCGTACGAAAGTAAGTTTTGGATTAAATTACTTCATACGAAGAAAAGCTTTGTTGAGATCTTGAGGAAAGCAAAAAAATTTGTTCCGAATATTGATCACAGATGGGGTTCAATTATTTTTACATTTTACGAGGAGATTCTGTTTATGGGGTAAAAAAATAAGCGTTTTTTAATATTTTTTTTTTTTTTCTGAATGACGGATTAATAAAACGAAATTGGATTTTTTGCCACACTAAATAAGCAGTCTTGATTTCAGGGAGTGACTCGGCGAGGGGGGGGGGGGATCCCGATCGGAGCATTGAAATGTCCCCATCCCCCCGGAGAATTGAACACCCCCCCTCCCCCCCGCAAGATTTCAGATTTTATAATTTCAATGGTCAAAAAATGTAATTTTTCACCCAGAACTGTATAATGTCCCCCCTCCCCTGAGCCCCAAAAATCCCTCTCTGGGAAAAGTGTTTGAAAATTCAACTCTGTAAATAAGTATATCTTTGTCCATTTTCAAAATGTTTTGTGCGAATTAAATATATAATCTAGTGGCGGTATTTTTATTGTAAAATATGTACACTGAGTATACTTGACTTTGTCCACAACAGGATTGTGCACGTGATATCATCTGAAACACAAACCCGACACGGGTTGTGAAAGCCAATTAAATTTTCGGTGGCATTGGAACTGACGCACAGAAAATAAAATGACGCAATAATCAGTTCATTCACAGCACCCTCATTGGTGTGAACGCTCTTCTGCCCCAACTGTTAAAAAACAAAGTTTTTATTTTTCTAAGTTTATGTTTTACTTCATTGATACTCAATACACGAACGATTCCGCTTAAAAGGTCTTAACTTTTAAATAAAATTTTAAATTTAAATAAAATTTTAAATAACTTTTAAATAACTTTAAATAAAATTTGATTCATCCAAAATTGTTTTAGGTACAAATTCTACGTTGCAGAAAATTTTAAGTTACAAAAAAAAAAAAAAAAAATTGCCAATATTACTGCTAATTACTTTTGTTAAATATAGTGAAATCTCCTATTAAGGGACACCCATCGGACCGGAACTTTTGTCCTTTAAATATAGGTGTACCGCATTCGGAGGTTTCACCGTACTTATATCAGTTATTTCACATCATATTTATCATTTTTCACTTTTACACATGTTCAAAAATCAATAACAATGAAAAATAAATTACCCTTTTTCTTCCAGATTTTCTCCTCAGTTAATTCTTTGTCAATATCTTTGAGAAATGTTAATTCAAACAGCAGTAAATAAAACTCGCCGACACTTGGCCTTTGTCCAGGATGAAATTTCAATGTGTGTTTAATGAGGAGGAGGCATTTCTCCAAATTGGTTGTTTCTTTGGCTGTAGGATATGCTTTTCGTACTAGCTTTTTAAACTTATGAGGCTACAATGAGAAAAACAAAAGGGTATTTATTATATTATTTATATTATCACTTACAAATGTGCTTTTCTTGAAAATATGTCATTTTTGGCAATGGGGGGAGGGGGGGGCGTGAATATTGATGTTATAGAATATAATGTAATTAATTATAGCAAAACTAATTTTATTTTCATTATATACAATTCCATGAATTCTAGGACGATATTCTCAAGAGACAGGGTTACTTAGTAAGTAATTGTACATTGAACAATCTCCCCTCCCCTCTCGCCAATTATCTCATACATATATAGGATCTCTGTCACATACTATTCAAACAGGTGTGTGTTCATATTTCAATTTTTGACTTTTATTCTCTTATTTGTGTATGATATATATATATATATATATACGATCAATAAATCTTTTTTATTTAAATTTTAAACACTTGTCTTTTTATATTCTCCATTCCTCCATATTTAAATATTATTTTACCTATATATTTATTATTATTCACTATTACAGAAAAATTAAATTAAATGTAAATTTACATATATTTATTATTATGATATCATAAAGAAATTTTATAAATCACCTAAATTTATTATTCTGCAGTGTTATGGAATTTTTATCAAGTTCGAATATTAATTTATCATGCATCGAAATTCTATCACGCGAGAAATCACTTTCACTAAAACTCAAAAATAAATTCCTGATTTTTTGTATTTTGCAAAAAATCTGCTGCCTTGTTTTAAAATCTCAGCCACCCTAGGATTTCTAACTGCTACATCTCAGCCATTTTTAAAGATAGAAGCAAAATTTAAAAAATGATCCGGAAACCTTGTATCAAGGCCTAACACTTAAATAAAAAATAAATTTTAATTCCATTTTTTTTTTTTTTTAGCTTTAAATCTTTTAGTGGTCACTATTTTGAAAAAAGACGGGGGACCAAGCTGGCCAACCAACGCGGTCGAGATATTGTTGAGCTTAATACACACACTTAGTTACATTCAAATCGGTTTATAAATACGAGTGCTCTGGTTTTAAGATCTGCGGGTCATGATCGGTAAAAATATACCGAAATTTTCCAGAATTGCTTTCATCCGAACAGTTGCAATAGGTAGCTTTTTACCTTTTTGTATTAAAAGCTACATAAAAATCGTTTATTTCCATTTAATTGCAATTTTTAATTATAGATCGCAGTACAATATCAGATTTGGTTCAGCTAATTCTGTATATTTATGATTATATTCACACCTTGTCTTTTGACTCCATGGTTGAATAAATCAACTTAAGTCTTTCATGAATGTTTTGTACTTATTCAGTACAGAGTCATAATGTTTCTGGCAACAAATGCAAATCATCACAAATTCTTTTTTAAATTGCCTTGTGATGACTATCTGGGATTGTTACTCAGGATTTGAATACGTTAATTATTCTATTTATTATTATTTATTTTTTTTACATCTCACTTCTGGTTTTGTTATGTACCGTTTCCAAAAGGGTTTATTATTTTAGCACAAGGAAAAAATCGTAATTTTTTTCTAGAATATGCGGTAATTTTAGCCTGACAATTTTGTTACAGTTCCATATTTATTTCAATAATTCACTATATTCAATTTTCATTTATCTTTTCTTAGTTATATATATTTTCTTCTTCTTTTTTTAATATTATTCAAAACAGATATGGGTTCATTTTCCAATTTATAATTTTTATTCTCCCATTTGTGTATGATGTATCTGTGTTGTCTTATAATGGTTTTATATTTTTATATGGTTATTATAAACAAAAGTTTTATATATATATATATATATATATATATATATATATATAATAAAATGTAGCAGTTTCATTACTTACAAAGATGACGTATATTCACAATAAGACCAGAATTGTTCCTTTCAAACTTTATTAAACTTTTAAAACAAATAGATACATAGCAATACAGTCATCTAAACAGGTAGTAACTATTCCAAGTCTAGTTTAGGTCTAAAGTCTGAACCGTTAATCACTAAATAGTAGAAAAGTGAATGTTTCATTGAAAAGTTACTATATAATTCGTTAATCGAAAAATGAAATAAAGTAAGATTTATTTGTTTAATTTTCGAGAACGATGGAGAAATATATGTTCAGGATTTAAAATAAAATAAAATAAAAAAAGTAAAGAATAACATGAAAAAAAAATTAAAACTTCCAAACTAGAATATTTGAAGAAAAGGTAATAATCACTAAGGCATAAAAAAGAATAATTAAAATTCTTGATATATTAGAAGAATATTAAAAATTTATATCGCACATGCACGCACACACATTAAATATACAATTTAATTCAAGATATTTGTTCAAATTCTGACTTCAAAACTTTTAATTTACTTTAAAATATTGTTTATTTTTCAGAACTGCTTATACATTAAAAAAAAAAAAACTTACTTTGAGGACTTTGAATAGTATATCATATTGTTGAGGCCATGTTGTAATTTTCTTCGATTTCTGTGCTACGTAATTCTTTGTTAAAGCTTCAATTGTCAACACAGCAAGGCACCAAGTGTCATACTTCATTCCGTTAATTCCAATACTCACGAAACTTTCCGGTGGTCTGTAACAAGCCTCCGATCCAGTTTCATAGCTAATTAAATAAAATGAATGTCAGTAACCAGTTCATTGTCTTACTATTAAAAAAAAAAAAAAAAAAAAAAAACAGAAATATTTTTTTTAATGCTGCAGTAATGTGTTACATGTTACACCGATTCCTAAACTTCATTGTTAAGCGACTCACAATTAGTGAAGTTGAAATGATTTCGTCACCCTCAAATGTTAGGGAATGTAGGGCTTTTTGTATCCAACGGAAAAAGTTCACTTTTGCATATAGAATGCATATGATAACAGAAGTAGGTAATACTAAAGTGAGAGTGGAATAATCAACACTTATTTTTTTTTTTTTTTTTACTAACGTCCGAAAAGAAAAAATATTTCTTACAGAATGCATCATAAAAATTTTGTTTTAAAGTGAATAGAAATTATGACATTGTTATGCATTAGTGACAGAACCTCAATCCTCTTTCTTCATAAAGTTTTATATAACACTGCCTTTACATAAAGTAGTTTATCTATATTTTATAAATATGTCGTCGTTATAAAATTGTAGTTGTAACATATTGATTTTACTATATTTGTCCAGCAGGTAAAATTAATTGTCCATTTTAAAAATACGACCAATCGTTCGCGGACCCATCAGACATCAGAACCAATCGTTCGCTGACCCATCGCTGATCTTTTTTTTTTTTTTTTTTGTTGACACATTTCTGACTCATTTTTAAACGTAAACTTATAAAATTGGCAGAAATAACCAGTGCAAAGATTTGAAATCGAAATGATTTTTTTTTAATAAATTACTTATCGAGTTATAACCGATTCGTGTCACGTGACCCCCACACCTTCTTTATTTTTTCACTGAAGCAGGAGAAATTTGGTTCAAAACGCCGACTTTGACAGTATTTTTCTGATAGATATCCTGCCTTTACCAAAAAAAGGGAAAACGTGTTTCTATTACATAGTTTCTGAATAACAACGCCTGTTTATTTCATGCCTTTCCGAACAAAAATGAATTAAAAAATGAGTCTGAAAGTAGCATCTTTGGATTTGGTAACAGTCTTAAATTAAAAAGCGGGAATTTTTTTATTTTTGGAAAATATAGTGAACCGTCAAATTCTTTTTTACTTTTCCTAGAAAAGCTATCACTGAGGTAAAACCTTTTGCGTTTGGTACAGCGTGTGGTACAATGTGTGTGGTGCACACAGGCAATAGGCGCAAAGCATTTTAAGCGGGTAAGGAATATTTAAAAAATACATATTATTTTCATTAAAATAAATTTTTCTTGAAAATTTAATTAAGTTTTATAGATTTACTTCGAATGAATTAGTTAAAATCACTTATATGTTATTATTCTTTAAAATGAATGTGATAGACTTATCAGTTTTAATTCTGAACACAAAAATGGGATTTTAAACTTACAAAAAAGCATAAGCCTTTTTTATCATTGCATCCAATTTTTAGATGCCACCTAGGTTGGATTGGCCTAGGCGTTTTATGTGCATAAAATAGAAAATGCCTTTTAAACTTGGCTTTTCCATTAAAATAACCAGAGAAGAGGGAGATCACTGCGTTTGCCACACGATTAGAGGTGTTGGAGAAACAAAATGCCATTTGTACTCATTTTTTAGATCAATTTTTATTATTTTTTAAATGAATAAATAACAAAAAAAGTCAGATTAAAAATTTTAGTCGCCAGATAAAAAAAAGTTGGTTGCCAGTGAAGACCTGGCGACCGATTTTGTCAAACCCTGGCCATAGCCATATATTGTTATGAATAAGAAGATAGATTTTCATTAGGCGTCGGATGGTTTCACTGGGAATTTTTGAAATGAATTTCCATTTTCGAACAAGTATGAGTTATATATTTCTGACAATTTAGTAAGAAAGCGTAAGCCTATTCAATTTTTCTTTACTCTACGTTCAATGAAAGAAATTGAAACGCATTTAAAACAACAGTATTTGTAAATAAAGATAAATTCGAACATCAATCTTATGATTTTAAAAACCAGTTAAGTTGTTCTCCAGAATTTTGAATCCTGAAATTTCTTGACGCTCATTACTTAAATCATAGTTCTACATGAAAAATGTTAACTACAAGTGGCTTGTTTTACATACATACACACAGTATTGGCCAAATTATCAGTCTCATTCTTAAAAAATTCCCAAAGCCATGTTGCTAAGAGAATTAAATTAAAATAAATCATCCTAGTAGTGCAATAACCTAATCAAAGGATTACATTGAGTATTGGCTTCAATATATATGAGCTATTTTGCGATTGTTTTGTTTTATTTTCTATAGGTGAGTGGTAACACTAATCCTTACAAAATCCATAAATTTTGT
Organism: Maratus michaelseni; assembly: GCA_963931845.1. NCBI lineage: Eukaryota > Metazoa > Arthropoda > Arachnida > Araneae > Salticidae > Maratus > Maratus michaelseni. Next base: position 223,931,618 of record OZ007595.1, read on the forward strand.
TCTGTTTACGTTGTTTGCTTGCCTGTTACAAACTAAATAATATTACTTCTAATTTTTTATTTTATTGTTTTAAATGTTTCTCTACTTTTTTTGTATTAAACGCAGGTTTTTAACAGAAAAATAATATTGTTTTCTATAGATTGTTAATTTATTTTCTATAGAAGTAATTAAAATGGGTAGCAGGAAAGACATTTCTCCAACATATTCCTTTTTTAATGCAAAATCTAACTTGACCCAAGGTGAAATTGCCAATAAACTTTCTGCGTCTCAAAATACTATAATAAGGGTAATGAAAACCATCAATTTGAATGAAAATGAAACACCGAACAGAGTTTGGCGATGTAGAAGAAAACTAATTTCTTCACAACGTGATGATAAAGTTTTACTGAATTTGAGCAGAAATAGCTGAAGAAATTCTTCAAGACAGTTGAAAGCTACACTGGATAACCAGGGCATTGCTTTGAGCAAAAGAACCATCCACAGAAGACTTTTTGAGGCTGGCTACAAGGCCTATTGTTCAAGGAAGAAACCTAGTCTGACTTAAAATATAAGAAGGCAACAACTTACGTGGAACAAATCGCTTAAAAACTGGGTTTACCAAGTATTTTTTTAACTATGAATTTTATAAAATGTCTACATGAGACAATAAAAATATATATCTGTGCCCGTCATCAACTGTCCAGTTTTTAAACGATTTGGCCCACGTCAATTGTTACGTTCCCATGGCTTCAGTCCGCTTCGGTTTCTTCATTGGACGATAGGCCTTGTAGCCAGCTTTAAAAGTCTTCTGTCGATGGTTTTTGTGCTCAAAGCAATGCTCTGGTTACCCAGTGCAGCTTTCAACTCTCTTGAACAACTTTTTCTGCTATTTCTGCTCAAAATAAGTAAAACAATATCATCACGTGTGAAAAAATTCGTTTTCTTCCACATCGTCCAACTCCATTCGGTGTTCCATTTTCCATTCAAATTGGTGTTTTTCTTTATCCTTATCCTTAATACAGTTTTTTGGGACACTGTAAATCTATTGTCAATTTCAACTTGGTTCAAGTTAGAATTTTGCAAGAGAACATGAATCTGTCCACGTTTACTTGGAGAAATGTCTTTCCTGCCACCCATTTTAATTACCGCTATAGAAAATTCCTTAAACAATGTTACTTTTCAGTTAAAAACCTGCATTTAATACAAAAAAGATAAGAGAAACGTTTAAAACAATTAAAATTAAAAATTAGAAATGATATTATTTGGTTTGTAACAGGCAAGAAAACAATGTAAACAGAACAAAATTTCTCGATTTTGTAATGATCAGTGTTGCCACTCACCTATGGCAAATATAAACAAAACAATCGCGAAATATCTCATTTATATTGAAGTCAATACTCAGTGTAATCCTTTGAATAGTTTGTTACACTACTAGGATTTATTTTAATATAATAATCTGAAAAACAAGGTTTTAGGAAAAATTTTCGAATTGGACTAATAACTTGGCCAATAGTGTTTATGTATACACATGATCTTGATACATTTCCAAATATCCAGGATCGACCGAAAAATCAAATACTAAATAACCAAATTAACTATTATTAATACTAAATAACCAAATTAACCTTTATAAACTATTAACATAGACTCAACCCATAACACTAAAAATTCAAATTCAAACAAACGAAACCTTTCGAGACAGGCAGCATGGCTTACGACATGCACTGCTGGGTTAAACTAGTTCTATAGCCATGGAATTATCGACATAGGCAGAAAAAGCCCTGTGATTTTGAGAGGCATTTTTATCCTTATTAGATAATCTGGATATAATTATTTCTGATGTCAACATCCCTTTTTCTTCATGCCTTTACCAAACACACAACGACGATTTGAGGTACCATTGAATCAACTTCTGACACAGTACTCTCATATTTCGTTAAAACATGTTTTTTGATTAAAAATCACAGTTAATTAAAAATTAAATCAGCATTGCTTTGATAAATGAAATGAAAGGTTTTTCGTAAATAAAATGAAAAGGTTTTTTTTTCTTTTTTTAAGGTAATGTTGCCACAAAAATAAAATACCGCATTATATCGTGCTTAACAATGAATATTAAAAAAAAAGTTAAAAGAAGATAAAATGTAATGTCTATGCACGGGCTTATTTTATATTTATGATATAAAATCATGCTCATTAAAAATGGCAACATTTTTATTTTTCAAAAGCGTTTTTATAGCAATATAGGCTTCAAATTTTTGTTTAGTGAAATTTCTCTTACTCGTGGGTTTTGCAATATTAATTTGCAAGAATACTTAAAAAAATTATAATGTTAAAGATAACAGATATTACCTTTTTCGTTCTGTAGAGGTGTGTCTGGTAAAATTAAATCCACTAAGTTTGGCTCTATTTTCCGAAGTTATAACGATGGTATTTGGATGGATATTTAAATGGACAAATCCCGTTGCGTGGAGTTTCTTTAGCCCCATTGAGACTTGTTTGATCCAATCGAAAACACATTCTATGGCCAAAGGAGATGTTCGGAAAAGCTTATCTTCTATTTTATCTTTCAATGTGCAAACTCCTGTTTCAGTATAGATTAAGTATGTCTGCAACCTCCTCAGATATTCATATTGGAGAGCCTGAACTGTATAAGCATTTTGCATTTTTTCAAAATCAAATTTTCTGCTCTCTGACTTGTTTTTCGTCATTAGGAGAACAGCTATTTTTTTCTTCTTGTCTTTATCATCTATTTCAATTGTGGCAGAAAATTTACCTCTACTAATCATTTGATAACAGGAAAACTGTTTTTCTTTAATCACCAGATCTATAATATTAGGCGGATCCATTTTGTTTTTGCTTCAAACAGACAAATTCGTTGAACTGCAAAGATGGTAAAATAAAAAGATTCAGATTACTATTTAATATATTTAGTCAACATTAAAAGAAATTATATGCTTTAGATTTTTTTTTACAACAACATAGAGGGTTTTAGTTTTAAGAATGGTAAAATGGAGTTCTTATAATTTGCATTGTTCCTTTACAGGTATTGTTGTAGTTCTGTTTTATAATTCATTTATCAAGATGACATTTTCTCTGCAATAATGAGGGATTATCATAACAACAATGAAAATTTACTTGAAACTGGGGTTTTACGGCAACAATCAAATAACTTTACGTAATATGAAAATATTTTGGTGAAACGTTCAAACGCTAAAAATTATAAAATGGACTGGGCGCAGTGCTCCATGCTTGATGCAAAAATCTCTTTTTGGAAAAATCTCTCTCATCCTTTTGTTAAGGATTTTGTGCGAAGTTAAACTGCATAAAGCCTTAATCGGTATTACTAATTGTAATTAATCTTTTTTATTGAAAATATTTAAAATAGTTTGTTTTTATGTGAAATAAGCGTAATCTTCCGCTGGTAACATGAATATTGCACCTTTAGTTAGGTAATTAGGGCTAGGGTAGTGTTCCCATTTCCACTTTAAAAAAAGGGGGACAGCGGCTTCAAATCGAGACATAAAAATGCAGAAAATCGTATGAGCCTGTCTGGAACGAAACCTGTTTATAACGGAATCCTGACTCAAACACAAAAAAAAAATCTATAGTCTTTACGGAAGAAATACATTAAAAGCATGCTTATTAAGACAAAACCTGTCTAAAACGCAATCCTTCTTCCATCATATCAGATTACTGTATTAAATAAAATCAGAACCATAAAAATTTTAAGTTATATACAGGTTCTGTTTACGCATGTTTTGCTATTTTAAATTCCACTTGATGCAGGCAAACGAATACAGCATGGTGCTAGAAGAAATTTAAGAGAATTTGTGTATCATGAAAAATTGTCATTGTTGGCGTTCAGCGGGACGGATATTAGAAGAATCCCTAAAAATCGGGACATCCTTCTTAACCTGACAACACTAGACTGGGGGAATACATCACCCCTGTTATACTATATGTAATTTCAATTTACTTCTCAGGGTAAATTTCCCGGTCTTTTTCTTGGCTCAGTAACTATGGTAACACCGAATTTGGTTGACTGACCGGTCTTTTTTTCCCACCGTACTTGAGATAAGTAGAAAGCTACTTCCTTTCTCGATTATAACAGTAGGGAATACGGGACCAGGAGCTCGCGTCTTCTAGTGTCATGGCAACGAATGGATGAAGTGGGAAAGGCGCATGTCCTTGAGAAGTCAATTGAAATTACAGAGAGTATACCACTGGAAGATTAAACAGATCTTTGTTGGAGTGATCACTCAGGTAACAGATTATACCGGCATCCGTAAATGATATTTATTGAGATGCATAATGCTGCAAGTAATCCGTAAACTTTTTCTTTTCTTTTTGTCTTTTCGTTTTTTCTGTATGTACGTGAAGAACAGCAAGGACACGAGTATTATTATTTCTGAACTCGTATTACACTCGTATTATTTAACCCTTTGTGACTCAACAACTTCGATTTGAAAAATATTTACTCAGGTGTTAGAATACATCATTTTAAGCATGTAAAAAAAAATTAAAAAAAAATTTAAACACGAAAAAAAAATATATTAATTATAAGGTATAGTTTTTTCACAGATGCAATAAACATGTGAGAAAGAAAATTAAATACTTCTCATAAATATTTTCAAATTTCTAATGCAAAATTGTAAAGTATTCGGAATTATCTTTGTAAAAAAATCTATTTTTAGACGTCTCTAGCCTTTGTAATTTTATAAAATTTACAAATTTTTTAGAAGCATCGATGCAAAACTGTTCAAGAGATAAATTAACTCAATATCACTGTCTGTTCAGAATTCTATGAACAATTTATATTAACTGCTGTGTTGGGAGATATCAGTAAAAAAGAGATATCAGTAATAAAGAGAGTCGTCTTTTAAAACCCGCTGTATAAGTAACGTTGATTTTTGGACCTCGTTGCAACGCAGTGATACAAATGGTCGTTAATTAATTTTTCGTATGCAATGTAAACATTGTATTTTTTTTTGTTTTTTTTGTACACTAATTTATATATTAGTTGTAATAACATACACCGAAATTACATTTATTTATGTGTCACTAAAATTTTATTATTATTATTAAATTACATAAGTAAAAAAGTTGTAGTTTTATCATTATGCTGTGCCTTGCCAACACAATATCAATCATAAGGATATTTCCCTAATTTTTTTGCCTGGAAAAAGGGCTCGGAATCACACTCACACAAATATATAATATACCGGGTGGTTATAATACACTGCTCAAAACAATTAAAGGATATTTGAAGTTTTATATAAAATAAAGATATAAACGAAATTTTTTTTGCCCGAAAATAGAAGAAGAGAATCACAAATGCAAATTTTTCTGGTTTTCAAACTGTGGAGTATGGAAATTTTGAGTTCGACGTCAAAAACGTCGCTTCAGCGGCAGCGAATGAAATTTGACTTTCAACTGGATAAAAGAGAATGAAGACAAGGATGATCGGCATTCAGTGATTGCTTTGTTTCGATGAGTACGATGTCTCAGCGAAGTCATTTGACAGATTCAGAAGCTTGGAGAATTGTTGGTAGGTTAGAAGGGGGCCAAACTCAAGCCGAAGTAGCGCAAGCCATTGGAGTGTCACAAAGTGTCATTTCCAGGATCTGGAACCGTTTTTTGGAGAGTGGATGTGCAGGCCGAAGACCAGGGCAAGGTGGTAGACGGGCAACAACGCCCAATGAAGATCGGTATTTAGCGTTAACAGCTCGGAGACACCGAAACATGAACGCTACTCTTCTCCAACAACACCTTCGCTCGGCTACAGGCACCACGATTTCAACTCAGACTGTCCGAAACCGGCTCCATGCTGTAGGTCTGTATGCTCGCCGACCGATGGTATGTGTTAGATTAACATCAAGGCATCGTCGCGACCGCAGGGAGTGGGCAACCGACCATGTCAACTGGAGGAGAAATGAATGGAGCAATATTCTGTTTTCTGACGAGTCCCGTTTTTCTGTGCATCCGGATAATAGGCGTATTTTCATCTGGAGGGACCGTGGCAGTAGGAATAATCCTGCGTTCGTGCACGAAAGTGTCAGATTTGGCGGTGGAGGAGTGTTGGTGTATGGTGGAATCTCCATTGACGGGCGCACTGACCTCTACATCATTCGAGATGGAGCTCTGACTGGTCGCCGATATAGGGATGAGATCCTCAGACCTATTGTAGTCCCTTACGCTGCAGCAATCGGAGATAACTTCATTTTAATGGACGATAACTGCAGGCCACATCGTGCAAACCTGGTGGAGGATTTCTTTTTCGAGGAAGGAATCGTTCGAATGGAATGGCCAGCGTGTTCTCCAGACATGAATCCAATCGAGCACGTTTGGGACGCTCTAGGAAGACGAGTTTCTGGCCGCCAACAACCCCCACAAACTCTCCAAGAACTGGAAAGAGCTCTTCTGGAAGAGTGGGGCAGAATACCCCAACTCGTCATTAATAGCCTCATTGAGTCCATGCCTCAAAGGTGTTCAACGTTGCTGGCCGCCCGTGGAAACCATACCCCCTACTGAAAATGATTTTCTTTGAAGAAAACACCTTTTCTTATTCTTTTTTTCTCATATGCACAAATTGTGTTTTTTTCCTTTTGTACACAAATGCGCAATAAAATGCATTTTTTTCTGCCAAACATGTGTAATTTATTCTCATATAACCTACTATGTCTGTCGACCATGTATCAATCAGCTAAAAATTTTCCCAGATACAAAATCCACCTAAAACTGCAATATCCTTTAATTGTTTTGAGCAGTGTATAAGTATCTCTATTTGGAGCTGTCTGTAGCTTGAAAGGATAACACGAATGAAACCAAAATCGGTACACATACTAGTGGAGAAGGGGGAAAAATTGAATAATAATAAAAAAAAAATTGCAATAATTACCGAAAGATGGCGCTTTTGAGTGTGAAATGTAATGTGTAATACAAGAACAAAGAATTAAGGCGTAAAACTGCATGAGAAACCTAATTTATTGGAAAGTGTCACAGTGAATGTGGTTACACTTTCGCATGGCTGAGCCGATCAAGTTCAGGTTTCACATGGCCATTGTGCAGGAATACACAATACAGGCTGTGCACGGCATGCTTAACCCATTTTCGGCCAAAGGTGCGTAAAGGCACAATTTCAATAAATATATTTTTATTAACACTGTGACGTATATTTTTCACTAATTTTATTTTTCTGCTATTTTAAGGGTTCTGGAGACATCTATAAAATATTAGTAATTCAATTGAAGTAATCACTTTCTGTAGAGAAATTTTCAAAATACGCTGGTTTTTTACTTGAAACGGTTATTGACAAATTCGACTTTTTGAAAATGTATAATTATTCATTCCACTTGAGATTAATCATATGTTTTTATAATAGAGTAAAGTTCCAAGTTCTGTAAATCAAATAAAAATAAAACAAATGCCATAAGAAAACTTAAATTTTTTTATTTAAATTTAATGGTAAATTAATAATGGTAACGTCAAATTAAATAAAATATCATTTTTCATGCACGAAACTTTTTTGTTGTCTTAATAAATGTAATTTAAGCAAATTTCAATGCAAATAACACTACATTTTATAAAATTTCTATGCTTGGCCTAAAATGGGCTAACTGCGTAATGTAAAGCAGCAGGAGCTAGACCAACATACGATCCTAATTTACGAATCTTACGAATCCTATTTAGGATCATATGTTGGTCTAGAGCAGGAGTGGTGTTTCCCACATGTTGTGATATGAGATCTTTAAGTCATTCAGGTTTGCGACAACTGCATGGCACACAACGTCGTTTGCACCGACAGGCCTCGTAGCGCCATCTATCGGCGATTATTTCAACTATTTTTTCATTGTTCCATTCTTCTTCTCCCTTCTCGACAAGTAAGTCTACCGATTTTGATTTCATTCGCGTTATTCCTTCAAGCTACAGACAGCACCAAATAGAGATTATAACCACCCTGTATAAAACTTTCTCTATAATCTCGTGATATTACCGTACTAATTGAAACCGTGCCGAAACAGGCATTGAATAGTAAAAATTCCTATCGATAAACAGCCAAGTTCCTTAAAAAAAGAAATACACAATACATGTATAGACACTATGACACATGTACAGCATTGCTTCTGATGTATTATTGCCAAAAAGTGCATATTACAGCTAGATTTGAAAATTTTAAAACAAATTCTAATTTTCATGAATTTCCTGAATGAAATTCGTGGTTTTAATTTTCACGAAATTCTATTAAACTGTATTAAAAGTATTTTCGTTTTTTGAATGTTTTATATTAAAGCCACTTTATCTCCCTTATTGTTTAACTTAAGGCTGCTGTAAACTTCCCGATTCCCCGCGCTAATAATATTCCTATGGGCGTAGGATGCATTCGTATTTTTAAAATATCTCCTCGGAAAATTAATATTTTTAACTTCTGTTTTCTTTGTTCTGTTCTTAAAGAATGTCTTTTTTTTTTCTTAGTTGTCAATATTTTTCTAAAATATATACTGAATTTTATATGAAATGCTAAAATCTTTTTCAGTTTCGCTAAAATTGTAACACATAAAAATATAAATTAAGCACATAGTTTAGAAATATTTTGATAACTAAGAAAAAAAGAGACATTCTTTAAGAACAGTACACAGAAAACAGAAGTTAAAAATATTAATTTCCTGGAGAGATATTTTAAAAATACGAATGCATCCTACGCCCATAGGAATAACATTAGCGAGGGGAATCTGGAAGTTTACTGACGAGCAGCCTTAAAATGTATATTTAAAAGAATACACGTCCCTCTATATTCTATAATCATACAGATTTCTTACTTTCATTTTTAGGTTACGTAAAGAGTGATACAAATGTTGAGATTTTATGTATCTCAAGACAAGATTTTAAACTAGGTCTTAAAACCAATGAAGCTGTCCTGAGATCTCGTGCAGTTGGAGGTCACGACAAGAGTAATGTCCGGACAGTTCAAAACAAATACAAATATTTTAAGGAAAAGGATTTCAGCCTTGAAATCAAACCCAGAAGTGACAGGTGAATTTTGACCAGTTTAAGAGAAAAAGAATGGAGAATCAATTCTTCATAATCAATTTTGATGCTAAAAATTAACAAATCTACCATGTCTTAAGTTGCATAAAATCTCAACATTTATATCACTCATTATGTGTTCTAAAAGAGAAAGAAAGAAGCCTGTATGATTATAGAATATAGAGGGACGTGTATTCTATTAAATAACATTTTAAGTTGAAAAATAGGGGTAATAAAGTGCCAGCTACAGGATTTGGTACAAAAACATAAAAAAAAAAAGAAAATACTTTTGATACAGCCTACTAATATTAACACTAAGCCTACTAATAATAAAACACTAAGCGATTTCTTTCGACAATCCGTGAGAACAAACTACTCCATCAAATTACACCATTCTTTTTTTAAATGAAAGATATTTGGACACAGATTTGTTATCGTACATTCGTTTGTTCGAAAATTTTATTAATTAGCCGTAATTTTAAATTAAACTTTTACTTCTGCACATGACGTCATAAAGTCGGCAATCGGATTTGCGAGGCCCAGAGTAACGAGAAACTTGAAGATAAAAGAGGGGGAGGTTGGGAAGATAAAAGAGAAATAATAAATATTAAAGGCACGTGGCTTTTAGGCCATTTTTTTTAATTTGCAAGTATAATTTCGGTAAAACTATTTATAGCGTGCACTTTATATTTATAAGCGAATAAAAATTCATATTTATTGTGACGTCATGGGAATATTGTCCATTGGGTTTATTTTACCATTATGCATTATAACTTTGTTGATGCCATTTTTTCATTACAATTAAATACAAAATATATTTTTAATTGTATACATGGTGTTTAAGAATAAAAGTAACGTATATAAAGTACGTGTGAAAAGTTTGCGCCGGTGAAATTGACATTATGCTTGGCTTGAAATGCGTTTTAACATTGATAAAACTAAAGAGAAAATTTTACATGATTGTATCAACATGGAGTAATTTTAACTGATTTTTCCATTCTTAATTATAAAGATTAGAATTGGAGCCTTTATTTATTGCTTCATCTTAATTGCATACCTTGATTACATGTTACCAATTACTTTTTCTTTAATTATAGGTTAGAAGATTTCATTTTTACTTTCTTCTATCTATAATAGAAGAAAGTATTGTAATCGAAATTTTTTTCGACTTCCGGTTTTCGACGGATTTACACGTTTTAGGGGTTAGAGATTCCGAAAAACATGTTTTTACAAAATGTCTGTCTGTCCGTCTGTCCGTCTGTGTGTCTTCATTGTATCATCGAAATATGTATGAAGTTATGCTTCAAATTGAACCACATTCTTTTTCTATGTTTTTGGCTATGACAAGCAGGTTCTATTAGAATTTGGGGATATTTCGACGAAAGGGGGGCGCTGTGATCGATATTTTTGTTCCATTTTCACTATTGTACCATCTAAAAGTGTATGAAGTTATGCTTCAAATTGAACCACATTTTTTTTCTATATTTTTGGCTATGG